>CM035593.1:25014071-26214071 GCA_020423425.1 Chrysopa pallens | reverse complement strand
AAAATTCTATAACATTTTCGTTTAAAATGAAAGAAAGAGAGTATAAGAAACTTGGTTTTTATTGGTTAGTTTTTTGACCTATTTAAGAAAACGAATAAAATAATTGGAATAGGAGACAATTATAAGCATTTATATCATCAGTAAAGTTAAGGTGAAATAGTTTTGGATATTTGTGCGCCTATATCTACTAGACTAAAAATATATAAAAAAAAAAACTACTTTCTACACCATTTTTAAAAATTGTTGTTATCTTTATAATTGATTTTTATGGATCAAATTTAATTATAATGTTGATGACCCTTTCAAAGCGACTAAAATAAGCCCATGTACTTACTAGGAAACAGCGAATTTACATATCAAGAGATTCCGAGCGATTAAATAAGGAAATCGATGAATTGATGAAAAGTGTGAAACTTTTTTTTTTGATATATTTAGATTAAATGGATAGAATTTTTGAATTTTTTTGTTTTTATCACAATTTTCTGAAGAGAGTTTCAAAAAAATTTAGGAAATTTCATTTTTGAATTCGATAAAAATCCGTAACATCAATATAAGGAAAGAAGGTATAGTTATTGAGATACTGTCTCATATTCTATCTGGAGGCTCATATATTGGGTATATTGCATGCAAACGATAATTTGGTAACTACAATCGTAAAATATGTATTATTTTTGTGTTTGATTTGGACCATATTTATCCTTGAAGTTAAAGTTAAAAACAGCGACAAATCTTTTGAAGACTTATGATGAAAAAAATCAGAATTTGTGTTTAAAATAACTATTTTTTAAATCATTATTATTGGAAAGGATTTATCTTTTGAGTGAGATCAACAAATCCTAAATTTATTTATAAAATTGTTAAACAATCTGTAAATTCGAATATTATTTGAAAATTAATCAATAATATCTCAATATTTGAAATAAATCAAGAGTAATGATAACTTCAATTTTGTAATCGACTCGAGTAGTAGTTATCCATTTCAATGGTAGACATATGAATTTAATGTGTATTTTAGGTTATAATCGTTTTATTTAGTTTATAGCATCTAAATGACAATTACTCATCCGTATTCTGTAGCAATGCACCAAATTCCTTATAGCTTCATTACATTTACAAGAAAATGACTCTATCACAATCATTGATTTAAATTTTTAACATACTTCGTCGATTAAAGGAGGCAATTGATACTTACGTATGTAATATTGTTGGAATTATCCAAAAATTATCTGTAAGGCCTTCTAAACTCGTATTTCTCAAAAACTAGTTCAGTAATTTTAATAAAAAGGCATGTTAACAATTAATAAATTGATATTGTTTATACAGTTTATATATCTATCAGGGATGTGCCGGTTCGTTAAAAATGGAGATTCACGTATACGGATAAGGATAATCAGTGTCCAAGTTCGCGGATACGGATACTGATTTTAACTTTGAATTTCTTTAAAATGTGATTAATTTTTAGTTGAAATGTGATTGTGATATGTGATATCATTTAGCAGTATTATTTGATTTGAATAATAAATTTGAATTTAGATAGTGTAATTACTTACTAATAAGTTTCTTATGATAAGGTAGTCAGCTATAATAATTACCACTTAGCTCTCTACAATAAGGGTTGAAATATTATCAAATATGTAATTTTTAAGAAATAATAACTATTTAAGTGATATTTTACAGTATTTTTTTGCTACCTTTACTTATAAATTCATATACGTAATGAAACTTAAGAATGCGAAAGATCCGTTTAAGATACTCTGAAAAAGAAACAAATATAGATATTTTTATTCTAACGGATATGCGCGGATACGAACACGGATATTCAGCACATCTCTCATATCTATGTAAGTTAACTTTTGTAGAAATTTATAAAATTATTACCATAACAATTTATTTAAAAAAAATGTGAAAAAATTTAAAAAAACCGTTTGAATTCGCCTGTACATATGTAGTTTTATCTTACCAAATTGAGGGGTACTGTAAGAAATATCCTCACCTGAAACAAAAAATCAAGAGATTAATATAATTTAAACTTTATAATTCAAGACGTGGTGCGTAAGCAAAAGAGGAAACGAGTTTGAACAATAAAATTTTATCACCGTCTTAGACTGAGTTTTGTTAGCTTTTCTAGCAAGAAAATGTTATTGATGTTAACTACAGAAGAAGTTTATCAGAGACTCGTAAGTGAGGATAAATTTATTGCCACTATATCCATTAACATCAACAAGGAAAAAATAAATATCCTCATGGTAGATTTAAAGTTTTCGCTAGATTTAAAGTAGTCGGTTATAAGCAGATTTAAGGAAATCTGTCAACAATTTTCTATAACTTTTCATTCATAACAAATTATTTATTAATATACATATTTCTAAAAATTTTATCTCAACTCGGATCAAAATTTCTGCTAAATTGAAAATGTGAAATCAAAGAAACGGTGTTAATTGTTTAGATACTCGACATATGAGTCTGTATGAATGTTTCAAGTATTTTAAATCATTAGCATTCATAAAGTACCCTAAATATGCAGCCTTTAGAATTAGTAATACTTATATAATGTTAGTTAGTAATACATGAATAATATATATTATACATTGTGCTTATTATCCAAATTTAAGCTAAAATTCTGAAACAAGTTACGAAAAAATGCATTTTAATAAAAACTGTTTGTTTTCAAAATATAAAAACACCTTTTGTTTTCTTTCTTTATTAATTACAAACTTGGGTCATCGAACAATTTATCAGATTTTGCTCATTCACGAACTGTTTATATCTAAAATACGTATTCAAATTTTGAGCCCGTTATCTCATTTCGTTTCGTAGTTAATAGACATGCGAACATGCAGAAATGGATTATTAAGATAATTCTATGAATACATATAACTAAATTATGTTTGCGGATTTAATATTTTTAAGCGTTACAAACTTTAAATTACTTCGTCGACTATGAAAATATAAAAATTTTTTTTTGTAACTGTAAATATTTCACCAATAAATTAACGATACATAGATATAACTTCAAGATAACTTTCTATTAGAATAAACTTTTTAATTTTTCCGAATGCTCATAATAGGATAAGTAACCTAGACTAGTTAAAAAAGATAAAAAGAAAATTTGATCGCATTTTGATGTTGATTAATGTAAAATGATATCTGAATGGTTCTATTCTTGCAGAATGACATTTCATTGTTTGATAAATAGAATGATGTTGCTAAAATATTATGGTGAATAATAGTTGGTTAGTATCTATGGTTGGTTATTTCATATTAAATGAAATTTTGGCTTCACATTCATGTTGCATAATGCAATTAATTATTACAAACCTCTTTCTGTATAGGTATCTATCTATACATAGTATAAATTAAAGTCGCTTTTTCGTCTGTATGGTCTCAATTATTTCGGAAAGGGTATTTTTAAGGATGGATTGAATATGTATTTAATTTTTCAATTTTTTGCGTTATCACGAATTTTGCCAAAGAATTCGGAGAAAATATTGATTTGAAATAACTGTTTTTGGGGCTTTAACTCATAAAAATATACTTGTTGCTATAGGGTAGTTTGCCATGTTTAAAAAAGTACTTCAAAATAATGATTTCTTAATAAAAACCCACCAAAACTAAATATTATTCAAAATAAACACGATTTCTAGCCATAAAATTATATTAAAATTTAATATTATTCCTGTAAAAACGTTGTCTACCATTTTGGTGATGTAATATCGGTATATAATATTCAGAATACTGGTATAATATATTAAGAACAAAACATAATCTAACATTTTAAAATATTTTTTTACTAATTAAGAAAATAGTATAATTTAAACTGACAGATGACAACAATAATTTTTACCAAAATGACGTCACACAGTGTCAGTATAGTGTTTTAGATCACGTGATATTAAGATAAAAATATCGAACTTTAATTTTAAGACAATTAATTAATCATTTACTTTTATGACTCAAGTTTAGGATATTTAATAATATTTCTGAATAAGATTTAATTTTTGACAAATTTCATGGCTTATTTTTCACTATTGAAAGTGTAATGTAGGCTGAAGTATTATTAGTTGAAATTTATCATTCGATGTGAACTTGACTCGTTCTTTTCTAGAAAATATTAAGAAAACCTGTGTTAAATTTGAAAAATTCTACTTAACACTCTTGATTGGCAAACTTCGAAATTTTTAATATCAATCTGAATTTGAACATGCTTGACTAGCTAAGTTTTATACGGTTGGAACAATTTTCATTTGTTTTTAACAATTACGGATTTATTTATTTAACGTTTGGGTTAAAATACCTCAATGAATATCGAACAAACGCCGCATAGTGCAGTGAATGCCTAATAATAAAGTACATGCGGGGGCCTTGTGGGTTTGCTAGTATAATTACGTATAGGATTTAGGTATCAATCTAACCAAATGTATGATCTGAATAATAATATACAACAGAACAATATTATACAGATAGGCAACTTTGTATACTACATATACTGTGTGTATCAGTGAGGAAAAGTAGTACCTAGAAAATCACTTTTCTAGTTAAGTAATTAAAGTTTACTTACTTTAAGATTGGAAGGCCTGTTTTTGAGTTATTGATCTAAGGATCAGATTTTATACGATATCTCACAGGCAGGTACGTAAATATTTATTTGCTTATTTGTATAATTTTTGTTTGTTTTTTCGTTTGTTATTATAATAATCTATGTTTCTTGTAGAAAACAATTCAAAATATTTATTTGCAAGTACTAGTACCACACATACTACTTGGAAGGGACTTCTTAATCCATTGACGCTAAGACTTTGTAATGAAACATTTGATTTCAAGAAATTATAATTATTTCTTCAATTATTTACATGTAAATTGTATACCAAATGTCAAATAAAAAATGACATTTAATTGAAGTTATTGGGTTGAAAAGAGTTATCGAATAAATTGCATTAGTAATTTTTTTTTAAATTCCAAAAATAAAATATTCATTGAAATTTGTAAATAAATTTTGAGAAATTTTCTATATTAAATCGTATACCATTCACAGAGTTACTAATCATTTCATTGATAAACTAGTATTTTTTGACCATAGAAACGAATGAAAACATATTGATACATGATGCCATCGATTGTTAAGAATAAAGTAGGCTAGTAGTATATCTTTTTATTTCTTTTGAAACCACAGATTACAAAAAATAACACAAGATGGCATATAATTGATTAGCGTTATGCTCCTGATTCATGCTACTTATATGGTATGTGTGGTATGTAATGTATAATATCTATTCACTATATTATACAAGAATAACAACATACAAAAGGACATAGCATCACATCACATTATATAATACACACATATAATGATGATTATGATTATGATTATGATTATTTAGTATAGAAACCCACTAATCATCATACTAGAGAATTAATCTCATTTTGTTGTATTGTTTAAATGATTGTTGTGTTGTACATATTACCATTATTGTATATATGGATTGTTTTCACAATATAATATGGTGATGTATGGCTTTAATATAAATTAAGTAAATTTATTTAATCATTTAACAATTTTAGTTCGAAAACTATTAAGTAGGTACTTGTATTAGAAGACATATATGGTTAGAATTATTTGAAATATATTGTTTGAAAATTGTACCGTTTTATGCTTCACATAGCGTACGCTTTACCTGTTTCTAAAAATAACAGAAGCAAAGAACAGAGTATTATAAGTCAAATTGTAGTAAATAATGGATACCATTCCCAAATTATAAGAAATTTTAATAAAAAAGGAACCCAAGCCATGAAAAATCAAATATTCCCACATTTTTCATCCAAAACAAACAATGTATCTCTCTTACATGTAGGCAACGTCTTACAACAAATTGGAAATCTCTTTCGGAAACATAGTATACAATTGCCCAAAAGTGGTGTGTAAAGATTATCTCGCCCGCAATGCAATGCTAGTAATATTCGTCAGTCAGGTAGAATGTTTTTAACTAGGTATAAAGATTATATAAACATCCTTAAAACTTCTCCATACACGCCATAAAATTGATATTGAACACAAGCCGGAGAAGTTAGTCATTTGCGACAAAAGCCAAAAAATAAGTTTGCTAGAAGCCCTTGAGATTAATAAATTAAAAATTAAAGTTTATTCATTAGTCCATTCATTAAATTTGAATTGATAAATATCGAAAAATATTTATCAATTCCACTCACAGTTTATTCATTCACAATAATATTACCAACTTTCCTTATATATTTTCAATATAAAAGGATAATAATTATTCATTACTTAATAATGACTTTATAAGTCGAAATTGCACTCGTATTTTAAACATTTTTAAAATAAAAATTAAACAAAGCAAAAAGTTTCCATTATTATTTTATAAAAATGGATTTACACAAAATAAATAATACATCTATTAATTTTAAAATGACTCCATCAATTGATGGAGTCATTTTAGTGGCTTGGACTTTTAATACTCAATGTATATGGAATATATCAGAGTATATTCAATTTAGTCAAAAGTTTATAAATTTAGTAAATATAGGACGCACGAACATAGGGTAATAAATATACTCATCAGTCCATCTGATCACCCGCCATTCTGTCCGTCATAGGGAAGATGTGGTAAACGAAAACAGATAGGGAGCTGAAATTTTACCGGAATATTCTAGACTTAAAAAGTGAGTTTCAGGTCGATCAGGTCCAATGGATTCATTACCCAAGAATTAAAAGCATTAAATATAGCAGAAAAATTCAAAAAACTAAAAATGTTAATTTTTCGTCAAATGTTTGTTCTAAATAGTTTTTTTTTTATAAAAACATAATTTTGGTTTGAAATATTTTTTCCTTAATTGTTTAGATTCGCCTGCAAATGAAATATAGTTAATAAACACATAATAATTATAATATAAAAAACTACAATACATATTATGAAAGATAGTGAAAGACCTTATTTCATATGTGGATTGCACCTAATCCTTATATAAAAATCATCTTCGGAAATTTCTGACTTCATTGTATTTCCTATTTAATCATAGTAAAGTGTTTAGGAGAAAACAGATTGAACGAACCACCGCATGGTGGTATGTCATATAAAAATATAAATACAAAAAGCAAAATAAAAAACTCAATTTTAGTTTTACTTCTTCTTTTTCTTCTTCTTAAAAAAAAATGTAATACAAAGTTTATTTTCGAATAAAGTATACATCGTACAGTTTTCCTAATACATATACAGTTGTCAAAACACAGTTTATTCAAGGAAATTTTATTAGTAAATATTTAACATATGGCTGGTTGATTCAATATAATATATATATATATATATATATATATATATATATATATATATATATATATATATATATATATATATATATATATATATATATATATATAAATACGAATACCAAGCAGTTGTAGTAGAATATACCAGCCGAATATATAATACTTTTATACAGACATTCATTGAACGACGAAAAATATCTGTTTTCTTCACTTGGTATCACTGTGTGTAGTTTTATATTATTTACATGTAGAAAAAGAAGTATTATGCAATAGTTTTTTGAATAAATGTTGTATGAATATAATATTCATCTGTACTGAGTATCCTAAAAAATGTCCTACATAAACTTGCATTGATTTTGATATTGGAAATAAAATATTGCAATAATAAAATTAATAATAACGTTGCATATTCTTCATAATATGCATTTTTAATGCTTGTAAAATGCGAGGCAATATACATGTTATCATTTAACTATTTACGTTTGAAAATCTTTAAAGGATAATTTTATATTCATGTAATTAAATAACAGGTGGTTGTGACAACATATCCCAGAAACGGCCGATAGACTTTTTTGACATATGGAATTTATTTATGGTACCACTATATCTTCGAAAACTTTCTAATTATGGAAAATCTAGATTTGCATAAAATATGAATAACAAGTAAAGAGTGGCACTCCGGAAGTACTGACAGAATTGAAAACGGAAACGTGTACTGATCACGTGTATTTTACAAAAATTGCTTAATCTAAGATTATTCTTTTTTATTACATTATGTTAGAATGATGTGTGTTTCATTAAAAATAAGTAAATTATAAGAAATAATTTGCAATTGTAAATAATTTTTGGATAAATATAAATAAATCAAATTTAAATGAATGCAGTAGGAGGCGAACCGAGTTCCGTTGACTTTAAAGCCAATTATCCCAGTTAAAGAGCTGTTTTTGCTATATAGAATATGTAATATATGTAGATGCATTTATAAAGTGGTGTTGTAACAGTGTCGCAAGTACAATGGTTTTTCCCATCTCAAAAAATGCCCAAAGTTTCTAAAAAAAGTCATAAATTAAAACTGTAGATATGCACTAGCTATAATGATAGAGTTGAAAAATGTACCAATGGATGACTTTAATTCATGACTTTAATATATCATAGTATTCATGAATACCAATGGAAAAGAGAATAGGAGTAAAATAAAGAAAATGAGTAAATTATGTTTGTTGTATTCGTTTTGATAACAAACAAATGTTTCCTTTGAAAATATGGTGACACAAAAATTTCGAAATTTAGCGTTATATAGCGTAGACATGTGAAAAAATACTTTGCAGGTCCAAAGTAATGAAAAACGTCTATTCAGACAAAGTTAAATGAAATATTTAGGAACAACCAAAAAACTATTTATTTATAAGTTGAAAATAGAGTTTCATAAAATTAGAACGCCAGTACATAAAGAGGCGAACGAAAAAATTATTCTTCCTTTGAATTATTTGGAACATTCTATAGTTCATAAAATGATATACAACGTAAAAAAAAAAAATTTAGAAAGAAAATAAAAAGAGTTTTTCGTTCAAAAAACTTCTCACAAATTCTTATAGACATTAAGTTCACTATCTCTGCCATGTTATGTTATAAATAAAATATAAAAAGTAAGGTTAGGTATGCAGTATCTACACACAAGGTTTTTCCTCTTGTATGTTTACAATGCGCATATTTATGTAACTGAAACAAATTATGGAAATGAGATAGTTTTAGTTTCATACGATTTGTTTAGTAAATAGGCTGGGTGTCTATAAGCAAATCATATATTTGTTAAATATACTTCCAAAAATTTTGTATTTCAATAATTTTTTCTTCTACAAAAAACCTGAAAAGTGAAGCTCGAAAATTTCCTATTGTCCCAAAAAGCTTCAAATTGGCAAGCATCCGTTTTTTTAGTTATTTTACTTATTTGTTAAGAAGATTACTTTCAATAATAAGAGTAAAACCAATTTTTGCACCACGTGATAAAACCAGAATGTCCGTTGCCAGCCATCAGACCCATTCGAAAACCATTTTAAATTGCAGAATCGGAATACTTCTAATTAAAATTTAATCTAATTATTTTGCCACTCAAAACACACCAATAACAATTTTTGGCTTATTAATTGGAAAAACAATTTATATTATTTGATATAACAAATTGTTCACTTATTCATTGAAAGTTTTAATGAAAGAATTAATTGGATTGTCAACTTTGACAGTTCATTAATTAACTAAATTGAACATGTTGTGGTCATGGCTGATGTATACCTAATATTGCACAATTCGACAAATTTGATACTACCACTTATTTCACAACTTAAAAAAAGATAACATATGAATACTCTAGTTTTAAATATATTATTTAATTAATTGGCACAACTGCATGAGCTTTGTAATTAATTAAGCTCATATCATATTTCCCTTAATCCCTTGAGTAGCTAAAAATTAATGTATATATACATAAAATATTCACTTGCATCGTCAAACGTAATGCATTATGACGAATGCATGCATCATAAAATGATTCTTTCATAAGTAACATTTATTTGTGTATAAAAGCATATAGCACGGTTCCTACAAATTTTATCGTTATGGCGCCATTAAAATTATAGTTTAAAAGTTTTATGATGATATAAAGATTTAAATTTTATTAAAACAAAAACAAAAAACTATTCTCGTTTAAAGTTTTAATTTCAATTTTAATTATTTTAGTGTAATTAAGATACAGAAAATACAGACGAAATTACGTAGGATAGAAAATTAGTGATGAGAGAATTTGTATTTAAACTTCTTTCTGTTTCACATTGACTGTTGATTTTACTGTTTTACGGTTCAATTTTGTATAAAGTTCCTATGCTAATGACGTTAATTAATAACGACAAATAACAAACAATTAGATAGCGGGGGGGGGGTGAGTGAGACAAAAATGTCAGCATTTTCTAAAGGCTGATTTTATGATATCAAGATACACTCAGTCGTAAGCGTTTGCAGGGGGGTAAGCATTAAAGTAAAAAGACCATCTATGTTTCAACTAGGTATTTCTTAAAACAGAAAAGTTAGTTGCGAGCAATGTGCTCAAATCAATGAAATATTATGCATTTTTTTATCCTTATTATATTTGAAATGATGAATTTAATCAAAAAATTGATTTGTAGTTTTTTTTTTTAATTTTATAAAATTTTTGCCTTAAAAATTCGATGAAAATATCAAAATTTTATGTTTCGCTAAGAAAATTCAAAAATAATATTTTTTTTACGATCGGTGCACTAGTTTTTGGGATATTGAAATACATCATCCTCTGGATCAGATTTCTAGTGATATCTCAATGTTATGTTCGCTGTTTATGGGTTTTAAGGATAATTGGGGGCTAAGAAAATTCAAAAATAATATTTTTTTTACGATCGGTGCACTAGTTTTTGGGATATTACAATACATCAGCCTCTGGATCAGATTTCTAGTGATATCTCAAAGACAACGAGACTTTAAATACATTAATAGGATAATTTTTGGAATCTTCGGGTAAATCTACCCTAGAGCATATATTTCATCAAAAGTTCAATCACAAAAAGTATATTTTTTGACAGAATTCACGATTAAAGGTCTGCTTTAGATTCAATAGTGTTATTCTCTATCCAAAACTCTCCATTTGGTAGCCATACAAAATAAAATGAATAAAAACTACTCATATAATTTTGAAAAATAACATTTCAAAATAATAAATTTATCATAAATTATATAATACATGCAACAATATATGTAAACATAAACAAAAATTGCATATAAACAATCATTAGTTATTATGTCTCGCATTTAATGGCATTCATATTTCCACACGTCTTGTGTTTGTACAGTAATAAAAAATATGAGTGCATACAAATTATTATTTGGAGGCAACTTTTTGTAAAAAATAAAAAACATACAACAGTTGTAATAGTCAAGTACATGACATAGTCTAGGAGTTCAATTTATACGTGAGGGAAACATTCTGAATCCATAGGATTACCATGCTTTTCTTGGTTAAACAAGGTAAATTATAATTTTGTATAACACAATTTTTTAATCGGAAATAATTTTGCTAATGATCATTTATTTAATGATATACGATTGAACTTTGTTAAGTTGCTTGAGGAAGTCTGAAAAAAGACGAAACGTTGCACTATTAAACAATAGATTTATTGTTTTATTTACAGATATCCGTTATCTTTCTCTTAATATTATACATTGGACGTAAGCATAATGCGGAATTAATATTTATGCTATATTAATCTAAATTTATTATTCACAGATTAAAGAAGGTGCTGGATTTTGTGACATAATATTTACAGAGGTTCACAGATAATGTGATGCACCCGGACGAAGGGATAGGGACTTTCAAAATCGTATTTGCAGATTGATATCTCAGCTATCTCTGTAACGCATAAATGTTATTTTTGTATATTTTAGTCCCTTATTACTCTAAAAAACCCAAATCTTTTTTAATTAATTTTTTTTAAAGTCAAATTGTAAAATTTATTAAAATATGGACTATTTTATTGATCATTAATGAGTAAAAGCTTCGAAAATAAGTTTGGTTATAATCAGTAATCTTCTGGACTATGTATCATCTTTCATAACAACAATAACTTTGTCCTGTTTTTTTTATGTCTATTAAAGTTGTATTCGGTGACAGTTGTTTATATCAATTCAACTTTATGATTCCAGAATAATACAAACAACAGTCGTAAAATGAATACGTACTTTATTTTTTTTAATATATGAATGAGAATTATGTACATGCATAGAAATAATACACAAATCGTCGGCTGGATCACTTTCTATAGGGAAAAAAATGGATCCCCACTATTAAATCATGGAAATGAAAAATCTGTTTTTAAAATGAACAATATTCAGACGAATATATTATAGATTGCGCAGAGTCTTGGGCAGCTTTATGTATTTATTCCGAAACAGTCAAGCTTAAAGTATTTACATTTTATATAAGTATAACACACATACAGTATCGATTTTTTACAGTGTTTTAACGATTTGTAGCTCTAACACATACTATATACAGTTTATACACACACTCACTTACTATACTATATACAAACATGGAAATAATCGTTTGACTTAACTTATTCTATAATATATTAAATTGTCATTGAACTCTGTATAATATTCTGTAATATTACATTTTAAAATATATTTTTGATAGTTTGTAATTTCTATTCTACATTTGTTTGCTATTATCTTCGTTTGTTAGAATGTTTGCAATTATAACTATAGTAGAAAAACTATACTAGATAAAATTAAAATAATGTATTAAAATAATTCATGAAGAAAAAAAAAAGTAAGATATAGTCACTCATTTTGCTTATAATAAATAATCATATTTTATTCAAGTTTTGTATGGTAGATATATTTTTCAAATTCTGTTGTATAAAATTTTCAAACATGAATGAATGAATAATCAGATAATAACACAATATACAACAACATATTTCGTGTCTTGTTAAAACAATGTGACATTTAAAAAAACACATATTTAAATATCACTAGATACGGTATTGGAAAAAATATATAGTAGTATTTTTCAGTTTCTCACTGTTTTTCCGGAATTTTTTTTATTTTTAAAGGTCATTAAATTACAACAAAAGTTTAATATATAAAAACATTCAAACGATCAATTAAATTGAAGAAAACAAATATTCACGTGAAATTTTTATTTATAATAATTTGGAAGTTTCGATCGATTTTGATGAAAAAATTTGCTCAAGCATTAAAATAAAAAAATGAAGATATAAATGTTTAAGCACTCGTCCTATAGTTGAGTATGAATGTTTGAACTATAATATAATCATATGTATTACATTTATATAAATACATGATTACTAGCTAAATTTCTGCTGAAATTGTGGCAAATCTAAACAGTTTATGAAAAAATGTTTCAAAGGAATGTTGTTTGTTAAAAAAAAAATCGTTTATATTATCAAAGTAAGTATTCATGTTGGACCCCATGAACCATTTTACGTTTTACAAATTTAAAGTCACTTCTAAGATTTATTTATCATTATGACGCCTATCCGACTATCCAATTAGATGATTTTATAAACACCGATTCCAAAATATTCATGGAGGCTTCAATGGTTTCTTAGCTAGGCTGGAAATTTATTGGTGTTATTAATTAATCTTTTAAACCGAAAATATTTAACTTTATCCATATCATATTTAGCAACATAATTAGGTAGTAGAAAAAGGATTTAAATCAATAATTAAAAAAGTAAATAACAAGGTAACGCTCTCTAATATATTTATAGAACGTATATTATTTGTTATATATATTCATTCACTCGTATGGTATGAGAGACGACGATATGTTGTAATCAAGTAATGGATTATAAAAGAATCACGTGAAGTAATTATTAAACCATATATACAAAAAATGAATTAATAAGTCAAACATTAATTAATATGCAGTAAATATCATTTCCTGTTCAGAAGTAAATAAGTTTAAGTACATATAATATAACGTTCTGTTTTCTAACTAGTAGCTTGTGTTCGTTCTTTGCTCCATCTTTGTATAACATTTATATCGGCTTATCAGATTATTCCATATATATGTTTAAATAAAAATAAAGAATCTTAGTTGTGAATGCTTATACAAAGTGTCCTACCAAAAAAACTAAATCGCTTTGATGTGGTGTGATTTCATAAAACCAAGTGCGATTTTAATTTTAAAGAATTTTCTTTAAACAATATTTTACAATGTGTTTTAAAAATATTTTCGATAGTAAAAAGTAACGCTGTTTATAAGCTATTCGTTTCTATATTATTAGCTAGGCTCATATCTCTAATAAACCTTTATTCAGTTGCCTATTTGAATTTTCCCCCCATCTAGTCTAGTTTTGTTCCGATCTAAATAACTGAATAGTTTCTATTTTCGAAAGCAGTAAGAGAGATGATCGTCGTAATCTGTTGATCCTTATATTATAGTTCTAAGGATTACAAAATATAGTTCTAGAGAATAGAACTCTTTAATTCATAATTCTTTGTTTTATCATTTTCTAAATATTTATTGCGATTGTGTCATTCGCTAATTTGAAATTTAAACCCTCTATTTAATACGTTTTTCCACTTTAGTCGAAAAGTGCATCTATCTAATGTGGCATAGATATCCGCAGTTTCAATTTTACTTCTTGCGGCGTTTATAAATTCTCAAAAACCTTGAAAAAAATTCAAGTATTGGATGAACTGTCTGTGTTTGCTACGCGACTAAATAAAAACCTGAGCACGATTATTAATAGAATTACTTCCACTATAAGAGGAATAGTCAAATTGTAATCTGAACATACAATTAATGTTTTCAAATTGTTTCAAATGCTGATTTTTCAAGTAGAATATTTTTAAATGGTAAATAAATTAATTGGGATACTCTGTAAGTTGTTTGAACAAACTGGGTGGTAAACATAATATTTTATATTTCGTATAAAAGGAAGTTTATAATTTTGTTGTATATTTTTGGATTTTGTAATTAATACAAGAAATCAATTGTTTGTTTTGCAATAATTTTGTAAAATAAAAATAAAACTTTAAAGATGTATATCAGTTTTAATTTTAATCAGTGATAATCATTTAAACATTCTTCCTAAATAATACAAAATTCCTGATGAACCGAAATTTTAAATGATAGCCAATCCACATAACGTTTCTCAGTTAGAGATCGTTAATGATTAGGACCAAAATTTATATGAATACATGAATACACTCATTTAGGGCTCTATTTTAGTCTGTCTATCTGCGTCAAACTTTTTTTTGAAATAATTTTTTTATAAAATTATTGAATTAGCCAGAATAATTTCAGATAATTAGCACAGAAGATTTCTAATATTATTATATAAAAATTTTTTCAACTTCGGGTATGCTGGATTAGCTCTAACCTTCACGTGTTTTATACTTGATTTTACTATGGGCACTGTGCATTAACATGTTTTCATTCGTTTCTTTACGAAATACTAGTTTACCACTCAAATGAACTCTATGAATGGTATATGATTTAACATTAATTAACCCAATCAAATTACCGGTGATGAACTTAGATAAATGTTCTTCAACTTTTACATGTTACTATGTATAATTTGATGGTAAATACTTAAAGGTCACTCTGGGTCGTGGTTCACTGTTTATCTTTTCGAATTCCAACATCCGCGCAACAACAAATTTTCTTGAAGATGTTTTTTATGAATAATAACGATATACAGAAGAACTGCCTACAGTTTTTATTGACCTACACACAGATTTAAAGCAAAATTAACGAAATAGCTCATTAAAACTTAACAAACCATTAAAACTTATCGAATTTACACAGTATAAACATCCATTTTTGTAAATAACCATTTCAACATCTCATTTTAAACACATCATTTCATCCTTCAACCTTTCTAGGTACCTTCTTTACATACATCGATAACGTCTCATGCGGTAATAATCTGTTTTTTTTGCTCTCATTTATCCAATTAAAAAACACTACAGGCGTTTTGTTGTTATGATGTTCTAATGCTCGTTCAGGTGCACTGACTCAACCAAAATTTCTATGTGAAAAAGTTTAATTTACCACACTTCTCACAAGTTATCAAAAAGAAAACGGTGTAGAAGAAACTTTATGTAATATAATAATGTCATAAACGTTTACACGGTAGTGAATTCCGATCAAGAATAAAATTGAAAACTTTCGAGGAAAACGTTTGGAAATTTTAATTTAAGGGCAGAGCGAATGAGAGGAGGTGCATTATATGAATTTCAGTCTTTGTTCTTTGAGGTAAAGACCATGATTTTTGAGTTTCAGCTACTGATAGTAAATTATGACGTGTTTTATGTTTCATTGAAAGGTGAAATTAAGGAAACTGGAATTGAATCTTCTCAACATAAATAATATCGTGTTTCATAAAGTTTTCTTGTATATTTATATGAGAGTTATTTTGTATCCCAAACGCCGTATGTAATCGTTATACTTTTATCACTTTTTCTACGATTATTCAACACTTAATTAAATATTCGACTGACTAAATTCGTTCGGCATCATAATTATTTTATTGATTTGGGCTTTCACCCGTTCTAGATAATATGTTAATTAATTGCAATTACATTTAATTTATTTGCACTACTATCATATAGGTTATATTTTCAAAAGTGTAAGCTACTTTCCGACATGTTTTTAAACCTCCCCTTGCCTGTCACCAATTGATTGTATTTCGTACATTGGAATACATTTCAAATGTTTTAATTACTAAGGTTGCGCTTAATTCAACACTTCGATTTGATATAAATAACTGAGCGTAAATCTAACAAAGGGCGTATAACACGGTTTCACAAAAGTCGTTTAATTAATTCAATTTTTTGTGTTCAAACTAAAAATAACAAAAATGAAGCGAAAAAATAATAAATTATTAAAAAATTTACGAAAAATTTAATTTTTAAAAGATTTATTTTAATCTTCAACCAAACTTTTAGTGTTATTATTAGCAATTTAAAATTGTTCACATCTCGCTATCGTTTGACTGTACCTTGAATGTATGAAAGTTATTAGTTTTCTTATTGCGTGCTCTGCTTTTTTATATTGTTCACTCACATTCATCATCATTTTACTTTTTAATATTATTACTTGTTAGTATTTACTTTCTTTTTAATGTATGGAAATTTAATCAATAACCACTCTCATATAAAGTGTTACTGAGGTGAGTATTCAGGATAATTTGTTTTTAATGCAATGGATAAATTGCTAGTTTAAATATTATGATAAAACATATATAACGTCGATATTAATACTAATATTTTTTTATTTAGAAAATATTTTTTATTAAAATTAGTTTTTAAAAAATAGACTCTTCCACTATATTTCTATTAATTTTGTAACGTGAAGATATTTGTTTGGTTTTATATCATCAGAAAGTATCGTTACTTTTAAATGTATGATTTGTATTGAATTAATAAGAAGGCAAAAAACTAGACAAGAAATAAATTGTGTAACGTTTCGTCTTTTTTTAATACCTCCTTAACTCGATACTCGGGACCTAAGGAAGTGCTAAGAGTATCGGGGCTGTAAAAAAATTGTACCATACATTTTTCCGATAACATTGGGATGCTTTATATTTGAACGATTATTATCATAAATCTACTGATAGAATTTAGTCCTTAATTTTTGCTTACTCGAGTCGAGTACTTTTAGCCTGTGTTCAAATAAACTTGAGAGAAAATTAATGAAATATTTATATTTTACTTTATACCACCCACTGTGAAAACCTTTAGAAAAATATCAGGATCTGGATAACATAACTTTTGAAAAAAGGATTTTAAACATTAATAAAATATTATTTTTCGAAAAGTTTTTATCGCCTCATATATAAAAGATTTCACCACTAAAACCATGTAAATAATAAATGGATTTTAGATATCAACATTTCAATATAAGACGATAACAAACAAAAATTCAGTTTTATTATTCGAATAAAATCGGAAAATAACGAACGAACTCGATACGACGACAACCAAAAAAGAAAAGTAATTTGGTAATAAATGTGGACCAGAAAACTTTTACAATACTTTTGTAATTTTCCTATATAATATATGATGTTATTTAACTTTGAGTAGATCAAAAACCAAAATCATTTTTAATGTAAACTTTATTGCCTATACCATTCCTTTAAAAATAAATTACAAAATGAGTTAAAAAGAAGAAACTTCCCATTCTTTAATACGTGAAGTTTTAGTAAAGTTGTAATTCATGGTCTATAGCAGTAATAAATACGTTTTTTAAAATACAAAAATAACAAGCTGATAGCTAAATAGAGTATCGAAGTTTAAACCGGCCAAGTAAGTAGATATTAATACCTTCACCCATTTGACTATTTAAGCAGAAGGTGCGTGCTCGAATCCTTGCTGTGGCAGTTTTATTAATTATAATAAAAAGGCACCTGGTTAATAACATTCTAGTCGATCGGATAAGAACGAAGTAAGCGGCTCCACCAACAACATAATAACAATATAATTGTCATCTTGTGTTAAAAGGCATATTTGCTCCATCATCTGAAATGGAGTGTTCTAATTTGTAAAAAGAGGGTATAGAGAACCAAAAAGGCTACGTAAAATGTAGATGGCTACGGTTCTCTACTTAATATACTGTATACTCGATGTTTAAACTTTTTATTATTATTTACATTAATAAAGTACACAAAATATGTCGATCATACAGCTTTGATGATAATTAATTAGTGTTAAATTGTCATTATCTGAAATAGAGTGTTCTAATTTCTAAAAAGAGGGTATAGAGAACCAAAAAGGCTACGTAAAATGTAGATGGCTACGGTTCTCTACTTAATATACTGTATACTCGATGTTTAAACTTTTTATTATTATTTACATTAATAAAGTACACAAAATATGTCGATCATACAGCTTTGATGATAATTAATTAGTGTTAAATTGTCATTATCTGAAATGGAGTGTTCTAATTTGTAAAAAGAGGGTATAGAGAACCAAAAAGGCTACGTAAAATGTAGATGGCTACGGTTCTCTACTTAATATACTGTATACTCGATGTTTAAACTTTTTATTATTATTTACATTAATAAAGTACACAAAATATGTCG
Organism: Chrysopa pallens; assembly: GCA_020423425.1. Lineage (NCBI taxonomy): Eukaryota > Metazoa > Arthropoda > Insecta > Neuroptera > Chrysopidae > Chrysopa > Chrysopa pallens. The sequence continues at coordinate 26,195,150 of CM035593.1, read as the reverse complement.
ATCATACAGCTTTGATGATAATTAATTAGTGTTAAATTGTCATTATGAATTAAATTGTCATTATGGAAAAAAACACGGGTTACTTCATAGGTCTTATTTGGGCGATTATTCCTGTTTAAGAAATCGTATAATAGCTAATAATATAATACTTTGAAAGAGATTACCTTTTTCAATTATATATATATTTGATTTTCATTAACTGAATAACAACGTAATTCTCGTAAATTGTGGAAACTCCCCGAATCGACATGTTTGGGAGTTTTTGGGAGTTTTAGATCATTCTACTTTAAAGAATATTTCTTGGTTCCAAACTATATATATATAGCCTTAGATTGTAACCCAGATAACTTATAATTTACAGAAGAAGCAAAAAACATTCTCAAAAATAATAATTAGAATTTTAAAATTAGAAACTGCTTCACCCTTTCACAAAGCTCAGCGTAGCTTTTCAACTAATCCCTACTTATTTGCACCTAGTCACGTGGTTTACGGACCCTATATTATTGCAATATTTCTGTATTTCAATGACATATATAATATTTCATAGCGTATTTGTTTCCGTCATGGGAGCTTGGATTATTAAACACAATAAAATTCTTATATAAAATAATGGTTTAATGCGTTTTAGTAGAAGACAAACCTAGACAAATACAAGTATTTTAATGTTTTTTACTTAGAAAACTTGTATAGAGGAAACAACACAAAAATTACTGCAAGTTGAAAACAATTAAATATTACATAATAGAATATAAATTTTAAAATATAACATTTTGTTTCTCATTCATATCTTTCCAACTAAAACTATTTTCTGCTAATATCAGTGGAGAAAATTGGGAGAAAAATAGTGCGATTATTTTATCGAATATTGTTCTTTATACTTATCGTATGATAAAAAAGTCTGTTTTAACATTTTATATTTCAATATTGTTGTTTATATTTACTGAAAGTTGAAAAACGGGTTTATGACAAAATCTGGTCAGGAGTTTTCTGTTTGGTCGCCAATTTTCCAAGACGGTGAACATGTTTTTCGATTTTCTTTTAATATTTATGGTTTTTTCTACACGAATAAAGAAAAGGGAAGAAAAAAGCATTCTACAAACTTCGCTCTTAACTTTTTGTTAGTATGAATTTTAATAAGGGAGAAATATAAAAACTGATCAGAAATGTTTTTTGTTCAGAATTTCACGTTCTTGAAATTTATTATGACTGTTATTTTGTATCTTCAAATATGTTTCTGAGCAATTAAACTTCACCTAAGTTGATCTCCGACACTTTTGCTGTCTTGGGAAAAACAACTTAAAGGGAATTGAAATGTGCCTCAAATATCGCTAATAGTAGGGCTCAGATTAACAATTGACATGTAATAACATAAGAGCTTTAAAAAGAAAATTAACAATCGAGAATTATTGAAAATAAAAATAAATATTTCAATAAAAAACGTTAAAGACTTCTAGGATTTTTAGAATCAATTTCGATGTTTTTCCACAATTTCCTAGATCAAAATATTTTATATTTTATAAATACGTATTTCGACTACAAAATACTTTGCAAACCGTCACCAAATTTGCAACGGGCAACAACTCCTCAAAAAATTATGACGACTAGCTAGTAAATATAGATGATGACTACTGTGTAGTCGAAATATGTATTTAGAATATACAAAATATTTTGATCTAGGAAATTAGGAAAAAATTCGAAAGATTTTCAATAAAAAATGAATAAAATGAATAAATTTATCATATACATAAAAATAAACGAAAAAAAATACTGTTCTGCCTATTTTTACCCCTTTCCTCTTAAAAATACGTACAAAAACAGATTAAAATAATCCCAAGTATTAACTAATCATTTTCAACTAAAATGGAAATTCGTTTATTCCGATTCTCATGGATAAACATACAGAAAAATACATCAACGTTAAATTTTATTTGTAAAACTAAACAATTATTTTAATTCACCAATGGAAAACGAAAAATATAAGAAAAATAATTACAAGAAAATGACATAAATCTTGAATAAATATGATGTCAATGTTTACATAACAACTGAATTTTACAATTTAATTATATTTATTTATAAATAAAATAATACTTTGGCTGCCATACGCGGCCGTAGGATATGAAATCAAATCCAATTACTTTTATTATTTGTTTTGATAAAATCACTCCGATGTATAAAAATAATAAAATATATATATATATATATATATATATATATATATATATATATATATATATATATATAAATATATATATATATATATATATATATATATATATATATATATATATATATATATATATATATATATATATATATATATATATATATATATATATATATATATATATATATATATATATATAGCTGAGTTTTCATTTAGAAATAAAATTGGTTAGTGTAAAATTGTTACACATACAAAATTATGTCAAGTCATAATTTACACCCTCGATAGTTTTAGCAAACTTAGGTGACATTATAAGGGTAGATTTTAAAATTGATAACTTAATAATATTATTTTAAATACAAGTAAAAATATTCCACACCATAAATAAATGTTGATTGTGTAAAATAAAGATTTTTAAAACAAATTATTTTTTTAAATAAACAAAAGACAATGAAATTATATGGGTCATTTGGTTTAGTAATATTTTCTTTTTTTTTAATCAGGATGATAAAACAAGGTTGGCAAGTCAACGTGTATATTTTTTTAAATGTTTGATCAAGCATAAATTTTTACAAAGTAGTTCGATTTTGATAATTCTTTATTGAGTGAATAGAGTGTACATCGAAGATGATCTCATATAAATTCCCAAACTATGGGTAGGAAAATAGGGCTGAATTATCGTTTACTTTAATGCTGAGTTGTGTTACACAAAAATTAATGTGATTGAAGAAACGATGGATGAAGTTGATAAATGTTTTTTTCGATTTTTAATATTTCAAATTTAATAAAGAGAATTATTTAAAATTGTAAAATGTGTGTTTTTATTTAAATTATTGATCTAAATTTAATTTTTGGCTATTGTCGCAAATATGTACCACTTCTGGTTAGTGGTCAATGTCAAATTTATGACATGTATTGGGTAAGATGAATGGAGAAGCTAGAAGAAGTTTTATGGCTGTTTATGTCGTTGTTTGTACGTGGTTAAAAATGATCTACACCGCTTTTATTAAGGATTGATGTTTTTTTATTTGGCATTAAAAATTGATTTATCTAAATTACTTTTGTTATTCGGTTGCATATTATGTGTCCGAAAGATGTTTCCAGATTGTGGTGTGATATTGCCTAATTATGGGAGAGATACATATTAATTTTTTGTTTTAGATGAAACATGTGGGAATATTTGATTTCACATGGCTTGATTTTCGTTTTTATCAATAAAATTTCTTATAATTTTGGGGTTCTATCCATTATTTATTCTAATTCGAATTACGGTACTCATTTCCTTGCTTCTGCCATTTTAAGAAAGAAGGATAGCGTTCGCTCCGTAGACCACAGAACGGTAAGCAGATTATTTACAAGACCAGGGATTGAAAAAATTCCTATGGATAGCGGCATCAAAGCAATTTTTATCTTGCTAAATAACAGTTGCGTTACGCCATTGAACTTTTTGATATATCTTCTATGCGTTTACGACGATATGGGCTATATATAATAGCTAATATTACAATATTTCCAACTTGTTTCAATTAAGGATTTTTATATATAAAAATAAATAAAGCAAATTTGATGCATTTAATATAACAAAAATGAGCTTAAGGGCATTATTTATAACACAATGTATATACATTCTTCATTCTTCATTATTATATATTGTTTATTATTTATATTGTAAATATAACAATATGATAGAATGACGTTTAAAATAACAAATACACATTCCATATTTGAACAGTTTTATTTTCCTACGATAAATACTTACGTTTTTTTTTTTATAAAATAACAACTTTTATATAAAATAAAGTAGTTTAAATAATTCTATTTAAAATGTAAAAATAATTTAGAATAATTGATTTCAATGTTTTTAACTTATATGACACGCAAGATTTGCAATTCTTAAGTGAATACAGAAGTCCAGGACGGAAGTTACTGTTTAATAAATGATGTGAAAATTATTAAGTTTGATTAAATAAATTTTGTAAACTATTTTACATAATTATCGATTTTATTGTTTAGAATGAAGGTTATTAATATTGCAATAATTATGTGTTTATTTTAATAGCCTGATGTATACTTGAATGCCAATTTTGCTATTATTTTTAATTATTTACATAATTAAATGTACAAAATACGTGTTCATGAAGAATTTGTACCGTAATAAATATGTATTATAGTTATGAATGCGAAAAATTTATTTTGAACAAACATTGTTCAAAATATGTTTTTAACAAAGCTTGTTTGTTTTTCAGAAATAAACATTTAATAATATATATGCATTTTTGCATCTTTAACAGGGATTAATGAGACCCAATGGAATTAAAAATTGATGCAGGGATTTATGAGACCCAATTGACCGATAGTGTAAATTGTATGAAATAAGACAAAGTTAAAGCAACAAAAAATTTTTGATATTTTTATCGTACCCGTATGCCAATTTTTTAAGTCATTTAAATAACTAATTTTATTATTTGCTATATTTTTAATGATTTAAACGATAGTCATTACACAAATAATTATATAAACTAAATAACAATTATTTATATAAACTTGATTTCTATTCACGACTAAAAATAGTAATATTCATAATTACTCATTTTGCTTTGATCTATATTCATATTATCTAATTACTTTTCAATTTCCTTCAAAATATGTATAATTTATCTTCTATAATAATAATTAACACACGTACAATTAAAATTCAATTTAATGACGTCAATATTCAGTATAAAATGTATGAACTAAAATGTAAATATATGTGTTAATAGATTAATAAATATTAAATGATACAATTATAAGAATGTCATGTATAAAGACGATAATTATACGATGTACAATTTATTATGAACTTGTTCCCTTGGCGAAAATATCTCTGAAACTAGAAAATTGCAAGGCATTTTGAAGACGTATAGTTGATCATAACGGGATTTTTGAGAATAATTAAACAAATTTTAAGCTGTTTAAAATGAAAAGCAATGCTTTTTAATAATTGGTGAGGGAGGAGTCGATAATTCAAAAATTGTTTCTTTAATTTGATAGTTTGCATACGAACAAAATGCGTCGGGTACGTCTTTATTTTATTATCAGAATGTGTAGTATGTTTTATTAAATTAACTGTTTTTAAACAGTTGAAATATTTTACCATTATTGTGAATCTCAAGGAATTATAATTTGTAAGCTTTATTTTAGAATCTATCGAATTAATAGGGAATTTACATAAAGAACAAATATTTCCTAATCTCGTGACTGTAAAAAACCAGAGATACATTTTAAAGTGATTTACTTCAAGTGCACAAAGCTCTTTTGTATACTTATTTTCGTTGCATAAAAATTTTAAATGCGTGTTGACGAAATAAATGAGTTCGTTGATTTTTTGTCGGGTTTCATCTCATTGAGGTTTCATATATAATATACAAAGTTTAAGCTTTATATAACGTAAACTACAAGTCGTTTGATTTTAATTCGTTAAATAAATGCTATTTTTGAAGTTTATGGATCAATTATCTTGTCGAATTCGGAAACAAAATGTTTTCTCAAATTATTTGCTTTTTTTCAAAGAAAATACTCTTCCGTAAATATAATATAACATATAACAATTGTCGGCGTACTTTATGAAACATTGCTCAAAATATTTTTTAACTCAAATCAGGCTACTTTCTAAATATATCATGGAAAAGTCATTTAATTGTAAACAAATTGTAGTGTTTTGTTTTAAGAAATTATTTTTGCACCAATTTTACATTCTGCAATGAATACTTTTTGTGATAAATTATTCTAAATTAAAATTGAATATATTCATAATAAAATTGTTTCCATTAGACAGCAAAGTCGACTGCCCGGCGTCTTCCGAAGCCAGAGTCTACTCGGTGACTATTCGGTGAAGAACAGTCGGTGCTCCAGCTTCTGACTTTGTATGAATGAATTTATTAATAAAATTTATTTAGTAGATATTACATTTAGTCAAAAATGTTGATTGTTAATTAATATTTTATTATTTTAATTTCAGAATCAGTAATAATTAATCAAAATTGCATGTATATGATGTACTATAAAAATAAAAAATAAAAAAAAAAACACTGAAAAAAATTCTAAACATCTTTCATAAAAACAAAAATAATCAATATTTATAACCATACATCATATTAAATATGACCTAATCAAATTATATTTGATACATACAAACTTCTTTAATTTTTTTCTATTTTTTTTTTTTAATGATCGGTTTAGCCGACTAATCGAGTAGTCACACGGCCGACTATTAAAGTCATAGTCGGTACAATTCAAGAATTCAATGAAAAATGTAAATCTGAAACTTAAAACTCCAACAAAATACCTTTTTGCATATTAAATATATTTGAGAAAATAAATTTAATTTGAATCAATGAATAAATAATACAATAATAAATACACAAATTTCTCATTTTGACATCCCATACAAAGTTGCCGATGATCAACTATTTTCCGTTGATCGGCCAAGGTACGGCTACCAATGCTCGGCCAAGCATCGGCATTCTTTAACGGCCTATGGCTGGCTTATCATCGCCCGCCGTAGTATACGCTCTATAATAATTTGCGATCTTCAGCCGATGCTTGGCCGATTATATGACACTTTTTTAACGGCGCAAGCGTATTGAAAATTATATCAGCTGTTAAAATGATGATATTATAGATGAACTCAATCATGTGGAATCAGTGAGTTGGATTGCTTGTCAGAGCACAGATGCATGCTCAGACAAAAATAAACATGCAAAATTATTTAAGGTCAAAGGTATGTTTATAATAGTTGAATAATTATTCAATGTCTTTTATTGATTTTTTTCATTATAGAAGTTTATTATACCTTTATGGGGAAAGGCAGAAAATCAGCAAGCCATTTCAACTCATATTAATTATGATGATATATTGTTTGGTAAGTGTTTATGGTTTTTATTTAAAAAAACAAATTGAATATTGCTCGTATCGCGGAAAAATATTTGTTTCCATTTATTATTTTTTACTATTCTTACTTTTTACATGACTTAATTTATACGCATGTAATTAAATTAGGTATTCTCTAATTACGATGAGAAAACAACTAATGAATATTTTATCTGTATTTACATGCATCGAATTTGCTAACTTTATTTCTAAGTATATTATTGTGAAAAATAATGATTATTTAAAATGAAAAGTCAAGATTTTTCTAACTAATTTTCTTCTTAATAAATTTTATTACTTATCTTATTAATTACTCATAATATTTTTGTATATTTTACTATTTACTGTTGTTTTAGATCGTATAGAGACTTATATTGATGGGAAATTTGACGAATTACATGAACATTTGGATGCATTTTAAATAAGCACGGAGTATGTCATAAAAAATGAAGCTAAACGAATTAAAACTCAAGTTTTAATGAAAACTGGGGAAAATGTTCCAAACATTTCTAAAACAACTGCTATGGAGCCTTATAAAAATATATTCCCCATCAACGATGAGGCGCAAGTTTTGATTTTTGATAACGACCTGAAAACTGACGACGAAAAAAAGAAACTGAAGAATTTATTCAGAGCTATTATGTACGGGGAATCAGATGTTGTAACTTTAATACGAAAAACTTTATCTGAGGTCATTACACCTACCGTACAATTGAATTATTCTGGCACTGGGAAGAAAGTACGTGGTATCGGGAAACACAATTTTAGTGCTACTTGCACTTACACTTGTTTAAAAGGTAGGATATATATGTTTAAAATACACCTGAATAAAGTTATGTTTTATCTATAAATATTTCTAATTTCAGAGGTTGTTGAAGAAAAGTTTCGGGACTCGGATCAATCCAAATCGTTAAGGGTAAAGATCGGCAGTTTTCTTGCTGGGATGGAGGCTGCCGTCAAGGAGCTATTTTCAACCAACAACAACAACAACACAACAATAATAATAATAATAACAATAATAATAACGAGGACAACAATGATAATTAATTTTTATACTAAAATTACTTATTTTCTTTTTTAATAACTCACTTAATGTTGTATTACTTATATTTATAATTGCAGTGCAATATTCTTTTAAAACTCTTAAAATAAAAAATAATTTAGTATAATAAATTAATATATTTATCGAATAAAGATTAATGTTTCTAAATAAAAAATTTTTTATTTCTAAATTAAAAATAATTATTTATAATAGTACGTTTGGCAGAGGCTTGGAGCCTATGCTTGGCCGATCATAGGATCCGATATCGGTACGTTTGGCAGATGCTTGGATCCTATGCTCGGCCAATCATGGGATCCTATGATCGGCCGATCATATGATCCTATGCTCGGCCGATCATAGGATCCTATGCTCGGCCGATCATAGGATCCGATATCGGCATGGCGTTACAGTCCGATACTCGCCCAGTCTTGGGCCGATGATATATTCGGATCATTGGCCGATACTTTTAAATCGGCTGCCTGTCTTGGCCCATTAATGGGCCGATCCTCATTTCTTGTATGGGATGTAAAATGAAAATGATAAAACATTTAAATATTCTACTAAATATCGAATAATAATAACACACAAATTTCAATTTTATCAATAATATTTAATCTGGGTAAAATAACATGATATGGGATAGGTACGTTTTCTATTATGTGTGTGAATTGGATCATCACATTCAAAACCATCCTTACAAAATCTTACAAATAAAACAATTGTTTGTATATACGGTTATAATAGCTTAAATAATAGATTATTCAGTGTTCCCATTGGATGGTATATATATATATATATATATATATATATATATATATATATATATATATATATATATATATTATATGGTTATGCTTTGAGCAACCCTAAAAGTAAAATTCGAATAACTCTAAAAGTAAAATTGATTTGTTAAAAAATTTGTTTAAAAACGACAATCTTACTTTAAGGGTAGTTCGTAAAATTGTAAGAATGTTTGCTACTTTGAACAAAAAGTTAAAATTCCTAATGAATTGTTACATGTATTGCGTCGAAGCAAGATTTGTTTACAGTCTTATTTTAATAGATCTAATTGCTTTTATATGACAATTATTTATCCCAAGTACTTTGCTTCGGTAATAAAAATGATATTATCGTTCCTGGTGTAGTATATCTTTAATCATAATTACGTCGTTAATGGTGAATTTTGCCGAAAAACATACTTTTTGTGGTAGTTTTAATTTGAGGTGGTTTTTTGTGAATGCATAAGAAACCTTAAAAACCCGATTAAAATGTCAAAAAATTTTGTTCGTTGTTTACGAGTTTTCTAGGATAATTGAAGTCTAAAAAATTCAAAAATAATATTAATTTTACGATCAATCAACTAGTTTTCGAGATATTACATGAAATACAGTCGACAAATCGGCCTCTGGATTGGATATTTTGCGATATCTCAAAAACTATCTATCCCAATCGTTAAATAGATGTTATTTTCAAAATTAGCTTAACACATATATTTCAGCTAAATCGGGAGAAAAATAAATGTTTCAATTTTCTCGATTTTTTTCAAAGGTGAAAAAAATTGTGAAAATTCGAAAAAAAATGTTTTTATCCGATTTCGCAAAAAATTATCTTCATAAAGGTAGTTTGACCCGTAGATTTACAAAATAACATCTTTCTAACGATTGAATGCACAGTTTTTGAGATATCATCAAAAAACCGATCCAGAGGCCGATTTAGCGAATATATTTCATACAACCTCCCAAAAACTAATCGACCGATCGTAAAATGAATGTTATTTTTGAATTTTTTACATCTTAATAAACCAAGAAAATCTATAAACGACGAAAATTGTTTTTTGAAGTTTTCATATATATTTCACACAACTTATTTCTTATGTATACCAGTAGTACTATAGACTCTTTCTCTTTCTTTGCATGAATGTTCTATATATACAAAAAAAAATTAAAACTTCGTGAAAAATACTAAACATTATATTATATGCTGATGAACTAGCCTATTAACTGCCTTATATTTAAAAGTAAACAAACCAAAATCGTAAATATAAATTTTGTACCTACACCTTACGTTTTTCCGTATTAAAATTTAAATTATGTTTTAGAATATAAATACTATTTCCTTACCAAATAGGTGAAAACAAACAGCAATGTTATTTACCTGTAACAAAAATTACAACATTATTATATATATATATTATACATTTCAGTTATTTTTCCATTCTTAATATTAAAATTAAGAACAAACCATATTTTGGATAAAATGGTTTTTATACTCTGAAATTTGTTAAGTATTCATAGAATCACCTAACCAAATCAAAATCCGCATGTAAGTTTGTCTGTAATCAAGATTACTCAAAGATGAAAAAATATGGCAGGTAGAAATTTTGATTGACAGGTTTTAAACAAAAATGTGAGTTAAATTCCTTAATTGACAAATTAGATCAAATGAATCCATGCTTTTAAACCATAACAAAGGATGAAGACAAATTCAAATTCAAAAAGTATTATTTTTTTTAAAAAAACATCTTTTGTTCAAAACATTTTTCCGTAAAATGTTTGAATTCGCCAAATTTTTAGCCCAAAGTTAGCAAATTAACACATATTATTATTATAAATGTATTTATAACCGTATAGAAGAATATTTTAAGTATTTTCTGAATACTTTAATGCTTAAAAATAGTCCAAACCAATGATAGTTAACCATACGTCGAGTATCTAAACAATTGACTTTGTTAGTTGTTATTTTGATTTTTTTAAATCGACATTTAGTCTATATAGACAAATAAAATATTACTTTTAGATTTATTAGATTTAGATTTTTATGCTTTTGTAAACCATACAAATTTCCAAACAATCCAAAGAAAACCGCATTGCTAGTTAAAGGTTTTATACAGTAATTTACGCCTAGTGAAATAATTATACGACGAGTTTGCAAATTTTCGAGATATCTCACTTGTAGTTTATTCGGAATATTGATTTTCAAAACGAATGTTGATGTGACATTTAAAGATATCACGAACCCAATTGTTAAATAGATGCTAGTTTTAAGATCTAGAAGTTGGAATTTTGATATCATTTGAAATCATATTTTCTGGATTTTCCGTAATTTTCTGAAAAAAATAGAAAAAAGAAAACTTTTGTCTCCGATTGGGATAAAATTATGTTTTTTTAAAAATAACATCAATTTAACGATAGAATAAGTAATTTTTGGGATATAACTTAAAAAATACCGGCTCCTCGTTGATCTCGAAAAAAACCCACCCAATCGTTTAATAAGTGACTTTTTTTATTTTCCTAGATCTCAATTACCTAATAAATGTATTTATTTGAATTCTAATTTCCTTGATTTATTTATAGAAATATCATTTTTTCTCACGAGATTCAAATTTTTTGAACACTAGCGTGCATACATATTACACATATCATATTTAATACATTTGAATGATAAAATTTCTACACGATTTCACTTCTACTTTCATCATTATTATCATTATAATAAACAACATTCGAATAAATAATTTCTGAATAGGGAAGAGAATAAAAAAAATTGGATTTTTTTATATCAATGACAACACGACATGTGGATTGAACAAGCGAATAATAAACGAACCAGAGACGAAGAATATACGACATAGTACCTACCCACTACTAAGATATTATTATGACGAATGAATTATAAAAAATCTAAGGTGGTTGTTATGTGTATAATATATATACATATATCTGTGCAGTGTAGGAATGATAACAAATTATTCGTCTACATTATTTTAATAGGATTTTGAAGTAGAATGGAAAATTGAAAAAAAAAAGAAGAGGAAACAATGTTTATGTATACAGGTTGAAAAAAAAAATTCATTTCAAACACAATTCACATTAACGCAACTTTAATGTGAATTGTAATGTAAAATGATTAACTTACCTAGCTTTTTCAAATAATAAGCTTGCTACATTAAAAAATCTACTTTTATTGAAGATTAAGGCAATTGGCACACTTGACTGCAATTTAACTATATGAAATAAAATAATTTTCCTGTTAAGCATTAAATATTTTTTGATTTTAAATTAATTACCAAACCTTTGTATTGAAATTAAAATTGAGTTAACACTGATTTTATGTTAAAAATTCAACATATTATTGTGTACAGATAATCAAGGTTAATTTTGTGTGGACCGTTTCTAACACCTAAATTGTATTGATATTATCCAAAAAAAACAATTATAATCATCTAAAATAAGATAAAGCACATAGACATGAAAAAATAAAGTTTGTCTTTGTCTCTAGAAGATTCGCTTGTAGATACAATATGCAATAAGCTTTTGCTTACTTGGCTAATCTTTTTGCCTAGAACTATCCCATCGTATCTTACAACTAGGCCAACTCAACTCGGGCCCAGTAATTTCCTACTCCCGCTTTTCTTCAAACGAATGCTTTCATTTTGCCTAATGCGAATTCTTTGGCATGAATAACATAGCCTATCTCTAGTGTTATTTGTTATGATTCATTACAAGAAAAAATTTACTAATCGCAGTATGCGTAGAGATGAAAATGTAGAAAATAGTATTACTTGGCTAAGGGACAGTAAGTTACCATATTCTGAATTAGTCAGCTAAAAAATACGCTCCAACATACCGATGGAGAATAGAAATGATAGCACATTTTTGTGCATTTGAATTGCCTCAATATTGTATTACATTAATTATGCTTATCCAGTTTTTCATTTACATTTATTTTCATTAAATTCCGTTAAAAATTCCATTATTCGTTCTAAAATAATGTGATAAATCTCAAAAGACAGAGTTCCAAGTGAATGACTAGGGTGGTTTTTCATAAATTTTGGTGATCAGAGTTTACAACTCATAATGGGTTTATGAAAACCATCATTTTCACGTTGTTCAATGCTAAATAGAATAAGAAAATATTATTTTCTATCTAAGAATAGGTACTAAAAAGTTTGTTAAACAATGGAAATAATCTTTAAAATGTTATCTATATTTAAAAACAACTTATATATTTTCGGTAGATAAATGTATATGAGAATATGAAAAGAAAATGGGGTAAAACATGTGAATTATCTCTTTTTTGTTTGTATACAGATGTAAAATATTTTTGTATTTATGTATTATGTGTAACTCTTGAATAAGTACTTCATTGCACGAGTTTTGCAGCTTGTTATTTACTAGTTTACGGAGGGAGAAAAAAATAAATGGATATTTGCTATGAATACTACAAAAGTTTATCTACCATGATGTTGATCTTTTCTTTATCTCATATTGGCGTTGATTTTGGACTGTGTTCAGTTTGATTACTTCAACATTAATTATTGAATACAAAAATTCGTTCGATATTGGGAAGCGTTTCTCAGCCGATGAATAACAATTTTGGGTAGTCTTTATCCTTCTAGCATGAAATTGTTCGAAATTGTTTGATGTTCACGCTGGTTTTAAACAAAATATTTAAATGTTATCAAGCAGATACTCAAAACTTTGTACGCGTAAGGTTTATAATTTTTGTAGTTTAATTTAATTAGAGACCGATAATGCTGTAAATAATCTGATACAACTAAATTTTTTAAAATTTATATGAAAATATTGTTTTTGGTTGTTTCTCGATAGAAATAAATCTATTAAAAATGAATATCCGCCAATCAAATATTAGTCCCAACAATGTGTTTATATAAATATGAACAAGACAGCGGACATAATATGGTATACATTTAGAAATTTGTAGTAACAATGGAGATGTATAATAAAAACGTATCAATACTGGACCTTTGTGTCCCATAATAAATATCAAAAATAAATATCTATATTTTAATACATGAAACAAAATATTGTACTCCTTTTTAAAAAAATTGGGCGGACGAAGGAGTATGGAATTTGGCACACTTATAGTTTGTATAGTGAAGGACTGGATAATGCTAAGAATATTTTTCAATTATGCATAAAAAATACATTAGATCAATTTAAAAAAACATTACACACACTATGACATATACACATATAAGAAGTGTGGCTTATATTACACATACTACCATACACACGCATATACACTGTTTTGTTAGATATACTATTTTGTTTAAAGGCAGCGAAATTCACTATTGAGTGATTATGGTTAAATTTCTTCCGCTGTACCGAGACTCTAGTAATTTTAAATGCATACATGATAAAAATTCTAAATGTATTTTATATCAAACCCTTTCACACTGTTAGGCTATAGTACTGGGCTTACTATTATAGGAACATTCATATAAAATTTCAGCTTTCTTGAAACACCAATGAGTTAGCTTCTGTTTTATCTTATAGAGATGATATAATTTTATTACCACTTTCTTAAATAAGTGGAATATTTGATGCTATCAAAAACAAAGAATTATTTTAAAGTGAGTTTAACGACAAAATCAATTGATAAAATGTTCACGTTATATTGAATAGATAATATTCGATGATATTTATGTAGAATTTGTGATTACCTAAATTTATTTTACAGTGAACATATGAAAATAATGTTATTTCGATTTGTGATATTGTGAAGAACATCAAGAATATGAAATTTTAAGTATGCAAACATTCAGCAGAAATCCCTGTAGAGTAATATTATAACCAAGTATTATTACAATTCCTGATGAGCATATTAATGTTATGTACGTGATACGTTCTTTCTCCACCTGCAGATTTTATTAATCCTATATTCTCTACAACCATCTGATGTAACCATACCAAATCTTATATAAAGTGAAATTATGATCATCTTAACTACGCAAAGATAAGTTACGCCATTACGTGGTAGAATACATGTTGAAAAAATAAAGTTGCCCTGTTTTGATGCTCTGTTTATATAAGGATGTATAAGATTCACTTCAAACTTAATGTGTTTATAATGGGTTTAATCGCTGTCTAGTGGTAAAAAATCAAACCAATAATAGCTTACAATACTCAAATCTGTGTACGTTATTTACATTGATAGTTATGCTTATTCATGACAAAGTCTCGAAAAAAATAAATATTTAGTACTCTTCAAATCAACAATTTTGAATGTTTGGCAATTTATTAGAAATTACTTAACAATTACTTTTTGTTACAACAAACTACTGCCTGAGTTTCATCACCCAAACGGGGATTGTAGCAGAAAGAAATGGCACTAGAACTGACAATATTTTTATTACTTTATGACCCCTGAATGAAGAACAACTACCGTTGAGAACTGTATAAAAAATAGTTATACGGTTAACCTTAATTATAAAACACAGACATTTTTTTTCCCCAAGTTTTGCTTTGGTATGAAGTCTATTTGGTATTTGGTATGAAGTTTACCCTTTAAACCATGAAATTTCACTTAAGTTTTTTTTTAGTAGATTCATGTGTTTCGAAATTTTTTGAATAATTAGAAATCAATTTTAACAACAATAAATGCGTTCATATCATAATTTCGAATTCTTTTTTGAGCTGAATATTATCATGTAAAGATTGTAATAATTCAGAATAATTTTTCTTTTTAACGAAAGACCATTATACATCGGACAAAAATCAATGTCATATGACATACGAAATAAATCATAAAGTATTTTTATTCGCATAAAATAGTTTGATATTGATTTTCGATTGATTTAAAACACCATAGTAAATTTACATATAACAAGATGCAAATAGACAAAAATCTTGCATTTAGAATTTTAAATAAAACAAATGGGCTATAAAGTCACTTGGGGTTATAGAGAAATTTCTTTTTTTTTTTTCTTTACTATACAAAAAGGACATTAATATGCTCATGAGAATACAATTTGATGGTATTGTTTGAATTTTCTAAACAAATCCTATAATTTTGTTATATAAGTTTATAGTTTCAGTTAATTTTTTATATCGTATATTCCAGTAAGACTTGAAATATTTTAGAAAAGTTTAATATTTTGGGACCACCTACAATATTATTAGTCGCGTCAATAAAACATTTTACCTTCGATTCTTTTTTTAAAATACCTATTTAAATTAAACCTTTCGGGACATTTTTAAAGAGTTGTGTGACTCTTTCCGATTTAAAGAAAACAATTATCGAGTTGTATTTTTCAAAAATTCGATACTTTCTGTGTTATTCTTGATTATATATTATCAAGAGTTACAAATCGAAATGACCCTACAATACGTCCCAAAAAGTGTCATAAAAACAGCTGCATGAGAAAAAAGTATATTATAACTATTATTACATTAATTATAAAACATAAATGATGTTAATTCGGATGTATTTGAGTTCGAATTACTGGGTAAAGTTTTTTTTGAAAAAATTGTATGTTTTTTTTAACAAACAAAAGCTTGGTTAAAGCTTCATGGTTCAAAGCGTATCTGAAAAAGTATCAATTTAAATTTAAATTCAAAAAATTAATACTTTTTTCAAATGCCACTCCTATGTAATGAATTTATTTAAACTATTTTTATCTACTTTTCAGTTTTTCCTAGTTTTTCTCATTAAATAATGATATAAAATTTCTGTATAATATATTTAAAATAAATTATTATAATACTATCTAGATAAAAACAACATTGCAGGAAATTATATAAAACTATCATCACTAACTATGGTAGGCTCATACTGTTTTCTTTTTTTCATTGAATGTTGATTTTTCCATGTCTTTCCATACACATTTTTTACCTTGAACTATTTTCCAATCTGTTCTTCTTCTTTTTTTTTTATGATAGAACATGATTTATTTATTTTTCTGAATAGAAAGAAAGAATATGGAAAGTGTGTGTTTTGTTCTTGTGCATATATAGGTCAGTGATTCATGCTGTGTAAAGATATTAAAATTTATTATTTCGATCGTTCTATTAATATTCTTTTGTTTTTGACGGCTTTGAGAAACTGATGATACAATATAAACATTATAAAACAAAGATCGGTAAATAAGTACATACATTTTTTAGCATTTTCATTTTAAACACATTAGAGATTCATTGCTATTGTTTCAATTCAGTCAATTTAAAGGCAGGATAGCGTTTCAAAAAATTTTTATTTTTTGAATTGAATGCATAATATCTCAAGTATATTGAGTCAAAAGTTTCACTTTTGACAACGTTATGACTATTTAAGTGTCAGTCCGCTGTTTAGCTATCGTATAAGTTGGTGGGATCATCATGCTAACAAACAAAGAAGACAAGATTCGTCAAAAATGCTTTAGACATCATGGCTTTAGACATCATCGCATATGAACGTTTCCGTTTATTTGAATTTTTTACAGTTCAAAACTTAAAAACATTTTCCCACAGCTCACGTTTTCAAAACTACTGCATCAATCGTTTTGAAATTTTGAACACTATTTCTGTATATAATTTACGATGTAACACCGAAGAAAATTTATCAAATATATTTTATCTTTTACTTATTCAGAAAAGTCGCGTTTTCAATTAAAAACGTTTTCAAAAATTGAAAAATTTAATTACCTACGAAAAGCGATTATCAAACGAAAGAACTTTGATTTTGGATGATCCAACACCTAGTTATGAGGTACTACTATTACATCATACTACTTTTCCAGGACGCTTACGAATAATTGCTATCATTGCCGTATTTTTTCAAATATCTTCATGAAAATTTTTCGAATGTACCACGTACCATAAATATTAATGTAATTTGGTGTACATAATATTGACATGAAAACGTAGGGAAGGTAGAGGACTTTTTCTCGAAAAAAAGATTCTAAAGTAAAAATAAAATCTTCAAAATGTCTTTCATTTTAATGACAAATTTGAAATTTTTTGTGGTATTTGTGTGCAAAACTAAAAAAAATGTTCACTTTCTACAATTCTGTTTTCATTTTTCTTCTAATTACTTATAGTCGTGTCATACTCACTGAAAATGAGTTTTTCGCATGATTTTCTTTCGATTTGATGTTTATTTGTAATCAATGCTAGAAAGTCTACAATTTAGTATCTTAAAAAAAGAGAACATGACAAATTATTGTGTTTTATATTGTATTTACAAACCGACCACTTTGTTGAAAATACTTATTTACCAAATGTTGACAAGTAAAGTATGAAAATGTACCAAATTTGTGATTTCAGGGATTTTAATAATTATACTCGCTAGGTTCTCGAGATTTCTGATCATTTTGAGGTAAATTTTAATAAAATTTTATTATTTATGGTGATTTTGAAATTTAAATTGGAAATAGCAAAATTTTATTTAGCAACCTTGAAATCTGATCAACAGCCTCGTATATAAATGTCAATTAGACTTAATATCCATTTTTCAGCCAAGTCTGTGGTAATATTAAAAAGAATTATTCTTAGAAAAAAATATGGTGAACGCGCAAGGAAGTAGAAGTTTTACTAAGTATTCATATCATTTCCGTCATTATATCGTAAATCATCGTATTTACTACGTGAAGCTCAATTACAGGACAATCGTAGCATGAAAATAGAGCAAACGTTTGATTAAATAGACAAAGTCAACGGTACAGTTACTATGATTACGAAATACTAGTTTATGAATGAAATAATATATAAGTCTGTGAATTGTATATAATTTAATATAAGAAACATCGCAAAATTTAATATAAATTTAAATTTGTGATTATTTATAGTTACAATTAAAAATAATAACTATTTCTTCAATCATTCATACAATTTTCAACCCAATAACTTCAATTAAAAGCCTTTTTTTGTAATTATTCAATAATTTTTGTTTGACAGTTGCTATACAATTTACATCAATCGATTGAGAAGTCGCTCCCATATACTATACGGTATATATACTATCCCATATACGGTACGGATAGGCTACTTTATATTATAGTAATTTATAGTAATTTATATTAATAATTAAAATCAAATTTCTAATTCCCTTAAAGTCCAATAATTAAACCAGTATTCATATAGCTGTGATTAAATATGCTCTTAATAACATAAATTAACAATATTATATGCATATTAGGTAACCATTATATTAGGAAATAATCATATTTAATTGATACAATCAAATAATATAATTCTGTGACTATGTGTAGTAATATATACTGTATAAACTGTATACATGTATATACCATTATATGTATAACAATGATTTTAGATATTATATTATACAGAAACATATGAAAATAATTGCATTCGAACTAATTACATTTATTATTGATTGTTTAAATCTAATTAAAATTCATTAAAATTCACACAATTCATGAATGCGAGTAATTTTTTTTTTTAATTAACATACAAACTAGTTTCAATTTGTTTTATTTCAATTTTAGAAAAAAGAAATAATTACTTATCTATATTCTAAAGGATATAGATAATCGTTTGTAAATTCCAAATAAAATTACAAGCGTTTTTCAAAAAAAAAAAAATGCATTGTATCTCGGGCAGTTTTACTATATAATTGTCAAGTATCCGTAGCGTACATAGAACGTGGAAGGCATTTCTTAATCGACTGATGTGCTACGAGTGTCTAAAATTTGTAGTAGAGTATTCTCATTGTAGAAAATATAATTATTTGCTCAATTGTTTGCATGTAAATTGTATAGCAAATGCCAAACAAAAATTATTGAATAATTACAAAAAATGGATTGGTAATTATAAGAATGATTGAAGAAATTTCTTAAGTAATTATTTTTAATTGCAAATATGAATAAATATTCATTTTAATTAGTAAATATATTTCGTGAAATTGCCTATGTCAAATCAAACGCCATTCGCATATATATATATATATATCATTTGATGATAAGTATTTCCTATAATTTCGCAACCATAGAAAATATTTTAGCGCACGGTTCATATACCGCTGTGTGACATAAAGAAATAATTGTAAATTATAATTATTATTTCTGACCCCGGACTGACGTTACGTAATGACAGGGTTAGACCAATAAATAATTAGACCAATTAATAAAGTTAAGCAACAGCAGTCACAATCTGAATTTGGATGGGTGACCACCTAGCAGTACTGTGTACTGTTGTTGTATAAAAAATAATAATCCCCTTTGGCTATATAGCTGGAAAAAAAAATAGTTAGTCATCAACGAATTTCTGAATAATACTTGGAAGTCAAAATCTTGAGAGACTAATTGATTATCCAAGAAATCAATATCACAATTGATTTTGAAAATATGTTGGTTAATCGAGATGAATTGACTATTGATTTTTTCTCAAATTCTTTATTACAAACTAAATTAAAGTTGTCTTCAACGATCACAAACAAAGGCATGGGCGAAAAGATAGGATTATGCCGTATTTAGTGAAATAAAATAATTTTAAAACATATACTATGACATAGTGAATTCATGAATGTAGTCTGATTGGCATAAAAGTTGAAAGTCCATAACAAATATCTTTTATTCTGTCCACAAAGAGGATGGCTTTAATGTAGTTCTAAAAATGGTAAATCTAAAAATGATGTATGATTTTTATAGGCACACGAATATTTTGGGAATATTTTTATTGGAGGAAGTGAGATACTCGATATCCTAGAAAGTGAGAAAAAAACTTTTTATATGTTACTTGTATAGAATGTTCAGAAATGTCAACAAAAAAGTGTAAAAAAACAAAAAAGTTTCATTATTTATTGCAAGTTACATAGATGGAAAATGATTTTTAAGTTTTCTTATACAACATTATACCATTCAAGTTGTTTTTCTAAGATACATTGTAGCTGGATTTAAATTTTTATTCTCTTTTTCATTTAAAGCATGAAAATGGAACATAGCCCGGTAATAGATTAACATCAACAGCTAGTGAGGCATGCATGGGAAATGTTACATGTTTAATAGCCTCAGAAATGAAGATAACCGAGAAACAAAATTATGCTGTATCATGTTTCAGAAGCACACACCTTAAATCTATTTTTGAAACAACAACAAGAAAAAAATGAATGTTGTATATTAAAATTAAAACACAAAAAAGGATGAAACTTTTAATAATTTAATAAATTGAAACAAACCAAAATTAATGTATAATCAATAAATACATTAACAGAATAGACGACACACATATATATGTATAGTGTATAGCCAAACCAAGCAGAGCTCCGGAGCTGGGCTACATACAAGCTAAGCTACCAAGAGTTATACATTTTTAATATATACGGTACGTTTCGTTGAAATTTATTTATACGGTGTTTAATATTCAATTGGTGAAAATTATTTAAACTGAACTCTTTAAAATACTTTAATTTAAAAAAAAAAAAAAAAAAAAACAGTAAAAAATTTGTTTGAAAACTATTTAAGTGGTAAAAACGATTGACCCAAAATTACTGTTGATTATCTACACGAAAATATTGAATTTTTAACACAAAATTCACAGTGTTAACTCAATTATTATTTGAGTTTCAATTCAGAGGTTAGATAATTAATTTAAAAGAAAAAAATAATTAATGGTTATTAGAAAAGTTAGTTTACTTCATTACTTTAAATTCAGTCAAGTACTAATTGTCTTAAATTTCCATAAAATCAGTTTTTTTTTTATGTAGCAATCTTATTATGTCATAAAGTGAGGTTCGTTTAAGTATTTTTTATAATTATAATACTTTATTCGTATTAAAAATCGAGTAACAAAAGAAAAATGACAAATTTAACAGACATTAAATTTACATACAAATTTTTAACACAGACCGCTTTTGACGAAAGTATACTGTGAATACAGAAATGTTTTACAATTGTCTTGAAAAGTTGAGAACCAATAGTTCTACGCTGTAAAAAATCGCAGCATATTTAAATAAATTGATATTTCGAGTTAAATTAACACTTAATTCGTAATTCTAAACTTAATCCATAATTGAACGTAGCTGCAAAAAATCGCAGCATATTTGAATAAATTGATATTTCAAATTAAATTAACACTTAATTCGTAATTCTAGACTTAATCCATAATTGAACGTACTGTATACAGATAGAATTCGTTTAATACTAATATTCGTATATTTATATATCCAGATGGTCCACAGACTCATTTTCCATAGAATAAAAAGGGGAAGTCAATACTAAAATACATAAGCTATTAACACTTACGTATACTTTATTATAGAATCAACACATACATACTATAATATTAATATTTTTTATGAAAAACATCTATTGAATCCCTCCCGTCAATATTGAATCTTTTAAAAATAATAATGGAGTATGTTTGTGTATTCTGTGTTGATTTTATAATTAAAACATACACTTATAGAACATTCAACGTATTATAACACACAAACCTCCTCTCTTAAATTTTCTAAAAATAAACAAATAACACTGTGCTGTTGACTGAATTATAATAATTGTAATTGTGAATGTGTACACAAACATATGTTTGTTAATATTGGCTTCCCTTTTTTATACTATGGAGAATGATTCCGTGGACAATAGGTATATCTATAATAATAATCATATTATACGAACTGAATACATATTAAGAGAAACAGATATTGTAAATGACATTATCAGTAATATGGACGACGTAATGATAATTATAATACAACATAGCACACATATACATTGTGTTTCTATCTATCTATATGTTATGAGTGCTACACGAATTCGATATTTGCATAATTTATAAGGAATGACAATAATGGCCATATTAGGATTTTTTAATGGATATTTAAGTTTTGTTTTCTAGAGTAGTTAGAATACACATTTGGAATTAGTTCTGAGAATATGATTTTAAGTAATATCTGATAAACTATCATCGAATCGTTAAATGAATATTATTTTTGTAATTTTTGGGTCAAAGTTATCTTTTTTGATACTCGACCTTTGACTGAATGTCATTTTTTGGACTATTTTTATTAAGCATTCATAAAATATTATAAATATCCAGTCTATACAGTTGTATTACAATATGTATATAATACATGTATTAATTATATGTGAATGTTGAATAAATTTGAGCTAAAAAAAACATTTTCGAAAAAAATATTTCAAACAAAAAATTTATAATACTAAACATATTTCGTATTTAAATATTTCTTTTATCTGTAATGGTTAAACAGTTGGGACATGGATCTATGGATCCAATGAAACGATTTAGTTCATTCACGAATTTAATCTTGCTTTTTAAGTTTAGAACACACCTCTAAAATTTCAGCTCGTTATCTATTTTCGGTTTTGAGTTATCTTGGTGACTGACGGACAGAAGGACAAACGGAAAGGATCTACTGAAGTGAACATATATACTAAAATGTTGTTTGTGCGGTCAATATTTCCTAGAGTTATAACATTTGGTCTAAAATTAATATACTTTGACACATAATGTATGTCGCGTATAAAATAAATTTATTAAAAGTGGTATTGAAATTTAAATTTAAATGTTTTTTTGTCCGAAATCGTTTGCAGTCTGTCGTGTTCTTTGCATACTTAGGTGATTCTCATACACGACACGGTATTAAAGTATAAATCAGAGTGTAATAAATTAGACTTTTCAGATAATTATCGGGTGAAAACTGTAATTTTCTGCTAAAAGTATCATTTTTGAAATATTTTCAAAGGTGTATTTTAAGTATGAAATGGTGAAATGGCTAAAATCGGTAGTTACGAATAATGGTGAATAAAATAATGATGTTTCATGTGTATTTAGATAAATTGGTTGAGATTATTTTTACGAATATGTTAAACTCTGTATTCAAAGATAACAATATTGTGTATCTAATATGATAGGCAAAATGTATATGTCGTTTTTATTTTTTATTTTTATAAGATCATCATTACGCTTCGGGTGTTAAAAATTATCGAGCTTTATACACTAGATGAGGAAATCAGATTTGGTGACCTACTTAACAACGTTGTGTTAATTTGATTTCAATATACACGAGTTTCATTATAATTATATTACACATTGTTGGTTTTTCATTTTTATTAATAGCTTAGTGAAATATAGTGACGTATTAAAAATTCATTTACAAATTAGAACCTCATATTATTGCTCTGAAGGAAATGTAATTAATTTGGTTTGCGTTCTTTATGATCTGGTAAAAATATAGTTTACAGAAACTCTTTATTAAATTAATTCAAGATACCAGATAGCAAGGTGGATAAATTAAAAGGGACAATTTTGTTACTATCCGAATGTTACATATCGAATCCTTATTTTCTCAAAAACAGTAGGAAAAATTATAAATTTTGTTTGAGAATAACAGGCAGCTTTTGAAATAGTTGTAAGAAAAGTAAGTAAAGCACCTAGTCCTGTCAAAATTTCGATATGGAGAGTTTTCAACGGAAATACATTATTGAGAAATTCAAAAAAAGTGTGTCTATGTGTTTGTGCGTGTGTGTGTGAAAATGGCTCCAACGATTTTCTTAAAAGTTTGTATGCACATAGAACATATTAAGCTCAACAGCTTTTATTTGAAACATTTCTCTGGGAAAACTCAAATAAGTGAAAAAAATTCAACTAATCATATGTAGCTACACACATAATACTGTAAATAATAGTAAAAGAAAATTCTATGACGGGAAGAAGCAGATTTTTCAATTTGAAATTCCATAAACTGGAAACTGGGGTAAAGGGTGCACTTAACCGGTTAGAAAACAAAAAACCAAAACCTTCGTTACGTTAAACCGTAAAGGAAAGTGTTGTTGAAAAAATGTTTTACCCAAAAATATTTCATCGAGCGGTCATAATTTTGCTAATCTTAAAAAATTTAAAAACAAATCGAGTGGTAAACTCTCAGAGTGAGAGACTGTCATTTAAAAACTGATCAATATTGATGTTACCGGGTTATAAACCGGTGTTAAATAGATTTCTTGATATATCTAAGGAATGCATGTGAATCGTAGCAATTGCGGTTTTAAATATACAGAGGAAAATTTAGTGATTAAGATGCTGAATAAATTGTAGTATTCTTGGAATGACTTTTCTAAGTAATAAATATTTGTATATTTAACAAATTATATATATCTTCATTCATATTATTATTTTCTATACTAGCTTATGTAGATATTAATTAAATATCCACTTCCGCTCTGAACATAATATGTGGGTGGGTGGTTTGAGACAAATTTTTACAAGAATTTCCACATTACAAACCTACATCAAAATAATATAAATGTCAAAAATATTTAACAAATAATTTTTACCTGAGCAATTTGATTTTCCGGCATTTTAAATGATGATATTTCTTGATGTTTATTCAGTTGATGTTGCTCTAGCTGGCCAGAGACGACAGAGAGTGAAATTTATTTTAAAAATTCAACAACTGCCACCACTCTAAATTATATCTCTTCTCTCTGTGACTCTATTGTAGTTGTTTGGGATGGTATAATATGTTGACGTGCGAATAACAGAAGTAGTAGTTGTATAACAGGATAACAGCCACCAAACAACCAACAGTATAAACCAGCACACAGTATCACTAGTTAAATATTTTCTTCTATTGTTGTATTCCGATGAAAATAGGTAACTTGTATAATCTTGTTTTCCTTGTTTACTCTCCTTTAAAACTGAATGTGAACAGAAAATAGGTGAGCAAGTTACTCCTTTAAATGATGTGTTGAACATGAGTTGATGACTAATCGTTAGTGAATGGAAGGATTTTTATCTTTGAAGATAAATGACATTATTTTGAAAATAAACCTTTTTATGATTTTATATTTTCCTTTAAGGGTAAAATAAAAACTTTTCGAGAATATACTTTCAGTTTTTAGGAATAACAAAAAATCTTTTTGTAAATATTTCTAATTTAAAATAATTTTACTTAACATTCTATAACTTTAAAAACCCGCTATTTTTTAACTAGACATAAAACATTCTTTTGTTTCTTCTTCTGAACCTCTTCTAATCAATTTCAATATTTGTTCATGTGTTTTAAGGCTATTTATATTGGATATATTTAAAATAAATATATATTTAAAATTAGTATATCACAGTTAAATTGACAGACGTATAATTGTTATTAGAATTATGTAAAGCATATTTTATTTGAAATATAATTCTTTAAAAGTAGAAATATTGAAAATAAATAAATAGGTATAAGAAAATTTTACAGGTGGGAAATTTTGAATTATAAAAATAGAAAGTTCAAGTTTCTTTTTGCTAATTACTGATAAATCCAATCGATATTTTTAGTGGAAAACATAATATTACTCTCTTTCAATCCGAATGTTTTTTACCAATAAATAGTTGTTATTTTCAAGTTACTACATTAATAAAAAATAAATTATAAAGATTGAATTGGAGTATTTTTAAGGTAGATAGGAATAAAAATGTATCCTATTTACAATCAGTCAAAACTATCCATTCACTTAAGGATTATTCGTTGATCTAAAAATAAGAGTAACTTGCTCACCTATATACCCTATCGGTGATAACACTGACTCTATATTCGTAACAACAAAACACTACTTAGTTCAATTCTGATTTTAAACACGTACATCGAGTACAACAGTAGTCGTTCGTATCTAACTCGTCATTGTTTTTATTATTTTGTTTTAAGGTTTTATTTTAGAAGATCACACAAACATAGCACACTAACTAATACCATGTAGGTATCTACAAAAGCGGATAATAAAACCTCGTGTGTAAAATGTTTTTTGTTTTTTATATTTATTATTTGATATTCTTGTTGATTACCAAGTAGAATTGTTTGGAGTTATTTTTCAAACACATTATTTCGATTGTTTTTAATTTTCACATATTTGTAAACAATAGTTTTTTTCTTATTGTATTTATTTTAAAATACATTTTTTAATTAATTCCTATAATAATTAAAATAAATTATACTAATTGGATTAATTAAATTTAGAATTGCTAGGTTTTTCTCTTTCTTTGGTATTTAAATCAAAGTAAAAAACCCGGTAAAAAAGTACCGGGTTCACCATGAATTGGCATAATGATTGATTGTTCAAGTTGAACAGAATTCAGAGTCAGAGTGTCCATCGTGGTACGAATTTTCTGTGATTATGCCCAATTTTCTAAGTTTGTTAAGAAGTTGAGTGAAACTGGTAACCCATCGCAATGATTAAACTTTCAATACATGTAGAACCACGGATACTTAGCCCCTTAATATTTGTTATGAGGCTTTATTAAAATTTACGAATCTCATGAAAAACGCCAAGCTTATAGAAAAGAAATATTTTTGGTAACAGAGTTGTGACACTATTTATATTTCGATTAAAACATTGGTCTTTTTTCTTCGATTGTTTTATTTGGATGAAAATCAAGATCAAAAAGGCGTTAAAGATTATACAAATCAACATGAAATTCCAAATCGCGTGAAATATAAAAATTTACAAAATAATCTTTCGATTTTTGAAAATTAATAAATGCAATTCAAAAGACGGGAAAATTGGAGTTAATATGAATACCAAAGAATACAGATTATCTATTAAAATTTTTGATTTGTGGAATTGTTTATTGTTTGTAATATAAATTGAACATTTAAATTTGATAAGTTTAAATCTTTATTTTTGGAGAATCATATAAGATCTTAAAAGTGATAAACTGGGCAATAATATAACATAATTGGTGGTAGATTTCCAAATTTAATTTTTTGATAAAGTTTAATTAAAACTGCTTTTGACATATTATAGAAATTTGTAAAAAACAAACGAAGGTCTATCACATTCATATCAATCTTAACATGTTAAAATGCACCCCACGTTCTAATTGCTAGTCCAAACTTTTTTCCCAGTTATATTTTTCAATTTATGGTCAATCTAATTTATTTCCCAATTAATATGCTTTCATAAAAAACTATACCAAAATATTAACTTAAGCAACAATGATAAATAAATAAGCTTACACAAGCGGAAAAAACAACGATAAACTAAATTTAATATACTGTCTATTAATTTTTAAATACGATGGGTGTAAAAATGCTAAACAAAAATATTAAAAACTCTTAAAAAATATTTACCATAATATTAAAAAAAAAAATGTTTTTATCGGTGGTAAAACCAAACGATAAAAAAACACAAGTTGTCTTGAAAACGAAAAGGAGAACGATATAAATTATCATATTTTGTATATTTTTTTAATATCTACTAAAGAAACTTTTAAGAAATGCACCCTAAAAATATATTTACAAAATAAATATCCATTCATGCCAACGAACGCACTTATAAAATAACGCCTTCCTGTGATTACCTTTACAAAAACATAAATTTGAATAGAACTACAATTTACGATATTGCATACATATTATTACGTATATATAAGGGACTGTATATATAATTCCTGTTTCAAAACGAAGACCAGTTTATTTAAATACAGAAGTTGATTGTTACAAGCTAACTAGAAGAAACAAGGAACCAAAAGGAACAGTTTGATAATTTCTTCCTGATATTTAATTAATTTTTTGTTACAATTTATTTTATAATTTTAAATTATTCTCATAATTATTTTTTTATACTAGAAGTTCATTTTTATTTCAAACAATTTTCATGTCTCTTATTATCAGAAGTGAATTACAAAAGTTTTGTAAAAGATAATTGAACAATATAATTAGCATCTATTAAGTTATAGAATTTTTATTCCATCATGGTTTTTGGTCTAATTTCCTCGCATAAATTATCATAGTGTTATAATTGTAAAGAGAAAAAATTACAGGTTTTTTTCAATGGACATAAGGAATATTTTGAATTCGTTGATTATAGGGAAAAAGGAAGGTCACTTACAGTCAAAACTATAAAATTTTATATTACTACCGTGCACGATTTTTCAAGCGCATTTCTTCAAACTGGAAAAATATTTTGAAATATTTTTTGAACTAATAAGTACGTAAGTTATTTTTGACTAACTTTAGAAAAGAGAAATTCATGAGCGTACTGTTTTTTTACCTTTATTTATCTCTTGAAACACACATCTACCGGGGATTGAACCCAAGACCATTTAATTACTACTCGGATTCAAGGATGATAAAAACCGTAGCAGTTTTTTTACATTACACGATTGCTGACGTTTAGCTATTGATATGCAAATATTATTTCTATTTTTGCTAAATTGATACAAAAAACGCTATTAAAGATATTTAAGTTGAAGAATCTGACAGTCGCACACAAAATGAAAACCGTTCTTGTATATTCATAGTACTTATTTTTTTTTTTTTCCAAAAAGCATCAAAATTATTTAAATAATGATATGAACTTACGTATAGTAAAGCTTTCTTTATTTTATAACAAATCAATTTATTAAGATAGCTCGATATTTTTGATACTTGATATCTTCTGACGCGGTTTTGAGACTTTCGAAGTTTTATCACTCCAAAATGAAGATATTTATGAGCTTAGATTCACTTCTTTTTTAAATTGACTGTTTTAAATGTAATTTTCATTAGTTAAGATATTTAAAAATCGCATATATAGAGTTTTAAGCATGTATTAATGAACCAAATTTCATTTGAAACTAAGAAATAAATCTAAAGATTTAATAAAAAAAAACAAGTTTAATCATAACAACAAATGAAATCCAGACATCAATTTTTATTCTTCAAGAATTTCAAATTTCTTTAGGTCCATATTTTAAAAATTTCAATAATTAGGACTACTTTAGGTCCATATTTCAAAAATTCCAATAATAATCGTTTATGAGCTAATATTTCCAAGCTTCATCAAGTAATATTTCTATTAGAATCGACAAAAATGAATAATAAAACAAAACAACTTCCTTTACAATATCTAAGATAACAAAAAAATACGACTTCTTATCATTACATCTATTATTATAATAATATCGATTTGATATAATAACTTTAAAAGCTCTACTTAATTCGCGTGCTTTATTAAATATTGCGTGTAAATAAAATAAAGGTGTGTGTGACTCCTTTCACATCATCTGTATTCAGACCGTCCAACTTTTTATTATAAAAAATTTTTTGTTTGTTATTTTATTGCTATATCAAAAAGTTTATATAAATATATGGTAATGTTTATCGTGAAAATTCATATACATAATTTTTCCTACTCATATGAATATTTACAACAAATTGTGTGTGTAACATTCAAAATTATATGTGTAATTAGTTTTTCTCTTATTATATTTGAAAATTTAGTTTTATGTGTAATGTAATGAAATTTTATTGTTGTATAGAATGATTTTCAAATCTCTATATTTTTGTAAAAACCAGTATGCGTTTCGAATCATTGAAAAATTTCTAATGAAAAACTGAATTATTCAATAAATAGCAGATACATGCAAGTCTATAAATAAAAAATTATTTAGATGTCCGATCTATCTGTCAGACTGTTGGTCTATTAACATTATCCAATGATCTTATTTTTTTCATGAATCGCTATTGACGAACAAGCCATCAAAAATCGAAATAACGAATTGGCTGCAATGTAGAAAATCCTTTCACATAATATCCCAATTTTACTTCCATCGATTATGCCGTTCGAATGATATATCTAAAGTTGAATTATTTTCGTTAATTCTTTGCTTACGCATTTACTACGTGATTACGTTAAGGCTTGTTTTATCGATTCTATTTTTTTGGTAAGTACATATTATATTATAAATATATAATATGTATATTTAAAAAACAGTGAAGTAACTATTAGTTATATGTTAAATGAATAGTATAACCTTCAAACAACCAATCAAATTGTAGAATACATATTTTCACTTGAAACTTTTGTTTACAAACAAAGGACTAGCGAAAACATATTTGATATTTCAAATTTTAACTAAAATGTCGATATCTCGATATGAAATGTTATACAATTTTGGTGCAACTTTCTTAGCTGCTTAAAATTATACAAGGTATTTATTGTTATGTTCGTATATAAGACTGATTATTTAATATTTTGTTGTTGTCTGAGGATGTCTTCATTAAAAGATAAACCTTCGTATTTAAAACGATAGTAGAATTATTTTGATTTTTGTCTAAATTCCTGTTATCTTTTTCATAAAAAATACACCTTTATGTTATAAAGTTAAAAACGACTTTAGAATCACACTATGAAAGAAAATTACATTTTCATGTGTTATATTCTATGCGTTTTATTGTTTGTTATTTCTAATGTTTTGTTCTATACATAATTATTATATTTATGTTTATTATTATTGTTGTTAGATATTAAGTATTTTAAATATGAATATGTGTATATGTTACATATTTAGTTCACGCACTCAAATACGAACAAAATGTATATATAGGTCTTTACACATACTGATTATTAGTATTAGTTTTAATCAATTAAGATAAGGTCTGTTACATTTATGTTTTTAAAGTATTCTACAAAAATATAATTCTGGATTGAGATTATATCAATTTATAAATGAATATTTTAATAAGTGGGACGATGATTATAGTTAATAATTGATAAAAAATATTTAAAGCGAAATCAAACTAGGCTAATTTATATTTAGTCTAGTTATTATTATTTTTTTTTTTCAATGAAACACTAATTGTGGTGGGCCGTTCTCTATGAAAGGTTCAGAAAATTTTTTTGATTGTACGCGCGAATCATTTTTTTGGTGTACCAATAGGAAATTGGATTAACAAGAAATAAAAAAATTCTAAATAAGAATACCCCCTATCTGACAATCAGAATATTCATTTTCAAATAATGTTACAAATAAACCGAATATCAGTCAAATTTTTGCATCCGAAAATTTTGAAAGTCTCGTGAAACTAACGCTATTGTGAAGGCAGATGTAACTAAGCCCTTTATAAATTTATAATATGTGTCCCAAAACCGTAGCTTAATGATGTTAACCGTAGCTTAATGATGAAAAATGATATGTTAATGGGTTGCCTAGTTACTATTTTGTCATCTCACAATATTTATTTTTTATTTTTGAGAAATCGTAATGGCCAATTGAACCATAAAAATGAACATTTGAGGTTCAAAAATAATTAATTATTCGATGTTTGTTTGTCTCAAGAATAATATAACATTATTTATGATTTTATACAGAAACATTACATTCAACCACAAATAAATAAGAGACCATTGCTTGAAAGCATTGTTAAAACATGGACTGTCACAAAAATGTCAAACCATTTTCAAATACATTAGAACAAAAGACAATAGCATTAATAATAAAAGCAAAAATATCACTTTATAAATGGAATAATGGATACGAAATAAAATTTAGGTGTATGAACGGAGCACCTCCAACAGTTCATGGCTATGAAACTAATTTTTTAGGGTTATACCTGGGATTATTTTTAACCAAAAAAAAAGACTTAAGCGTTACAAGACAATGACTTCAACATTTGTATTTTGCTATACAGATACACAAGGATTTCTATAACTTAATTGTTATAGACAAACATTAATGCGATGTTTTCGGCTGTCATACCATTTTTGAAAATAAATATAGATTTAAAATTTTATTGGCTTTATATTCTTTCAATAGTTATGACATACTTTTTTGATACGAATTAAAAAAAATACTTACATTAAAATATTGTACTTCAAACATGATAATTACTTTCAACCGAGGATAGATCCAATTAAATAGAGCTAATATTTTGTCAAACCGAGCTTCTGTTATTTCAATGTCTATTTTCTATTTATTAATATGAAAAATTTCAATCTGTGTAATTGCGCTTTCAAAATCACGGGGTCCAAGTATTTTTGATTTTTTCTATTTAATTTATAACAAAAATTTCAATCCTGGCGTTTGACATAAAATTTGTAAAGAGCAAGTTTTATTTAAAAATTATCTATAAAATTGCTGTATTACTTTTTCTTTCAAATCACTTGATAGATTTCATATGACTTTACAAAAACATTACAAAAGTCCTCTGTAGTTTTAGATAAGGCTTGGAATATGAAATTAAGTAAATTCAAGTGGCTCCCTATAAAACAACATAAACTTTTAGGAATCATACCAAGAATGATCATTACGGAATTGTTTAGTAAGTAACATACAAAATTTTATAAAAAAGAGCCGTCTCCAAAAAAATGAACTATGTTTTAAATTAAAAATTTTTTCTTGTCACCAATTTCACCAATTACCTTTCTCAGTTGTTTTGAATTTTGTATGTAACCACAAAAAATTTGTTATTTGGATGGAATTTAATCACTAAATTTCTTTTGGCCCTTCTCTCTAATTAGGGACATCAGATCACGACCAAATCAAAATCGGTTCACCAAATCCAAAGTTCTGATGTAACAAACAAAAAAAACAACAAAAACTACAGTAAAATTGAGAAACTCCTCCGTTTTTCGAAGTCGGTTAAAAACCAAGAAAAATACAAGAGATAAAAGCAAGAAGCTATTGGTCACAACTTCTTAATCCAGCAAAAGATAAGTCAATACTTAAGCAACTTCAAATAAAACAGATGATAATAATAAAAATGGTTTAAAATTGACGTTTGAAGGTGTCAAGTTCACATATATACGAAATACTATGCGATGTAAATAATTTCCAAACATTTAGTAGCGTTCATGTGTAAAAAACTAAATTGAATTTTAATTACATTTGTTGAATTTTTTGACATGACGGCATACAAAAGGAAAATTTTTTTTAATCTCTTTTATTTCAACTTTTTTTTTTTTATATATATATTTGACTGTGTTTTCGAACAAATTTATTATTATAAGGTAAACATTTTACAGAAAAAAAAAAAATTAAATTTAGTAACTTAATTGGGTGAAAGCATTTGTATATATATCCATACACGGACATCGGAAAAAAGGGAATGTTTAAACAAAGAGTGATAAAAAAAATAAATATCAGTTAAAGATTGGCATTAAATAAAAGAATTTATTTGTTATGCCTAAATAAATAGCTACTGGGGTCGTTAAATTATTTTTTATTTAACTTGCGAATTCTGGTTGAGTGTTTTTTAATGTATTTTTTTTTTCTTGTATGAGTATTAAAAAAAAAAAAAAACAAATCACGAAATAAAATTTTATGATGCAAAACACTGTATTTTAAGTATATCTTTATATTATTGTATCAATGTTTACCAAATTTTTTTATCAAATTTTATGAAAGAAAAAAAAAGTTGGAAAATGTGTTGCCTCTATATAAAGATTTTAAAAATGGCCATTTGTACTGTATCTTTTTGACAATATAAAGTTTGCATATAAAACTTTACTAAGCCCAAAACATAAATTATATACCCAAAATGAGAGAATGTTCAATAGTAAACGTTATCGAGGATAAATTTTAAAATATTCGGACGAACAACTATTCTTTTATTACGTAAGAATTAATTATTAATACAAAAAAAATTCAGGATAAAATTAATAGTAAAATTGTGAACCCTTAAATTTGAAATATATTTTGAACCCTTAAATAGCTGATTTAATTTAATAAAGCCTGTATAAATGTTATTATTGTTAATTGTATAAAATGTTGTTTTTAAAAATTTAGTTTTAACTTTTAAGTAAAAATAATAAGGTTGTATAGAAAAAGTTATAAAAAAAGTATTTTTGTAGTTTGTCCCCAAAAGGATAAGTGTAAACAAACATTATTGTGTTTTTTCTTTATTATTTGACATTGATTTAAAAAAATTCGCATCTTTCTACCTTGCATAGAAAACAATTAGTATTTCTAGAGTTTTTCCCAAAAGCGCAAAATTTTATATATTACTAAAAAGTTTAATAAAAACTTGAATGAAAGGAATCACATTGATAATTGGATATTCATATCACATCACGGAACATCAAATTTAAAAATCTTAACTGAAAAATTCAAATAAAAAATAAAGTTTTCAATAAAAAAATATTCAAATAGTAAATATTTAATTGAAAATGGTGGGAGCGCAAATAAATACAATGTACATCATATGTGTTGATATATTGAATGATTTAATTGCGCTCCCACCATTTATTTACAAAAACATTCAATCTTTAATGTAATGTAACAACTGCAGAAGAAGAATTTTTCAAGAAGTTTATAGAGATTTATAAATTTCTGTAAAAAAAAAACGCAGAAATAGATACGAAGGTATGTATTTCAAATAATTATATAGCATATTACCTATAACAATTCTTTATGATATTATTTTTAATGGTACAAACAATAATAATCATATATTTTTATGATATTTTTCACTTATTTTTAAGGTGTAGTAAGCTCTCTTTTATAATGCAATAAAAATTTCTACACTGCATACAGATAAATATAAGTTAAACACTATACAAATTCATAGAATAGTGTTGTTCTCGTGTTAATAACAATATAATCTGAATTTTTTACTCATAAAATAGTATTTTATTTTGCTGTATACAAATTTTCATCCATTTAACTCAACTATTTGTTATCATTTTGTTATTATTGTTATGAAGGCTTATGAATTTAACTCCTGCTTTTTGGTATATTCTTAAATTATTGTTTCTTTGATTTAAAAAATGTTACGTCAAGGATCACAAAAGTCACAAAAAGTATATAACGTTTATGTTAATTTGTGAATTTAATTTTTTTTAGAAGTGTCCTTCAAAAATAGTATACAAAATAAATTTTACTAAAATTTGCTTCGATATTTTTGAGAAAAAAACAATATTCATTTTAAAAAGTTCTCTCGGCTCTCTATTAGTAGATAATGGTCCCAATGTTATAGTTAACGAAACATTACTAAATATTACAAAAATTTTGACGATCAATTAAGAGAGAAATTATTAATTAAAATTAAGCTAAATAGTCTTAATTAACAAACTTCTTTTAAGGTTATTTAGCGTATTTTTAATTAATAATAACTCCCTTATTGATCTATTATTGCCGAGAAAAAAGTACGAATACAATTGTTTAAATGGGTACATAGAAAATTATAAAATATTTATACAAAACCTTTTATCAAATATTTGATTCAAATTGATTTTTTTTTTTTTTTTTAATTCGAATAATTCGTTGTCATTACATTTTTAATTATTCAGTTTGATTGTTAGTCATTAAAAATATTCGTGTTGTAAAGAAAAATTAAACTCCAATTATATAACACACAAAAATGCATTAATGCACATTTGCCCACATTTAAAATAATAAATATATGCAGTATTTTTTTTTAAATCATATTTTTTCAATATTATTTAATTAATTTTTTAATTAAAAATTGTATTTTTACCATATATATATATTCGAAAACTATTATATACTGATAAAATCCAATATTTTATATCGATAGTCGACGTTAGTTTATATTTATATAATATATATATATATATATATATATATATTTATATATTGGAAAAATGAAAAATGTCAATAAAATCAATATAATCATATATTATGGAAATAGAATATTGTATATATTTGTATTTGTTTCGATTAAATCACCATTTTATATTAGATTTCGTTAAAACGCACATTTTTTATTGAAAAAAATATAGTTTATGAATTTAATTTTTTCAGTGATAGATGCAGTAAATTTATTTATTTTAATTTAGAGATGAATTTGTATTTTTTTAATAATAT
Source organism: Chrysopa pallens (assembly GCA_020423425.1). Lineage (NCBI taxonomy): Eukaryota > Metazoa > Arthropoda > Insecta > Neuroptera > Chrysopidae > Chrysopa > Chrysopa pallens. Next base: position 26,158,762 of record CM035593.1, on the reverse strand, counting down.
AATTTTTGTTTTAAAAATTATGCCCAGATATAACATTAGTTATCAAGTCAAATTTCTTGGATATTAATAATGGATATAATGGCTTTAGTTCATACACAACGCTTTGCTAAGCACCCAGAATTCACAAATTAAGTAGAGCTGATTGCTTGAGCTTTCAACATATATTTAATGTATTTAAAAACCATCGTATAGGTCTTTTTTTAAAACATGTTTGAAAATACTTTATGCGACAATGATTCGTAGACTTTTATGATTAATACTTAAACATTGGTATCAATAGATTGGTATAATTAAAAATTAAAAGAAGAAGTGTATATAGACAGTGATCCAAATCAACTTAAACGAAAAAATTCAAATAATAACTGAAGTTTTCGATCATAAAATTTTCAAATATTAAATGTTTAATTGAAATGGTGGAAGAGCAAATAAATACAATGTACATGATATGAGTTGATATATTGATAAATTTAATTGCGCTCCCTCCATTTATTTAAACAATTCAAAAACATTTAATCTTTAATGTAAAAATTTAAATAGATTGATATGATATTTAAATAGATTGTAAGCATTTAAAATCACTCAGTAAAAGAAGAAGTGTATATAGACAGAGATCCAGCTCCAAAACATGCCCTGAGTTTACTGAAGCAGATCATAGGACGATTAGTTATTTTAGTTATGTACACTCACGTACTTGCGGTCAGTCAAGCGAATAGTCGAACAGATCTTACAAATTGGCGTAATATTTAAATGAATTTACTAAAATCAGTTATGTCAATCGCTTTGTTAAATAATCAGTTTTGATAAATTCAGAGTATTTTGTTAAGACGGTTTTTAGATCAATGACAGGTCGATAACTAGGTGGTTCTCTTAAAAAAATTGAGGCTTGCTGATAGAACTGGATATCGTAGGGTCTATTTAAAGTATAATGAGTTTGAATGCCGTATACTTGAACGATTTAATATCATATTACAATTAAAAAGAGAGTTTACAAGAGAGCTATCTAAAAAAAAAAAACTATAAAGAAAATAAAAGTATCTTTAAAAAAATATATAAAAACAGAACGATATTAATAAGAAAATCAAGTGAGGTCGATCGATATATACCACTTATTTAAGCACAACTTCCACTTCATACTTTAGTGTATACTTTATACAACAATTTTTTTTTTTTGTGTGTGTGTGTACTTCTTACACAAGTCAAAGGCATATGACGGCAAAAGGTCGTTAAGAAAGATATTAACATTTATACAGTGAACACAGAGACACATACTGTCATAAATACAAAGAATTTTACATTATACACAATTATTATTATGTATTTTATTTTATATAATCTGTTATATACTTTATTGTGGATATTATTTTAATTCTTTCATTCTATTTTTTATTTTTTATTCTTCTTTAATATTCAGTGCGTTTTGATGGAATTAAAAGAAATTATAAACTTTTATAAAAATACCACCAGGTGACCTATAGTGAATTAAATACCAAAAGGAGTTTCTGGTTGGAAAATAAAAAATGTGAAATATATACTTGTAAATGTACTTTAATAAAATATGTTATAGACTTCAACGAAATGCATGAGTATCAGTTTTACGTAAATTTAGGATGTACCAATGAATGACTAGGTTACATTTGAAGCATCCAGAAAGCCACCTCGAAGCCTTATATAGACCGAAACTTCATTTAATGGATATTTCAGTCAATATTGAATTATTTTCACCAGGTATAGTCTGATTTTAACCAATAGCTTCACGGAATGTGGATTGGTGAATATTGAATGAAGGGTTTGGTGAATTTTTGACACACACACATACTGATTTCTGAAAACCACTTTTTTTGATTTAAAGTCCTAAAAATTTCTTGTTAAAACTTGAAATCACAAGATATTAATTGTATATTTTACTTTATTAGTAGAATAAGGAAAAAAAAAGCAGTGGGACTCCGGGAGTATTGACAGAAATTAAAAGTTGAACAATCACGTTTATGTTACAAAAACTGCAATCAATTGCTGAAAATTGTTTATTTTTATTACATTGTTATGTTTGTTTCATTGAAACTGAGTAAATTATAAGAAATAATCTGCAATTGTTAATAATTTTTGGAAAATAAAAAATAAATAAATAAATAAAATTTAAATGAATGCAGTAGAATTCGAACCTAGCTTCGTTGTATAAAAAATCAAGTCATAAGGGTGTTGCTTCTATACATTCATAATATGCAATATGTAATATATGTAGAAACTTATACAAAAAGATATCAATAACGGTGACACATTGTCGTGAGTTCTTTGGATTTTTTCCCATCTGAAAAAATACCTTTTCATCTCAAAATAAAAGACAGTTTCACCTCAAAATAAAAATTACGATGCTGTGAGGTGGGATGAAGATATATACATATACAATTCAAAAGAAACTGTATTACATTTAAAACAATAACTAATATATTTGTCAAGTTAATTTATTCACCCTATAGTTGTAAAATGTTTCTTTTCAGACATAAAGAATGAAAAAAATTATACAAATTTCTAACGCTTTCAAACAAAAGATTTCTTTTCTTTTTATTCCATCCCTCACGTTTAATGTTATTATAAGTACCAAGAACTGTGCTAATATGAATTTTTTTTTTTTTTTTTTTCGAATAAGAACATTTTGTTTTCATGTAGCCCGGCATTCTTTACTTCTGTAAAATTAAATTTGGTAAAAAAATGTATATCTACATTTGATATGAGCCAGATTTCATTACAATGTCTTAGCATTTCATAAAAAAATTCTTGTTAAACGTATCTTAAATCATCAAATTTTTCTTCCAACTATTGAGACATTATTTGTTAGACAATAAGGCCACCAAATGTACCAGATATAGCCTATGAATCGCCGATTTAATATCGTTTTTTCCATGTTTATTTATATTATAATTCATTGCCAATAATTCTATAACAATAATTAGTCTTTCACAAAGAGAGAATAATTTATATTATTTTTCAAATTTTCAACCAATATGAAATTCAAAATAATGTTGTTTGAATATAATGTCTATTATTTGTAAAAGGCCTCCAGGATTATTCTTCGTAAATCAAATACGTGTGATGTACATATATAAAAAACACTTGCGTTTCTCAATTTCGACGCAATTCATTTTTGAAGGACGACATTTAGAAAATTGTGAAATACGCTTATGTGACCACTGTAAAAATGTTTCTTATTTGAACATAACTGTTAAAATAAGAGTGTGAGGTAATGAAAATAAATTTTTATTTGATTTTATTTTTATGAAACTAATAATATGCATTATTTTATGGTATAAAATAAACACACACAAACCCATCACTCTTGTGTATAGACTAAGAGCTTGTTGGAGATTTTAAGTAACGGTCTTTACGAACGGCTGATTTTTTTTTGTGATTATTCATGGTATAAGACGTACAGATACTACGTTCTGGCAGGAATCAACCCTGGGCGTCGTCAGCTTTTATACATTTGAAAAGTGTGGTAATTTAGTTGCGCGAAAAGGATAAGAGCTAGAAAAATTAAAAATTAAATTTTTTGGTACCTATATATAAAAATTGCAGTTAAAAGAGAATGCATAATAACAAAAAATATTTAAAATTTTCAAATACTCAAATTTAAGATTGAACAAAATTGAATTTTATATTGTAACATTGTATAGTGTCGTTTGCAAATTCTTTTGGAATATTCTTAATAACTTAAAATCCAACAAGTCAAAGCTTTTATGTTTGCAATTGATAAGTTATGAGTATTTTAGGGGAGGTATCTATTGGTTTTTTAATATTTTAGGGAGAACTTTTTTTTCGAAAATGAACAAATCAAGTGAATGACTTTAATACTATCTTTTTTTAATACATTAAAATATTGAGTCGTATTGTCTTTCATAGACTGTCATTGGTAATTAATAAAAAAGAGGTTATATAACAATAAAATAAAAGGTGATAACATAAAACAATATTACTTTGGTAAAAAGAAATAATTTTGAAAAACTAAGCGTCTTTTTGAATTCATTCGAAAATTGAATACGCAAAAGTGGTAGTTAACATCTCATTCTTCAACAAATTTTAAAATTTACTACACACTTATACCTACAAGACAATTTCTGCCAACAAAAACGGCAATATTATAAAAAAATCAGTTTTGTAACCAAAGAGTTTAAAAAAAGTGTATACATTAAAAGTCTATACGAGTATTTCGCTTTTATGCTATTTTTTCTAATTCTTACTCTTTTGACCAAACTCAACTCTCACCCTTTTCAATTTTACAGAACGTGACATGTGTGCTTCGGACTCTATAATTCATGACTGAAACAATAACAGTCACACAGAAAGTCCGATCCTCAAATGTCCCACGAGCTCTTAAACTAACAATTAAAACAGCCACCAAACCGTGAGCTATAGGTAACGGAATACTATTGTTGTTTGTTGGTGTTGGGGCTGTTGAATATTATGGTAATTTATGTTACTGTTTTGTATTGTATTGTTGTTGACTGGCTGGCTGTGCTCTAGGTATCTAGATGTACATACAAAAAAAAAAAAAAAAAAAAAATAAATAAAAAAAAATAATAATAATAATGATTTTTCACAATGTGTTTCGTTGAAAAATTAATTTAAAAATTCTTCTATGTAAATTGTTTCTCATCATATAAATACTTCAAAAACACAAAAAGAGAGAAGTAAAAAAATGAAAAACATACTCTTTCATATAAATACGTTACAAAATATTAATGTTGTCCCGTAAATAAATGTGTTATGTAATATATAAGAGGAAATGGAGTGAGTTGAAAAAAATTTGAATCAAAAACTAATTATTCAAAAGGAATTTATTTTTAGCTGCGTATATATTATTTCATGCAATATCTCATAAACTACGATTTCGATAGTTTAATCGACGTTTAAATTTTTGAAATATATGAGATATATTTCATAATAGATATAAATGTTTTATCGAAATAAAAGACAGAAAATCTGTTTTGATTTTTCAAAAATTTTCAACGTGTTGTGCCAAAATTTCATTCTAAGGAAACTTCTTACTATCTAACTCTAAGTACAAAAATAACTATTTAAGGATGGGAAGTGTAATTTTTGAGTTATTTCATGAAATTCAATATGAAATCGAATAACGAGGAGAGATAAAAAGAAAAATTTCAGGATCTAGTCATTCAATTGTATTATTCTTAATATTTATCGCTTAAAAGTGAGGATAAATTTCACTAGGATATTGGTTTGTGATTCATATTGGCAGAGAGTTTTGCCAATATTCAAATTTAGGACCAAAATTAGTTATTGTAAATGTTTTAATCTGAACATATTTATTTATACATAAGAAATAAAAGCATTTATTTCATCCAACAAAGTATCATTATTCAACCAACTTCAGAATCTTGACCTGAATTAGAATAGCTCATTCCAATACTAGTCCTAAAGGATGTTTTGGAGATGAGGCGGAAAAAGTATATGGAATAAATTCATTATTTCAATTGGCGATTATAAATAATAAAAATTAGAAAATGTTCCAACTCAGTTTCATTAAATCTAGCTCTAAAATTACAAAATTATAATACATTTTTTGTTTTCAACACCTTTGTAAATGCAATTATCACTATTTTAAATCATTTATAAAAAAACTATTGTCTCAGCATGTAATTCTCTTGAATTTAACTTCAAACAGGAAAATATATTCAATTTTATTAAGCTATAGCTTTTATGGTAAAATAATTTTAGAGTATACTACAAATAGTTTTTAATTCCATAATTTTTTTTCTTTTACATAAATAATTAATTTTCATACTAACTGTGACTATAGGTTTCAGCTGAAAGTGTTGCCAGGCTGTTAATAACAAATTTATCTGTTTAAAACGACATTGCCAGTCAGTTTTTATTTATTTTCTTGAAAACCACGTACTGAATTTTAATAAATTTATGCTCAATTCTAGAGTACTTTGAAATTTCTGTTACCTTTGTATCAATTAATAAAAATAAATTTAATCTGTTCGGCTAACGAATTTTCATTAAATTACATATAAAATTACAGTTTTGTAAAATATCAGTAACATTTTTAACAGTAAAGTGAATCAGTTTGTAATTTAAACACGTGATTTAGAATGGAATGATATACGTTCTACTAAATTTTCATACATCTCGTATTATTTCTATATATCTTCCAAACATCCTTAAAGCAATGTATTATATAATAGATGGTGGAAAACGTACAACCATCTAGGCATAGTAAGTAATTTGATGTATTCACATAACATAACATAGGTAACAGTATATAGTTTATCATGCATACCTTGCTCATTAATTTTGTGTCACCCCAGATACTATTGCTTGATGTGAAAGATGTGTAACACAGTAGGTTGGTTACTTGTGCTATACGGTTTAGTGATTTTTTTTTTTTATATGGAAAAAAAAGGATCTATTAAGTTTGTGTATGTCTTATTTTATGTCTTAAAATATACAAAAATGTTTTTAATTTTTAACAGATATATCTTATAAAAAGACATTGGATATACATTGATGTATCGGAAACCTCAACGTTTACCTTTTGATAAAAATTTTTCATAAAATAATAAGATTATTTAATTATATCATTCATTAATCCCATATTCAAGTGTTATAAGTAATATAGAAGGATTAATTTAAAGGATCTTATTGATAAATTAAAAAAATTACATTGATTGAAATTTGATTGTTAAGTGTAAACAATTAAATAATTATTATAAGTTATAACTTTGAATGCAATCTTTTAAAAGTTATTAACTATATGAATAAATTACTCAAAGTCTTAAATATGCAACAAAAATTATTGAGGGTTATTTATAGAGATACAAAGTATCTATAACTAAAGATGGACCAAGAAATGCAGATTTATAAAACTTTTTTAGATCGGTTTTGCGTTATCAGATATTTGCACGAGAAACCCTCGTGATATAAGGAATTCATAAGTACTAAAATTTTAGATAATAACGAATATTTACAGATTTATTACTATAAGGACAGTTGGATATAGTTTCAACGTATAAAATATAAATTCAAAGAAATTGTAAAAAAACAGATTTTTTTGGGAATGTCCTAGTAGCGTAATTTCTTGAAAACAATATTCTCAAATATTTCAAAAGGTCAAAACTAGTATCAGTTTCTTAACCCTATATAAATTTAGTTGTCAATATTTTTCATTTCTTAAACCGATGTACTTAACCTAAATACATATCGAAAGATATATATAACTCAACTTCATTGTATTTTATAATACTTAACGATTTTGGGTATCATATAAAACTTCTTAACATAAACATTATTACTTATTTCAATTAAAATATTATTTATATAATTAGTCGAAACATCCGTGGCAGTAACATATACGCCATAAAAATATTGAAAACAATACATTTTGAGAAATATGATGAGGTTGGTGGAGTCAGTAATTTTTGTAAAATCGTCTTGAAAAAATTTCAAACCATTAAAATCCAGTTTCAACTCCTTAAAAATATTGGTATATACCGGAAATTAAATTTTTTTCAGAAAAATAATAATTTTGAGAAACAGCAGCCCATACAAAGTTGCCGATGATCAACTATTTTCCGTTGATCGGCCAAGGTACGGCTGCCAATGCTCGGCCAAGCATCGGCATTCTTTAACGGCCTATGGCTGGCTTATCATCGCCCGCCGTAGTATACGCTCTATAATAATTTGCGATCTTCAGCCGATGATTGGCCGATGATATGACACTTTTTTGACTGCGCAAGCGTATTGAAAATTAGATCAGCTGTTAAAATGATGATATTATAGACTCAATCATGTGGAATCAGTGAGTTCGATTGCTTGTCAGAGCACAGATGTATACTCAGAAAAAATAAACATGCAAAATCATTCAAGGTCAAAGGTATGTTTATAATAGAATTATACAATGTCTTTTATTGATTTTTTTCATTATAGAAGTTCATTCTACCTTTGAGGGAGAGCAGGAAATCAGCAAGTAATTTAAACTCATATTAATTATGATGATATATTGTTTGGTAAGTGTTTATGGTTTTTATTTAAAAAAACAAATTGAATATTGCTCGTATCGCGGAAAAAAAATTTGTTTCCATTTATTATATTTTACTATTCCAACATTTTACATGAATGAATTTATACGCATGTAATTAAATAAGGTATTCTCTAATTACGATGAGAAAACAACTAATGAATATTTTATCTGTATTTACATGCATCGAATTTGCTAACTTTATTTCCAAGTATTTTATTGTGGAAAATAATGATTATTTAAAATGAAAAGTCAAGATTTTTCTAACTAATTTTCTTCTTAATAAATTTTATTACTTATCTTATTAATTACTCATAATATTTTTGTATATTTTACAATTTACTGTTGTTTTAGATCGTATAAAGACTTATGTTGATGGGAAATTTGACGAATTACATGAACATTTGGATGCATTTAAAATAAGCACGGAGTATGTCATAAAAAATGAAGCTAAACGAATTAAAACTCAAGTTATAATGAAAACTGGGGAAAATGTTCCAAACATTTCTAAAACAACTGCTATGGAGCCTTATAACAATAAATTCCCCATCAACGATGTGGCGCAATTTAGTTATTATGTACGGGGAATCAGATGTTGTAACTATAATACGAAAAACTTTATCTGAGGTCATTACACCTACCGTACAATTGAATTATTCTGGCACTGGGAAGAAAGTACGTGGTATCGGAAATCACAATTTTAGTGCTACTTGCACTTACACTTATTTAAAAGGTAGGATATATATGTTTAAAATCTACACCTGAATAAAGTTACGTTTTATCTATAAATATTTCTAGTTCCAGAGGTTGTTGAAGAAAAGTTTCGGGACTCGGATCAATCCAAATTGTTAAGGGTAAAGATCGGCAGTTGTCTTGCTAATGCTGTAGACAGGGATGGAGGCCGCCGTCAAGGAGCTATTAACAACCAATAACAACAACAACACAACAATAATAATAATAATAATAACGAGGACAACAATGATAATTAATTTTTATACTAAAATTACTTATTTTCTTTTTTAATTACTCACTTAATGTTGTATTACTTATATTTATAATTGCAGTGCAATATTCTTTTAAAACTCTTAAAATAAAAAATAATTTAGTATAATAAATTAATATATTTATCGAATAAAGATTAATGTTTCTAAATAAAATTTTTTTTTATTTGTAAATTAAAAATAATTATTTATAATAGTACGTTTGGCAGAGGCTTGGATCCTATGCTTGGCCGATCATAGGATCCGATATCGGTACGTTTGGCAGATGCTTGGATCCTATGCTCGGCCAATCATGGGATCCTATGATCGGCCGAACATAGGATCCTATGCTCGGCCGATCATAGGATCCGATATCGGCATGGCGTTACAGTCCGATACTCGCCCAGTCTTGGGCCGATGATATATTCGGATCATTGGCCGATACTTTTAAATCGGCTGCCTGTCTTGGCCCATTAATGGGCCGATCCACATTTTTTGTATGGGAGGTTTTTTTAAAAACGGTTATCATTTACCATAAACAATATTAAATCGAAAGAGGCATTAAAATGTTGTTTGTTATTTTATTCGGGTTAGGAGAGGGTGACAATTATCAGTCGGTAATTAGTAACTAGCGGATAGTTGCGAGGCGATAGAATTCTCTAAAATTTCTAAAATATGATTACTTTAAAATAAAAATTTGAAAAACAATATTTTCACAAAGAAATATTTTTTATAAATATTCCACCTGTTTTACTATCATTTGCAATGTTTGTTCGGGTGGAATTTCGCAACTTAATTTTGAAGAAAATTTCTTTAAACGATTTTAAAATTTTGTATACACGTTTAGTTTGGATGACAATGCATGGTTAACTGTGTGACGTCATTGTTAATCAATATGGCACATCTAAAATGGCCGACTTACTACTTTTTAATGCACTCCTTCAAGATAATATGAAATAGTTTGCTAAGAATAACTCGAAAAACAAAGTCACGTCACTCTAAATGCAATATGGTGAATTACGAAGCCTTGAAACTCACCATTGAAGCAGATATCTTCAATTATAACTAAATTTTATGAAACGCTTTATAACATATTTTTGTGGTTTTTCAATCCAGTGATAAATTAAAAGTAGAAAACCTTTTAAATTTAAAGATTTTATTTAAATAGCAAAAAATAAACTTTTAGTTGTAAGCTTTACTATCAACTTATAACGTCATTACACAATTTAAATGATATTAAAGCTTGTTCCGAAATTTATTTGTGTAGATTATCAAGCAAATTAAACAACTTGATACGATTGACTTTAACTTATTTTCAAACTAGGTAAATACGAGTACTTAAATCTCGCAACAAGCTTTTACATCATATAAATTGTGTTATGACGTTATAAGTTTATTTATTTCTTTTTAGGACAATCAAATAAAAGCTTTAAATTAAAAAACAAAAAAAATTTTTTTGTTATTTTATGACGAATTTATTTCTGGCACGGTAAGCTTGTACTAACAGGACATAATAAAATCCCATATCATGTATGTTCATAAGTTTTTCACATTTTCACATGAAATTGGTTACCCCAAAAATGAATATTATTTATGATTATAATTTTCAAATATCGTATATGAAGAAAATTTTCATAAAATAGATTATTTAAGATTAAATTTTATGTGAACATTATAGATGGATGAATAAATGTATGGGTAAAAATAAACATATTTTAGAAAATTTTGAATATATACGGTATATCATATACTGTCTGTATATGTATTTCGTTTCTCTCTATTATTATTTTCGATATATTTACAAGACGAAGATTTTAATAAGATTAACTAAGTTTAATTATTATAATCTTATATTGTAAACAATATCATATTTCGATTAAATTATAAGGTGAAGTGATTTTTTTACTTCGTAAAATTTTCTTCAAAGATTTATTAAAATTTTTGATTTCTTAATGTTTTATTTTGTGTGTCACATTACGGTTTTTTCATGTTTTTTATACTGGCTTTATATAAAACATATCAGAGTGTATTAATTTTAATCTTAAGTTTGTAACTCAAGGAAAATATCGAAGGCAAAATTTTGGTGTTCATAACATCACCAAATTAGTCCATTTTCATCTGCCTGTCCTCTTAAAGATAATTCAAAAATGATAAGAGATAGGGAGCTAAATTTTTGAGGTTCCAATTGGATTCATTTCCTTACTTTTGAACTGTAAAAGACAGAAGAAAAATTTATAGACAAAAATGTTTGCTTTTTCAAAAGGAACAACTTTTGTTGGAACCAGTATTTTATAAGCTGATTAAATTGAGCTAATTATTATGCAAGTAAATAACTGAACGAACTGGTAAATAAGATAACTGTATGAATTCTAACGATTAAAAATGCATTAATGCACAACCGCATCGAGTATCTTAATAATTTATTTACCAGTTGCTGTCTTCATGTTTTTTAACTATAAACTTAAACAAACACAAGTTAAAATAACAACTAACAGAGTTAGTTGCTTAGATAGTCAACATATGACTGAATTTCATTGTTTGGACTATTTTTAATAATCATTCATAAAATACTTAAATATTCAGCCTATACTGTTATATATGAATACATGTATAATAATAATATGTTATTACCTGTTGTTATTACCTCTTCATTAGCCAAATTTGAGATACAATTGTAGAGAACTCAAACATTTTACGAAAAAATTATTCAAACGAAAGTGGTTTAAAAAACATTTTTCATATTTCTTTCTTTCTTTTATATATATTTTATAGTTAAAAAATTGGATAAAAGATCCATTTGATCCAACGGAGGGATTTTACTCATTCACGAATTTAAACTTACTTTTTATGTTACGAATACGTCTAAATGGACTAATTAGGTGTTTCTAAGAACACCTATACAAAAATTTTGTTTGTGGGGTCAATATTTCCTAGCGTTACAAACTTTATACTAAATTTAATATACTCTGACATATTATGTATTTCGAGTATAAAATAAGTTTAAGCATTGGTTCTCAATTATATTGGGTATCTAAACAATTTCCACTTTTAGTCGCTATCTTCAATTGTTTAACAATAAACTAAAAAATTTACGAATAGAAAAGAATATTTCTCTACATTCAAATCTCATTTTCATAAAGACTTTGCATAAGAAAAATACGTTTGAATGAACACTTTTTTTTTTGTTTGTTTGTTTGAATAATGTTGACTAAATTTATTTAAATGGCACACCAATCTAAAAAGTAATTATAACACCTTTTATTATCTCACTTTAAATTGTTTCAGAGTGTTTCATGTGTATGTGTATGTATGTGAATGTGTGGTTGTTAAGTGAATGAGATTACAGGCTTCATAATGTGGTATTTTTATGAGCTGAGACATACTACATTAACACACACATAAGGGATGTAATGTGTTTTTAGAAGTTTGATATGGTTTTTTGTATCTTTCAAATTTAAAATAGTTTTTTATGATAAAGTTTATAATAAATGTGTGATATACTTTCTTGGAAAGCATAGGGTAAGTACGGGGGAGATGGCCGTACGGGAGAGTTGACCAGCCTCATTATTTTTTTAACCGTTATAGCTAGATGGCGATACACTAACCTTAGTTTATTTCTACGAACGCACCACGTACTGCTAGTAGCTTATGTCGACAGAAATGATCAAAGTTTAGAATATTTCCATGTAGCTATAGGGTTCCGAAAATAATTAAGACTGGAAATCTCCTCCGGAGTTACCTTACGAATATTGTCTTGGAAGTTTTAATAAATGAATAAGTACATCAATGTGTACTGTACGTGATGTCATTACCCGACATATATGAAATGTATGAAGTAATATTAAATGTAATCTTTATTTTGTAATGCTTGAAAATATTGATGGTAGGATCCTTTAAACTGTTTTCCTGCACCCGTCTATGTGTTGAGGGGAACCGCAACCCGTTCCTTGTGCTTAGACCTTTGGGTCCTCTATACCCTATTTTAGAACACTCCATCACCGGAAGGTAAACATGCTTTCTAGCACAAGGTGACAATTATATTGTTATTATGTTGTTGGTGGAGCCGTTTACGTTATTATACAAGCGACGACAGTGTTATTAATTATATTTTTAAAATAAAATATAATTGATTAATAAACTGCCGCGGTCTGGATTCGAACCTGTAACCCTTAGTTTAAATAGATGAATAATGAAGAAATGAATGAAGGTGTTTACTAGCTTGGTTACAGAACTGTTTCTTGAGCTGATTGGCCACTACAAATAAAAATTGAGTTAAAGTTCATGACTGGGTAAAATCGGCCAATTAGGATCCATGAGTTCATGTGTCCTTGACCCAAATGTTCAAATACAAAAAATGTTTGTCTCTTAAAAACAAACTATAATTGTTTAAAACATTAATACATTTAAATAATTAAAACAGTTAGTATTTTCACTTGTCTTTTTACACTTTTCGATGTATTGAAAAATTTGCATTAGGGTGAGAGTGGATGGAATATTTTCGAAAACGCGGCTACTTATTTATTATTGGAATCTAATATTTGGGGGTATATTTATATTTTGATAAATTGATTAATCTGTAGGATTTACAAGATTCCATACATTTTTAATGCAGATGAATAACCATTTGAAGCACGAATATTTATAATACAAATTGAGACATCATTTTTATTGTTCCATTACAACAGGAATTTAGTTAATCAATGGGTAATCCACTTAATGAGAAAGTTACTTTCCTTAAGTGGGTAAACAAGTTCAGTGGGAAACGATTACAGTTTTCGCTGGACAATTTACTCATTTATGCATCAAAGAATTACATATAGTTATATTTGACAAAAATTTTAACAAGCCACATAGTTTTAAAATTTTATCTATGAAAATTTTATTTTTCCGCAAAAGCTTAATCAATTTGCCGAGTCGCTTCTTCAATTAATTGGTTTATACAATATAACCAAGCACCGAAAATCAATGGACTGCCAATAAGGGTTGGCATGATGCAAGTCCATTTAATGTATGGTTACTTCAATATTTTGGTGAAAAATCAAAAACCAAAGCATTCTAGTAGGCAGAATATTTTTAAGATATATACAAACCATTTAGTTTGCCAATCGATAAAAACTTATGTAGAAAAATCCACAAATCAATGAGTTTATGTTTTCGAAATAGTAATTAAACTTCAGAATTAACTTTTGATTTAGGTATTAAAATATCTCTATATATATTTTGTAGTTCATTAATATTCATATATCAAAGTTCAATTACCTTAACTTTTGTAATAAGCTTTCTAATTTTAATTTTGTATTATTTGTTACCCATCACATACATTTAATGGTTTGATTATAAACTTTGACAGTTTGAAAATTTTGGAAATCGATTTTAATCAGATTCACATTTAATTTCAAATTAGTTTGTATACCCTTATCATGTTTTATTGTATTGAAAAAAAAAAAAACGTTTATCGACACCATGACTTCCCAGTACGGTTACGGTACACGGAGAACAAAAAATTAGTGATTGTTACAGAACGGCAAATTTTACAGTTGTTGGTCACTGCTTAAATACTATGTCGATATTTTAGCAACTGTAAAATCTTCATTTAATTAAATTGTTTTAGATGATTAGAGTTAGAATATTCTCTTTTTTTTCCCATCAAGATAGTAAAAATTACCATATTAAGAGCACAAGTTATCATCTTAAGAGTAAAAACAACCATCCACAATAATAGTATAAACTACATTGCTTTGGTAGTAGTTATTGCTTCTACTATAGACAATGATTTTTTTTCTCGGAGTGTCTCAGTATAAATATTTCTATTTAAATCTCTAAATCGCATACGTGGGAGGCAAAAACCTAGCAAACAACGTATTTTAACACAACTATCTTATATTTAGCCCGCGATTATTTCAGTGTCTCATTTATTTAAAGAGGCTCAGTGCAACTCCTTCTAAGGATTATATCATCTAAAGATTACTTCGGAATATACACAACTTTTTAAAATAGTATGCAACCCAATATATGCTACGAACAAGATTTGGCAATTTAATCAACCCTGAAAAATATGTATTTTAGATTAACGTTATTCATTTTGACTATTGTCCGAATTATATCTGTACATTTATTCATGAAATTAATCGAAAAAGCTGATCCGTTAGAAGTTCAACAACAAACTTTACGAACACAATAATTAAAGACATAAATTTGCCTTGACTTCCTGTGCAATTGAAATGTAATTACACATCCATGTATTTTCGTAATGTTGCAATATAAATTTAGGTGAATGCTGTTTAAATTCAACCAAATTAATTGGAAAAACTTCTCCAAGTATTGAGAAAAAAATGGTTATATAAAATTCAAATATATTTCAAAATTAAAACTAATATTTTCATTGTAAACATTTTTTTCTATTGTTGTTTTCAAAACATATTATCCATCACTCATCTGAAATTTCTCCGCAGAAAAATTGCAACACAGTTCTCAATGAATTTATATTAAAAATTTTGATAAAAAATATGATTCTGCAAAATCAAAATTAATCCGAATGCTGATTTAAATGCTATGTGATTTAAGAAAATAATCAAAAAAATCAGTAATGTTCAAATAAATTGACCATTGTACTTCAGTGGACATATTTTTAGGTCTACATGAAAACCAGTATAAATAAGATTAAATATATCCTCAAACCAAGCTTTTATACATTTAAGAAATAAATTCGATTTATTGTTATTATATTTTCCCCCAATCGTTTAGAATAGGAAAATAAACAAAATACTATTATTAATATATAAAATAAACATTTTGGATTAATATAGTTTTCCATAGTTGTCACTTCATTACCTAATACAATTCTTTTCTTTACAAACAATAAACAATTCAAAGAAGAATAATTTACGAAAAAAAATTCACTATAAATAAAACCCACATCACAAATTTTTTATCACCTATTTTTAATCAAAAGAAGTTTAAAAAATAAAAAAACAAATAATAAAAACTGTTTCTGTCTTGTTAATGAAATTTTTTTTTAGTTCGTTTTTATTTTTTTTTTTTGCTTTCACCTCAAATCTTGAAGAAAAACTCACACAAAACATAACACCATGATCATCTATCTAAGACAAACACTTAGTGTAGCAGCAGAGCATACATACAATCGATCACTGGCGAGCTTGATTCAAAAAATAACCCTCCACCCCCGCGTCTCGTAATACTGTTGTCGTCATGTTAGAATGTTCAACCGAACAGACGGTCGGACAACCACCCCTAAAACTCACAATAATGGTGTATAAATGTATGTGTTGTGTGTGTTATGCTGATGGTGGTAGATGGCGCCGACGCTTTAGAGCGTCACTTTCTGGCAATGCTGTGCTTGCATGTATATATGTATGTATGTGCCATATAAATAAAGCTCTCTCTCCCTTTAATAGTCAGGTTATTTTTATGGATATGTTAAAAATTGGATTCATCACTATTTTTTGTGATTTTCAATCTTTGATAAATTTTTATGGTAGTGGATATCACGATTAGAAAATTTTTTATAAAAGTAAATTTTCGTTTTGCTGAATCTGGTTATTTTGATTGCCTTGTGTAACAGACAATGCATGTTTTACAATTGATAAACTATGTTATTTTGGAATTTTTAATTAAACAAAATTATTATACGCACATAATTCTCGAAGCCTCTTGTAGCAGATTGTGGAAACACTTGCAAAAACAATTTAAAATGCGGATGAAGAAATTTTCGAGTGTTTTCACTATTTTCTAAAGCAATTTTTTTTTAGAAAAAGACATGAAAAGATTATGACGAATTAACTTTACGATAATCAACGACGTTGCATCATTTTGTAAATAAAATTTTCGGTAATTTTCATTACTTGTTTTTCTACTTAATGCAGATATTGTGTAGAAATTTAGATATTAGGTAAACAAATATATTTATTACTTTTTTATCACACACATTCTTGTTGACAATAATTTAACATTATTTGAAGTTTTTCGTTCATTTTTTTATTTTTATTTAATTGTGTTCCTAAAATAATTTAAAAAAACTTATGTAAACCTAAAACCTATATTAACAAAATTTTATCAAAATCGGATGAAAAATTTGAGAGATGTTGGGATTTAAGTGAAAAAGCAGTCAATTTCGAGTGCTGATATCCGGAACAGTAATTGATATGTTTCAAAAATGGAACCATTTCGAACATCTTCAGTATTATTTACCACAAATTTATAATTGTTCAGAAGTTTTGAAGTCATGGTTGTTCGTCTGAATAAACAAATCATCAGACCGAGAGTCAGATAAGTTTTATTTCAATTCACACGTCTTACGACACAACCATGAACCTGGAATTATTTTTTTTTAAATCTTTAAAGCAAGCAAGTTATGAATATTCAAAATTTCTGATGAAACAAAGAGGGAAATAATCGTTTATGACGTCACTACTTAGCATCTCCATTATAAATATTACATCGTTTTCAAGAAAGTGACTGATATATAATCTTTTATAGCTTATGATTTCTTTGTTTTTGAATCAATTTTGATTTAATTTTCCACTTTTGTTATAGTATTATGGATAGATGAAGAGGATGATTTGTGTTTATTTTCACCAGAAGAAATCATTGAATCCCATAATACGTGAAATAAATGGTAAATGGAATATATACGTATTTATATGTTTTGAGACACAAACAGTGATGACTATCATGCGCATTTTATTTTTCACTAAAACATGTTAATAAAATGTATTATTATTATCCATGCATAATAAATATATGAAGCAAAAATAAGTAAACAGGACATATACATTTTATATTTATATTTATTTATATTATATTATATACATATTATTATATATATATAAGAAAATATTAATATAATATATACCTACATAAGAAAATATTATTATATATATATTTATGTAGATGATATTATTTTTATTATTCTTTATAACAAAATAATTATATACATCATATTATCGTATACAAGTATCTACCTTCTGATTGCATAAACAACAACAACTACGAATACACATTATGAAGGTGCTACTAAATAATCCGTAAATATTTACACTGTTTGTAATTAGTGAAAATGTAATTTGTATAATTAATTTGTAATGGCTCATTTTTTTTAATATAACAAATTTTTTTATGAAAAAATAAAATTAACTTTAAAACAGTATACAGTAAAAATGTTATAGAAGGCGAAAAATATTTTTTTGATATGAATATAAATCATAGTATTTTAATTTTTAATTCTATTGCGACAGATAAACAGTTTAGATTTAAATAATTTATATTTCTTTCATGGTACTCTATTCATAAAGTATTTTTAATACTCGACATATATAGAATGTATCAGAGTATATAAATTTTAGCCTAAAGTTTGTATCGCAAAACAGTCGTATAGATGTGCATAGAAGCGGGACTGTCCGTCTGATATCAAGATAACAGTAGTAGTAAATTCTCGAATCAAAAAGAGAGTCTAAATTCGTTTATAAGCAAAATAGTTCTATTGGATCCACAACCCAACTTTTAAGCCACAAAAGATAGAAGAAACATTTAAACACAAAATGGTTGTTTCCGATAAATCTCAGAGCTTCATGTCAAAGAGAGTATAAATAATAACGCTTTTGTGACTTTTTGCAGAAGACGGTGACGGAAGTTTGACTAGTTCGCTTTTTATTTTACAGATTTTTCAAAAGAGTGTTCAGGAAGATGTGGAATTCATTGGCGTATCCAGCAAATATTTCAAGAAGAATCAGTGCATCTCCATAGAAACAGTGAAAGAAATCTCTCAACATAATCTATAATTATCATTTTAACCTGTAATTAATTTCTTGACGATCGGTTTGTTTCAGAATTTCGTAAATCACATTTTTATACAAGCCAAATTTCTATCCCCTAATAATTTTTCATAGACCTGCAAACATTTGTGTAGATGAAAGGTCGACTTATGTCGTATCAAAACACAAAAATTTGTTTAAATAAGCCCACTCACTGTAAGCCCAATAATAAGTTTATGGTTAAAAATAAATAAAAACTTATATTCCAGTCTCTTTATATCATTATCCCTTTTTACGGAATTAAAATAAAAAACGAAGTGGCGGAAATAATGTCATCATAGCTCAGATATGAGACTTATTGATAATTGTTTGAATTAAGCATCCAAAATTTAAACTTATTTCACCATAGTGACGGGAGTTTCCCTTTTATAAAAATTATTTTATTTTATTTTTTTTTTTTAATAATAAATTTATGATAATCTAAATTCAGTAAATTTAACAAAAATCGAAATCAAGTAAAGAAAAATTTTATCCCCGCAAAATTAAAAACAGCAGTAAAAGAATTAGTATATCAAAATCATATGTACGAGTTCAAACGAACCTACTTGTTTTGAAGACTGCAGTTAAAAATAGAAGAACATTGTAGCCAGATGATGTGGTCGTCTATAACAGGTTAAATGTTTTATAATTAAAATTTTCTTGTTATTTTTTACTAGAATTTTAACTAAATGGAGATTTTTGTAGCACAGATCGTTACATGTCTTAATTGGCAAAATTAAAAATGATAAATTATTCTCATTTAGAAAGGCACATGTATCTTTGAGGTCAATGCTGAATAACAGTGGCGGAGTGTTTTTTGAAGTATCTAAGAAATTTTAAAAGTAAAAGAAATCATTATTATGTAAAATAAACATATTATGCATCGAATCATTGTTTAATTAATAATATCGTTTATTTAATATTTTAACATAATATAGTGACGAGAAAACAACAATAAGACCAAGCCAGTCTTGGTTTTGGTATTGCAACTGTGTCTTGATCTTGGACTTGCTCAAATACGTCGAATCTTGGTTTTGATCTTGCTCAAATACTATACGCCTGATTTTGGTCTTGTATATATAATCTTCATCTTGGTCTTGCTAATCTGATCTAATACGTTTTTTTATTTATTTTCCTACGCATTATTATTATGAAGACAATTAAATATATAAATTATAAATAACTCACAATTAATAATAAACTTTTTATTTCTTTTTTGTATTGGAAACTAAGAATTTCAAACACAAGAAAAAGATTTGTTCCACCATACGAAACACTGAAGTTGCTACTCGGTCTAGATTTTGGTCCCGATTTTGCTTGTTCGGTCTTGGTCTTGATCTTGCTGGAGTAAAGATGTTCTTGGCTTTGGTCTTAGTCTTGGTAAAAAACAAGACTGCAGGAGCAATTTTGCTCATCATTAATCTAATATAGATTTTCAAGAGAATACCCATTATTTTGCTTTCATAAATAGAGTTCATGCTTAACACTAACATTCTAATGATGGTATCAATTTGGATGACCTGATATGAATTTATAGGATACCATGTTTTTGATAAATAACATGGTATCCTAAAACAAAATATTGTTGCTATGTCTTCTTGCACATTAGTTATTTAATGGTACATAATTTTTTATTTATACAACGTTCGGCCTGTAGATTTCAAAAATTTCACCCGTTTAGCGATCAAATTTGTAGTTTTGCACTCACGATAAAATTGATATTTTATATCAGAATCTACATTAATTATGCTAATTTTAATTCTAGATTCGTAATCAGTGACCTTCAAGACCCTCAGGTACGCATTTTTCAGTCGTTTTTGGCGGAATCTAAACAAATATATAAATTTTTACAGTCTTTATTAGTAATTTGTTCAAAATTTGCAGAAAAATTTTATGGGTTAGTTTAAAATTAATAAATTTGAAAGCAATATTTTTAGCTAAAAAATCGTACTAAACAGAATTTACAAAAAATTTTCACACTATATAAGCTAAATGATTTTAATAATTATTAAAAAATATTCGTAAAATTAAAAAAATACAATATTGTTTTTTAGCTGAATAATGGTACGTACTATAAATAGAGTAACAAAAAATTCTTTCTACGCTGAAAGCCAGATTAAATTAAAAAAAAAAAAAAATTTAAATAGGTTTTTATTTTTAATTTTACCACTGACATAGAAACAAACAGAGATTTAATATTAATCCATACACTCTACAACTAAACTAGAATTCTAACAAAAAAGAGACCCAAATGTATTTACCATATAGTGTGAGTGGTATTTAAAGTATCTAAAACTAATCTTTCTCTTAAAAAGTGTGTTGCATGTATTAGAGGCAAATTAATCTTATAGTCGAAGAGCCTAACGTAAGTTTGATTCTTTTCTTGAACTTCATATTACACATCAAAATAAACTTTTTTAAAACTAATTTCGGTGCTGCGGTTATATTTTCGTTTGTAAATTTTTTATACTGGTTTAAGCCGACATTCTCTTCGATTCTTCCTGGTATATCATGATAAGATTACGAATAAATTAAAAATTTTTGTCCAAAAGTCCAAACTGATTTTTTTAAAGCCAGATGAATGTATTATAGACATCAAAAATGCCATCAACGTCTGTTATCCAAGAAATATTCACGGATATTTTTTCAATTCGTAAATTAAAGCAACAGCTTTTTTTTCAAACAGTCCAAAAACTTGAAACATAATTTAAAATAAATAAATAATGATAATAATGATAGTTGTAATCTATGAAACGAAACCTCTAAATACGTGATATCTAGACAGCAATTAGGATAAATCTAAAAAAATAAACACCATGAAATTATGTAAATAAAAATCAGTGTTTTTAAAAACAACGTTTGTTTGAAACATTTTGTCATAAGGTGTTTATATCTGTCACAATTCTATCTCAAATTAAGGACACAAAGACAATTCATATTTCGATATTACGATTTTTCCCCCAGGTAATCTCCAAAATCGCAGAAGCGAATTTTGCAATTGTGTATTGTTTGCTCCAATTTGAAATAAAGGATACATTTTAACCCGATAAATGTTCCTCAATCTTTGTGTAATTCAGTTTTAAGTGTTTAATAGACGGCAGAGTAAGTACTAAAATTTAGTGGATTGTTAAGTGAGTTAATTTATTGGCAATTACATAAAATTTAAATGGATACAGTGCTTTATTACTCTTGAAAACCTAAAAATAGCAAAAAAATTGTTTAGATTTTTCGAAGGTTTTTTCAATAAATCATAAAAGCTGCGTAATACATTTTATTTTAGCCAATAAATGCACACATGTACCTACGATAAAACTGATATTTTACATCAGAATCTACATTATTTATGCAGTTAGTTTACATTTTTACAGGAATAATAAGAAAGTATTCAATTTTCAGATTATTTTAAATAATTTAGTAGAATATGAATTTAACGATTTATTACTACGCCACTGTAACGCGAGGCCAGGTTAGCCAGTCTATTTTATAACAAAGTTTTCCTGAGTGTATGGAACACGTATTTACGTATACTACAGTCCCGTTAAAGCTGTCGTAATTCGACCGTAATTACTCAAAAGTGAATCTCACTGCCTTTAAACAAAACAGTTTATTAAATATAAGAATGCATATGCGTGTATATTGTAGAGTGTGTAATATAAGCCACACCTCTTGTATATGTGTGTGTCATAACGTATGTGCTATTTTTTTATTGATTTAATGTAGTTTTTTTGCATAATTAAAAAAAAAAAATATGCGCATTCTCCATTCCTTCTCAAATTCTTTGCTCGACGTATTAATATATCGATTTTACATAAAAATATGATTAAATATCATGAAAAATAAATTAAAATTGATAAAAAAAAATGGTAAGCTTTCAAAGATTATATGGATATTCATCTGATTTTTCAAAACGATGTTTAACACCTTTATATGGAAATACTGTCATATGACGTCATAAGCTCTTATTTTTCTCTTTGTTTAATTAGTCCGTTTGAATGTTCATATCATGCTTAATTTTAACGATTTTTATATTGTTTTCGGAATTTAGTATTCTTAATTTTCTTAGCTTTAATACACCATTTGGTACATAAAAAGAAAACTTGTACATAGTCTCTTTGACTAGTAAATTATAATCCGAGACTAATCACATCCCAGTATCTAATCTATTTGTTTACAAATGACATTTATGTTTCTATTAAAGTCCATATAAATATGTTATACACAATGAAAGTAATGGTAAGTCATAAAATCCTATTATTATATCGTACAAACTACGTATGCTGCGCGCTGCGTATGGTTGGTTTATAAATACGATGATACTAACATACATATATAGTATTTAATGGCTTCTACATATTCGAAATATTATTATTGCGATTGAAGAAGATATAGTTATTTATTATTTATGTATTTTATGAAGAAAAAAAATAAAAATAAAGTACTTTATCATGCATGTAGATACCAAAGATGTTAAGCACATTGAATCACATCACATCTTAAACAAGCCGTGTAATGGATGCGATTCTATAAAGTTGTGCCAAGTTCTTCCTTATAGAGACGCTGCATAGAAAATAAAATTTATTACAACTATTATTAAATTTATATAAATGCCTATTACACAGTAAAAAATTTACTAAAAACAGATTTTTTAATGGAAAATATCCATTAAAAAATCTGAAAATTTGTATTAAAGAATATTAAGGGTCATTTATTAAAATAAAATCGTGACTTTTAAATATAAAGAAATGTGTTTCAAACAAGTGGTTGGAAAAAGAAAAATTTGAAGTTACCTAATCCTTCTTATTGGTTGCAAATCCATTGATGGCTCCTCGATAAAGCCAAAATTATTATTTCTAAAATTTTACAAATACACATATATTATTGTGACTGATTTTGTTGAAAATACGATGAGGTTTTGTTTATCGGGGCGATTCTAATAACTTTTCTTATCAGGAAAATAAAGACGATGTAATTTTCAATTTTATTACATGTATGTTTAATGTTAGATACGCGAATAAATGCGAAAATTTTTTTTTGTAACATAAGCACGATTATCTCGTTTTTTCATCTCTATTTTAAACGGATTACTAACCAAAAAGAAACTTCGGTAATTATACTATTTTCAGGCGCAAATAAACAAAATGAAATGAAATTTGGTATGGCCAAAAGTAATATTGAGACATACAATTTTTATCTACTTATCAGCCGACAATATGACCCTAGATTAAATGACCGTTTCCAAACAGTCTTAGAAAAGTGATAAAATAACAAATAGTTTTTTGTATTTTTAACTTTTCAAACAATTCCTAGCAATTGAAAAAAATGGTTGATTGAAAATTTGAATTGATTGTACCAATACGGTTGTTAGCGAAATTTGATTCACATTTAGAATCACGATTATAACTGTTTCCTTCAACTTTTAGATTTTATGACGGACAAATTGTCTTATTATTTGAATATTTTAAACTGTTTGTATTTTTTGTTAATTCCCTAGTACGTAACTAAACAATCAGTTATAATTTACTTCTCGAAAGTTCTAAAGTAGTATAAAGTGAAGTTACGTACTTACTATCAGATTTTCTTAAAAGCTTAAGATGATACATAATGGTTGTATATGATGAAAGATAGCAAGTGAATAACTTGACACCTTGTTGGTATTTGATTAATGAGTTACCGACCAATAGATGACAGTTTGTATGAGTAATTAATACAGCTAATATTAGTTGATCTTGTCTACATAATGCAAGAATGAATATTATGTATGATTAGAGCTTCTAATTAAACTAATTAACTAGTTTCAATTTAAATAATATTACTTAAATTTTATAAATATATTACCTGATATCTTTTGATACATTGGAAGTTCATAAACCTGTGAATAGTGATGTTAATTGAATCACTTTAACCAAAGTGTGTTCAGTTCACTGCAGTTCTTAAAAATACGCAATTTGGACGTCCAAATGTAATGATTAGACAAGGAAATTTTTATATGTAGATGCTTTGAATCTTCATTTCACTACATATTCTTTTTGTATTGTCTATGAAGATTCGGAGCAACTACATCATATCGTGTTTTACAGGAAAAAGATGGACAATAATATTTGAAATATAATAACATTTTTCCCTGTTCGAATCAATTTTTATATTTTAATTGGCTTAACAATTAACTTAGCAACGCGTAGAATTTAAATTAATATTAATTAATTAAAATTTAAACTTAAGATTTCGAATTTAAGATTTCATATATCTGATTTTCAAGTGTCATCAATTTTAAAGAAGTGATATAGAAGTTCCTAATATCGTAATTAAATTTTATGAATGAAGTACTTTGGTTGATCCTTAATTATTCACAGTTTTCACTTTTAAGTTATAAATATTATTATAGATTGAAACAATAATTGTTTAATAGATGAACTCAAACCGCCATCTACTGAAACCTTATGGAACTGTAAAAACTTAACTCACACAGCTTCCCTTTAAAAATTACGGAACTTATAAATGAAATACAATTATTTATCCTCAAAATAATCATTCTATTTTTAATAAAAAAATATTCACGGTCACTTATCGGAAAAAAGATTCTTAAGGTGGCTGACAAGAAGCGAGTTTGTTCGCTGGATTACTTGCCTGTAGGTGCTGTGACCACAGCTTAGAAGGAAGTTTTAATGTCACTGCTGGCACCTTGTTATAATATGTCCTATTTACCGTAGTTCATACTTAGCTAATTTTTCATGTGAACCAATTAGATTTGCTTAAATTTACACCAGAGGATTTCCATGATAGCGCATATTTATTAAAAAATATAGTCACGTGGGGGCTTTATTTGCCGCAACTGCGCCTATTCGGCTGCGTATGAAAATCTGTGAAATCGAGCTATAATCACATTGAAGCCATAGTAACACTACGACAGCTAGCATGGCATCCAGCTACAAAAGCAAGCAATCAATGCAGCTGTAAATCCAACATTATGTGAGTTAAGCTTATAGATAAAGTTTAATGAAGCAATAAACTTTTTCACTTCAAATAATACGATTATATTTTTTGTCGGACAGCTATCTTTATGAAATCCTTACAAATTTTCAGAATTTCATTGATATTGGTTTTGGAGATCATGATTTTTTATCAATGCTATTTTCCTTTGAATAATTTCAGCTATTAACGGTGGCCATATTTGTTGTAAATTGTATTGAATTTAGTATCCGAATCTCCACATGAATGATCCATTTAAATAAACATGTAGCTTTGAAATAAAAAGGTGTGAAAAAAACACATTTGCCCTAAATTTTAAAATATAATATCATTCTACACAATCTTAAAATAAAATTTATCATTACTCCTAACACGAATGGAATATAAAATAAAATTCAATTTATAAAAGCAAAATGTAAAACAATTTGAAATATTTATTACATTTATTTGTCAAATATTTTATTTTTAAACTTGACAAATATTCATAAGAATCATTATTGTTTTGTTCTTTTACGAAACGTTAACTGTCATCATATTTTTAACATGCTATGATGAATATTACCATTGGAGAAAGACATTAAACACCTGTAACTTCCTGATTCAGATATTAAAGACATTCTTTAATGTAATGTGCATTGTAATTTTTTCAATTTTTGCGCTAAAATAATTAAAAAAATAATTATGGAAACGAATTAATAGAAAATAATAAATTTTTTGTTTGTTTTTGAGACGTCATAAGATTCAAAAAATTAATTTTTTTCGATATTTTGGCCAAATTTTAACCGATTTGAGTCATCTTTTTTTCGAAACCCACTAATTTTGGGTCATATTGTTCAATTTTTATATTATTGATGAGCTTTCTTTAACTCTTCTATGAAAATTCATGAACAGAGCCTTACTCTCTCATAATTTATTATAGATATCTGTGTTTAAACAAAACATTTGAAAACTATGATCCAAATTTAGTAGAATTACACACGATGTTTTGTTAAAAGTAGAGAGTAATAGACCAAAATTAATTTTTTTTGATTTTGTAAAGTCATAAAGTTAAAAAAATGAATTAATGTTTTTTTGGATTTTGTAACGTCATAAAGTTCAAAAAACTAATCAAAAGCTAATCTGACTGCCTTTAAGCAAAACAGTATATTAAACAAAAGTGATATCTGCGTGTGTATGGTAATGTAATATAAGCCACAGCTCTTATATATCTGTGTCGGAGAGTGTCTGTTTATTTTTTAACCATCTAATCTATTATAATGCATTAATTAAAAAAAAGGTAATATCCTCTAGGACTTTTCTATTTGAACTATAAGTCTCCCTAATTTTAAACCTCTCCGCCCACCTAATTTTCGTAAAAAGGTGTTCAAGGATTTCGCTTCACGAATTAACATTTAGAATATAAAACAGTTTTTATATTAAAAATCAGACCATTTTTGACGCAAATACAAAAAATTTATTTATTTATTGTATGATGGCATCCCTCTGCCTAGAACATTTGGGGGGAGGTAAGAATGGAGTAAGAATTCAATTTTGCCAAAGCTTACGAAAAAACTAATAATATACAACCGCAGATTTAAACACAGTTTTCGATATGAAAAAAAAGGCTTTCTACCAAACGTTGATAAAATACATAGATGTTTTTAACGTTTGATAAATTTGTCAACTGAAAGAGCGAGTGTTATAACACTAATTGTAATTGTATAAAACAATAAATATTTTCATTTTTTTCATTCACCTTTATTTTTGTTTATAAATTATAAGTCAACAAAAATAATTGTTTTAAATGGTGGAAATTCATGTAATAACAGGTACCATAAACGTAAATCAAATAGAATACAGGCAAGAAGGTAGTATGAATATTTTAAACTTTCCCTATGTAATTAAGAAAATTTATAACAAAAGAAGTGCTTAAATTATCATAAAATAAATGATTTAAAACGTGTTTTAAAAATTAGAAAATGTTCAGAAATAAAATTATTTTTTAAACTAGAATTATTAGAATTAAGTAGTAGAATCTATTTTCAATTCAATTTTGTTTAAACCTAGCCTAAAGAATTGTTAGTTTCAGAAGGAAAAATAATTTCTAAAAAAAAACTGGCAATTCTCTTTAAATTAGAGTCGTAAAAAAATAAAAAATTTTGATGTGCACGTTATCATTATTTGATTTATTTAACTTGACTTATAAAACCCGTTTCAAAACAAAATAAAAAAGTCATTTGAAAAGCTCAATTAATCTCGTGTATTTTATATCTATAACGGCGAGTTCTAGATCCACAAGTGTCAAATTCATTTTTTTTATATAGTACTATTATTTAATTTTAAGACATAAAAATTGCTTGGATTTTAACAACGAATTTTTTATATATGTAAAAAAAACTTCAAAAAAACTCGAAGCAATGTTTTCGTTTAAAATTATCATAAGAAGAAAAATTTAGTTGACCCTTGTTTCATCTAGAACTCATTCTACTAAAAATAAGTAAGCACTAAACGGCCATTGAAATGATTCGAATTTTGTTTAAAACAACCTTCATTATTCAATTTTTTTTCAAATCATTCTGTGCACAAAAATTAAAAAATCCGAAGTTTATATTAGGCGTAATTTAAATTTAAATAATCTTAATGAGATTCTAAAAATAAATTTATCAATTGTTTTATTTGAATTAAGAATACCTTTATATTGAATCATTTGAACAAATCTCATACTCTTTAAATAATTACAATTTTCCTGTAGATGAAGTAAAACTTTATTTGAAAGGTTTCTTTTTTCTTTCAAGTTATTAACAAACTATAATTTACGCTTTAAGTATATAATAGTTACGATACGTTCTAGAATTAAAGTAAATTTTCCTACATAGGTAACGAACGAACACTATAACAGCGCGACTTATATAATAAATTATTTTGTTTAAGTAATCGGAGTTAGTCTCAATAAAACACTGGATTGTTAATATACTACGATACACTTTTACACGGTGTTACATTTTACATTTAGATACTTAAATTATGTACCTTAGAATAAGGATTGGAAAATCTTCATTTTAAATCAGTTAAATTATTAATGGAAGAAAATTATGACAGTAAAATTAATGGTCATACTCAAGGATGAACGAGCAGCTATCTCAGCTAATTTTCATGCTACAGACGACATAAACAAAAAATCGAAATATTTGTAGAAGAAAATACTATATTTTGAACAGTAGTAATTTTTTACGTATCTAATTAAGTTTTAAGCTTATTTTTAATTAATTAAAAAAAATTTTGTAATACATTGAAAAAATAATATTTAATGTAAATCAAATGTTTTTTCTAAACGAATGATTTTAAACCTGTAGAATTCCCTGAATGATTTATTGATACTTAGTTAATTTAAATGTGCATGCATTACGCTTAATTGCAGAGTTAAAAAGAAACACCATTGACTGAGAAACTAATTTTTGTACTAAGATATTAACGAAACAGTTATAATATCACTATAGCTTCGCTAGTTTTTAGGCATACAATTTCTATCAAAACTTATTTTAAAGATTTTGTTACATATTGTAACATTTGATTTTTTCTCGACGAATCCGCACTTTTAACCAGCTATAACTCGGTTCATATTGTATCTATCGAAATAATATTGCTCCAAATTTTTCTATAAGTTTCATTTTTCTTGCTAAACATTTTTTTTGTTAAAATGTGAGATTTTTCAACTATTTATGAAACATTTATGAAAAACAAGAATTTATTTTAACGAAAAACGGACATTTTGGGTCCCGGATAACTGAAAAGATAATAGCTTTTCGAAAAAAGCAGGCTAACCATCATTTTAAAGTGAGCCTAAAGGTCTTTTAAAATAAAAATTGACTTTTTAAGGTAGGTAAATTAATTCCAAAAGATTTTTTCATATCTTATAACTTTTTATGATAATTTATTTTAAAGGCTACTTTAAGAAATTCAAATAATAATACACCGTGTTTA
Source organism: Chrysopa pallens (assembly GCA_020423425.1). Taxonomy (NCBI): domain Eukaryota; kingdom Metazoa; phylum Arthropoda; class Insecta; order Neuroptera; family Chrysopidae; genus Chrysopa; species Chrysopa pallens. The sequence continues at coordinate 26,129,012 of CM035593.1, read as the reverse complement.
AAGTCTTCCAATCCAAACTATAGATTTAATAATTTATAACTATATGGAAATAAAATACAAATGAGTTTAATTTATTTAAATGAACAATAATTACCGCATATAGTTAACTAGTTAAAATATACAAAGCTTTATTTTAATAATACCATAACATTTAGTTTAGTTGAGTTTAGTTCATAAAACAAGTTGCAAATACACTTTGGTTAGTCTCTACTTACATTTATTTTGTACGAAATTTACCCCCAAAACTATCATCAACAAACCACAATGTGTTTTATCAAAGTTGCATTTCGTATTTCACCAAATCCATTTTTTTTTTAAATTTAGAATAATATGAGATTTACAGTTATCGTACATTTGGCATAAACTAACTTATTTACACATCGGAAATTTGAGTAGAAAGTTCAAAAACGCTTAAAAAGAACAAACACACACTTAAACCATCTTTATCATAAAGCTAATCACAAATGATAAAATAAAATTTGTAAAAAAATTAGATCACAGAAAGTAGATCAAAACTGCATACGAAAAGAAAAGAATATTTTTAAATTCAGATCTTTTGTAAATAATATTTTCTTGGGTCAGTTACCACTTGAGACGGACTGAACTCTTTACATAAAGCACACACTTTTATTATAGGAGTGTTCTTCTAACAAGCTGATGGCTTAAAATACATGCAATATGTATAATCTTGGAATAAAAAAGCGCAACGACCCGAATTTTCCATGCTTACTTTAAATTTTAAAATACACCAATTTTTAGGTGTATTTTATAATTTTTTCAGTCTAAAATGAATGGTTTAGATACACACTAAATGAATACTGATTTATCGTGAGCGATGTGTTTCCAGAGCCTGTTAGATTTCATTACAGAAATTTTCTGAAGAGAACTTTCCGTGTGCTTCAGCCTTAAGTTGAAGTATATTTTAGACAGAGGCATTGTATTGTTTATTCAATTTTCGTGCGCAAATAACACGAAAAATTTTTATATGGAGATAAAAATTTTATTTTATATTTAGAAGTTTATTTTCGACAAGCCCTCCATTTTCATGTCAATATTGTCCGAACCAAATTTCAAAACATTTGGAAAAATAACAATTTTTTGTGTGATTTGCGATATTTTTTATAATTATACTATATAAATTTTTTTTGTTCTGGGATTCCATACTGGAACAAACACCTTTGTTCATTTCGTGAAGCAATTTATGTTAATTATCATGGAATCACTTAAGTAGTTAATTTTAATATGTTGTTTCTATGTCATTCAATTACATAAATTTTCTCGGCGATAGTGCGGGAAAAAAATTCTTATTCCACATGAGTTAAAAAAATAAATTAATCTAATTTTTTAAACGTAATTGATATACGATAAATAAAATTTGAACATTTTTAATATCACGTATATAAAATTAATGAGAACGATTTTAATAAAAATTGGAAAATAAAAACATTAACATAGTAATACCTACTGTATTTTTTGTTGTTGTTAAATTTATTTATAAAACAAGTATTTGGTTACTGACTGATGAATTTTATATATAATAATGTCAAACATTAAAACATTAAAAGCTCCTCTGTGTGTAACACAAATAAAACAAGTTATGTTGAATTTTCAGGGTGAATAATTTTCGTAATTGATGTGTTCATTATTACTCAATCCCCATGGTTTTGCACTTTTAATAAATACTAATTAATTATGCATAAAATATAATATTAAGTTTTAACTGTCACTAATAATAAAGTTACTTTTATAACTCTAATTTATTTATTTTTATGGGCTGTTTTTATCAGTAGTAATTTTTATACATTAAAATTTATAATCATACGGTAATATTTTTTTTATTTATTGGTAGCCAATTAAAAATTATCTACAGTTTTATATTAGTACTAAATAATTTATTTTTCTCATACCAGTCAAAAATGTCAGTAAAGTAGTTCCAATATTTTTATTGTAGAAAAAACAGCTTCATTTATACCTATCTCAAGGTGAAAAACCTATCTAAAGGTGAAAGGTGAAACATGTCGGAATTATTTATTTTTTTTATTTCTGGTTATTTTTATTTAATTAAAAATTCAATTTAAAAAAATTATTAGGATGAAATTATCTACAACATCATTATTCATTTTGAAATATAACCTCAAAAAATTAAAAAGAGTATGTCATTTAGAAATTTAGTTTTTCTTATTTAATTTTTTGAAGTAGGAAAGTAATCGAGCTCTATTGAATCGCAAACAGATGAATTTTTATGTGCACTGTACATCAAAATGTTTTTATTCGTGTCTATGGTTACGAAATTCTATTTTATTTGTGAATGGTGTATGATCAAACACAGGAAATTTCTCAAAATTTATTAACTAATTTAAATGCATTATTATTTGTATTTGCTATTAAAAATTATTATTAATGCAATTTTTTCAATCATTCTTACAATTTTCAACACAATAACTTCAATTACATGCCCTTTTTTTGTAACAATTCAATATTTTTTGTTTGACATTTGCTATACAATTTACATACAAACAATGAAATAAATAATTATATTTACTAGTATTTGAATGTTTTTTTACAAATTTTAGACTTTCGTAGTGCATCAATCCATTAAGAAGTCCCTTCCATATAACATGGACAGTACGAATGTTAGACATGAAAAAAAGACTATTCACAGCCGACCATGTAATGCAATCTTCTAGTGGCGGGTTTCGAGAAGGCCATTTTTCGATTCACGAGAATATAACCGATTAAAATCGGCATTGTATATTTTTGACATAGTTTGAACTTCGATGTACAATAAGATAGTCTCCAAAATCATGAGCAGTAGCAATGTGAAAAATTTTCAGACTTCAATAATTTTATCATTTTTAACCAGCCAACAATAAAGTTATTTTGATGCGTAAATAGCATTTTTATATGTTCGAATAAATAAAAAACGACAGTAGCTAAACCGCAAATTCTATAACAAAATATAATTTTTGAAAAGTTTTTGTCCATTACTAAGACTGTAGTAGAATATTTAGGTTTATTAAAATATTTATTCATAATGACTTTAGATAAATATCAAGAGAAGCATCACATAAAATTTATATAATTAGCTCCCATGAGAATTTAATGTAGGTTTAAAACAATGCAGTTATTATTATAATTTATATTTAAATATGTAAGATGAATATTTTAAGTTGACTTGACTTAATAAACAACAATCTGACACTTCTTAACAGTGCATATAATAAAATACGATGCAAAATAACATCTTCTTTAAATGCTTACTAAGAAAACAAAATTGTACAATAAGAAAGGGTCCGTACCAAAAACTTTCTTCAACGTTCAGTTTTATATAACAAGTGTAGGTAATAACAAACTGAATTAATTGTTTGGATACCCAATATATGATTATTTGTATGGTTATTAGTATTCATAAAATATCATGTATACGTGTATACATGCATAATAATTATATGTATTGTAAAAACATATATGTGTTTAGTAGCTACATTTTAACTGTGATGAATCCATACATTTTACACAATAAAACGAAAAAATGTTTCAAACCAAAGTTGTGTTATTGAATATTTCGTCTATATTTAATGGTTTAAAAATAATATCGATTTTGCCCTTTCACGAACTTATACTCAATTTTTACCTAGGTTCAGAATACGCCACCATAATTTGCTATCTATCTCTTTTAGTTTTTGAGTAATCTTGGTGATGGACGACCGGACGTTGAATCAACGGAAATGGACGTATTAGGTAATTCTATGCCAAACAAAAACACCCATACCAAAAGTCTGTTTTTGCGGTCTATATTTACTAGCGTTACAAAACTTACTAAAATTAATAGGAGTATGTTAATTAAGACTAAAATTGATATACTCCGACAAATTTTATTCGGCGAGTTTAACAAGTGAAGATAACATACTAACAGTTTTAATTGTCAGAATATCCGATGTTTGACTGAGATTATCCAATTTTTGATCATGACCATTCATAAAATACATTAAATATGAAGTAAGTTGTATATAATAATAATATGTATCAATTACAATTACGTAATTTGAGAAAAAAAATTTCGCTGTAATTTGTTTCATATATACATTGTATATAATCGATAAAATTTAACCCCCCTCCCCAAAAATTCTTTTCAATATTCAATTAATGAATAAATCGTTATAAAAACTTAACTTGATTGAAATATAATTAGTTATTATTCAAAACCAATCTCAAAATCAACTAAGCTATTAAATTGAGCTAATTCATCGAATTTATTATTAATCAATAATTATTTATATTTTCAATAAATTCTTGACTTTATAATTATTAACAAGAGAAAGTTTAATCTCGTTTAAGATTAAAAAATGCAAAAAATTGATAACATATCGCACCCAAATTTTGATGTTTTACATATAATTGAATTATGTGAAATGATAAGGGTCAAATAATTGTTTAAACAAAAACAAAAAAAATATAAATAAAAACTCCGAAAAAGTTAGCATTTCATAAATAATAAAAAAAGTATAGTTATTCAAACGGAATTTTTCATTTCTAATTTCTGAAAAAACCATTAAGAAAATTATGCGGATAGAAAAATAATTGGTTTTAAATGCAACATAATTTTTTTATCAATTTTTTTTTTCGTTTTAATGGAAAACATAAAATTGTGTAATTTTTATAAATACAGATTTAATAATATTTTAAACATTTATTTATAAAATGTATTACAAGTTAATATTTCCAATTCATTTTCTTTATTACATTAGAATATAATTGATTTGGCACAATGAATACATGTCAATAATTTAAACACCCACCATTGTTTACATATAATTTATTTGTACAGCGAGTTCGAGGGTAACGAAGAACAGAAAAGACTATTATTATGGAATAATATAAGAAACATGTTAACAAAATATTAAATCTGAACAAGCGATATTTTTATTTTAACATTAAGGTTTTAAAACTCGACAGTTAATATTTATTATTGAATATTTCATTTTAAGGTATAAAACATGCAAACATCGATAAAAACCATCTATTAAATCGATACACACCTGGGTCACTACTTCATAATACACATTTTTTTACACTACACTAGCGTTCCCATAACGTGTAACGCAATGCACGGATTATGGTCAAAAGCCAGAGATTTTTTAAACAAAAATATTTGCTGTACTCAAAATGCAAGGTCTGAAAACTTTTTCAATAAGATTTTGTCACATTATGTATACTTTAAAAAAAAATTAAGTCTTTAAAAAAATCAAACTTGCGAAGCTACACTTCAAGAATATATCTAGCAAAACCAATTCGTATCAAAACTTGAATTTTTTATAAATAAATTCAGTGTTTCCACAAACTTGCAAAATTCATATGTGTCATTCAACTGATTTCAAAATCAGTTGTTTATTAAGAAGGTCGTCTTAATTAGGAAATCTATTTTAATCATGTCTTTAATTATTTTGTATGTTTTCAATACAGTTCTTCACCTATTGTGGAGGGATCATTTTAACCCGAGAAAGATAATCTACATTTTTAAGACGTAAGCAAAACATAAACTTTGCTCTCTATTTTTTTATTTAAAATAGAGAGCAAAGGTAAGTACAATAGGCACGTGGGTATTTATTCGCTCAAGCTATTTTGAACATCTTGTATTACAAAAACAAAAATATAAAATAAATTATGTTAGTAAAAACATTAAAATAAATAAATTAAAATATAGAAATATATAAAAATACATTGATAGAATATTGTTTGTAAACATTTCTACAATAATTTAAAAAAAAAAAAATAAATAAATAAAACAAATACGATCTGAAAGTTTTTTAACATATCGTATACTTTTCATAATTTTGGTGGGTTGATAAACATACTACATTGTTTACATTAAAATTAGTTCAAATAGTTCATATTGAAAGTAAAAATAGAAATGGGGTAAGTTCAATACATGAAAAAAAAAAAAATTAAAATATTCTTGCATATCTTACCCTCTAGAATTGTTGAAATAAAAAACAAAATCTTACCTGAAATAGAAAAAAAAAACTAAATTAATATAAAATTCAGATAAAAATAAATAAATATGTTAAATAGCTGTAAATTTTTTTGATTTATTCATTTCATGGTCAAAAATTTGTTTAGGTGATCTTTATTGAAGTCTTGATAATTTTACTGGTAGTAAGTAATTTTAAAAATATGTAATTTAGTTCAATTTTTTTTTCTAAATTAATTTATATAATTTTGTCTAATTTTCGTTATGTATGTATTCGAATTATAATTATTATATTATTATTATGTAAATATTATTTATTATTTATTATGTATTATCAATTTTAATTTTCCTGTGACTTAGTGGGTCTTATTGTTGTACCATGATGACCTCCATTCGGGAGATATTGTTATAGTTATAATAATTATTATAAAAACAGTGAAAGCGTGGTGATATTAAGAAAGCTGTGCTACTAAAAACAGAACTTTTTAAGATTGATATTTAAGAATTTATCATGTGTACTCTAAAAAAACACATTTTAATTCTTTTAAGAAAATTAACTTCTTAATGGCGTAAAATACTAGCTAAAACATAATTGGTGAAAATCGTCTTTTTGTTTACACATTTAATAATAATTGTTTCCCACACTCATCAATAAAATAATAATAGTATAAAAGAATAGGTAGTCTGAAAAAAACCGTAATTTTTGATTAATTATTTAAATAAAATCGTAGTTAAAATAGGGAATGATATCGCTAGCTTGGAGAATGGCTGGACTGATTTGGCTATTTATTTTGCTATAAATGTTCATAACAGTTCGAAAAAAGTTTTTATAGCAAAAAATTGGAAGGAAAGTCTTATATCTATACGAGATATTATACAGAAAAATTGAATAAGGTAATTTTTATTTCAATGCGTAATGTTTGTAATAATTTGATAACTCGCCTAGAAAAATTACTGAAAGTGTTTTTCTATAATTTGATTATACGTTATTTTTAAAATTTGTTTAGTTTAATTTTAATATTTTTACGAAAGTTTACATTGCCCTGTAGTGTCTGTTCGTGGGCGGATAGCATTAAGTTTAGAACTACGACCGATTTTAAAGAAAATTTTTTTAATTTTCACATAATGAACAAATAAAGATATCGCATGTACCATGTAGAGTCAGGTTTTATTCCGACTACTACCTACTACATAATATTTATATTCAAACTAGCTCCAAGTAACCAAACAAATGTAAATAAAAATCTAAACTAAAAATAGAATTTTTATTTTTAAAAAAATATATATTACTTCACTAGCAAAATCTAAATCTTAAAAAGGATAACTTAAACAAACAGATTTTATTTCAAAATACTATTTATCTCTTTATGTAAATTTAATGTATAATTTTACAATTTTGTAACAGAGAAAATACATAAACCTACAAAAAGAGAAAATATCTATCTCACAAATATTAGAAATAAACACAGAGAAAACCCCATCAGTAAAAAAATATTATGTTTTATTTGTTTCTGTATAAATTTACCCCATGTATATAACCACAACTTGTCTGATATATTTTATTTTTTATCAAAGTAAGTCGTAAATAATACTAGACTTGTATTTAATCATTAGACAATGGGAAATTTTCTAATGAATATAAGCAGTTAATATGGTCAAACTAACTGGTCTTACATCCTAATATTCAATTGGTTTTGTAAAATTGGTATATCGAACAAAATTATTGTTTAAATCTAAATTTAAGTAAGTAAAGTCAACAAATAACTAATTTAATTGTTTAGATACACGGCACATGATTGAATATCATTGTTTGGATTATTATTAATTATCATTCATAAAATACTATAAAAATCCAGTCTATACAGTTATACATGTACAATAATAATATGTATTGTTATTACCTGTATGTGTTCATAAGATAAATTTTAGATAAAATTATTAAGAGCTCAAACATAGTTTGTTTCAAAATAATTAACATTTTTTGTATATGATCTTGTTTCTGTCTTTAATAGTTTAAAAGATTGCAATGAACCAATTTTGAAAATAAAACACGAAGAGTACAGCCTTATAAAAATATTTGCAAATTACATTTTCTATCTTATTATAAAATATTTTCCCATTTTCAAAAAAAAAAAAAAAAAAAAAAAATTGTTTGTTCTTCTCGGAAGAAAAGTTTTTTTTTATTATAATAGTTTAAAAAGATTCAGAATAAAGTTTACAGATTATTAGATTCAAGAATTGTAAAGAAGCATTTATATAAATTTGCTGTTGTTCGATGTAATTTGATTTCTTTCAACTCAATTCGATGAAAATATTCAATTTAATTTTATTTTTTTATTATATATAAGCATTTATATATGAATATAAAATTGGATTGAAACATAATGTTCAGTTATATTAAATTTTCGACTATAAAGGATAATATATTGAAAATCAATTGACAGATTACGATTATGGTGTATTTATACAATATTATCAAAGATAAAATTAAAAATTAATGTCATATGTGCTATTGGAAGATATTTTAGTTTGTTTTTTGTAAGAATTGTAGAAAAGAAAATTGACAAACATAAATACAATTCTTTAAAAAATTTATTATTTTCTAAATACTGATTTAAGTTAGGTGTATCAAATGGTTACCATTTTTGGAATACTACTATAAATGTTATGTTATTAAATCACATCAATTGCATACCAAATGTATCTTGAAAAACATCACGTTTCCTAATAAACACATGTAAGCTCTTTAAAACTTAAACCCAGCGTGTAGTCGAGGATTTAAATAGTGCACTGTCGCTGTTTTTACGAAATAAAAAATAATAATAATAATGCGACTTTTAGTGTATCTAGAGGAATTATGGTCTGGCTAATTAAAGTCCCGTTTCAAAGGACCCAAAAATAATCCCTTCTTTAATTTTTTTAGAAACTTTAAATGAATCATGAATCCATATTCAATGCAACGAAAATGTTCGCAAACATCTATAAGTATATATAAAAATAGTTCTATTAACTCGAAAAAACAATTTATCGATCGTTCAAAATGTTAATTCTATGTTAGTCTACACAAAAAACGAATATGAAATGAGTTTTAATAAAATATTTTTGAAACTGTTTGTTGCGTGAATCAACCAACATATTTACTTACATACGTACCAACATTAAGAAAATGTATGTAATTAAGACTATAATTAAACTAGAAAATGTTAATGAAGAATTTGATATCGAATTTTCTAGTACATTTAATTCAAATCACGTATTTTAAAGTTTCTACATTTACTTTAATTATTTTTAGAATCAAACCATAATATTCAAGCAAAAAGTGAATATATTTTCTATTACATCAAAAATATTTCTACTTTAATTTGTATTTTATTCACATTTTGATAAAACTACACATATTCAAGTTTCATAACTTATAAGGCAAATATTAAAATTTCTCAAATAAACAAATTCTTGGAAAAATTAATTAAAGAATGAAATAGTAATATTTCACAGAGTAATAAAAAAAAAATGGAAATAATAAAATAACTTGCGAATTGACCGCAATTAAGTGAAATAATATCGTGTCAATAATACACAATGATCAACTTTCTAACATCAGTTTATACTAGTAATGCAGCAGAACAAGGTATTAAAATTGAATTTAAATATGCTCAAAATTAGATGATTTTTAGATGCTGCAAAATTAAATAAGGTGCCCCTAATTCTGGTTCATACATTATATTATAAATGTTATTTTTACACATTACTCTGCCAGCGTGATTTCACGGCAGCAGTGCTTCATAATGCCTCAATTTTCTTCTATACAAATTTGAGCACCCAAATTGCGCTTAATTTTTATCATATTCAAATTCTATTTTGAATAATTTGCTCTACTAGCTTCACTTCTATCAGCAGTTTAATAATATCAAAATTTTAAAATACGAGTTGCAACAACAAATTGATAGGTTTGTTTTAATTAAAGTTTATAAATAAATTGTGCATGATAAGTTTATTGGAAAACATTTTAATCTCATAACTGAAGATTAAGTTATACATGCATGAAGTTTGTTGTATTTTAAAAGTTAGAACATGGAATCTATAAACATATCTACGATCTTAAATACACATATTTATGATTTAATTTGTTCTACCGTACAAGAAATAATACATGTTTTACCTATGTAAGTAGATTTAAGAGAAACATACACGTTAGGTACCTATTATATTTTCTAACCAGAGTCTTAAACAGCTTTAGTATAAGTTGTATTTATTCTACATCGAAACATTTCCTTCTATTATCAATTTTTCTTACTATTTCAACTTTCAGGCCAAATAATTTTCTCAAAGCATATATTGACCTCTGTTATTTAAGTCTTTATTAACATAATAATAATAATACAAGTCAACTTACAAACTATAGCACCTAGCCTAAGTTTTATCTATAATACATCATCTTATATATTAGTTACATCGTTTAGAAAATGGAAAAATTTTAAATAAAAACCATTGAAAATCAAAATCTCTGTTCTGATGAAAAACCCTTATTAAATTGGCTTAAATACGAATTTAGCGCTATGTATAATTAACCACCACCTCCAACCTTATGTTCCATTGATTCAAATCGTGCGAACAAAAAATTTTTTTTGAAAAGGCTCATAGACAATGTGATATATGTCTTCTAATGCAGTGGTTTTCAATGTTTTTTGCCTTGTTACGAAATAATTATAAAAAGTACACCCTTATAATACACATTTTGTTCAAATTGTAGGATTTTCATTGTATTTTCTTTTTTACTGCTCGGAGTATTTTTTGCTAGGAGAATATAGTATAGTATTTTTTGTAAATGACTTATATTTTCGAGATAAATTTTGCAATACCAATGAGATCTTGTGCAGTTAGAATTGATTTTTGAAATTAATTATACCTTTAATAATGAATATTGTTAAATTGATAAACCGTTTGCGATTGGAAACGATCAGAAAACTAGTTTTCGAGACATTAAAATATAATATTTATCCCAGTTATCGATCTCAGAATAACATTTTAAACATTATTAGGCAAACTAAACATATAATCGTTTAAGATCAGTTTTAGAATTTTTAGGTCAAAATTACTTTATAAACGAAGTTTTATCGATATTGGGATTAAAAAAAGTGGTCTAGATCTAAAGTTCACACGACGAAAATTCCAATAAGGAGCAAACCTAATAAATCATAAAAAACATAATAATTTGTTTATTGTTACAAATATGGGTATTTTTTTGTTTGTTTTTAGTTTTTTTATCCTCAGCAACAACGGCTGGATTGATTTTGCTTAAAATTTCGGTTTCACAAAATCGGACCCATTTAAAAAACTTTTGATATGAATTTAAAAAAATACGATTACTTTCGCGGACGAATAGACCATTAAGATTGTACATACCAAATTTCAATACATTTGAATAATTATTCTTTGTGTCATTTGTACAAGAAAATAGTGTGTCTTTATTATAGATATCTCTTTTTTGGTTTGTATTCCTCTTAATCCCTTAGCTGTATATTTAAGCGTTTATCCTTTTTAACTTCAACACATAAAATCTATACACAATATCTTACATGTAAATATACATGTATTTATGATTTAATTTGTTCCCGTGAATCGTGTACAAAGCTTTTAGACCAGGGTAGAACCATTTTAAAATGGTAAAAAGTGATAGAAAATTCAAGTAGAAATCCATTGGAAACGGAAGAGAATATAAGAAAATTGAAAGGAAAAATGATTTACAGACGGGTCGGGGGTGAGTTCTGAGGTCGAGGGTGGGTTTTAACGGGTAAAATACGGTTTATCTCGATATCAGGCAAAACTACAGTCCAATGGAAAAAAAGTTAAATGGCAAAGTTGTAGGAAATAAACAGATCAACAACTTTTGTGCTAACACTTTTTTCTCATAACTTCAAAATGACGGGGATTTTTCGGTTTATGCAAAATAAGGTGAAAAAATAAATATTTTAAATCAAAAAAATTATAGTGTATTTAGAACATTAAAAGGTAAGTTTTCAACAAATTTTGTGAAAAGACATTTTTTTTTTTGTAAAAGATAGAAATAAAAAAACTTTTTTATTTTTTATATAAATTTTGAGGTTATGTTAAAAAGGTTTAAATTTAGAAGTTGTAGATCTTTTTATAACCTACAACCGTGTTTAACCATTAAAATCTCACCCCCTTCTCGACCTCAAATCGCCGATAAATTATTTTTCCTTTCATTTTTGTTATAATCTGTTCCATTTCCAAGGGGTTTTATCCTACTATTATTTTGTTTGGTTTCAAAAATTATCGACCCTGGTCTATCTACCAAATAAGAAACAATGTATGTTACCAAGGTTAGGTAGCGAGTGGTAGCTTTAAGAAACATACACAAAGGTATCTTGATACATTAACTGTTGACTTCTAAAATAGTTCTATAAAAGTGTATACATACTAAGTAGAGTAAGTAAGACTGTATTACTGCAATGTACATTCTGCATATAAACACATACACATTATTATTACTTGAATAACGAAAGATACAAAACGCCGTGCCGTGCCGTTATACCGTTTCTCCTTAGAAACCGGTATAAGAATAACACAACGTTAAATGTTTATACAATCCATTTACGTGTTTTTATGAATATCAAATATGTAAATATTAACCTGTACTAATAATGTATACCAGAGCCGCGGTTCGTTCGTTCTGTTGTAAATGCAAGTAAGTAAATCTATATGTGTTCTATATTATGCTTGTATTTGACGTTTTATGTATTATTCCAGATAAATTAGACATTTTAAGAAGAAACAAGTGAAGATAACAGATTACAGAGTTAATTGTTTAGATACTTGATGATGATTGAATTTAATTGTTTGTACTATTTTTAATACAGCATTCAAAAACTACTATAAATAACCAGTCTATATAATTATATATGTTATAGACCTATATGTGTTAAGTCTAAAAAAGTCTAAAAAATAAAGATTTTTTGTATTTGAACTTTTATAGTTTAGAAGTTGGGTTAAGGATACATTGGATCCAATGGACCGATTTTGACGATTCATTCAAGAACTAAAATTCATTATTTTTTGTTTAGAATAGGTCTCCAAAATTTCAGCTCGATAACTCTTCTTGTTTCTTGATGACGGACGGGCGGAGGGATAGTTGGAAATGAACTAATTAAGTGACACACATACCACAGTTTTTTTAGTACCCTTTAAGATTTTCTAAGGTCAATTACAATTCAATTTTTTTCAATTACAAGCAGGTTCTTAAAATATTTATTTATATAAGTATCTGAAACTTACGACGCCGGGCGATGACAGGCGTTGGCTCGCAGGTCGGCGTAGATTAAAAGCACACCATTTTTATATATAACTATATTATTTATAAGGAAATCATTGAAATTATAAAATTATTACGTAATGGAGCGATTTTAGTTTTTAAAATATTATCACTTTTAAAGTGTTTTAAAATTTTTTCGCATACTATCAATATTGTTTATTATAATGTATTAAAATTTATAAAAAAATGGATTTTTTTTTTCTTCAAAAAAACCAACTGGTTTCGAATTAAAAGCACACCATTTTTATATATAACTATATTATTTATAAGGAAATCATTGAAATTATAAAATTATTACGTAATGGAGCGATTTTAGTTTTTAAAATATTATCACTTTTAAAGTGTTTTAAAATTTTTTCGCATACTATCAATATTGTTTATTATAATGTATTAAAATTTATAAAAAAATGGATTTTTTTTTTCTTCAAAAAAACCAACTGGTTTCGAATTAAAAGCACACCATTTTTATATATAACTATATTATTTATAAGGAAATCATTGAAATTATAAAATTATTACGTAATGGAGCGATTTTAGTTTTTAAAATATTATCACTTTTAAAGTGTTTTAAAATTTTTTCGCATACTATCAATATTGTTTATTATAATGTATTAAAATTTATAAAAAAATGGATTTTTTTTTTCTTCAAAAAAACCAACTGGTTTCGAATTAAAAGCACACCATTTTTATATATAACTATATTATTTATAAGGAAATCATTGAAATTATAAAATTATTACGTAATGGAGCGATTTTAGTTTTTAAAATATTATCACTTTTAAAGTGTTTTAAAATTTTTTCGCATACTATCAATATTGTTTATTATAATGTATTAAAATTTATAAAAAAATGGATTTTTTTTTTCTTCAAAAAAACCAACTGGTTTCGAATTAAAAGCACACCATTTTTATATATAACTATATTATTTATAAGGAAATCATTGAAATTATAAAATTATTACGTAATGGAGCGATTTTAGTTTTTAAAATATTATCACTTTTAAAGTGTTTTAAAATTTTTTCGCATACTATCAATATTGTTTATTATAATGTATTAAAATTTATAAAAAAATGGATTTTTTTTTTCTTCAAAAAAACCAACTGGTTTCGAATTAAAAGCACACCATTTTTATATATAACTATATTATTTATAAGGAAATCATTGAAATTATAAAATTATTACGTAATGGAGCGATTTTAGTTTTTAAAATATTATCACTTTTAAAGTGTTTTAAAATTTTTTCGCATACTATCAATATTGTTTATTATAATGTATTAAAATTTATAAAAAAATGGATTTTTTTTTTCTTCAAAAAAACCAACTGGTTTCGAATAATACCTTTCGATAAAACAAAAAAAAGTTCTTCAAAAATTGAATATTAAAAACACATTCCTTACTTTTTGTCGTCTTACATTCATCTTGTCATTAATCTTCGCTAGCAAACATTGATTTTAAATTACCTAAAATACTAAATCGTAAGTTATTCTAAAAAGTTTAAAATTCCTTATTCATTCTTGGTATTAGCATTCTAACAGAAATCAAATATAATTTCAATGGACTATAATAGTTATAATAACAAAATGGAAGAAGAATTGCAGTAACCAAAGTAGTATAAAGTGTTTTGAAAATTGCATGGCACGTACATAATATACATGTAAAAGTATATAAGACTAGCAGTAGTAACCTCTTCTTTCATGGTGATAGTGATCACAGTACACTCCTTGTTAAATAAAATAGAATAGATTTTTTCTTTTAAAGCATGAACTAAATTTAAATGTTATTCACGTCAATTGATTTTAGTGCTTACAAAGCTAACGATGTACTCTAATAGAATTTCATTTATAAGACGTTGAAAAAATCGAACGGAACATTTTATAGAATACAATCAATAAGAATAATATATTATTAGATTTTTATAAATTTCAATTTTATCGTGTGCTTCAAAACTTTTATCGTTGTAAGAAAATCGTTGTTCAAATGCTTCATTTCTTGTTCAAAATGAAGTAAGTCCATATAAAATGCGAGTCATTTGTGATAAAAATATACAGTTCGGTTTGACTGTTATACCCACACGGTAAATTAACGATCCACGTGTTAGAAGATTTCGTCTATAAAAAAATAATTGAAATAGTTACATTGGATTGGTGCATCGTCAAGCGGATTCGGACTACATTTGTATTAAGAATATTCACTTAGACTCACAAAACAATTGAGGAGTTGAAATACTCACCAGTTACATATAACGCAACACAAGATCTTAGTGAGTGATTTAAGCGGTTTAATAGTGATAGCTTGAATGTGGAATTATATTTGACTATTGTATTTAAATTTTAGAAGAATTCATTAAGGTACTTTCGAACAGAAACGAGTATTTAAAATCAACGACCTTGAAACTAAAAATGTATTTTATGTTTCAGAAATGGTGCATTTAACCTCCGACGTAAGAGCGACAGGGTGTGAAAAGTTTGACGTTTCTGTGTGTGAGTGTTTCTGCCTGTGGCATCTTAGCTCGCGAACGAGTGAATAGATTTTGTTTGTGTTTTTTTTTTTTTTGTTGTTTGAAAGGTAAATAAATTACTTGAGAGTGTTTTTAGCAATGTTTAATGAAAATTTTTTGAAAATGGCGGATTTCACATATTTTCAGAACTCCCTTAAAAATAACGTCACCACAAAATAATGCATTATTTATTTTTTTCACAACACCATCCATATGGGTATAAAATGAAATGGCTTGACTAGTAGAATACACTGTGACAAATTTCAAATCCAAAATGGCTGCATTCACAAAATGGCGAATTACAATTTTTAAATTTTTTATCGTTGGGGGTTTTTTAAATTTTTGTAAATGTAAAAGAACAAAATATACTAATTCTTGAAAATTGTCTTTATGGTGTTAATAGAAAAGTAGTTGATTTTAATGACACCATTCTAGAATAACACACACATATGCGGTATTTTATAAATACATATCCGAAAGTTGAAGATACTGAATAAGAATCTCAAAATTCAACATTTTTTAGCTTAAAAACTTTGTTAATACCAAAAAAGTATTTGATTATTAACTTATATTTAAATGACACATGTTTTATTATCAACAAATTTTATTTGTATGACTCATGAAGTTTTTGAAATGACATATTCATATTTCAAGAGGAATCTAGAGCTTACAAAACCATCTAATTTATCTTACCGAGTCTAAAAAAGTAATTCAATACGAATTTTGGCACAGAAAACAAAAAATTGGAGACCTTATCAAATCAAGTAATACAAAAAATAATCAAAACAAAAGAAATTTAAATATTAATAACTACAAATTTCAGTAATTTTCTTCCAACATTAAACATAATACGATGATCATTTTTAACACAATTGAATAAATAATGTTAACAAATTTTAAATTGTTTGTAGATACCAACCATCTCATGTTACTTCTAAAGGTTAATTTTCAAAGTGAACGAACCATCTTTCATCGAGTTTTAACCAGAATTTTACTTCTTATATATATATATATATATATATATATATATATATATATATATATATATATATATATATATATATATATATATATATATATATATATAATCTACCTATATAAAACAACCATACCGTCACACTTAAGATCATATATTTACCTGTTGTATAAAATACTAGCTGTTACCCGTGACTACGGCCACAAGGAATTCCATTATAATAATAACAATCATATTCTTAACCTAGCATTCCAACCATGTTAAACAAATCTCGGTTCAATAGCAGCGAAGCAAAACAAAAAGCCTCGGAGTGCACTGAAACTGACTAGACACAAGTGAAGTAACACTTTTTACATTGAATGTATTTACAATGCAGTAACTGGGGAAAATGCAAGAAGTATCACTCATTCGCCAAGTAGTGACATATGACGGAGAAACATGGACGGTGAACGAGGAAAGGATATAACATATTGCCTGTTTTATCAGAGCCAGCAGAATTGGGTTGTGTTGTAATATACAACGCATAAGTTTGATACCTTTTTATGCAAAATTGGGCGGACGGAGGAGTATGAAATTTAGCACACTTATAGTTTATATAGACTAGGATTGGAGAATGCTAATATTTTTTTTTAATTCTGCATAAAAAATATATTAAATCAAAAAAAATAAATTATTACACACACTATGACACACACATATATATGTGGCTTATATTGCACACACTACCATACACATACATCTATACTATTTTGTTTAATATACTGTTTTGTTGAAAGGCATGCAAAGATAGTTTTTTGTTTAAGGGCAGAGAGATTTACTTTTTAGTCGAATTTCGACACCTGTAACGAAACTCTAATCATTATTATTATGAACAAAAGCAAATTGTTTAATTTTTGTGTGCGAGTGTAATTGCTAACACTTTCAAGTAAAATATAAAAGATCTCGGCAGATATGTAGGTAATATTTTCAAATCTACCAATATTTCAACGAATCCTTCGAACGCCACAATGACTTCTCTTTTATATTATCTACACACTTAACAAGAAGAATAATCTGAACTATTTACACAAAATACTTTGGTATCTAAGTCATTACTTATATGTTCAGAAATATATAACATACCGCACATGTAAAAAGACATAGATTTACGTATGTATACACTCTTGGGAGAATAATGTTATATACCTTATAGCATATATTTTCTTTAAGATTAACTATAAATTAAGATAAAGTACAATAATTGTGTTGTGTAAGGTGAAATTTTTACAGTTAATATTTAAGTTAACAAATAACTACGAAATTAGATATCCAAAAATAGATTTGGAATAATTGTGTTTTAAATACAGTATGTGAAATTATCAGAATATCAAATTCACTAAGAAACTGCAATGATTTAATTCTAGACATCGTGCATCAAAATGTTTTCATTCGTTTCTATGGTTACGAAATACTAGTTTATCAATCAAATGATAAATAACACTGTGAATGGTGTATGATTTAACATCGAAAATTTCTCAAAATTTATTTAGTAATTTAAATGAATAATTATTTATATTTGCGATTAAAAATAATAACGAATGCAATTTCGTCAATTATTCTTACAATTTTCAACCCAATAACTACAGTTAAATATCTTTATCGTAATTATTATACAGCTTTGTTTTGGCATTTACTGTACAATTTACATGCAAACAATTGAACAAATATTTATATTTTCTACATTAGCAGAGCTACATTATATTTCGATATAATAGTTTTGGTATTTTAAAGGTTAAGTGTTAATTTGTGATTGTACTCTCGATAATATTTTCATTTATTTCAAATTTGACGTAAGTAATTTTTTATCGATTGATATATTTCGAAGTATATTTATTGGAATGTTTTTGGAAGAATTGATTGAAATGAAAAATTATATTCCATTATATCCTCAAGGATTTTGTGTCTTTAAAATTTCCTTAAAAAAAAATTTAAAAAGTATACGTTGCTCCGAACATTTTTAACTCAGGGCAAATTTATTGATATCGAAAATTATTTCTCAAAATCCATTGGATATTAGAATAAAAATAGTATTAAGCCATTCTTCGTAGATAAACTTGTACTGACAGTACTGTATAAGCATTAACTAGGGCATAAATGATTATAGAAATTTTCAATGTATGAACGCTATCTTCAAACTTCCTAGAAACGAGTTTATTTAAAGAGTGTAAAAATACAGAAAATTATCAGTAAGCAGGAATCAAAATAGTAAACGTTTTAAGAAAATGTTCAAACTCTGCAATTCATCACTTTATTTTTATCCTAACATTTAAGAAATTTAATAATAGTTCGCAGTACGTAAAGGTGTCTTTTTTATCATTTTCACAAAATTATAATCAGTTAAATCCATTTTTAGTGAGAAAAATCTGCTTGAAAATGTCTAACTTTCTTTCACAATACCCTTTTTACAATAGAAACTTTTTAGGTAATAATAAAACAAATAGTTGCCTTTTTTTATTATTATAATGGTCAGATAATTGAATAATAAAAATGTAAATCAACGTCCCTTGTTTCACCTCCAAATTCAATACTTTTTAGAGTGCGGCTTCGATTTTTTGTTGACATCAAATTAAATATTTATTTGAACAAATGAGTAAAAATTCACTAACGAAAACAGAATTTATAGAAAGTTAAAACATTTACAAGTAAATTTTTGTAAAACAAATTTATTTATAATAGAAATATATGTTGATTTTTATTCTCCATATACATAATATATCAGAGTCTATTAATTTTAGCCTAAAGTTTATAACGCTACCTATTGACCGCATAAACGAAATTTTGATATAGGTGTTCATAGAAATATTTCATTAGTCTATTTCCGACTGAAAATATATAAAAGTGTTAACTTTTGTTTGAAACATTTTTTTCGAAAAAAGTTTGAGTTCTTCACAATATTATCTCAAATTTGACTAATAAACACATATTGGTAATAATACATATTATTATATGTATTTATAATTGTATAAACTGAATATTTATAGTATTTTATGAATGCTAATTAAACATAGCCAAAACACTAAAATTCAACTATATGCAAGTTTCTTAACAGTTGTTATCTTCACTTGTAATATTAAAGTTTCTCTGAAAAAAAAAATTAAAAAAAAAAAGGAATATTCAAAGGTATGTAAAAACCTATACAAGAATTTTAAAATGAGGCTTTGTTAAAAGTAGGAAATAATTGTTTTTGCCACTTTATATACGTTACAAATATGTGTAAGAAAAATGTTACTACGAGGATTACATACTGTGGCATAATATCAAGAAGAAATTGTACAAATTTGTTAAATACAAAACAATTTAAACACGAATTAGTGAGTATATGTAAAACTGTTTATTCAATTCATATCAAACATTTCAATGTCTTTTCATTAAATTGAACGAACTGAACTGTAAAACAATCTTAGAAATAGTTGTATCTCTATTTCACTCTGACACACGTATTCACAAACAAATTGTAGACAATTTGTAACATTTTATTCAACGTATAGAATGGATATTATAGATTTTCACATATATACATTCATATATAGTCTGTCCCCGAATTGATTATTATTTAACGAATAAAAAAAAAGAAGATAAATTGTAGGCATTGATTTACTTTTAGAATTTTTTTTATCATTCTCTGTTTCGAAAAAAATGCACTCTAATATGTTAAAAGTGTTGATGGATAGAAAAATTGTTAAGATCGAGAAGAAAAGTAAATTGATAGGCAATTTAATAAATTTACTAGAATTTTTGTGTTTAATCAATTTTTTTAAACATTTTTCAGTTAAAAGAATCTGTTTTTAAAGTAACAAACATAAAGGTTTTTTTTATTAGTTGAGTTTAAATTTGACGTCCTATATTTGTGATTTTCTACCATTATTTTTTGAAATCGAAAACAAAAAATTTTTCTCGATTTAGTCGATTTTTTCTAATGGGTACTTTTAAGAAAATTACGAAAATTCGAAATAAAATTTTTATTTCCGATTTCGATAAAAATATGTTTACAAAGGCAGTTTTCCCTGTATAGTTGTAAAATAATATCTAATTAACGATTGAATGCGTAGTTTTTGAGAGATCATCTGGAATCTGATCCAGAGGTCAATAATCCGGATAAATATTAATCGATATTTCATACCCATTAAACCGTAAATTAAGTGTAGAAAATCTTAAGACTGCAATAAAAAATTTTTAATCTTAAGACGATCTTAAAGTTTTTTATAGGAAACCATCTTAAAAAACTTTCTTTGCCGACCAAATCGCTTGAAAAACTTATATGACTGCTTATGTATTGCATTTTCATTTACTAATATATTAGGCCTTAAGCAGCTTTAAGCGATCTGTAGAATCAACTCATCACTGGATTCTAAATAGGATCTTTACGGACCGAATATACGGGCCAAATGATACTCCAATCGTTTATTAGCGAATTTAAAACTTACCCAAGGTAATTTTTGAAAAGTATACCCAATAATTTTTTTAGACTGTTTGGGCCAAAATGACCATATAATAAAAGAATACAGACACAAAATTTATTTTAAAATTTACTTAATCAGAAAATCATCAAAAATCTTACCTGTGATTGACCACACCAAGTAGCAATAATATCCTCTTCATAAGTGATAACAGTAATTTGATGATTACTTTTCGAACTCAACGAATTCGTTTTCGATATATTTCGAGCATTGTGATAATTCCTACAATCAATCACATCATTTGGATCATCCAAACAATATGTCTGCTGTAAACATAACAATGGATAAGCTGGTGAAGATTTCATCATGACTTCAGAGTTTGGTGTATTATTTGTTAAATATTGTTTATTTTCGATGAATGTCGACGAAGCTAATGGTGGTGGTTCAGGTGGTACATAAGTTCGACGTGGAAATGTAGGAACAGGACGGTGGTGTGGATATTGACTATGAGAAGCATAGTGACAAGCCGTTGTTGGATTGTAAACGTATTCAGATGTTGGTAATTCCATTAAATTAATGACGTTGCAATAATTTGCCGCTGAAGCTACTGCTGCTGCTGTTGGCGGTGTTGAAGACGATGATGAATACATAAAAGGTCGAGGTGGAATTGGTGGCGCTAATGACATAGGTGACACATTCTGTTGTGATTGTCGTAAACTATTTCTAGCCCGTTGTAATATATGTTCAATCCAATTACTCATGGTATTTCAATGTTCACATAGAGTATGTATACGATTTAAATTAGAATCTATGAAATATTATCTACTATTTTACACGCTGAATTTCAATTTCATATTACGTTTTATATCACTCACTTTTTTATCATGTTTACACAAAACTTTATTTTTATTAAAATATTATTTTTAATTTATTAATAAAAATTAAAAAAAAAAGAACCGAAAAATTAACTAAAAAGTAAAAAAAAAAAAATTTTAACTAAAATCTTTTATAAATAATTTCCTGATCGCCGATAAATAATCTTTCAAAGTAAACGTTAATCTAACAATTTTTTAGTTAAGGATACGATTGGAATCGACTTCAGAAGGTTATTGGTAACAAGGAAATTATTTATAGACGTTTTTAATTTAATATTATTTTTTACTTTTTAGTTCAATTTTTTGAAGGCGGTTCTTTTTAATTGTAATAACTTCATTTGCATGAAATTTAATCCCTAAACATTGTTATTGCCACTCCCCTCCCTATAGAGACAGAATTTGATTTCCTTATCATAGTACCGTCCTTGGGATATCTCTTTTCCAACAAAAACACTATCATTAAAATCGGTTCATAAACGACGAAGTTATAATTAAAAAGGCTCCATAGAAAAATTGTAAACAACAAAAGTAATGTTTCAAAAAAAAAATTTTTATAAATTAATCACTGGTGTAAATAATTATAATCAAAAATTATTTTAAATTTTCGTTCAACATACAAAAATGTTTTCCCCAGACTTTTGTTTTCCCCAAGAGTTTAAAAAATTTTATTTATTCTAAAAAAAGTAAATTATAATACTAACAGTGTTTAATTAAATAACTGACATTTGGTTGATGTTTAAACTATTTTGACCATTGACAAAATGAACTAAATACGCACTCCATACATTTATACGATTTTGATATACCTATATATATATATATATATATATATATATATATATATATATATATATATATATATATATATATATATAATTGGTTTTGAAATTGAAGTAAACCAAAACAGCTAATAATGGAAAGATGTTTTAGCTTAAAAGTTGTTAATTTTTAAGAAACAAGTACTTTTTGTATTTGAACTTCTCCATCTGTCATGTTTAAAAAATGGGTCATAGAACCATGGAATTAACAAACTTTTCTTAACTTATTTTTATACTCGTCAAATAGAATATGTCAAAGTATATTAATTTTAGTCTAAAATTTGTACCTTTGGCAAATCAAGCTCACTATCAAAATTTTGGTATATGTGTTCATAGAATGGGGTTCAATGCATCTTTGATCCAAGATTTAAACTATAAAAGATACAAGAATAATTGAAACAGAAAAAAAAAAAGATTTTCTTGTTTCACGTTTTATTTGAATAATTTTTTGGACAAATTTTTGAATTCACCAAAAGTTTAGCTCAAATTTAGCTAATAAACGCATATGCTCACAGAAGACAAAGAAGTTTTGTAAATGCCTCCAATATTACAAAGGGTACAAAGCGATACAAAGGGCGAACGTCTAAGGAAGATTATATTGAGTCTAAGAATAAAAAAATTAAAATTTTAAACTATGAAAAAAAAAAGCGTACGATATATTTTGATCAATTTTCACTTATTAACATAAAGATGTTCGTAATATTTTTCTCTATACTAAATGAATATACATTTTCACATTTTTCACAGCTTTTAATATTACACTTGATATTTTACACCGTCGTCCCAACATTCACAACTTTTCTTAAACCATATAATTACATTATTGTATATTTAATTCAAACTAAGTTAAAAACAAAATGTTAAAATTACATATACACAGTTGATATAATTATTAGTGATGAACGCGAACTACACGTTTTAAACATACTACTAAACGACAAAATAATAAACATTTCGTTATTTTAAAAACGAATTTCAAATGAAAAGTTGACCTACAACTGTATAATAATAAGAATGATTCTGAAGTCAGAGACAAAAATAAATTTATACTGGAAATGATTTCGATATTAGTTGTGTGTTTATAAACAATTCTGTTCCACATGCGTTAAATTGTTAAATGATATTTATTTCAGATCCATAGTTAATTTGTTTTAACATGTGGTTTGGTTTATTGAGATTTATAATTCTTTTTTTAAAACAATTGAAGATGGAAACTAACGATGTTAATTGTTTAGATAAATAATTTGTCTATTTTGAGATTATTTTGAAATTGTCACCAATTTTATAACATTTTCAGAATTATAATTCTATTCATATTAATTATAACTAGAATCGCATTACATCGATCGAAATTCGACAATAATCACTGAATATCACTGCTTTTAAATTGAATATATGTCTTTAAGCAAAATAGATTTCCCAAATTTTTCCATTTTTCATATCAATTTAATACAAAGTGTAATATTTCGTGTATTTCAAAGTTGTAATATATAATGTTCATCAAAACAGAAAAAGACCTTTGACAGTAGCTGTTACGAGTTTCCCAATTTATTTTTAAGTTTATACAGGTATACATTGTCGTACGAGTCCATCAAATCTTAGCTCTCTATATGATACAGCGTATAAGGTAGCCGAAAAGAATATTCAAACGAAAAAATTGGTAGTTGGATGGAGATAGGTTGATCCAAAAATCCCCGCTTGAACCCTACCATTGTTGAAATTTGTATTTAATAAAGACTTTAAGCAACAGCGGTCAAATTATTAACAGCGATTTAAAACACATGTTAAAATGTTTGTAAAAACTCTTTTTTCAGAGTAAACATTTTTAACCATTTTTTTTGAAATTCGTATCGAATATGGTTTTTTGATCGATTAAACTAATGTCGATTTAAACTGTAAATTTAAACTTAACATAGTTCATGTTTGACATATCGATAGTTTCTACCATCCCCAATCATTGAATTTCTCGATTTTTGTATTTCATATAATAAACGTAGCCTGACAATAAATCTATATTAAAAGGTCTATTTATCTCTTGCTGTATTGTAATAAAATTAATTGAAATCGTTTTTCCTTGAAAGCATTTGTTCTCTACTTAAAGTTTTTCTCATAAAGAATAGCTAATCATTTTTTTTTTCTATCAAAACTATAAATGAAAAATAATGAAATTAAAATATAAAGAAATAAAAAAAAAAAAAAAGAAGAAACAAATACATAATAAGAAAGGCATTGTATTTCCTTCCGTTCATTCGATCAACATGGCCGCCATTGTCTGATGATTGCTGTGTACAAGATAATAACATTAAAATTTATCTATAATAGTTTATAATATAAAGTATTTATAGATGATATCCTGTTGAATCTATATATATTTATACCGATTGTTCACAGAATCATTTACCATAGGACAAAAAGGGCAACCCATACATACTATTAAATTCCGACCATCCATATTGAATCATTTAATAAAAAATTTTCAAAAAAAGAATGTTCGACGAGTCTATTTCTTATATTTTTTATTTTAATTCTGAGGTATTATAAAGAAAAAGTACAGTTGAATATAGAAATACAGAACCTCCTCCTTTTTGAAATCGGTTAAGAATAATAATATTATAGTATGTATGTGAGTATGTTGATTCAATAGTAAAGAATATTAAAGTGTTTATAGTTTATGTATATGTATTTTAACATTGGCCTACCCTTTTTATCCAATAGAAAATGATTCTGTGGACAATCGGTATATATCTTATTCCACTATTATATGTTATATAATCTAACAATGAGATAGAAATTGCAATGACCCATAATATTTGAAAAATAGTTAAATTATACATTTATTGAGAATATTTTATACACGGGGAGTGTTTTAAGTGTTACAAAGTATTTTATTTAATTAAGTTTAAAAAATATATTATTTCCAAGTTCAATCGATCCCATAATAGTGTCTATGTGTAAGTAAACGATAACAAAACAGTTTCTATGTGTAAGTAAAATCATTTTTTGCTTCGATTTTTAAAATTATTTATATTTATCGGCACTTTGCAACGTCCTGGAGAACTTTCGTTTCATGTCCGCCAGGTGGTCTGTTAAAATCATTCAGGCGATTGCATATAGCTTTTAAACTATGAGGCCTATGTAAGAAACATAACATCTATCAATTATCTATCGTTCTAAAGCCACGTAACCAATTTAAAAATATTTTTTGTTTGCAAGCAAACTAGATATCTACATAAGTCATTTGCAAACCTCGTAATTCATTAATGTGGGTTTACATTTTTTTTTTTTTTTTTAATTTGTGTTAAAAACGATTATTCACGAAAATCACGATTTTCACGAAATTAAAAAAATTTGAAAATCTTAACCAAAAATAAAGTCTTCCTACTGTCGCAGAGAATTTTATGTGATATGTAGATTTTTTTTTTTACATAATACCCTAATTTGAATTTAATCGGACAAGCGTTTCTACACATATAGTTATTTTAGTAGATATATAAAATAATATGAAATTTTCACTTAAATGCCGGTGTATGGTGAACCGTTAAGTCGATTTTGATGAAATGTTGTTGTAACAAAAGATGTCGCAAACAATGAATTTGACTTAATGTTACAGAATAATTTTATGTTATTGCATGTGTGTTTTTTTCATGGATATTTTATATTCAAGGTATTTTTGACTATAAGGATAAGAATATCAGATTCATTTCGATGAAAGGATTAAGAAGTACCGTAATTCTTTGGATCCACGGACCATTTGATACGTCAACGGTCAAATTAATTCAAAATGAATAAATTTTCGCCTTGTAATGTATAGTTTTTTTACCAGAATATTTAAAAAACACATCCAATGGTTTTATATATAAAGTTATGGTCATTGGTAGTAAGTTCCGTTCGTCCCATTCAATATACGAAGAAAACTTTTATATTAAAATATATAATTTTATAATAATATTTATTTTTAAGTTATTTTATATTATGATGTGTTATTTTCGATTATAGTTAGATTGAAATTTATTTAGGTCACTTCAAATCGACCTTAACATAATCTTTGAGGTTTATTATTATACCCTACAAATATTAAATATAAATTTTAACTAAAAAGAATATCAAAAATTGATAATTCGAAAACTTCGATAACTGGTGAATTATTATTTGTTTACAGACACTTATTTAATATCAAATATTTTAGTACTACTTTTTACACAGAACCAGATTTTAAAAATGATTTTGTTTCAAATTTGATCTTTATTTGCGGAATATTTATGTAATAATTGTTGAAACATATTTTGCTCAACGGAAAATGAGGAACAATTATGAAGAGTACTTATATGAATGAACAACAACGAAGCTGCAGTCGTATTTCCGATATTAGTTCAAAAGTGAGACAAAGCGTTTTTTCAGTCCCGAGAAAAAAAAGTTAAACTGTTACATTTATTATTTTTAAAATGATAAACAAAACCAATTATTAGTAGCCTTTTTCCTCGAAAAGATTTGAAAAAATGCACTAGCTAGATGCCACCATTTCAGGTAATAAAATACTAAAAAAATGTTCATATGAGTTTTAATAATTTTAGTAAAGGGGCTTCTAAATAAGCTCAATAAGTGGCCTAAATCTGGATTCTAAGAAATAAATATTTTCTGAGAAATTCGATTGATAATTAAAAAAGACTTTACATCTTCAGTTTAAGGTGGTTCGGATTCAAATATTTTAATTTAATTGCTTAATTTGTACATTTAAAAGTACTCTTATTTGGTAATTTCAAACACTTGCACTCCAAGGCGGTGCTTAGTGAAATTAAAAAAAAAAAACTATCCGAGAGAAAATGGTTGTTATTAAACCCATTATTTCATACCCTAAGTAAAAACTAAGTATAGTTATTGGCCACAGAAATAAAAGAACCAATGCTAATATCTGAATAATATCAAAAATAAACAAAAGGTGGAAAAATTAACGGATGTAATTGCGGAATATCTTGTCAGATTTTTAAATTGTTGATGTTTTTCGGCAATGAAACATATGAAAACACTGAGTGAATTTTACACCACGACCTCAATCCAGCTTTTAACTTTTACTAATCCTCCAAAAATCTGACACAAAAATCAAAATTTTTTATTCTTGGAAATTTATCTACCAATAATTTTTAAGCCCACATTATATTGGAAGATCAAAATCAACATGAAGATCAAAATCAACACTAAGTTAGCATTAAGGTAACATTTATTAACAAAATTGTAGATTTTTATTAAAAAAATTTTTGAAACTAACTATATCGCGTATAATACATAATAAAATAAAAAGAACAAACACGTGGCAGACGCATTTTTTAACGTCTAAAAATATACACAAAGACACTAAAATAATTTAACTGCACTTTTAATATCATCATAAAAACTGTTGATAAATTATTAGCAAACTCAAAAAGTAAAAAAAAAAAAAAATCATTTGTTTAGAAATAAAAATTAAATAAAACACTAATGAAAAAACTTAATAAAATTAATAACAAAATATTCATCAACACACATCAAAAGAATCTTTGATTAAATTATCGTTAAAACATGTTTTGAAACTAAAAAAGCACTCTATTTTTCTTGTGTATAAATTGAATAGCTTTTTAGTAAACAGCATCACAGATATTGACAATACCCAATAATTGATTATAAAACAAAAGATTCATTTATTAAATATAAAAAAAAAACAATAAAAAGAAAGTAAAATTATGGAAGAAAGTTCATTGATTTTCTGTACAAATCTTTCTTCTATACAATTTTTTTTTCTTCTTTTATTTTAGTAAAATTTATTTATTCTTCTTTCTCATTTTATGTATAATAAATTACCTCATGTATTATTTCGCTTAATACAAATGACAGTATAATTCTATCATAAAAAATGAATTTATAATTTAACTTTACAATATTTTTGAATAAATTTTATATGATAAAAAAAAAATGATTTTTAGAAAAGACATTTGAAAAGTTCCGGTTGATACAGGATAGTCCTTATCAAGATTATTAATGAGGTGGAGTCTTTTCTAAATTGTCGTTTAGGAATTATATTTTGTAAAATTTTTTTAATCTTAACTTCATTTATTATACCCGATATACAAATGGAATATTTATATATTAACAGGTGAAGCAAAAATTTGTTACCTTATTTACGATTTTAATTGACCAGGCGGAGGAGTATGCAATTTGGCACACTTATAGTTTACATAGAGAATACCAATATATTTTTTAAAATTATGCATAAAAAATTACACACACATTTGTAAGAGCTGTGCCTTATATTACACATACTATTATATACTATTTTGTTTATTATACTGTTTTGTTTAAAGAAGAGACTTACTTTTGAGTGATTATGGTTGAATTTCGACCGCTGAAACGAAATTCCTGTACTTTTAAATACAATAAATTTAGTTTCAAATATACAAAACCAATGATGGCACTAAAAAAGTTTCGGAATAAGGGTTCATAGAATCTTGTATTTAGAGCTCTTTTTCCTCTCAGCCTATCAATGTATACTCATCTGTCATCAATATTAAAAAACTGTATTAATATCGTGTCTTGGATCCGTTATTGTTATATATTTTATCACGCTTATGTCGGCGAAAGGCTTTTTCTTACATCCTACTAATTTATGAATTTTGTAGAATTCTGATATGATTTACTAACCTACGGAATATATTAAATCAGCAAAAATCTACTAAAAGCAGTTCTAGCTATGCTTTTCTGTGGTAATTTATATAACAAAACTTTTCTCATATTTTAAAACCATTTGACATCGATTGCAAAATTTTACAGCTTGGTAAAATTGGTATTTTTGCAAATTTATCAAATAAGAAAAACGGGAAAAGAAGAAAAGCAAACCGCATCACTCTATCATGCCTAAAGATCACATTTAATTTCCATTAATTTAATCATTAAATTTTTTCCTAAATAAAATCTCCGTCTCTTAGATTCGACTAAATTTCACACTTTGTGAATATTTGGTGCCATCTATTGGATTATACCAAATAAGTAGCTTACACTGCCATCTGTTAAAATCATATGACACTTTCAGGCAATTAAGTACGAACATCATTAATTTTGCAACAAAAAAGAAATAATCGCGATAAAAACTGTCCTATCTTTTAAATTGGAAAAAATCACATATTTAAAAAAACATAACGGTGACATCGGATTTGAAGTGTCGGAGTCAATACAATATTAAGATGTTAGTTTATTACCCAGGTTTACCAAATCATAAAAACAATTATTTTAGAACAATGAATGATTTTCATTTGTCATACTTTCTGTACAGAAACATAAAATATTTTTTGATATAAAATAAGAAAGAAATTTTTTGTAAAGTTTATAATATTTAAAGTATTTCGAAGAATTTTCATTTGTTTTATTTTATTGTATTTCTTGATAATTACATTTTTGTATATTTACCAAAATTAAAACTATTAATCGGAATATCTATATATTTTTAAAGAATGCTTATAATAATAGTTTTCATTTAAATAAAATGTACTTAAATTTCCTACAAAAATTTCAAATCCCAATACTTTGTTTCTATCGATACTAATATGTATCTAGATTTAAATATTCTACAAAATGAATGAAATCGAAGAAAATAAGTTTGAATTGAAAATGATTTTTTAGACCAGATTCGCTTAAGTCCCAGTCGATTATTCATCTGTGTATATTTCATAATACCTGATCCATTATATTTCATATAATACTCTCCAATAATTGGGAATAATTTCATCCAGAATTAACCATGTTGAAATATAAAATTCAAGAGTTTTTAATAAAAATAAAATTTAACTTTGACAGAAAATCCACATACATTTGATTTGTCGTCAAGTAAATAAAAGTAACAATAAAAAAAATGGGAATGAAAATTTATTTACATCTATATTAGAAAGGAAATACACTTTTATGATTCTCATTAAAAATTTATTTATTGAGCGTATAGGGAGGGTATTGAGTGAGAGGTGTAGGCAGAGAGGGCACACAAAGTATATAAAATATAGGCTTTGTTATTGACAAGAAGGTATACGATCTCTATGTATGTTTATTAACTACCATATAACAAATATTCATATAGATATAAAATGCTGGGATTTACAACTAATATTTATGGAAAATCAGGATATTTCATAAAGACAGGACATTTACGTAATATTTTATGAATGCCAGCCATGTGATCGGGAACACACTACCCGAAGTGTTTAAAAGTCAGTTTCACTTCGATTTTGTGCTTAGACAAGATGATAATAGATTTCCAAATTACCTCAAAAACCTACCCACGGTAACACTGAGTCAACGGTAAACATACAATTTTTTTCATATGGGTTCAATGCTAGCATCTTTCAAGCTTGTCGCATTCTGGATACCACGTTAACAAGCGTTTTGTTAAGAACCAGTTGATAATTTGTATTTGTAGTTTTCATTGCTATAAACATTCTGACTACAATGCGCGGTAGCACTAGACACTCCATTTATTAAGGCTAGGAAAAATATCTATTTTATTTATAGCAAAACGATTTTTATTTCCGTGATATTTCAATTATTTCACTTTAAAATAATATTTTCATGATGCCAAAAAAAAAAAAAAAAAAAAATTAAATTAAATAACGTAGCTTTCATATTTACTTTCTCTACAGTAAAGTGTATTACTTTTGTATTTGTGACAAATCATTTATATTTATAGAAACATTTTTATTAAAATGCCCTGCATTTGCCACAATCTCAGCTGAAATTTAGCTAATACACATAAATCATAACAAAATGTAATTTTATTCTATATGTATTTATAACTGTATTGACTGGATAATTAAATTAAATTATGAATGCTAATGAATGAAGATCCAATATTAATAATCAACCAGATGTGGAGTATCGAAGCAATTAACTCTGTTAGTTTTTAAATTGTTTTTTTTTTAATTTTTGACTAATTTTCTATGTGTTTGAATACTAAATAGATATTACCTTTGTGCACATCCAAAACTTTACTTCATATTACTATATACTAGTAGTACCTAGTCACAGTACACAACTATAAACAGCTCTCTGGAGTTGAAGCTACATATTATATACCTTCTATTGTTGTAATACAGTAGGTATAGAAAGAAGAAAGACTTTCTTCTTATACATAATATCATCCATCGTTCTTCTTATATTATACAACATTGTGAAACTAGGACACTTTATATCGTTTGGAATTCAATCTGAATAATTCCATCCATTGCCACTTAAACATAAGTGTGTCGGCGTCATCTCAAACTACTATTCTTTTGTTAGTATTATGGGTAAATTACATGAGGGATGTTCTATTATTCGTATATGGATAGATAGATATACACCAAGTGTGTCACATTCTACGCACATATAGAACAAAAAGCTCAAACGGATTGGTTGCTTGTTTGATTCTATAATACAGAGTGAGACATTAATGTCACCAAATAATTATAACCAGAGATTCTATTTACAAAAAATTTAATTGTTTAGATACATATGATTTAGTTTTTTTTTTTTTTTTTATAATTATTAATAAGAACTCTAGGATTTTTGGAATAAATTTCGATTTTTTCCCCAATATCCTAGATCAAATTATTTTGTATTTTATAAATATGTATTTCGACTACAAAGTAGTCATCATCAGTATGAATTGGCTAGTTGTAATGATTCTCTGAGGAGATGTTACTCGTTGCTATTTTGGTGACGGTTTGCACAAACGGTTTGCAAAAATGGCTATTTAATTTTCCAATTCAAAATGCATAACTAAAAAATTTCATATTGTTCTTTTTCTTTTTCGTTAAAATATTATTAGCATCATTTCCATCGAAACCAATATCAATATTAGAAATTCAAAATAAAACTTATTTATCTCTTCTCAATAGCAGTATACATATCACATCGTTTTAGTATCTTCAGAACCATTCGTGGTTCTGTAGATCACAAGTGACCATTCGTGGTGAATGTAACACACCAAATAACGGTTGGATATATTAACATTTTATGTCACAGGTGCCCGTCACCAAATATCGAGTGCACATACTAAATATCGGATGCCACATACCAAATATCTGGTACAACACCCTATACCGGGCACCGTTAAGAAATTGTTTTCTAAAAGTCTACACCTAAGGAGTTGCATGCAATTTGATAATTTTTTGTTTGATAAAGTAGGAAAATTGTTTTTTCAAACTTCTACTGTTGATAAATTTATTGTTTAAATTGTTTAAATATCATTGTTTAATCTGATTTGGATCAGCTTACGTTATTTAGAAAAAGAAATTATTATCTGATTAGAAATAATTGATATTACTTATATATGTTAATTAGCCAAATATGAGCCAAAATTGTTGAGAACTCAAAAATTTTACGAAAAAATATTTAAATAAAAAAATGTTTGTTTTAAAAAAATAAACATTTTTTTGTATTAGAAATTATCTTCTATCTTTTATAGTTTAAAACTTGGGTCAAGGATATATTGAAACCAATGAATCGATGTTGGTTTTTCAAGAACTCAAACTCATTTTTTATGTTTAGAATACGTCTACAAAATTTCAGCTCTCTATCTCTTTTCGTTTTTGAGATATCGTGATACGGACGGACAGTTAGAACGAGACTAATAATTAGGTGTTTCTATGAACACCTATATCAAAATTTTGTTTGTGCGGTCAATATAAGGTGCCGTTACAAAATTTAAACTAAAATGAAAATTCCCTGGCATATTATATGTCGAGTATAAATGAAAATTAATAAATAAACAAGAACAAAAATTATACAAGATGAGTCATTAATGATACAATAAACTATTTAATATGATATTATTTACACAAAAAGAAATTTAAGGCTGGGATAAACATATTTTAAAAGACTTCCATATTCGAATTGTAATTACAATGACGATAAAACTATGAAATTCTCTATTTATTAAGAAAATTATAGATTCATTATGTATTTTGTAAAAACCCATTTTTATAAAATAATAATGTGCAACTTTTAACTTTTTCTAATTTTCACTTTAAAATTTTTTTAGAAATAAGAGTACACTTTCGACTTATTCAGTCATTATAAAATAATGAATAATTCTATTATTTTGGAAATATATAGGGAAAGTAGGTAAAATTATTTTGATTCAAGAAACTATGGGTGGAGTTGATAAATATTTTTTCGATATTTATAATGTCAAATTTAGTAAAAGGAAGTCATGAAGGTCTATTTGATTATTTCAAATTGTCAAATTGTCGGCTTTTTAATATATTGATCTCAAGAGCATCTAGCAAATTTCATTTTTTTTTTTTTGTGGGAATTTTACACACAAACCTTCGGTGTAATATCAATTTTATGACCTGTATTGGTAAGTTGAATGGAAAAGTGAAAAGTTTTATGGATGTTTATGTGCTCTTTATACTTGATTAAGAATGAACTACCTAACTGACCAACATAAGAAGCATTACATTGCGAGCATGATAATCTATATACACCACTTTTATAAAGGATGGGGATTTTTTGGGCATTAAAACTATTATTATTATAAGCCGACCCAATCGGCTTATGTTTCCGAAAGAGGATTTCCAATTTATTGTTAAGATAGATGTTATCTACATATGGGAAAAATGTATACGAATTTTTTGTTCTGGATATAAATATGTGGGGATATTTGATTGTGCATGGATTGTTGTTCAATTTTAGTGATAAAATTTCTTATAATTTGGGATTGCTACATAAGATTGACTCCAATTTGAATTGATACAGCTTAAATATCAATTGAAAAACAAAAAATTATAACCGAAAACTTGAAAATTGTGAAAATAAATTTTTGAGTAATAGGCGAATCTGCAGTTAGAAAACCGGGATAATAATGGAAGCAAAAAAAAACAAACATAAATAAATTCCATGTTAAATTAAATTCCGCCCATATTGATTAAAAATTCTGGCTCCATTATTTATTAAAATTTTTGATCCAAAAATGATGTGATAGTCTTCCTATCTGCTATTGCGGAAAATGTGAAAGCTAAATTTTGTATTGTTATGTACTAAGCAAATCTGTCTAAAATAATATTTTAGACAGATATTTCCAGTTCGGTACGATACAAAATAAATTTCCATTAGTGTATATTATAACGAACACACATTTTATTATCCAAGAAGTTAAACCGTATCATGATGATTGCTTGCGTACCATTCATTGTACCATCATGGGTAGTGAATTGTACCTATACATATATACTTATACATACTTTAAGTATATCAATTCAATTTTATTTTGACATTTCTATGTATACTGAATTGAAATATCAAATAAAGGCAGTAAAGGTGGTTGTTCAAATTTTTCATTATATATTTGTCAATTTTCACACACACAAACATCAAACATACTTGAAGAAGTTATTGATCATTATTACTTATTAACTTCCTTACAAAGGAAGTTATTGAAATTGCCCCGAAAATAAAATTGAATGACGGCACTATTATGTTGCAAGGCCATCAAAATATTTTTCGCGACATTTTAGGAAGATGTGTGTGTGCATGTACATGCAAAAGTATTTGCTAAATATAAACATGTATGCGTCATGATTCCTCATGGAAACCAAATACGATCAATATGAATATTTGATCGAAGGTGGGTATCTATTGGCACCGGGAATCAAAATATTTTCAATGAATGATGTATGATTTAACATTTCGAAAAATTTACTACTAATAATACTTTAAATGAATAATTATTCATATTTGCAATTAAAAATAATTACTAATGCAATTTCTTTAATCATTCTTATAATTGTCAACTCAACCAACAACTTCATTTAAATATGCTTTTTGTAATTATTCAATAATTTTTGTTTCACATTTGCTATACAATTTGCATGCAAACAATTGAATAAATAATTATAATTTCTAGAATGCTAATGTTTAATTAAAAATTTTAGAGACTCGTAGCCCATCTGTTGATTAAAAAGTTCCTTTCACGTACTATGCACGGTACGGATACAGAATCGCGATCATTTGATTTTCGAAATAATCGGTTATATATTAAAAAAATATTTAGATTTGACAGAACTCCAGCTAAAATACAATTTATGAAAGAGGATCGTAACTGCTGTAATAAACACACTCGTTAATGCAATTATCTTTGAATTTTCGGTCACAAATGACTTCATTAACATTTATCAAAATGTTATGAAAAGTTTTTTATCGAAACAACATTTCCAAATATATGTCAATATTGTTTAAACTAGTTTTCATAATAAATTTGACAATTTACAATAAAACATTTAATAAATAATAAAATATTAAAAGATATTACATTACAGAGTGCTTGGTACAGAGATTACAAATCCCCTTTAAAAAAAAGTAATTACATATACATAAATATTAGTAGAAAATATATATTAGTATATAATAATATGTATTGCAATTAATGAATATGTTCAATTAGGTATGTAATATTACTTTTCTTACAAGAAAGTTCTTAGTGCGACTTTGATGAGTCGCATCCAACACGACTTGTTGGTATTTGTATTTCATTCATAAAGAAATATTTTTAATTAAATACAAAATTATTGAATTTATAGTAAACGTGAGATATAACAAAGTTTTTTTGTTTAAATACTTTGCACTTAATTAAAATTTCAGAATGAGCATGTTATTTGTTTTAAAAAAAAAATAAACGTTTTATAAACGTATTGTATAAAAGTTGGCTTATGGGTCCATTAGACCCATAATGGATTGATTTTTCTCATTCATTAACATAATCTTACTTTTACACGAACACAAGACCTAGTATACACGAACATAATTTGAATTCGCTATCTCTTTTCATTTTAGAGTTATCTTGATGATGACGAAATCGATGAACACCTATACCAAAATTTTGTTTGGGTGGTCAATATTTTCTAGTGTTACAAACATTAACACATAAAATAATAAAAATATTTTTATCCAATATAAAAATATTTAATACAAAAAAAAAATTGTTTTTTATTTTAAAACACAATTTTTAGAGTTGTAGTAAACAAACATACGTAGTAAGAGAAGATAGCAACAAATATAAACTAAAAATAATAAAAATCACTTCTTTTTTTTTTTTTTTTAAATAAATACATAAAACGTAAAAAGAAAAGTTTAGATACAATTTGTAAAATCAATTTAGTAAATGTACGATGTATTATAGAACTTGGACCAAATCAAGATTAATGTATCTACTATATGTAAACCGCATTCTCTTCGTCTCTCCAATGTGGTTGATTCACTCTAGTTGTTGATATTCATACATTAATTTTACTTAAAATGTAACTAAAATGGACTGTCTGTCTATCTATTTATTGTAAAATCATTTATTTTATCACAATCACTATACAATCTTCTAATTTTTATATCGAACTGTCCCTTTAAAGTGTAAACAGTTGTAAAAGACACTCTATTGAAAATTGTATACATGAGCAGGGAGAGAACGATATCAGTCAGTTGGAGAGATGTGCATACCTATTGTTGAATGCTTGTGTAGCACGTGAGTTTGGTCATAAGCAGAGCTTCAGTTTATCAATGATCAATATTGGTCCAGTATTTCTCATCGTTTCAGAGCTCATCTTTTAAACCATAGAAGAGATATTTAAGACAACAATTTATCGTTACTTTAAAATAAAAAACTTTTTTTTTCATATGCTTTTTCATAAGCTGTTGAGATTTACCATACACAATGCTTTTTGTCTGTCCGTCTGTCCACCATTCTTCTCTCATCAAGATTATTCAAAAACGAAAAGAGTATCGAGATGAATTTTTTATGGTTTTCTTTTCGAAAATATTAGATTAGAGATCAGCTTGTGTATTAATGAGCAAAATCGATCAACTGGGTCCAATGGCCAACTGTTGTTTAAAATATGTAGTTAGATTCGCCATAAAATTAGTATAAATTCAGCCAAAAACATAAATAAATACTTTGGCTACGTATTGGGGGTTTTCTTCTGAATGTCAATGATTATAAATAGCTCACACTGATACTACAATTTTTCGAGAGTATTAAAACAATAATCACTGTTACAGGTTATCTTCACTTGTAATAATAGTACAAAAATCGATACCGTCGGGTATTTCTACAAGATCATCGTTAACTGTTACTTTAAATTGTATTAAAGTAAATCCTACATTTTTAAGAATTATTTTCGGCTAGAAAATTTAACAATGCTTCATCATCATTCACTACATCCATTTTTAGCATCTTTAACAAAATCGTAACTATAGAAAAGTGTCAAAGTATTTGAATGTTTAAAGCAAATTTCAACACAAAACATTTTCTTTTGTTACAAAACACTGCCCCATTTTTTTAATGTAATTTTCATTAAAAATATAAATAGCAACGGTTGAAAAGAAAATAATTAAAACTACTCTCCAATATGACACAGCATAATAGATAAAATCGTAAGGTACCGCCGTTCGTATACAAGAACATTCCCTTTTTTGTTGATGCTGAATTAGTATGCCTTACTAGATTTCTATTATATTCTTTAATCAATTTAAATGAAATTTATTCAAGTACGTGACAGCAAGATTTTGTAATAAATCTTTTATAACAATGACGTGTGTTTGTAAATTTGAATTATGAAAATACACACACAGTTTGTTGAGAAAATAACGTACAAAAACTCATACAAAAGTTATGAAAAGTTTGTTTTTTTATTATTAATTTCAGCTTCATTTTGTGTCAACTTATTTTTAGTTATTTTGAATTGTATGTATTTCAATGATTTAAGGAGGCCGGTTGAGTACTACCATAGAAAATAAATTTATAACGAATACTAATTTTTGACCATACTAAAAAAGTGTTTAGCTCTAATATGGTGATCTATAATGACATTAAATATTTATTTTGGTACATTTCTTACTATAAACTACCTCCTTAATGTATTGTAATTTTCAATGTTTTACAATTTTTAAATTGAA
Source organism: Chrysopa pallens (assembly GCA_020423425.1). Taxonomy (NCBI): domain Eukaryota; kingdom Metazoa; phylum Arthropoda; class Insecta; order Neuroptera; family Chrysopidae; genus Chrysopa; species Chrysopa pallens. The sequence continues at coordinate 26,090,173 of CM035593.1, read as the reverse complement.
AAAAAATATCATCCATTATTTTCATCGGATGTTTTTTTTTTTTTTTATTTATATGTAATTTTTATTACATATTTGCGTTTTTTTTTTTTGAAATATAAATTTTTACGAATTCCCAATTTATTTTTAAAAAATACGACATTTTTCAATTTAATCTTTTATTTGTTTATATTGCTTCCGGGGCTCAAGATTATATTCAATTTATATTTTTAGATGGTGGTTTCTACTTAGCAACTACGGTTAAAAAAATAAACGTATCTTACAAATGTACATGATTAAATATATCAATTAAAGATAATTCATTTATTTTTATTATATTAAAAATAATATACTTAATGTCTCCACAGACGCTATAATACACAGACGGTATTTCAATTTAATAATTTTTGAAAATTCATTGTGAATACTAAATATAATGACATTCAATCATATGTCGAGTATCTTAACAATTAACCCTGTTACTTGTTATATTCACTTAATTTTTTATAAGCTTAATTTTTGTTTCGTATTTTTTCGTAAAAATGTGAGATTTTCGTGCTATTTATAAAAAACTGATCAAAAATATACATTTTTAATCACGGATAAACTGTTGTTGCTTTTTATGATAAAGTTTTCATCCCTTAGAAGGGGTGGCACCCACCTCCTCAACTAGAGCGTCATTTTTTAAACTATAAAGATTGAAGAATTTTTAATTACCTACATTTTAAAAAAATTCATCATTCAAATTTAAATGGCCAAAATTAAACGTTTAATATCTAAAAAAAGTGCATGCTTTATAAAATTACAATATTTTCCTTCCTGAATTTAAATATTTATTATTATATGAAGTAAATATGGAATTAATTCTTTCCTCTAACATTAAAAAAAAAAAATTAAAAGCTCTAATTACATAAGTTAAAAAAATTTCTAATACAAAACTAATCCAAAACTTAAAGTTAAATACATTCGTAGACAGTTGTCTGTAATTGTATTTATTTTTTCATCACAGTACTGTAAAAATATAAATTATAAATTTTTAGTATTCCGTATTACACAATTCGAGGAAATACCTTTTATTATACATATAAAAATTACAAAAAGTAATATATTAGTTTAAACTAATCAGTTTGTAGAGCTAAAGTTACACTCAACTATCGTTTTCGGGGATGCAATATTTAAATTCGGTTGTAAGATATACATACAGTGTCTTCCAAGTGTAGACATTTTCATACTTTACAATAAAAACAATACTTTGTTACTTTATTTTATTCCATATCGATCTGTGGCTTAAATTATGTAACAAAATTCATAATTATAATGATTCAGTGAATATACAAAAATACTTTACGGTAAACTAACATTTTCTGCGCCAAAAGCCTTCAGGGATCCTCGATAGTCGTTAGCACCTTTATCGGGTTTTATTTAATATCTCCAAAACAGCTCCTTCTACGTTAAAAAAATTAAAAAAAAAAACATATTTTTTATACGACAAGTTTTTAAATTAATATTTCTTGAGATATCGAACTCAAAACGCACAAATCCTTTCTTTTTTCTTTTTTTTTTTTTTTTAGCTATTTTTTATGATTTGAAAAAAAAAACTTTTCAAATTTAGGTTCCTGAAGTAAAGACGTTTCAATTGATAGTACCTCCTTTCTTTAAACCCAGTATATACACACTTGACAATAACAATTTTTTCTTTATATTACAAACTGTATAACAAAATTACCTAACCAAGCTTACAAATTAAAAAAATTAATCTAAATTAAACTGGCTTTTAAATTACCCATCTGATCCCATCATATCTGAGTCGATGTTGGAATTAACTTTTGTATATTATGTTTTTTAATTCGCAGAATGATGCGGAAGAGATTAGTATATTTATTTATTTATGCAAAGCAATTTTTTTTTAATAGTCTAGGTACTTTCTTAAGTGGAATTATGATTGTATGAGAAAATAAACTAGCCAAGTGCGAATCGCACTCTCAAACAAAGGGTTCCGTACAGTTATCTATTAAAACCGCAAAAAATAATGTCTGTTATATGGGAGCCCCACTTAAATATTTAAAATATTTATAGGGACAACAGAAATACATCATTTCTGAAAATTTCAAGTTTCTAACTATCACGGTTCTTGAAATACAGCTAGGAAACAGACAGACAGCGCAGTTTTAGTAATAGGGACTCGTTTTTCCCTTTGGGTACGGAACCAAAACAACAAAAAAGCTTATGCGTTTCGTTATGTTTAGTATGTATTCAGTAATATTAAAAACTACAACACAGTCTTTTCTTATAGTCTCATTTTTTAATTTACAAGTGAAAATAAAAACTAAGAGTGTTATTTGTTTAAATACCCGACATAAAGATAACAACTAAGAGAGTTAATTGTTAAAATACCCGACATGTGGTTGGTTAGCATTTATAAAATACTTAAATTTAAATTATTCAAAAACGGAGCTTATAAACTCTTAAGGAAAATGGAAAAATCGAGCATTTTTTGTATCCGTTTTCAAAAAATTTACGTTTCTCCAGGTTATTGAACCTATAGATTTCAAAAATAACATATATTTTAAGATTGGGTGCGTAGTTTTTTGAGGTATCGTATGAAATTCGAACCCGGATTCAATATTTCGAGTGCATTTCAAGCGATTTCTTGAACCCATTTAATTGGTTTTTCTACACTTGAATTATTTTAGAAAACCTAATTATTGCAAAAAATTTAAAAGACCTCTTTCTAAATTATAAAAACTGTGTAAGCTAGTATAAATGCTTATTTTAATTCATAATCAGCGATCTTTAAAACCTCATGTAAGAAATTTTCTGAATTTTTTTTAATGAAGTTCAAAAATACATTAAAGCAAAGCCTTAAAGTTTTACATCACCCTCCCCCCTTATCGAACGAAAATTATAAAATGTCTTTAACTGTCTTTAAAACATTGGTAAAAACAACTAAGCTTTATCCCCTCTAAGAGCTAAAACAACAGTTGTTTAAAAACAGGCTTAATAATTCCCAACAAGTGGAAGAGAAAAATATGCACTAAATTCATGTAACAGAAGTTTGGCGCGATCCATGGCGCGCACGCCACTTTAAATTTAGTCAAATAGAAGAGACTTAGGCAAAACATTTTAGTAAGGGATTTAGGTATAAAAATGCTACTTGTTTTCATTAGTATACATATTCAGATATCATTTAAAACAAAAATACGTTAATAATACATTAATTAAATTATACTTAGGAAGAGACTTAGGCAAAACATTTTAGTAAAGGATTTACATATAAAAATGCTACTTGTTTTCATTAGAATACATATTCAGATATCATTTAAAACAAAAAAAACGTTAATAAAAATTAATTAAATTATACCCGACTTCATTATAATATAACCTACCACCACCTACCCTTCAAAAAAGTGTTTCAGTTTTATAATCGTAACAAAGAAAAACAGATAAAAGTAGTATAGTATTTTTGAAGTTAATTTTTTTGGTCAAATGGCCTATGACCCCGCGAATTATTATTGGATTATGCAATTAACATGAACTGGCGTTGAAACAAACAAATTTCGTAAAATTTTCTTTTTCGGAAAACTTTCTATAACCACCCAAAAAATTGAATTTTTAAACTATTTATATTTCAGGTAAAATGACTTGTGACCCCTCAAATTATGATCAGAATAGTCGTTTATGATCAAAAAACGCTAGTAAAAACCATTTTATCGAATTTCACCCCATCGGAAAATCGTCTATAACCCACCCTCAAATACAACTTTTTTTTTTAAATAATTTTTTCGGCTTAAATGGCCTATGACCCCGCGAATTATTATTGGATTATGCAATCAACATGAACTGGCGTTGAAACAAACAAATTTCGTAAAATTTTCTTTGTCGGAAAACTTTCTATAACCACCCAAAAAATTGAATTTTTAAACTATTTATATTTCAGGTAAAATGACTTATGACCCCTCAAATTATGATCAAAATACTCGTTTTAGATCAAAAAACGCTAGTAAAAACCATTTTATCGAATTTCACCCCATCGGAAAATCGTCTATAACCCACCCTCAAATACAACTTTTTTTTAAAAATAATTTTTTCGACTTAAATGGCCTATGACCCCGCGAATTATTATTGGATTATATATTTTACATGATTAGGCGTTAATATAAACCTTTTTCTTAAAATTTTCTTTGTCGGAAACTTTCTATAACAACCCTTAAAATCGAAAATTTTTCACTTTTTATTTTATGGTAAACAAAACTTGTGACCCCTTAAATGATGATAAAAATAATCATCTGAGATCAAAACGCTTTTTTCAGAAAATCATTTTTTCTTCTAAAATGGCCAAATGATCCAAAACAAGTTGATATCAATAATTTTTCATCATATCATCATTTAAAACTTATTTTCCCGCTATATGATCAGATATATGATTTTATAACAAAATAATTTAGTATTAATCATTTTCATCATTTCATTACTGGAAATACCAATGTTCAAATTTAAGAAGCATCAATTATCCCGTGTAAAACTTTGAAAAATAGTTATTTATTAAGGTTATCGACAAAAAATTGTTTTAAAAAATTGAATAAGATTTTTAGGTCTTATAATTGAATTGGGTTTTTTGGGTCTTATTAGTCAGAAAAAAAATTTCAGTTATTTATATTATCCGGAGAAAATACCCAAGAAAATCTTTGAAAATTTGTCATATAGTAAAAATGGAGTAAAAAATGCATGTAAACGAAATTAACTGTCGTTTCTATTCTCTTAGACCTACGCAATTTTTCAATAAAATCTTTATGTTGGATCTAAGAAAGGAAATTTTTCAGAGATTTAAATTGTCCGAAACATACCTTTAACATTTGTTATTTATTAAGAATTAAGTAAAAAATTCATATGAAAAACAATTATCTTTCGTTTCTATTCTATGTTTTGGCCGACGTAATTTTTCGAAAAAAAACCTTGTTTTATATCTATTAGTAACATAAAAAAAACAATTCATTTTTTTATTTATATTGTGAAAATTTTGCTTATATTGAAACAAATTTTCTTAAAATAAATTTTAAATTCATTTCATTTAACCCCCCCCCTCCTTAACATGGAGTATCAGCCATATTTCTTTTATTAAGGAAAAACAATCTTTAAGAAACTAAACATTTCAAGCAATATATATAATTCATTCACTCTTATAAAATGCGATAATACGTCGGGGTAACTAATCGCATACATCAAATTTAATCGATAATACTATCTTCTATGTGTACATACGACATCTGTGTACAAATGTACTTCATCAGACTTGATTAACTCATCTAATGCTTTATTAATCAAGTCGTTTGTTTAATGAATTTTCGACATAATCGGCAATTAAAATAGTGCAATCGTGTATTGTTTCTTGTTATTAATTCAATATTTGATTCGCTATCACTGCATAAATCGATTATTTTATCGATTTTTTTGTTTAATTTTGATCTTTTTTTAATCTTTTTTATCAATTTGTCTTCGTCTTCCGTACTGGCTTCATTCATTATAGTACAAGTCGTATGAATTTGCCGATTACATAGATGACAACAAATTGTTTCATGTTTTGCGTCAATTATTATAAAACATTGTATGTATTGGTTTTGTATATTTTCTGATTCTTTTAACATGATTTTTGCCGTGCATAGCTGAAATTCATCGGTATTAAAATTTTTATCGTAAGCAATTTTTTCCGATACACATTTGATGTAATACATTACATAAATACCACAATTTATACCGTCATTTTTTCCTTGTGTAGGTCGTTCAATACCGTCTTCGAAAGCCCAAACAGTTCTCTTTATGCTATTAAGAGGTGTACCTGGAGAACATTTTTCAAGAAAGTTTTTGATAGCTAATTTTATTCGCTGTTTTTCACCTTCTTCTTCTCTTATAAAATAGGGATTCATTAAAATTAACTTTCTATTTTTAATGTCAACCATTAACAATCGCCAATGCCCGTGATACGTGTATGGCATTAATAATAACTCTTGTATACCTGAATTTATTTGATAAACACTGGACTTTACATTAGTGCGTGTATCCCAAAAATCTCCCAGAATTGAACCTGTTACATCTGTTGAAAAATAAGTGATATCTTTGCTTTTTTTCCATTTATACTATTGATGGCATCAATGATTTGTCCGTCTATCCATCGATATTTATTAAATAGAGTCTGGAAATGCTGACAATTCTTATTTCAAGCCCGCCATAATAAAAATTGCTTTGCGCTTTGTATAAGCCCACATTTATTCCAGCTGAATCGGAATTATAATAGTAACCTACTCTGTCGACCAATCCGTTAGGCAATATTTTTAATTTGTTAGTTGATGTAACAGAATCGATGTTTACCGGTAGTTGGTGGCATCTGTCCAATTCATCAGGAATAGTATGGATTTTTATGGCTTCTTGTTTGTCCAATATCTTATCTTCTGTAATTTTTGAATATGAATTTATCTTTTTGTCAATTTTTTATTTTATTTTTTGTTTCAATTTATTTAATGATTTATAATTCATATGTGTATTACGAGGTTTGTCATATTTTTGATCTTTAAAATGAATTCTTTTGCGCCCCCATCGATTTCTGCGGAATGGGAAGTTTGGTTCGTCGTCGTCCGTATCATTTTTTCCATTGGACTCTTCTGGATATTTGGCTTTGTTTTCAATTTTATGGAGAATTTCTTCGGTCACTAAAAGCTGTTGTTGGTTCTTAGTAATCTGGATATTTCTCTAAGTGATACATTTGTTCTTTTTCCTAATACTGTATGTTTGTATACTTTCATATATGATTCCGCTGATGCATTTAATAATCGATTTAAATTTGGATTAATTAAATTTATTATCATGCAACTCCACAAAGGACAGTATGACATATATGAAGCTATGACAAATTCAATGAATTTTGGATTGTAATATTTATTTGTAATATTAACATTGCCACTCTCACTTTTTTTAAATTCTTCAATATATATTAAATATTGATTCCAAAAATTTTTGAAGAAAGGGGATTGAGCATACGTGGGAGTGTTTGATTTACTTGAAACAAAGCTCACGTCTTCATTATGATCATCACTGTGGTAGAATTTGTGTGTATCCAAATCGTCCCCTTCTTTGAACATTTCTGACCAGCCATCACTATTATTAACACACCGTATATTTAATATATATTCTTCAGCCTTATGTTGAAATTTTGTTAGAAAAACCTTACAATAATCTTTAAAAACATTATTAATTTCACAAAAACTTCTACTCATTATTAAATGAGCCATAAAATCCATCAAAAAATGTTTTACTCCCATTAAATTTGGAAATTTTTGTTTGATGGACTTCGCAAATCGATGAATTGTATGAGCACAACAACTAAACAAGAATGTTAAAATTTTAGGTTTTATGCCTTGCTCTAAATACACAAGGCATGTTTGCAAATATTCTAAAATATTCATACCATTCCATTCTGATAATATATCATTCATGAACATCCAAGCCCAATCAACCACAATTGCATGAAAATATGGCCATTTTCGGGTGTATTCATGTACAAACCATCTATATTTTTTTTAAAAGTGTGCTATGGATGGGGTATCGTGTTCAGAAGTGAAAATCTCGCATATAGGAATGACAGTTTTTAATGCCTTATATACTATGGCATAGTAAAAAATATGTTTACACTCATAATCCTCCAATTTTCTTACATGGCCGCCAGTTGCATCCAAATGAAGAATAATTGGTTTCGATTCATCTATTATTGACAATTGCCGTTCTGTATAAAAAATCATTTGAAATGGCATTGAAAACTGTCTAATATAACCATCCCGCAACTTACTATCCTCAAGAAAAGATTGGAGAAGATCTTGAAGCGTTCGAGATTTAATCACCAATCTTTTCTCACATCGACTTTCAGACACAATTTTTTGAATTGTTCCTAATCTCACAGATTTTTGCGAATGACCATCACTATATAATTCGCTATCAGTATTTTCAAAACTTGAAAGTTGTGTTAACCGTGGCGAGTATATTTGTAATTTTTTTAAAAATTTTCTATTTTCTCCTCTTATTGGTTCCATTTTTATTTTTCCAAAACTATGGTGATGTGACAAGTCCTTATGAGTGGAAGAAACAGTAATTTCCATGATAAAATTGCTCAATGAAGTACAGTCAAATCTAAAACGAGCACCATGGCTAATAATATTGCATTTACCATAAGCAACTACATTTTCATTATTAATTCTTAAGCCATTTCGAAAACTAATAGAACATGTTATATTTAACTGATTTATTAAAGCTTCCTTTATAAATTTTCTTAATAAATCATTGATCAAATCACCATTATCATCCGCCATATTCGATGTCTGAAGTTGGAAAGATCCCACTTCATACTTATAAAGGGTTTCAAATTTGACGCTTTTATTTTGATGTTTTGTTATTTGGTCAATTGAAACTTTTGTCTCCCTTGTTGATCGAGTAAACTCCTCTTCTTCCATCGGCTGATAATCAAAATTATCATTATCGTTATTTTCGATAATTTCCGCTTCATTAATTTCGATTTCATTTATCATAAGAGCATCGAAATGGCCATTTTGAGAATCAGATCCGGAGAATACTAAATGAATACAATTACTTTGTTGAATTTCATTATCACCAATACAATGTATTTGTTCTACTAAATGGTTGGTTTTTCGAAGAAAAACATTAACATTTGTTTTGAACGCATTGGAAAACATCGATATTTCAAAGTCTGTTCCGTAACTACCATTAGCTCCCATATAATTTTTATAATGGTCAACATCGGTATAAGTAATTACATCACATGTTGCTTTTAAGATATCAATATTTTCGAGCCAATGTTGCTCAGTATATTGGACGATTTCACTTCGAATATCATAATGAAGTGACTCTGTTCCATAAAGACCCATGGAAAAACTGCGGAATAGACAGTTTCCATCACGCATTTTTTCTCAAAAGTATGTCATAGTTTCGATCAACCTAATTCTATTCAAAAACGTGATGCCTATAAAATGTATACAACTTTATTAAAAGAAGTGTGTCACAAAATATGTACTTTTTATGTTAAAAAGAACAGTTATCAATGGACAATAATTTTGTTTGATTCCAAAACCACATTGTTATCAATCGCTTTACTTTGGTGTACCGATTTTGAATAAATAGAACCAACTTTAAAAAATTGATTAAATATTAAATTAAATTGTTTCATCAATAATTTCCTTGTTACAAATTACCTTTCGAAGTCATATTGCATTTTTAAACATCATGTTCTTATCTAAACAGGGATTCGTTGACGTTCGCTTCGAAAGGTAATTGGAACAGTTTATTGTAAAATTATGTTCTAGTCCATTTTTATTTTAAGATTTGTATTTACTAATTTTTATACTAAACATATATATTAGATGCCCGAGTATTTTAATTTTAGTCTAAAGTTCGTAAAGTTAGAAAATATTGAAGCTACAAACCAAATTTTAGTATAGGAGGTGGTTTAAAAAATCACCAAATTATTCCAATTTCGCATGTCAACCCGTCTGTCTGTTCGTCATTAAGATAACTCAAAACCGAAAAGGAATAGCTGAAATCTTGGTTGTGCATTTAAGACATAAAGACTAAGTTTAAGTACGTATTTTAGCTCAAATTTAGCTATGATGCATGCACATGTATAAATAATTGGATTTTGATAGTGTTGTAAAACTATTTTTTAATCATCCTACAAGTTTAACACAAATGAAATGCATAAATTTTATTATCAAACAAAAGCGTTTTGCACTGAAAGACGTATAAAAATCAAATAGAATAAAGTCGAACACTTCTGAATATATAAAAAAAGCAATTTTATAGAAAGTATTTGTAAATATTAATCAAAATCTAACAACGAAATAAATCATTAATAACTTTTCATCTTAAAATTTGCATAATATATTAATTATTAAAATAATTGTATAAAATAATAGTTGTATAATTCAATGAACTGAGAATTATTTTAATAATTAAAGTAGGTATTTGGAGAGCTTTTTTTCTAAAAAAGAGATAACACTGAGCTTCTTTCGTGTATATTTGTATTTTGAACATTTTTTTCATTCAAAGGTTATCAAATATGTAAGTGAAACAATGTGTCAAAATATGGGGCTGGGCGAGTTGAATTTTAAATTTAAAAAAACAATTATAAAATATGGTTTTGAAACAAGTTAGGATTTATGTTTTTGGATTTTAATAGCAAGCCTATGTGGCACAATTGGTTAGTGTGTAGAGTTTTCAGTCGAAAGGTCGGTGGTTCGAATCTAGGAGGCGGTTTGTACTTTTTTTATTCAGATTAATTGATTATTTTATATGTCACTATTCTCTTTGTATCATATTAAGAGACAATTTAGCGTTATTGTTTAAGGGCGTGGGTTATCAACCGATAGGACATCGGTTCGGTTCCTATTCCGGGGTGATAAATTTTTATAATTAGATTAATTGATTATATATGTATATGTCACTATTGTTTTGGAGTCATTGTAACAAGCCACTGTGGCGAAATTGGTTACAGTGTTTTGATGACAACCATAAGGTCGTGGTTACGAGACTATTTGACGGCGCAAAATTTTTATATTAATAGAGCAATTGATGATTATTTATATGTCACTACTAATTTGGATCACTGTAACAAGCCTTCGGGTTGCAATTCGTTAGGTCGTTGATCTATAAACCAAATAGTAGGTTGTTCAAACCTATTAAGGGGCGTAAAATTTTTAGCTTTAAAGTTATTATTTCATGATATTTCAGTCCTGTAAAGCCTCCATCAGTAGATCCCCTTGAACTTAATCAGTTTCATAGTGACAGTTGAAGTGAACACATCAATAATTAAAAACAGTGTTAGAAATATTTGACAGTGACATTGTGGGGTTAGTTTTAAAAGACGCGGCAATTCGGTAAGTCATATTAAAATATTGATTAATTTAAAAAAATTTGCTATTATAATTTTTATTTCATTTTTTTCAGGTCCTATTTATAATTTTAAACAGTGTTAGAAATATTTGACAGTGATCATTGTGAGGTTAGTTTAAAAAGACTCCGATTGTCAAATTCAAATATTTCATAATTTGCAGATTTGAACTTTATCAGTTTCATAGTGACAGTTAAAGTGAACACATTAATAATTAAAAACAGTGTTAGAAATATTTGACAGTGACATTGTGGGGTTAGTTTTAAAAGATGCGGCAATTCGGTAAGTCATATTAAAATATTGATTAATTTAAAAAAAATTGCTATTATAATTTTTATTTCATTTTTTTCAGGTCCTATTTATAATTTAAAACAGTGTTAGAAATATTTGACAGTGATCATTGTGAGGTTAGTTTAAAAAGACTCCGATTGTCAAATTCAAATATTTCATAATTTGCAGATTTGAACTTAATCAGTTTCATAGTGACAGTTGAAGTGAACACATTAATAATTAAAAATAGTGTTAGAAATATTTGACAGTGACATTGTGGGGTTTGTTTTAAAAGACGCGGCAATTCGGTAAGTCATATTAAAATATTGATTAATTTAAAAAAATTTGCTATTATAGTTTTTATTTCATTTTTTTCAGGTCCTATTTATAATTTAAAACAGTGTTAGAAATATTTGACAGTGATCATTGTGAGGTTAGTTTTAAAAGACTCCGATTGTCAAATTCAAATATTTCATAATTTGCAGATTTGAACTTTATCAGTTTCATAGTGACAGTTGAAGTGAACACATCAATTATTAAAAACAGTGTTAGAAATATTTGACAGTGATCATTGTTAGGTTAGTTTTAAAAGACGCGGCAATTCGGTGAGTCATATTAAAATATTGATTAATTGAAAAAAATTTGCTATTATAATTTTTATTTCATTTTTTTCAGGTCCTATTTATAATTTAAAACAGTGTTAGAAATATTTGACAGTGATCATTGTGAGGTTAGTTTTAAAAGACTCCGATTGTCAAATTCAAATATGTCATAATTTGCAGATTTGAACTTTATCAGTTTCATAGTAACAGTTGAAGTGAATACATCAATAATTAAAAACAGTGTTAGAAATATTTGACAGTGATCATTGTAAGGTTAGTTTTAAAAGACGCGGCAATTCGGTGAGTCATGTTAAAATATTGATTAATTTAAAAAAATTTGCTATTATTATTATAACTTCATTATTTTCAGGTCCTCTAAATAATTAAATACAGTGTGACTAACTGTGACTAATGTTAGATTAGATTGACAAGACGCGGTAATTCGGTTAGACGGTTTGAATTAGATTTTATATTAATCATAAAAATCATCATTTCTCCGATGATTGTGTGTGTTACTAATGAAGTAGTTCTGCAAAGGATGATCGTACCAAGTCATGATATTTGTAAGCCCGGACTGAAACTTCGGCAGTTATCTCTATGGCTTAGGTATATAAAACATACACATTCTTGTAGAGAATGTTTGGTTTTTATTTTTAAAAGAAAATCAATTCGACCTGTAAACTGAATGACCGACCATACTTGAATAGGTTTTTGTTTGAATTAGATTTTATACTAATCATAAAAATCATTATTTCTCCGATGATTGTGTGTGTACTAATGAAGTAGTTCTGCAAAGGATGATCGTACCAAGTCATGATATTTGTAAGCCCGAACTGAAACTTCGGCAGTTATCTCTATGGCTTAGGTATATAAAACATACACATTATTCTTGAGAATGTTTGGTTTTTATTTTTAAATGAAAATCAATTCCAACTGTAACTTAAGTGACTGACCATACTTGAATAGGTTTTTGTTTGAATTAGATTTTATACTAATTATAAAAATCATTATTTCTCCGATGATTGTGTGTGTAATAATGAAGTAGTTCTGCAAAGGATGATCGTACCAAGTCATGATATTTGTAAGCCCGGACTGAAACTTCGGCAGTTATCTCTATGGCTTAGGTATATAAAACATACACATTCTTGTAGAGAATGTTTGGTTTTTATTTTTAAAAGAAAATCAATTCCAACTGTAACCTAAGTGACATAAAACTGGATAGTGTTAGAGTTTGACTTTATATTTGTGTTTAATGGAATGCCATGGATGAACAATGGAAGGTTAGCTTCACAAGAGGCGGTAATTCGGTGAGTTATATTAAAATATTTATTAATTTGAAAAATTTTATAGCATCATTTTATTATTTTTCAGTTCCTGTAAAACATATTCAAGCAGCAACTTCTATTATTTAAAAGAGTAATAGAAATATATAACTGTGAACAGAGTAAGGTTAGTTTTACAAGACGCGATAAATCGGTGAGATATATTAAAATATTTATTAATTTGATTTGATTATTTAATTATATTGCAGGTCCCGTTTGTTTTTTAATTTTATTTTCTATTAATAATTAAATCAATTTTTCTATAATATTGGTGTATTAATTTTGATAATAAAATTTGTATATATTTTTGTTTGTATAAGACTGTAAAATAATTAAAATCAATGTTTCTCACTTTTGTAAAATTTTGTAAAAAATAAAAAATTTAAAATTAAAGTGTTAGTCATTATTTCATTATATTTCACTACTGTTTTTGGATATGTACCTCCTGATATGTACTCCCCTGTTATTAAAAAACCAAAGGTATCTTAGGATCGTGATAATATGGGGTTGAATTTGGGATTAAATTAATTGGTATTACATTAATTTTAAACTAAAAACAATCATGTAAGGATTATTTTTATTTGAAACTATTTTGATAAGGATATATTTTGTAATAATTTCGATATTTCACCGTTGAAATAATTGATCGTTTAATTGGGATATTTTAATGTTTTTATTATTGTCATGGAACATTTAATCATGTAGAGTAGACAAATGAAATGGCAGAAAATACACCAATATTTTTAGGTATTAGGTAATATCTATTAATTATTGGTAGGTATAGTAGATACTGGAGGTACCACCAATTCACATGAAATAATATAAATATTTTGACCTGATTTGAATGTTCCGATGGAGTGAAATTCGATAAAATGGTTTTTAATAACGTTTTTTGATCTAAAACGAATATTTTGGTCATAAATTGAGGGGTCACAAGTCATTTTACCTTAAATATTAATAGTCAAAAAATTCAATTTTTAGGTTTGTTATAGAAAGTTTTCCGACAAAGAAAATTTTATGAAAATGGTTTAAATCAACGCCCGTTCATGTTAATTGCATAATCCAATAATAATTCGCGGGGTCATAGGCCATTTAAGCCGAAAAAATTATTTAAAAAAAAAAGTTGTATTTGACGGTGGGTTATAGATGATTTTCCGATGGGGTCAAATTCGATAAAATGGTTTTTACTAGCGATTTTAGATCTTAAACGAGTATTTTGATCATAATTTGAGGGGTCACAAGTCATTTTAACTTAAATATAAATAGTTTAAAAATTCAATTTTTAGGTTTGTTATAGAAAGTTTTCCGACAAAGAAAATTTTACGAAATTTGTTTGTTTCAACGCCAGTTCATGTTAGTTGCATAATCCAATAATAATTCGCGGGGTCATAGGCCATTTAAGCCGAAAAAATTATTTTTAAAAAAAAGTTGTATTTGAGGGTGGGTTATGGACAAATTTCCGATGGGGTGAAATTCGATAAAATGGTTTTTACTAGCGTTTTTTGATCTTAAACGAGTATTTTGATCATAATTTGAGGGGTCACAAGTCATTTAACCTGAAATATAAATAGTTTGAAAATTCATTTTTTTTGGGTGGTTATAGAAAGTTTTCCGACAAAGAAAATTTTATGAAAATGGTTTAAATCAACGCCAGTTCATGTTAATTGCATAATCCAATAATAATTCGCGGGGTCATAGGCCATTTAAGCCGAAAAAATTATTTTCTAAAAAAAGTTGTATTGGTGGGTTTTGGCCATGGATCGCGCCAAACTTCTATTACATCTAAATTCGTCTTTAAACAGAATTTGTAAACATCTTATTACTATCTAATCTATCGGTAAAGTTTTTACTAAATTTAATATATCCTTATATATATTAACATGTTTATTATAAAATAAAAATTCAGTTAATTTACATATTAATAGAATTTTAACCAATATAATTAAAAACACAGTATACCTAAAAACACACAATATTTTCACAAAAACATATTTATTATGCCACAAAATTTCATAATCTCACTCAATTTTAACATTTTTTTTTTAATATATGAAATATATAGAACATAAAAACAAAACACAACAAAAAATAAACTATAGATAAATATATATATTTTTTTTGCGATAAAAACTAATAAAAATATTACAAAAATGTAATAAAATAAAATTTTAAACCAAATATTGGGATATATTCAAAGCACACACACAAACACCCATAAATTTAATGTCCATTTTGTATACACATATATTTAGGGTTTGGTATGTATTAATAATAGTCGTGTATGTAAAAATTTATGGTATATAATCGGTTATACCCACAAACCAAACACATAAAGTCCCAAATATATAACAAACATTTTCGAGAATTATTCTACATATATAGTCGATGAAGAAATCTATGTATATATAATATATCGAACGATCGAAAAGTGCACAATATACAGAAACTTAACTAATACGTTTTACTTATAAAACATATCTTTGTAACACATATATGAACATCGTATAAATCGCAATTGTATGACACCTTGAGGTTTTCCTACTAAACCTAAGTAGAAAATATGTTATTTGTTGTGGCTTCTTTAAGGTAGTTCGTTCGCGACACTTCAGCAGCAAAAGTATTAGTTTCGTATCTACATTTTATATATGTATAAGACATTGTACCAAAACTGATGACTTATATCTTTAAGTTCTAACATATACTATACACAATTTATACATACACTCATTTACATACATGGAAATAATTTTTTTTTTAATGTTAAGTTATTTTAATTGTTTATCTAAAGGACGTTGTCAATTTCGTTTTGTTATTTTAAAAATATTCCTAACTTCACATTCTTAATTAACTTTTAATTGAATTCTGTAGAATAGTTTTTCATATTAAAATGAATTTTCCCATAAGAGCCCATGTTAAAATTACAAATTTTAATATACTTACTTTGATGTTGTTTTTCTCAACTTTGGACAGGTCAATTTTAATCGAACAATGTTCTATTTGATATTAATTAACGAACAATCAGGAAAAGTTTCATTAAAATTCTTAGAATCATTCATCGACTCAACTACCTTAAGTATGTGAATATTATATTGTACACTATGCATTATTTGTATTCAACTATTTTGTATTGGAAGAAAAGTAATTGAAAATATGAAAACAATCCGTTGGCATTTTCAGGAATTTTTAGGCATACCCTAGATATAAAAAATTGAAATAATTTTTTAGATTTTTTATAAAAATTTTACAGCCAATTCAAAGTGACTTGACGCCTCAAAGACCTGATAACAATTTTCTGCGTCAATTAAAAGTTTTGAACCGAACATAAAACTGTTAATAAATTTTTGTAAATCAAACATCAATAGCAAATTGTTCAACTTTTCATTGAAAAACCTTAAAAAATTGTTTTTAATTTTTTGCACCTAGAGTATGCCCAAATTATAATGAAAAGGAACAAATATTTTCCACGGTTCGACAGCAAACCATACATAAAAAATGTGATGTATTTTTTTAAAAAAATGATCAATATAAAATTTTCTTTCAGATCGTTAAAATTCTTCTAAGAAAAATTTTTAATATCAAGGATAATGATATTTACGAATAATATATGTTATACAAGGATATACATAAGGAGTTATTAAGCGACGAATACAAAGATAAAAAAAATATAAGTTGCAATCGTAGTCTCCATTTCAGGTAAAAAAAATACTGCCAATAATAGACACATTACATCATGACTAATCTTACTTAAGTAGTTATGAGTGTTCCTGAATTGTTTGGCCGATTAATTAACTATAAAGAGAATTAATATATTTTTTAAATTGATTATCATTAAATTTTCTATATGATCAAATACGCTTTGCCAATATTAATAATTTCAACAAAATTTTAAATGTAAAAATGTATACCACGCATGTACATATAAAGTACCAATTACAAAATAACCCATTTTCTTTCATAATAATTTGAGTAAATTTTATTAAATTTTTAGTAAATTTCGTTATTTTGCAATATTTCTTTATTTATTTATATTTTACTTTTTTGTACTAACAATGTCTGACCAATGTTTAAAGAACCAGATAGAAAAGATCATTCAATATAAAGATAGAAAAAAATTAGTCCAAAAAGATAGTTTTGACCCAATTCATTCATCAACTATGATAATCCAAAAAAAAAATTTGCTAACCTTGTGATAAAAAATGTCGAAATAGAAGGGTCGAAATAATTCTACATCATGATGAAATATTAAATGTTAGAAAATTTAACTTCTATAATTAATATTTTTTTATTTGGTACATTTTGAACTTGAAAAATATTTAGAAAAATATTAAGCCCAGAGTATCCAATTCTATTTTGGAATTTTAAAGGATATTTATTTAAGATTTTCGCTTCAAAGTTTTGTAATAAATAAAGAAAATAGAAAACAACGCAAGTAAAATAAAATCTTATAACAAATCACTCGGTAAACCAAGATAATCGTCTACTTAGTTTCATGCAAGTATTAAAGAAAGCATGCAGGGCAGGGGTAAAGAGCTATATGCACTGTTTGTTCAGTTGTTTGTGTGTGTGAGACACAAGCAAGCTTGTTTATTTCAAATACTTTTTATCATGTAAATACTGATAAGTAACTTATGCTTACATTCACAATAACAGAAATAACATTAAATCGATAAAGATTACGATACACAGTCTACGTACATATTTTTATACTTACATGTTATTTTTTGCTTATAAGTATAATATAATATAAACTTAAGACGAAAGAGAAAAATAAGTAGTAATGTATTTGTTGACGTTATCGAATAATATTCGAATGAATTGGATTAAAAAAGAACTAAAACGCATTAGAATAATAATTGCATAAATAACAAAGTAATAAATTATAATGTAAAAATGCACTTATTTTAATCAATCAATTTTATTACAGTTCGTTCTAGAATTAAAAAAATTATGTAGAATAAGCCGGTGTCACTATTATAGATCTACATTATGGTATAGATCTATAAACATCCACAATAGTTAATTTTTTTTAAAGTAGTTGTAATATCAAAATTTCTTACTATAGAAATGTAAAATTAACATTATTTTATTAAATCAACTGACAATTCATAACAATTCATAATTATATATTAGCTGGTACCCGGCGCCTCGCTGCCGTAGAGTATCATATTTGGAAAATTCCACAGTTGTTTAGAATTTAAGATTCAAAATAATTTCATTAACCGAATCCTTGATTACAATTATATTGGATATATAACTGGATATATATATATATATATATATATATATATATATATATAATATATATATATATATATATATATATATATATATATATATATATATATATATATATATATATATATAACTGTAATCAAGGATTCGGTTAATGAAATTATTTTGAATCTTAAATTCTAAACAACTGTGGCATTTTCCAAATATGATACTAGCAAGGTCTTGTGTCACTGAGTGTTCTAAGACCAAAACGCCAAAACGAATTGTCTATCCTCATGGAGAAATGGGGAGTTAATACTAAGGATATCGGGATTAAAAACTATTACAACACTTAGAGAAAGAAACAAATAAGAAATTGAGAAAGGAAGCAGATAGATGTAATCCAATGCTTGATGCTTCGCCTGGACTCAAATACCTTTTACTTAAAAGAAAATACATAGGTTTTTAATACATAGTCAAATTTTTGTTGGCAGTTTATGTTATTATATTACTTACCTGTAAATTTTACAGAAAAAAAATGTTGTCCAATTTTACTAAATTTAAGATTTGACCAAAAATGTAATTACATTGTTATTTAATCGAAGCAATTACGTATTTAATCGAGGCAATTTAAAGTATGATTATATTTTTGCTTATAAAATGACATATATTTTTTGGAGATAAGAAAGCTTCCTTAAACTTTCCAGAATAAGTGAAATTAGAAATTGAATCGACGCCATAAAAGGTATTAACTAACATAAGAATTTCCATTATATAATATTCACTATTTCTAATACATTGTGTAGTTGTTTTTTACAGTCAATTAAATGAAAGTCAAGAATATTTATCACAACAAATGTGTTTGACAAAAAAATTGTTTCTAAGTGAATAAATTTAACTTACCTTTTAATATCTAAACTAAGTTTACGAAAACAGAAGTTCATACCTGAAACAAAAGATTGAAATAAAGCATGAATAAATTTTAAATTTGAAAAAAAAAAAATTACAGACTTCAATTATCTGTAATCTCAATAAAACATGAAACAATCTTACAATTATTTCTTCTTTTTTTTAAATGTAAAACTATCAATATATATTGAATTTTTCGTAATATTAGTTTTATGATGGTCTCATAAATAAAAATAAAAAAAAACTTCAATATAAAAATTGTCACATTGTGAAGTCAACATGGTATTATGACACATTCGAAATAAGTTTGGCAGATATAGTAATAGTCTGTGGGGATATACATGTCACCGATCTATCAATATCCACACTCACATTTGCTCGCCTGTTTTTTTTTTTTTTTTTTTTTTTTGTTCCTAAACCAATAACCAATCTAAAAATATAAAAAAATAAACAAAAACATTTCGAATGAGTTATATACGCTATTAGAATTATAAATGAAGAAAAGGGTCAAGTTCGCATTTCATAAGAATCATAATGATTAGGTACAGTCTTTCAGGGCGAAGCCTCATTACTGTACTTTTCATTTCCAAGTAAATATTACTTTTCTTTTCTGTTTTATCAAGAGCATCTTGTAACTAATGAACAGGGAAATGAAAAACCGTTCTAAGGAGATTCTTGACAGGTATTATACACGACATGTTATAGCACATGAGGATATATTAAATTTTGTACAAATTTAGTAAAACTAGAAAATATTTCTGGACAAACAAAATAATAGGTATTCATAGAATCACCAAATTCGTCCAATTTCGTCAGTCCTTTAACACGACTGTCCGTTCTCAATTTTTATATAATCCTTCTTAAGTTACCACAGTTTCGACTCCATGTCGCTGTATGTGAATAGTTACATAAAGTAAACTTCACGAACAAATAGTGAAAACATGGTCTTTGATCCTTTTTCGACAGGTACGTAATGACTAGGACAACCACTTTTTCTTCTACGTAAACTATGAAAAGTAAACCCTTTTTTCGATTGGAAGTAGATAATTTTCGATTGTGCCAATAATACAGCTATTTATTAACTTTTTTTAAGAACAAAAAATAAATAATTTGAAATAAAAAAACCGCCTTCAAAACAATGAAGTAAAAGTTAAAAATAATTTTAAATTTCCTTGGTATCTTTCTCAGTCGACATCAACCAATTCATTTTTTAACTCAGAGTAAGATGGACACTGACATCGAAATGTAATTAGTAACAAGAAAAAATTAAAAATACAGTCGAATAGAGAACCTCCTCCTTTTTGAGGTCGGTTAAAAACGCATATTAATAATAATATTAATAACTTAAAAGCTTATTTTTTCGATAGCTGAGAAAACGAGCTGCCCATTAGTAGACAACCTGAAAATGTATATTTTTATTTATTCGGACAATAGGCGCCGAATTTTAATTATCAGGGAAAATCGTTCTTGTATTTTTAGTTGAGTTTTTTTTTTTTTAAATAAAAACCTTATATTCTTTAATTTGTAGCCTATTGCAATTGAAAATTTTAGCGGCTACGACCTAGAAAACTGTCTGCATTCAGAATTTTGGTAAAAGAAAAAGAAGTAAGCTTATTATAACGAAAATTTCTCCTAGTTTTTTTTTTTTTTCAATTTTAATTATTTCAAAAAATCGAGTGGTATAATTTCATTTAATTCCTTCCCAAGATGAGCTAATGGTTTTATTATGAATTTGTCTCAATTCAAACATCATTCATACAAACTTTTAGAGCACACTCCCGTGCATTAAAATATCTCCCTTATAAGTATAGTTCATATATCCTTTGACCTGACTGACTAGATAGATGGTCATCAGATAATCAATTGTATGATATATCAAAGCATAATATGTTACAGGCAAAAAAAACCATTTTTCTTCTAGACAATCTTTTCGTTTTTTTTTAAAATATGCGCATGTTAAATAAAGATTGTGCTGTGTAATGTTGGGTTATATGTTTCTTAAAATATTCTCTTTAGACAAACTATGATAAACGATACGATGTCTGATGATAAATAATCTTAGTCAATTTTTTTTCTTCGGTAATTTGTAATGTTACAATACTAAACTAGAGTTATTTTAGAATATATTATCATTATCCTAAGTGAAATTTCATTTAAATCCTAAACAATCCATTTGTTCACAAATGAATCTTAATTAACCCTATAATATTAGTCATCAGCTCTTCATTAAACAAGATAATCTTAATATTATTTCATCATATTAATTAATGGAATTTTAATTCTCCAATAAGATGTATAAAATACATTTTTATACTCAACATATATGTTATAATATGTAAAAGTATATTATTTTTAATCTAAAATTTTTAATACTAGAAAATATTGACAACACAAACGAAATTTTGGTATAGGTGTTCATAGAATCAACTAATTAGTTAATTTCCGCATCTTTGTCAATTCGTCTGTCCGTCACTAATATAAACTCAAAAACGAAGCGAGCGAGTTGAAATTTCGGTGATGTATTTTAGACATAAAGACTCAGGGCCCAATTTTTGAACCATAAAAAACAAGATAATTTTAAAGGCCCAAATTTTTTGTTTTGTTTTGTTTTTATTTGATACATTTTTTGAAACAACTTTTGCTTGAAACATTTTTGTAAAATGCTTAGGTTCGCAATAATAATAACTAAAATTTAGTTCATATATAATATATATTATTATATTATGTATATTAGCGTTATAGGCGGGATATTTAGAGTATTTAACGAATGCTTACTATGTAAAGTAGTTGATACCGATACTAAATCATATTTCGAGTATCTTATCAATTGACTGCTGTGTTAATTGTTATAGTCACTTGTTTTATTTAATATCAAAATTTTTACTCAGGATCTCAAGCTGTTTGGCGCATATAAAAATTTGAGTAAACATAAGCATCACGAGGAAGTAATTGTGTATATTATTGGTAATTTTTAATTTTGAAGTGCGTTGGAATGCATTAAAAAGGAACCGCGATAAAAAAAATTAGACGGAAATATGCATTAAAGATGAGTTGAACCAGTTTATTGCTTTCAAAGGCTTATATTTATAAGTAATTAACCTAGAAACGTTTCAAAGTGATTTTCAAAGAAATCAATATGAAAAATTTATACTTTAACAAAAAGTCTTTATTGCAGAACAATTACCATATTTTCTATTTACTGGGTGTACAAAAAAAGTGGGACACAAAAACAGCTCAATACAGAATAATTTAACTAAAAAAAGATTGGTAAATTTAAAGGCTTTTGAAAGTAGTAACCTAAAATTAACCCAAAATCGGCAATCAAGGTTACGTTACTACTTCAAATGGAACCACCTTTAAATACAAGAAATAAATCGATGACAAAATTTTACTTTGAAAGATATAAATATGCCCAAGAAAAAATTAAATGTAAAGGTTAAAAGTTTAATTTATCAACCTCTACTTGAAAATTATTATTTTAGGAAAAAAAGACAAAAGTTGAAACGCTATAAAATTTATATCAACGTTAATAAACTTTTTCTTCTATATTATTTCGCTTGCAATGATGATCTGATTTATTAAAATTAAATGAATTTTACTCTAGGAAGTGAATACATATTTCAACAAGTTTTGTGTTCAATTTATTACCGATTTCATTTAAAATTTTCAAGTGGTGATGCGAAATTACCTTAAAAATCGGTTTCAATGTCAGCAACTTTTGTATAACCTTTCAAATCATTCAACTTTTGAAACAAACTTTTTTTAGCGTAAATCAGTAGTTCTTGAATTATTCTACTATTATACAGGCTATGTTTTTACACTCCGTATATATTCACATATTATATATTTATCACAAATTCAAAGAATATTATTACATTACTTACTGGGTAAAAGATATTATTGAAAATTGTATACATGTATGAACGTACAATCGTGACCAAAACTCGTACGTTGTTTAAAATTTACTCTAAGATTTGTGCCACAGTTGCAATTGATACATCATAACTTAACCGATATGCCCTCGGTTTCAAAAACAATGTTTCAAACAGCAAAAATTTTAAAACTATAATATACTAATTTCGAAAGATTAGTGAGACAAATAAAAACAGAACAAAGCGCTTGGAAACAAAATTTAAAAAAAAAAATAAAATAAAATAAAATAATGACACTGGATGTCAGATGCCAAGTGATGTGTTACAAAAATTGCAATCTATTGCTTAAAATTTCTCTAAACTTGATTACATTATTATATTAAAAATTTTCATTAAAATTAGTAAATGATAAGAAATAAGTAGATTCGAAACGGGGTTCGTATAATAAAAAGGTAGTTTTGCTAGTTAGCTTCTATATATATGTAACATGTAATATATGTGGATATACCCAGCCGTCGTAATACTGATGAAAGTTCAATGGATTTTTCCTATCTCAAATTCTCAACTAAAGAGAATTGTAAATAAATTTTGGAAAAAATATATTAAGAAAATAAAATTTAAACAAATGCAGTAAGATTTGAACCAAAATAAATTTAATACATATTTTTCAAGTCATGGACAGATAACTAACTGAACACTAATTCAGCTTTTTCCACTTTTATAATTTGGACTATGTATCAAACTGGCTTACTTTACCAGCCTTAAGTTTCTCTCTTCATACCAATCTTTACAGCTATAAATTTCAATACAGCTTGAATATTAAAAAAATAAATTATCCCATGTCTGTGCACAATTGTCTTCAGTCTGCTTCCTTTGTTTATCCAATTATCAAAGTTAATCTCGTAAGACACTGAAACTTTTCGTGAATCTATGAATATTACAAGCTTTTTAATAGAAAGTGTTCAAATCGCCTGAAAAATATTTGAAACAACATCATTTTTGATCATGTTAGTACCATCTGATAGTACAATTGAAATATATAGTGTGTATAAGAGAGAATATTTAATATAATCAGGATAAGTTGACTTATTCATTCGAATATACACTACATTTAGATATCGTTTAGACTGTGATATGTGGATGGAAACCAATACCCAGTGAACCAATAAGTTCGATGAACGTGTTTATTATATAATACAAACTTAAAATATAACTATACATACAAAATAACTATATATTCAAAACATAAATTTATAAAATCATGTAATTGGCAAATATAGATTGAATTTCCGCAGTTTTAATGAAGATTTAAAACACAAAAATTACTATAGTATCATATAAAGATGAGATATCGATAAATCTTTGAGGATATCCGAACAAGTGGAAAAAGTATAAAATTCTACTTCAAAATGAATAAATGGCATTAGATAATCGATATTGAATATATCATACTTACCGACTTCGCTTACATGTACAACAACAGATGGTGAAAGAGTAGTCCTCTATTTACGAAATGACCGATATTACATTAGAAAAAATAGACTTATCCTGTCATCTATTTGTAGCCAATTAGAAATGTAAACCACACTAAATGATTTATATTGTAGATGGTGGTAAATTTAGAGTTTTGCATACCATTTCTGTTATTTAATGAGCTATAACTAAGGATAATAATATAACCAATAAATTTTTGGTAGATGATTTTAACTGTCCTCAGAGTCATTAGGTTCTCATAGGCAAGTAGCGGGTCAATTTCTTAATCGACATGCCTCTCATTTGAAACATGAAACTGATTTGCTAATATTTTTAATCTATACTAATATTAAAAAGAGGAAATATTTGGATGTATTTTTGTATGTAACGAATAAAATATAAAACTACTGGACCAATTTGAAAAATTGTTTATCTCTGTATTCATACGGGAACGGGAACTATACGGGTCAAATTACGTGACGTTCGATAGTATATAATATTCTTATTAAGAGAAGTGACTAGCGTTCATTATGACGATGATAAATACAGAAGAAACACTCGAAGGTTACGAAGAAAAACCTGTTTATGCATATTAAGACATTTTGTTTAATACGAGTAATCAATGTATGATAACAACCAGTAGTTTTTTTATACTTAGAATTTAGATTTTTAAAATGCAACCAAACTCGACATAATTTAGTCGTAATCATTATTTTCAGAAATAAAATTATTATATTTTTATCAACAGGAGTACTTATATTTGAAACGGAAAACTTTTCAATGATTTCTATGAATTCTAATATAAAAATGTAAAACATTTCTAAGAATATTTTATACCAAATAAAAAGATACTTTATAGTACATAAACAAAACAATATTATTATTCAAAAAATCATTTCTGGAGCCCTATAAATTTTTGTTGGTATATAACGTTTAAGAACCCCGCAAAATTTTTATACATATCCTCAAAAAGATGTAATAACAAAATAAGTAAGTGTTCAAAGATTCGTTACATAATTTAAAATTCGTGGACTCTAAGCAGTTTGCTTCATTTCTTCGTTTTATGTTTGTGATATAAGAGTGGTAAAAGTATTACTTGTACACAAAAAATTGAATTGAACTATACTACTTGACTAAACAACTTGAAAATATAATGAAATTCTAGACTAAGATGTTGCTGTTCACTGACATCATGTATCTAAACTACTTGGTACATGATTAAATTACTTGATAAATGTGGTTCCCCATAAATGTGAACAAACATTTAGAGATAACAGAGATTATTCACCTTCTCAAAAGTATGCGATGAAATACGAATTTCTTAAATTCACAACTTTTGATTGAAATATGTTTTTATTTTTTGACATTAAGTGCGAAGGAAACAGCACAGGCGCGGGCTCGTAAAAATTGCCACAAAAATATCGGACGTTTTGTTCCTTTTGTTACCATTTTAAGAAAATTCATGATTTTAGCTATAATTATTTAATTGGTCAAGAAAAATTTTAAAATACATAAATGTATTTTTCTACACTTCGCTGAAAATTTTAATAACATTATCTTCCTATAACGGGTTCCCGATCAAAATAGTTTAAACATTATAATTCTTTGCTAATGTCGGTATACTTCCTTACAAAATATGGCAAACCAATTAATAGTGTTAATTGTAATCTTCACTTGAAAAACATTACGAGCACGATCTATACGTTTTCATTCGTTTCTATGGTTACATAATACTACTTCATCAATAAAATGATATATAAGTCTGTGAAAAGTCTTTTTAAAAATTATTTAAAAATTTAAATGAATAATTATTTATATTTGTAATTAAAAATAATTACTTATGCAATTTTTTCAATCATTCTTACAATTTTTAACCCAATGACTTCAATTAGATGTCATTTTTTGAAATTATTCAATAATATTTGTTTGGCATTTGCTATACAATTTATATGCAAACATTTGAACAAATAATTATAGTTTCTATAATGTGAATGTTTTATTATAAATTTTAGATAATTGTGGCGCATCAATCGATTAAAAAATCCTTTCCACGTAATGTGCACTCTATGGATTATCATAAAACTAGTTAGATTCATTTATTCGATACGAAATAATATTTACATCATTTGTAAATATCCCAAACTAAATTTTGTTTTCTTTAATTAATTGGAAAGTAAGCAATAATAAATAATATCTGGACTATATTCATAACAGCTTGCCTGCCTGCCTATTCATTAAAAATATGGCAGCACACATAAACTGCATAATTATATAACGAACAAAATATTGTAACACACAAATGATGCATAAATATTTTCATATTGTTTAGAAATTTTCCATTCGGATTGTGTATTCATTTTATACATAAATTGGTTTGTTTTCGTTACTTTAAACAGTGTACAGTGAACCGACAACAAACACGAAACAATATGATATATAATATATAGATAGTTTTGCCTATAAAAGGTACTGGATAATTTCTTACCTATACTACACACTTTGTGTCGAGTATATTGAAGTAAAAAAAATATTATTTGATGTAAAAAAATGTTATAAAACGTAGTACAAAATGAAACACAGAAGAAAGCCATTTTTATTTTTAAGCAAAGCATTAACGGTTTATATGAAATCGGATGATATCGATTGGAAATGCGCGTCGTATTACTTCAAGCTATAAAAGTTTACAAGAAAATAGCCCTTCTTACTATCCAAGATTATGCTTTTTTTAAGGGCAAAAAAACACGTTTTGGGACCTTAAAAAACTATTCAAAAATTAGAGTAGATGGTTACAGAAACACCCAATTAGCCCATTTTCGCATATCCCTCTGTCACCAAGACAACTTAAAAACAAAATGAGATAGCGAGCTGAAATTTTGGTAAAGTATTCTTAACATAAAAACAACCTTTTGGTTGAAACACATTATAGATTATTATAGATTGGATATTTAGAGTATTTAATATGTGCCGAATATCTAAACAATTAACTCTGTTAGTTATTATTTTCGTTTATTTTAATTTATTTTAGGACAGGCGATATATTTTCTGAATATTACAAAAAAAAAACTTTAATATTTCAATTTCAGAAAAACAGGAGATTCTACCTTAGGTGTCAATACTGATTAAAAATGGTATATTTTGAGAAAAATCAACTCTAATTAAGCGAATTGAATAAACAAGGATATCCTCAGCTCGGAGAGGTTTGCAAATTTGACGGGAATGGAATAACTATAATTTGCACCTTAAAATTTTTAGGCACTGAAAAAGATAAAAAAATGTGTAATTTATGTAATCGGTTATATATATTTTTTTTTAAATCTCTAAAAATAAGTATCTTTGAGAATACAAAATTTGTAATGAAACAAAGAGGAAAATACATATGTATGACGTCAACTGTTAGTGTTTCCATATAAGTTACAAATTAAATCTCGTTTTTCAAGAAATCGATAGAGAATAATTCGTTGAAAGCTTGTAGTTTCGTCAAGCTTGTAGAATCAATTTTAATTTAATTTTCAAGGTATTGTTATTGTATTCAGCCTTGGTTCATATTTTGGTGGGAAACTTGGCAAATTTAGAATCAGTGTGGTACGTTATTGAATAACACTGTACATATGTATGAAAACTTTCATGAACTCTATTGAAACGATATTTATTTACAATATCGCTTGCATCTGATATTACTTGATAGATGTTTATTGGGGTCTTCAATAAATAACGTTGAACGCGAATGAAGTGTACATTTCCACTAACCATAGATATCGTCTATAATAAATTGGATAAGTGTAAAAATACTATGAAAAACAAATGAAAATTGAAGCTTTCACAAGTAATCAGTTTTTGTCTCAGTCAAATCCATATGTACGGATGAATAATAAAAGGAGATCAACGAAATTATTTTTTGTATCTTGATGATAAAAGATGTCATTTTAGAAAATAGTGAAAATAATTTTATATAAAATATCAGTAAAATTAAATCGTATTGATTGGATTTTGTTTAGACTTCAAGTAATGCATATTGAAATGAAAGCCTTGGAATTAGACTTATTCCGATTAGTCGGCGGCAAGTTCGTAAAGTCGGCTACTCCGCCACTTTCCAAATCAGCGACATCCAAGCTTCAACTTTGCATGCATTTCTTTAAAAAATTTATTTAGGAGGTATTACATAAAACAAAAACCTTGTTTGTTAATTAATATTTTATTATTTTAATTTTAGAATCAGTATTTGAAATCAAAACCAATCAGAATTACAACCATACTTAATCAAATTAAATTTGACACATACAAAAATGTTTTCTTTAATTTTTTTAATTATATTCTTCTATATGTTAAACTCTGAGGCCCAAATCATATTTCGTAAAAATATCAAATTTAGTAAATTAAACACAAAAGACATGTCAGATTACAGGGGGTGTCAGAATAGACAGAAGCCGGATTACCAGGGGTCCACTGTATTTTTCAAAAAGTATTTAAAAGCTGCGTGTGAACTCACAGTAAATATGAGAAAAATATGAGCCATAACTAAATATTTATATTTACATAATAAATATAACAAAATTTTGTGTGAAATTTTGTATAATTTTCATGTGATTATAAAACCAGTTACCTTATTTTAATATCAGATTAAAATTTAATTTTTGAAAATAGTGGAAAGAAATAATTAATAACCTACATTTAACGAAAATTTTACTATATATACCCATTTTTTTAATCTTATTTAAAAAAATTTACATACATCATCATATTTTCATCTCAAGTTGATTTGTAGAGAGAATTTTTATTTAAAATCGATTTATTTAGAATTCAAAATGCTACTAGTAAAACAGTGATCTCCAAAGAGGGGTACGTAGAAAATGGAATACGATACGTTTGTCTTCGAAAATTGTTTAGAAATTAATACTTTTTTCTTTCTGTTGTAAGCACTCACTTGCTACTCCTGAATAAATTAATTTCAAGAAAGATTAATATTCGATATAAAAATTAACGTAACTGTGGTTCTGCTTATTAACTTTCAATGATGTTGCCAAAAACTCAAGATTTTGTATATTTGTTATTTTATCAAAATATGTTAAAATTATGAAAATACTTCAAAGTTTTTTCTGCTGTTTTTGGCTTTTCTAGCGTAAAAATCGCATTATGACGTTTTATCAAAAACTGTGCGTCCTAACGTAAAATGGATGTTATTTTTGAAATGAGTGGGTTCAACTTACCGTGAAAACAGATTTTGTTAATAACGAAAATGAAAATTTTAGGTACCAAAAAACTGTAAATTCGTACTTTCGTATCGATTTTCAATCAATATCATGGAACCTATGTTGTCGATAAATGAGTGCTAATTTTGGTTTTCTTTGCCTTAAATTACTCTCATAATCAAAAATAACCAAATAAAATTTTTAGTTTTTGGATAATTTATTAGTAAAACAAGTGAACATAGCACCTAACAGAGTCAATTGTTTAGATACTCGAAATATGATTGAATTTCATTGTTAGGGCTATTTTTCTTTAGCATTAATAAAATACCTTAAATATTCAATCTATAGAGTCACATAAACTTGTATAATAATATGTATTGTAATTACCAATATAAGATAATTAGCTAAATTTGAGCATAAATTATGGCCAATCCTAACATTTTTACGAAAAAAAAATTTTCAAACAAAAGTTATTCGTTTGAAAGAAATTAACATTTTTTGTACTTGAACTTTTCATGGATCCATTGGACCCAATGGAACGATTTTGCTCATTCACGAACTTAAACTCACTTTTTGTTTTAAGGGCGGGCAGTCGAAAATGGACTAATTAGATGTTTCTATGACCACCTATAACAAAATTTATGTGAGTGCGGTCAATATTTCTTAGCATTAAAAATTTAAAATTAATATACTCTGACAAATTATGTATGTCAAGTATAAAAATGATTGGATACAATTTACGATTAATTTCATGACAATTATATTAAGATCTATCCAGTCAAAAGAGTTTGGTGACCACTGAAGTTGACGGTATATGACATATACCACCTATTCAATGTACACATTCATATCATCAATTTTAACCACTATCCAATACAACATAATCCTGAACATTACAGATAGATAGATAGATAGATAGACATTATATGGTAGTAGTGTAGTATTCATTATACGTACAGTGTACAGTACAGTATATTACATATTACATGAACAATTTATATTTTATATTTATCCAGGGATTGGACAAAAATGATAATTTGATGAAATAAAAAAAAATTTTATAATACCATATTCTGTATATATATTATTTAAAATGAATGCTATTACTCAATGGCGTTACTCTATAAAAAATAAATGCCTTAGAGGGCACAATCATTGAGTACCACATTCTAATCTCATACTAATATTAAAATTGTGAAAGCTTGTATGCTTGGATACTTAAATGTTTGCATGTTTGTTACTCAATCAAACAAACAATCAAGAAATTTGGCACATAGATAGTCTACTACATCAATTAACAATGGCATTACTATAAAAAAAAAATGTCTAATAGGGCACAACCATTGAGTACCATCCCAAAATCTCATACTAATATGAAAATTTGTGAAAGTTTGTATGTTTGAATATTTAAATGTTTGTATGTTACTCAATGACGCAAAAATCATCAACGTATTTTGAAATTGGGCACATAATTTATTATCTGAATAAAGGCATTTATATTCTGGAAAATGTTAGTGAGATTATAAGAAACGAAACGATCTTTATTTCATCAGGGATTTTAAAATTGCCAAATTCTAAAAGATAAGATCATAAATGAGCAAAATCAGATAGTGGATCTCATATATATATATGACTTATCTTTTAAGTTGAAAACAATACATTCAGATTTTTAAATTTTATAATTTTAATTTGACAATTTATAGATAATAAACGTAATAACAAACAATGTATTAAAGAGAGCGAAATATTTCATCTTTGACGAATATACCAATATTACAATTATATCATATATTTACGCTGATGACTAGATTTCAAACGATAAAATATATTATCGGATTTTATTTAATTAATATATGAAAATAAATTAAATTTGTAAGTTACAGTCGATTATTTTTTTTATTTGAAGTGAAATTCAATTAAAACAATCGATTATTTTTTTATTTGAAGTGAAATTCAAGTCCACATGCTGAAACTGAATTGGAACATTATTTTTATTTTTATATAACTTTAATCGTCAATTGAAATAATATTTCATTTCATACACTTTTTTCCGCCACTTGTATCTCCCAAACACCCTTAAACGAATAATTTGAATCTTGGGTATGTGACATTGTAACATTTTCTTATAAACTAGCTGTTCTAACTATAAATAATCCCTCATTTGAACAGAGTCTCTCAACAATAGTCGAAATATTTTAACGATTTCTTTATACTTTATCTTATCAAAGTTTTACGTTAAAAGTGTTCTGCGGAACAATTTTCGGAAAAATGCTAATTATATATACATCGAATACACAACCTATTGCATATTGTGAAAGCCCTGTGTGGATGGCCGCTATAATTTGATAAATGCAAGAGTATAATAATATATTTATAATCATACAACGGTCGATTGACTATCTCGGTTTAAACATGGCGTTCTAGAATACAACATAAATAGTTGTATATTTATATTATTTCTTGTCTAACATAAACTATGAATTCAGACTAATATTTTCTAGGTAACAATAATATAATGTTAGTTTAAGAAATGCTACATATTTTAAATTCATAACATCCAGCATGTAATTTTTACTTTCTAGTGAAAAAAAACTCTAGTTTTAATCTCGTAATTCTAAATCTCAAATTTTATGATACCTTCTTTATCAAAGACTCCAATTTTATTTTTAAACAATGTTTCTTGACATTAATTTCATTTTAAGCGAAATGTACACTACGAATTTCATTTATAAGTATAATATCTGATAGTCACCCGCTTTGATGCAGTAAAAGTACAAAAACATTAGAATTAATAATATATCGTTTGTCAATTTCGCTTTTGTTGCATCATCCTCAAACGCTTAAATAGGTTATAAACCCGAGAGGCGGATTCTTTAGCCTCTAGATAAAGATGTGTTAGCACCCGGGATAGCTTCGATCTTCGGCATCAGTGCTCTTTTTTCTCGAAGATTAAGCAAGATCCTTGGCCTTGTTTTACACCTAAGGCCTTGCGACCATAAGCTGCCGTATAACGCGGTCAGGTAACAGTTAATATAAAATAAAAGCAGCCGAAGCCTATCAATCAGTGAATGTCTCATCAAAAGTGGATCAACTGTACCGGAGATATTTAAGAAAAAAGAATCAACTCATTCAAATTCGTTAAGAAGTTTACTCATACAGCGTAACAAATTCGAATTTAGAGTTATATAATATTAACTTAAGTATATTTGTTAATACTTTTCGAATATTAATTTTCTTATCCTATAAAGCCTAATCTTAGGTTAATTTACAACAAACAACCAAGTACTCCGTCGATCTTTCGTTACGTATAAGCCCTCGGGCAACTAAAATATATACGATTTCAGTATAAAATTATTTCGACCCATTATTCACTTGATGTAAGCGTGCTGTAAATATATACTAAAAAAAATTAATGAAAATTTTGTGAAAGTAAAATATTTTTATTTTAAAAATACATGACCGCATCCAATATAAAATTGTGGCGAATTCAAATATATTTCAAAAAAATATTTCTTTTTAGAAAACAAACATTTTATGTTTTTAAATTTTTCTTCAATCTCTTATGATATAATGGACCGATGTTGTTCATTTACGACCTTAAACTCACTTTATATGTTTTCAATACGTCTCCAAAAATTATCAGCCTGCTATCAATTTTACTTTTAGAGACATCTTAATGGCGGACGGAAGAAATGGCCTAATTAGTTGAATCTATACCAAAATTTTGTTGGTGGCTTCAATATTTTCTAGTGTTACAAACATAAGACTAAAATTAATATACTCATACATATTAGATTTACGGTAAGTATAAAAGCCTTAACGATTCTTTCTAATGGTCATACTCATCATTAATTGTTTTTCATATATTTGAACAACATGCATTGTGTAAATTGCATTTATATAGTTGGAAGACAAGTAAATGTTTTTTGTGGTGAAAAACTTACAATGTGGAAGATGTCAACACCTAAAGTTATTTCAACCAGAATATATTTAAAAATTTATTATGTTCGTGTGTTCAATTTAACATTCATATGTGTATGTTTTAGTTGAAATACATTGTTCGTACAAATGATTAATGTTTATTGCATAAAAATCGGATAATAACTTTATCCACACTAGCACTAGGGTACATACCTACCTGCACATATGATTAAATGAAAATTTATTGTTTCTTGTTCATCCAAATAAGTAATTGCATTATTATCACCATCAGAGTAGTTAAACTGTATGTCGAGAAAAATTATATGAAATTAATAATATATATCTGACCTGTTCAGTACAAATATTTGTGTATTTGTATCAAAAATTTTTTTCTAGTTTTTGTGTGTTAATTTGTCGTTTATCTTTTGTAACTTGATTTATAACATTAAAAAAATGTTTTAGTTTTATAAAATGGTTAACTAACCTCACTTTTTCATATAGATTTGCTACATAAACAAATATCTGCTTTTATTGAAATGAAGTAAAATAATTTCCTTTATCAGCACTAATCATTTTTTTATTTTAAATTGATAACCTAATCTCTGTATTGAAACTCAAATAATAAATAAGTTAACACTAATTTTGTGTTAAAAATTCAACAAATTATTGTGTGTAGATAATTAACATTAATTTTGTGTGGACCGTTTCTAACACCAAAATTGAATTGACTGTACACAAAATTTTTTACTGCATGGTTACAAACAGAAAAGTGGACGGAATGGAGAAAAAACAGAGACATAACGAAAACTAGAAATCTAGCCTTAATTTTATTTTTAAGCATTTATCCCACACTATACCATTATTTTATATATCAAGTGAATATCTAAAGACCAAAAAAAAATACACTGCCAGAGTAATCCAAAAAACTCATTTAAAAAATACATTTCATGGGTAATGGGTAACAAACAAATGTTATGCATTCCACAATAAGCTGTATAACTTTATTTTTTCACGTTTTTTCTTTCAGATGTTTTATTTTTCTTCTACATAATTTTCCAGAATAATCTATTTTAGCACAATTTAAATGACTTGTGAATATCTATACTACTTATGCACAAATAAAACTTCATCAACATCGGATGAACGGTTCATGAGACATCCGCATTCAAGTGTAAACAAGACGTTAATTTTGAACCAGAACATTGATTAATTGATCAAAATTAATAGAAGAAATATTTCTAAAATGGGACCAACCCAAATACGAAATACGTACAGTACTTAATTTTCAATCAAATATAATTTCAATCCAAAAAATTCGATGACTTTTATTTTTTAATATAAAAATTGGAAATAAAGCAATAATTTTTCATGACATCGTTTAACTTCATAGACAAAATAGTTTTACGCTGATATAGACAATTTTCTATGATATAATGAATACTATCAAAGAATATTATCGTTTTCTTCAAAAGCTTTAACTTGGTTTACTAAAAGCTAAAATTTAAGAAAACCTTGACCGAATATATAAAACTATCTACGGCATACAAGAGACAGACACACATAGCATTCATCATTGCCTTCAAATTAAGTTAATGACCAAAGTTTTAAGAAGTAACACACACAAAAAAAAACATTACAAATGATATCACTTTGCTATTTTAACATATAAACTTTATTTCTATGTTACAGAATATTAAAAATTATTGTAGCAAAATAATTAAAATTTATTTGAACACAAAAAGTATGTAAGTTATTTAGAAGGGTAAAACCTAAAAAAAAAAAGTTTATAGTCGTGTCTTTATAAATCAAATTAAAAGAAAAACAAAAAAAACAGATTTTATCATCGCAATTGAGGAGCATATACTGGAAAAACTACGTTCAGTAGCGTATTAAGAGTGAACTCTCGCTCAAAAAGGTGGATCATATTTAATTTTTGAATACTTTTTTTTATTAGTAAATCAGTGTAGTGATTTTTATTGTAATTTTGACTAAATTAATTTAATGCACACTATCAAAGCAGATAAAAAGCAACAAATTCTGGTACATAAATTATATTATAAATGTAATTATTTCCATTGCTATGCCAGCGTGATTACACTGCAGTATTCCATCATAATGACTCAATTTTTTTAAATTAAAATTTTGATCACCTAATTTAAATTTGCACCATTTGTGGATATGACTATAACGTAAATGCGAGTAGAAACCCACGTCATATTATTACATACTCAATCACACTCAAAGGTTTTCCATAAACCACGACTAAATTAATTTATAACGAGTAGATAAAATTTCAATTCTGATATTTCTATCTTTAAAACAAATCGATACTCCCACACAAAATGTGTTCCCTCCCCAAAAATTAAAAAACGCGATTAATTTATTCTCAGTAGGTTCTTTGGAATATTTCAAGTAAAGTTTGTCACGTTTCCAAGCAGACATTTATATTATAAAATAAAACTTGCTACGAGACTTAGTAACGATTTTATATACGGGATTGGTTTGCAAATTAAGATAGAAGCTCAACGTTAAGATAGAACGTCAACCTTAAGATAGAAGCCCCCACTCATCAATAAAAACTATTAAATGCAGTTGTACATATTTTGACAGTTATTCATCAAGATTTCATCCATTTTGGACAGTTATTTGATTGAGTGTTTTTGTGAAAATGGGAAGAAAAAAAATGTTGAGTTGACTCGATACTGTATTTTTCTTTTTACAAAAACACTTATATTTACCGACTCAACCGACTATCAAGTATGCATTCAAAATGGCTGGAATCATGGTGAATAATTGTCAAAATTGCATAACTACATACACTAGTTTTTATTGGCAAGTGCTGCCACCGAAACTTTTTACCACCCATGTTTAAAATAGATTATACAAATGAGTCTTTTGAATTGGTTTTATTTTATTTTTTTTTACCAAGTACCATGTATTCATTTTATTTTAAAATGAAAGCAGCACCAACAATATTATGTGACAATTGAGATGTCTGTCATAAAATGATAAATTGATACAGGATATTGCGTAAAATGTTCATGTTATTTACTTTACCATACAATGGAAATTCACAACGTAAAAAATTACTTTGAATATATATATATTTGCGTGTGTAAACCTTTATTTTTTTTTCTGAACCTCAATACATCATTTTTGAATATAAAACAACGCCTGTCTCTTTTGTTTTCATATTTTATTAACGCCTATCTATCCTTTTATCGGTAAAGTAGATATAGTTTATATTGAAATATTTTGGATATAATTTTTATGAAACAAAATAGCATCAAATGACTGGAAAATTTCAAACTACAAATAGGTTTTTGTTGGGAGTAATTATAGAGTGGGACGTTACTGAAAGAACAGTTATAAAAGAATAAATAAGAAATGCAAATTGATTTTTTACGAAAAATTTACTAACTCTTTAATATTTACGGAAGGACTATCTGCAATACATCTTAGCTGAAACTTAAAATACAATTTTCTTGAAATTATTTTCAAACTCCATGGCCACTATTCTTCAAAATCCACTTTACAGATTTGGATGAAATTAATATAGCTGATTGAAATAATAGCATTTTCTTAAGTTTATCGACATCGAAACCAATACCGATTTTCCATGAAAAGAAATAATTTCTTCTGATACGGAATGCTTTTCGAACTGATAGAAGCTCATTAAAGTTAAAAATTGGCATGAATATTGACACATAACATAATATAAATTTCTATGTTAAATATTAAAAAGAAAGAAAACAAAAATTTAAAGAAAAATGTTACGAAGAAATGTTTTTAAACTTTTCTTTTTTATTTTTACACATCATTTTGCCACTTTTTCAATTTAAATAAATATAAATACATTTATTTTAAAATGAATCTATCACTTATATAACGGGTGAATATAGTCCATGGGCTTAGCGACTTTTTTCGAGATGTTAAAAAGTAAGTATAAAACTACTTTAATTATGATTAGTTTAACAAAATTCAGGAAAATGAACTGTTTTCTGTTTAGAAGCCCGTAAAAACCAATAAGCATTTTTGTTGTTGTAATTGGAAGATAATTCAATTACTATTTAAGAACCATTTTGTGAATATCTGGTTTGTCTGACAACCTTTAAATGAATTTATATCGTTTTGCTACGTTTCAGGCAAAAATGGTTCTTAAAATTGCAATCGAATGATCTTCTCATTACAATAACAAAATAACAAGAATTTCTCGTCCGTGAAATAAGTGTTAATACAAAAGATCTACAACTTTTGTATACACAATTATTTCATAGAACCTCAAAATTTTTCCTATTTAAAAGTTGCTTTTTCGATATTTATTCAAAATAAGGTGAAAAATAAATATTTTAAATTTGGAACATATAAAAAATTTGGAACATAAAAAAGAAAATGTTTGTGTAAAAGATAGAAATAAAAAACTAAAAGCTTGGTTGCTTAAAGTTTTCATATACATTTTGAGGTTATGTGAAAGAAGTGTAAATTCAAAAGTTGTAGATTATTACATACAACTTTGCCATTTCATTTTTTTCCATTGGACTAGTAGTTTTGCCGGAAATCGAGATAAACCATGTTTTACCCTTAAAAACTCATCCTCTTCGGAAAATGTTCGGATCTCATTTTTGTTATATTCTCTACCATTTCTAATGTGTTTCATCCTACTATAATTTTAATTTTCATACTTCACGTTAAAAAAATCTTCTTTAAGCAGTACAATGCATTGAAAAAGTTACTATAAAATCTGCTTTGTATGACGACATGTAAGACAACATTTTTTTTAGCTGCATCGATCCGCATGTGATGGACTTTAAAAAAATAAGTTTTTTTTAAAGATGACTACGATTTATTAGATCACAGAATAAAGCCACCAGTCATAAAATGAAAAAATAACAACAAAATTGAAGGAAAATATAATGAAGGAATTCTTTTGCAAGTTTTCTTTTCTTTTTTTTACTATCATTATTGTATATTTACTTTCCAATATAAATAGAAATACATTTATTTTAAAATAAATAAATTGTTATGACATTTATCATTTGTTCTGTTTTTATTTTCAATTACTCTGTATATTAGAATACTTTTCAAACAAAATGTATTTAAGTTAATGAGGAAATAATCTAATTACCCAGAAAATGATCTTTTAGAATTATTTAAGAAAAATTCTTCATGTTTGTGTAATGGGGGACATTGTACTGAATATCAAAATGTGAGAATAGATTCAATACCATAATTGAAGTTAAAATTAAATTACAATTGATTAAAAAAACAAATTATAAGCTATTAAAGATTATTTCCCACCCTTTCTTGAAAACGATGTATAACATGTAATTTATATGGAGATACTAACAAGTAACGTTATAAGTATTTTCCATTTTGTTTAATCAGGAACTTGTCCATTTCTTGCTTATTTTGAAAGATTTTTTTTAAATTAATTCAGATCCATGTTTAGAAAGTCACTTCAATTATGTAATAAATAAAATTCAGTCCGGTAGCCTAATAACCCGTCACGATCACATTGAATGCAACAGACCTCCCAAGAAAAACAGTTCCTATTCGCTTCTTATTTAATTTATTGACTTAAATCATATGTCAAACGTTAATATAACTTTCTCTTTAAGAAATGCATAATTCGATTTCTTTTTAGAGATATTAAAATAGTTTAAAAACAATAGGAAAAAAACTCAATTTACACAAAATTTGTGTTAATTTTAATTTAAGCAACATTTAAAAAGAAAAAAACGGAATTTTAATTGGAAAACATTTCTAGAAAAAATTATCAATTTAATGAGTTTGGAAAAAATAATATATTTATTTTGAAATAATAGTAACAAAAATTGGCTGGGATTCAGTGGACCCAAGCTATGTGATCGTAACGGGTTAAGCCGAATTTTACAATATCGAAAAAAACTCCTAACTTCCAAAGCAAAAGACTACTACCATCTAACATCTTACACAAAAACTATTCCAAAGTATGAATATTCGAATATATTCATTTTATTTGAAACGAACTGTAATATTTGCATTTTGATTTGTAAACTCGAAGAAGATATAGTTTAGAACAAACATATATAGAATTGAATAATAGACTCACTCACTCATCATGCACATATAACGATTTCTTGGTATAATTTGTGGTGCAGTTATTTATCGATTTAAATATCAAATTGTGCATATTAAGATATACATACAACAATATATCTGTATCATCTATTCTATCTCTATAACTTGAACATAATACAACAAAGTTCATATCAAGAACCAGTTATATTAAACAAATATTGAGGTTATATTTTCATGATAATATGGGTTTGAATGGATGGATGTGGCCCACAATATTATTGTTCACATTATACAAATATTTAAATTTATTCATAACATTTGATAAAATATTATATAATAACTTTATTATCATTTAAATTGTACAGAATGAAAGGACAAGATTCCATTATTTGTCGATTGAAAAAGTACCTACTATTTTAGAATAGCAGTTATTACTAAACTCGACATCTATAGAATATATACCAGAGTATATTAATTTTATTAATTTTATTAAGTTTGTAATGGTAGAATAGAAACACGTACTTAGCCAATTTCGTTCTTCCAGTTGAAATTTTGGTGACGTTTTTTTTTTTGACATAAAAAGTGAGTTTATGTTCGTAAATGAGCAAAATCGGTTCATTGAATACATACATGACCCAAATTTTAATCAATAAAAGAAGAAAAATGCATATACAAAAAATGCTTGTTTTCTGAATGGTAACAACTTTTTTTTAAAATATTTGTTTGTAAAATGTTTGGATTCCCCAAAAATTTTTCTAATTAACATATAATCACTGAATATTTCAAGTATTTTATATATTGCAAGTATTTTATCAATTTTTATGACTAAAAATAGTTCCAATATTGATACTTGACCAATTGTCGCGAGTATCTAAGCCATTAACGCTGTTGTTATTTTTATTTGTGTTAATAATAATGAATTTAAATTATTTGATCAGAATCTAATTTCTGATAAGATAATATATTTATCAATTAATTCCTTGAAATCTTCTTTGTAAATATATCCTTTAATTCTCGAAGCAAAAAAAAGTATTGTTTAAGCGGTGTTTCAAAATAATTTTTTTTTTCATCAGATTGTCTGAATTTAAATAATATTATTCCAGAAAGAATTTTATTAAACAAAAAAAAAATGTAAAAATATATAAAAGCCTGGTTAAATAATATTATATTTTAAAACGTCACAATTTTTAATTAAAATTTTAGAGCATAAAATTTGACATAAAAAGTTTACATACAGTCTTACTAAAATATCGCGGCTCAAATCATTCACGAGTATATTTCGTGTATATAACTCTAGGATACACGCTGTACATGATATTCGAATATTCATTCCCAAAATTAATGACTCCAACCAAAACTTCATATCTAATTCATTTCTACAATTATTTATAAACTAGAATATGTTATATAATTTGTAACTATTAATTAAGATTAAACAAATTATATCGTGATGCATCATATTATTGCCTTAAGTTTGTTCATATACTTGTAATTGAGAGGTCAGA
Organism: Chrysopa pallens; assembly: GCA_020423425.1. NCBI lineage: Eukaryota > Metazoa > Arthropoda > Insecta > Neuroptera > Chrysopidae > Chrysopa > Chrysopa pallens. The sequence goes on along the minus strand of CM035593.1, from coordinate 26,048,924 downwards.
AACTTTATAATTTAGTTTCAAATACGTATTTTGTTATATGTTATTTGACATGGTATAGATTTTTGTCCGATATTTAATATAATAAAATATTCTTGCAAAAATAATAAACAGCAACCCCATTGAATTTATCTTATCTAAAGTGAACTGAAGCAAATACCTATTCTGAAGTTAATATATTTTGTTTGTTTTCGTGTTATATTAAAAAAAAATTAATTTACAACCTTTGATGAAGCTTGAAGCACATTTGAGAAATGGAAAAATGGATTTAAGTAATAAATAGTGATGAATTACATTAAAGTTTTGAAGTTTTTACTGAAAATGTTTGTTTTGGTGTGTAAATTGAAAGTTTATGAAAATTCTCGCTCTGGTTTGAGCGGAACCTCTTGGATTCTTCGTCTAAATAATGATATTTTCGTTAAGAACATTTAGGATTAAATAATAGAAGAAAAAAAATGAAATAAAAAAATTAATCTCTTAAGATAGAGAAGAGAACAATAAGCTATTGTAAGATTGGCCGTAAAGTTCCAGAAACCCTTTTTTTTTTTTTTATCTTACAAAAGACCATTGTCATCAAATGATGTTCTTGATTTTTCAAAAATATCTCAAAAATTATTGACACTATAAGAAAAATATTAGATAAAATAAAGCTAAGGAAATTTTGTAGAAAACGATTAAATATTTTTTATTTCCAAAGATCCTTTTTGGAGACAAGACGACGATCAAGTATCATGCCCCTTTTTATAAGGTATTTCTATCTTTTTAAGCCTTACCATCAATTTTTGGGATATTCACGAATAAACCAAAAAGCAGGGTTTCTGGGGGCTTATACCCAAACGATTAGTGGCACCTTGCTATTTTTTTCATTTAAAGAGAATAAATATTATTAAAAGCAATTCCATACTCTTATTATGTAATATTTATTCCATACATATTAATTACTAAAAATTATCATTTTAATGGAAAATATCATTGTTAAATCGGCATAGCCAAGGCATTCCGGCCAAATTACCATTTTTTGATAATAACGATGTACACCCCAAAAAAAATATTTTGGCGTAAAGCTCATCGGGTAACTCAATATATAAATTTTGAAATAAAAATTGCACGGGATGAAAAAGTTTTGACTCAAACCAAATTCAATACGTTAATATTGGATTCCATTTAGCCTGAATGACCACTAACCAATGATTTTAATCCTATTCGGTCAGTTCACTCCAAATTTTGCCAAAACATCTAGGTGTCGAACCAGGCTATACAGTTTTAAACGGGATAAAGTGAATCCAATACACTAAACGAGCTCAGATACTGATCGATATAAAAACACTTAAGCAAATGCCCATCAGTATAATAATAGTATAACAACAACTCAATTATTTAATACCAACAAATTAAAATTAATTACGACCATTGCACAAATACACAAAACATTTGGTAAAGATACCAAATAATAAAGTCATAAAAAAATAAATCAAAACGAAAGAAAAAAAAATTATAATAGGAGAAAGCTTTACCGAGAAATACTTGATATCTCAAAAGCTTCACATCTAAAATAAATGTAATTTTTTTTCTTCTGTAATGCTATAAAATAAATTAACCATGAAATGTTTAATTAAAGATTTATTGAAGTAAAAATGTTTAGTATGAAACGTTCTATTAAGGTGGTTTGTTATTAATGGTGCACGTAACAATATTCAGATAACCAATCTTAAAAGGCATAAATACGGATTTTAATAGACGAATAAATTAGGTTTATTAGTTCTTTAAGATACATACAATTAAAAAAAATATATATATTATAAAAAAAAGCTCATTTAACTAGGTTTAAATGAATGAAATTATAGCATCCTTAATAATAATTTATTTTCCTTAGAATAGAAATCATAACAGACGAATGTGATAATATTTTTCTATTTTTATACATATTATGTCAGAGTATATTAATTTTAATCTGAAGTTTGTAACGCTCGGAAATATTGACTGCACAAACAAAATTTTGGTATAGATGTTCAAACCAAACCTAATCAGTTCATTTCCGACTGTCCTTCTGTCCGTCATCACAGTAACTCAAAAACAAAAAGAGATAGCTAACTAAAATATTGTTAATGTATTCTAAACATAAAAAGTGAGTTTATGTTCGTGAATGAACAAAATCGGTTCATTAGGTCCAATGGATCTTGGACCCAACGTTTAAACTATAAAAGGTAGAAGAAAAGTTCAAATACGAAAAATATTTTTTTCTAAAACAAACAACTTTTGATTGAAACATTTTTCATAAAATGTGTAAGTTTTCCACAATTTTAGCTCAAATTTGGCTAATAAACACATATAGGTAATAACAATACATATTATTATTATACACGTATACATATATAACAGTATTGACTGGATATTTATAGTATTTTATGAATGCTAATTAAAAATAGTCCAATGAAATTTAATCATATGTCGAGTATCTAACCTATTAAATTCAAGTGCTTTTTATTTGAATGCAAACCATTCATATACCTGAAGACTGGCACATTCAGTGTTTTTAATCGAATCTTAAATAAATGAATCTATACAAAATAAAAAAATAATTTTCAAATACAATTTAGAATTCTGTAAATTTTTTTCTATACATAATTCGAAATTGAATTGATGCATAATAAACAGCAAGTCTGCGGTTAGATATATATATACATATAGTAAGTAAGGTATAACGATAACTAATTAGTACTTTTCAATTTATGGTTCTTTGATTTATAAACTTTATGAAAAGTTTATACGTTATAAACATACAATATAATAAATAGCATATACAATTTGTTTATATGTCTGGATGTATAAAATATATAGCTTTTGTTTCATTCTGTTTCAAGTGGTAATATCATTAAAATGAATATAATTACACTATAAATATATGGAGGAGCTAGCTACGAGATACGAGCTAGGACTGGCTGGCTGGCTGGCTGCTTGTTAGTTTTATACCTCACACAAACTATAATTTAAAGAGAGCTTCGTATAATAATTTATGCAGGGTTGGTAAACGGAAATTTGAACATTTAATAATTTATTTCATAAACCTTGAGTTGCAGAGACACAAGATATAACATCATTGATTATAAATTTAAATTTTAAAATAAGCATCTCAAAAATTATGTATACAATCATTAAACAGTATGACGTGAATTATATTTTAGTTTATAAATAACTGTATAAAGCTATGAAGTTTTGGTTGGAGTCACTAATTTTGGGGAAGAAAACCTAAGAACAGTTGTATGACGTGTAGATTTCGAAAATAACATACATTTAGCAATTGGATGCGTAGTTTTTGAGATATCACCCAAAATCTCCACCCTGAGGTCAATCTTTTGGATAATTTCCAAGCGACATCTCCTTAACTAGTCATACAATCCTAAAATAAGTATTCATTTTGGTTTTCCCAAACCTAAATTACCCAAGAAAACATAAAAACAAAAATCAAAAAATTTTATTTTAAAATCCATGAAGTGTGTATTTAACCAAGAGCATTTACTGTAAACTACACACAATTTTCACGGAATTTAAAAAATATATTCAAAATTAAATTAAAGTACATCCCAAAAATTTGTGCGCCATTTACCTCAATCAAATGCAAATTTAAAATCTCCTAATTCTGTCCTTAAAACATTGCCGAAAACAGCAAAGCTACATCTGCTTGAAAAGCTTACAGATTTTCAATAAAATTCTATTCGGCATTATTTAATTCAGTGACATTTAACGATTGTACGTAAAAATGTAATCGTACACTGCGACAATTTTTTACACTAACGCTAAGATAAAAAAAAAAAAAAAATTTCAAATGTTCTTATTTACAATATCTTTTTTCTAGTTATCTCTCTGTTTCAAATAACAACCAAGTGAAAATAAATTAAATCCATTCTGTTTAAATATTTATATTTTATGTTCTGAAATTATCTGTGAATGTCCTTCACGGCCCTGTAAACAGTCACAACACAAGAACTTGCATAGCAAAGAAATATCTATCAAACAAAACAACACCAAAAGGTTTATATGAAAAATATAACTTACCTAAAACTACTTATTTACAACTTGGGAATGCATAAATAGTGTTATCAAGTCGTATTTTACAATTAATAAATCAATATCGGTTTTATGTACAATTAGTATATTTTACACTAAATAGTAAAAACCATAGACATATAGAATATTATAGATTGCGAATACAATCAGAAAAAAAGATAAAATAACAATTTTTTGAGATAAATATATGTAATACGCAATTTCTTTCAATTTTTGCGCCCAAATAATTGCAAAAAAATCCAAATTGAAATTTGGTATACACAATATTGATATGAAAACGAAGGGCTTTTCTCGAAAAAAAAAATTCTAAGTAATAAATCAAAATTCGAGTTTTATTTAAAAATATTTTTTCGAGAAAAAGCCGTCTATTTTTATGTCAGCATTAATGATAGCGAATATAAACAGTTTACAAAACAGTGTTGCAAACAAAAGTTGATTATTTTTAAGACACAACCATTTTTTTTTTTTTTTTTTTTTTGTATTTTAACTTTTTTAATTCTATCACTTATAGTTTAAAAGCTAAGTCATGGATCCATTTTGTTGCTGCCTTCAATACTTTCTAGCGATACAAAATTTTCTCTAATATTTCATACAAGTGGCGTAAAAACAATGGCCAGAGGCAAGAGTGATATTTATAGTTCTTCCGTGAATTCATCTAGCATCAAAGTTATTGTTTAGTTATAAGAAAATTTTGTGCTAACATACGTCGAAACATGAGCAAAACCTTAAAAAACGAACTTCATGTCATATTATACCAAAAAAAATGTTTTTTTTTTTTTTTTTTTAATCTACGAAACAAAAATAACCATTAAAATAATAAATAGCCATTATATAAATGTACATTTTAAATATATATATTTATAACAAATCTAGGTTATATGTTGAGAAAAATTTTTTTATGGTTTAAAAAAGTTTTAAATATATTACATATAAAATCTATGTTTTAAACAAATTTTTGAAACAATTTTCATACGCTAAATTTCAGTTTTTTCATAAAATATAATCTAAATAGTAAAAATTAAATCTTTTTGGGTTAAAAAATGTTTACAGGATGTATTATGAAAAAAAAAGGTTTTTCAAACATATATGAAAATTTAAACCGAATACAAATCTCTTATAGAAAACTTCATTGAAGTTTATTTATTTCTTTGAAATCTACTAGCAAAAAACTGATTTCAACAAAATTTCAGCATCCTTAACCATTATTTTTATGAACGTATTTTGTATATTTTAATCAGTTAAAGCATACGCAGAATATTTTAATAATCATCTTTGTTAACTGTGATTTTGATTCATGTCATATAAACATAATTTAATATCAATAAAATATTTTTGTTCAAAAACATTTTGACTACTTAATTCGCAAAAAGGAAAAATTTGAATGATTTTCAAAAATGTTCCGTTTATTTCATGTGCATTTTTTTTATTCAATTCTGAAGCACAAATCAGAAAATATTTAAAAATAATCCAAGTATATAAACTCAATTTATTTATTAGAATTCCTTTAGAATATCAAATCGATGTTTTTTCGTCTTTGAGGATGTATTGACATTTAAATATGTAGAAAGAAATACACCTTATAACAAACGTATATCATGCATGTTTTGAGTGCGCGCATCATATTTATATTTACATTGAGCTCTTAATGTTCGCTGTTTTTCTAATAGCAATATATGCTTAGGAAAATACATTGAATGAAACATATTATAGACGAAAATAATGTTTTTGGATACAATTTTTAGCAACAATTACATAAAATTTAACAAGAAATTTGTAAAATACAACAAAAGAGCATTGTATTTCTTTCAATTTTCGCGCCGAAATAACTCAAAAAATACTTATCCAAATGATTAATAAGTATGCACAATATTGAAATGAAAACGGAGGGTTTGTCGAACAGTACTCCTTGAAAAAAATCCACCTGGGCTATGCGATGGTTAAAAAAAAATCACAAGGCTACTCGTTGAATGTTTGCGGATCAAATAGGAGTTTCCCTGATACGTGCATTACAAATTTAGAACATAGCCTGTTCTCAGTCGGAAAACCATAATCATCTTTATTTATTTACGCACCGCAAAAAGAGGCAACAAATTTAGTACTTCAGAAAGCATTAAATTGATTAAGAGTATAACTAATTGTGTTCATTTAATGTGGATAAAAATTTTATATTAAATTTTGACCAAAATTTTCAAAAATATAAATAGCTGATACGAAGTTCACCTGGTCATCTAGTTAAGTGCATAATAGTAAAAGATAGCACGCGTTTGGCTTACGGATTTTTTACATTGAAAAATAAAGCAATAAGGTGGGAGAAATGAACCTTGTTTTAAAATTCATTTTATATTTCGAGTAAATCATACGCCAATACACAGAGTGGTTGTCCTGGGGAGACCAATTCCAAGTTTGCCGGTATTTTGCAGAATGACTAATTAGTTTTGTAGTTTGACTTATAATAATTGCTATTTCTTATGATAAAATCTATTTCTTATCATCAAAGGTTTTTTCTGTGACTGTAAATTTTATGATCTAAGAGTGTGTGCAGTAAATCAATACAAAATGAAATCATATACCAAGATAGAGTTACAAAATGTCATAGAAGAATTATTATAATGTCATTAGGAATTGACAGAAGTACCATATTACGTGATTACGACTTTTTGATTTTTTATTTGCATAACAAATTAAAGTTATAATTGCAAATTATGGTATATAGGTTAATTAATTGCTATTATGTATTAAATGTTTTTCTCATTCCTTCAAAAAATGTACGGTCAACTCTTTCCCAAACACCGGTTGAACTAACCATATTTAAAAAATTATGTTTCCAAATTATGCCTGAATGATTTAGTTATTGTTTTAAATTATAAAATGAATCTCTACAGCCAATATGTAAGAAAATTTTCAGTTATAAATAAACAGCGGTTCAACTCTCCTGGACTTGCTCTACAAATAATTATATCTTCTTCATTCATGCTGGATATGAAGAAATATTCACATGGACTCATTTTAAACGTTCAAAAATTTATTCTTTGTCTAAATTTTTAGCATTTTAGAGTATTGTATAGGGCTTGGTCTAGTCTAGAAGTTGTAAATCTTCTGCTAAAACAATATTTCGATGCAAAGACTTGAAATTCAAACTCTTTTAAGAGGAAATAATTTAATAGAATCGAAAAGAAATGAGCCAATTCATTTTAGCCAAACTTAAATAGACTTTTCAACTGGTATTTTATTTCGTCTATTTATCTATCTATTTTTTATTTATTTTTTTATTTTAAATATATGAAAATTTGTGTTAGATAAAAAGAATGATGAATGAATTTAACATGAACTTTTCGAGTACATGGAAAAACAACACATAACTGTTTTTATTGAACATAACATATAATAAATCTATTCAATAGCTAGCTGGTGTTCGTTCTACAACTACAGATGATGTATACGAAATAAAATGTTAAGTAAGAATTTGTTTTTTTCCACAAATTATTCAACAAGTTTATTAAAAATGACTTACCGTATTGAAAAATGTTATTATACTGCTCAAAATGTTTAGTTATCAATTCAAAAATGCGATTGTAATTTGTATTTTGAAAATGCGTTTATGAGCAAACCTTTGTGCATGAACTGAACTAAACCATGAAGGTGGCACAAGTAAAAACATTGAGCTTAAGTAAGATTGGTTTTGTTAAAAAATATTTAGTAGAAAACTGAAAGATAATTTTCAGTATCTGAGGAAAACAAATTTATGTAAATCAATTTTGGCAATATCTTAACACAAAATCGAACTGATTGATGATGTGCTGAAGGTCGATCTCATTGAGTATTGAAAGTATTGAGACTTTTAGTAAAACAATACTTCTATGCAAAGATTTGAAATTCAAACTACTTTAAAAGAAACTATTGTAATAGAATCGAAAAGAAACGAAATTAGCAAAAACAATTTATCGAATCCAAACTTGAAACTTTCAAAGTTTATTTTAAAACCAAATTTTTTGGTGAGTTTGAAATTTTAACAATAAAATTTAGAAATAAAAAAATATATATTCAAAAGAAGTTAGTTTTTGTATCAATTTACAACAATCGGAAAAAGTTTCACATGTAAATTGTACTATGTTTAAAACTTGAATGTATAAACGATTAACACCAAATTTAGTTCATTTGGTTCAATTTGAATCCCTGTCCAACTCGATTTGTGTAAATTGCATGAGTAAACCTACCATAACCCAGCTTTCAAATTCGCTTTAATGCTATTATCAATTTTTAAAGAAAAGGCTAAGATTTTCAACGAAAATTATATGTATTATTTCCCAGTCCTCAACAAAACACAAAATTGTTAACACAGTTAAATATTGCAATGACGTACTATACAGTTTCCAATCAATAATTATGATTAGGAGCAAGAAGCATTATTAATCATTACTCTGCTGGTTAATTATACTTTTTTTAATTTGGCAGGTCAAAAAATATGCACCATTCATTGCCTAAACCATTTTTCAAATAAACGAGAAACTACAAGTTTGAAGAAATTACAAATGAGAGTAAACCGAAATACCGAAAGAATCAAAAGAGTACGTTTACAATTATTTCTTCAGCGAGAGGCAAACGAAACATCGAGTACGCTACACCTAGCTAGTGATAAAAATTAAGAAACACATAAATTTTATTTTATAAACAATTTATTTCCATTTATCTTATTATAAAATGTCAATCTGAAGCATTAGGGAACGGTTAATACATTTAATTTTTCTTAAACCATTTATCAGGAGTGGTAAATTCCGTCATAGGTTTACCGCTAACACCACATGTGCCAACACCAACACGTCCCGTTAATGTATCTGGTGATGCAAATATACTTTTATTTTTAAAACCTTTTTTAGCTGCTCTTTTTGAGAAAGTCAACCATTTGTTCTTTTCAATTTCACGATCCATTTCTAAATCTTTTAATTTTTGTAGTTTTTTCAATTTTTTCTTTGCTAAATATTCGCGTAAATTTTTCTTACGTTCGTTATAATTATTATAAACTTTTTCTTTAATCTCTTTTAAATCAGTTATGGAAATTGTTGAACGATTGCGATATGCAAGAAACGTAACATTCACTTGTTTATGGGGTAAGATATTGTCAATCATAGCTTCATAATATTGACCATCTTCAGACCATTTTGCTAAACATTTTTCACCAACTTTCCAGTTACGTGTAACAGGTTTTAACTCTTTATTCGAGGATAAGGATATGGAATTTTTAAGAGATTCTGCATTAATGGAGAATGATGAATTAATATCATCATCTGAAAGTGATGATTTTAAATCTTTACTTAATTCGATTACTTCTTCTAAATTTTCTTTTAATTTTAATAATTCATGATTTTTTGGGTCCGATAACAACGCAGCTTCAACTACTTCTTTTAACTGTAAAGCATTAAAATATGCAATTAAAGTTATATTCTATAAGTATAGTAAAAATTCGACAATAAAAGTTTTAGTCATATGTAAAACGAAGGGCAGCGCCTGAATATTTTGTATTCAGTGGAGAGAATAGTTTTGCCAGTTTTGTTTGTGAATTTTACGAAATTTTATAGCGTTTCTCTACGAAATTTTGAAATAGAACTTCATCAAAGTAATAAACTAGGGTAGATAATTTTGTAAGCCAAGAAAAAAGTAGGATGAAACCCATTGGAAACATAAGATAATAATACAAAATAGAAAAGAAAAATAATTTACGGGCGTTCTGACAACGGAAAATGGAAGGGGGTGAGTTTTTAATTGTAAACACGGTTTTTCTTGATTCCCAGCAAAATTACAAATCCTATGAAAAAAAGTTAAAAGGCAAAGTTGTAGGTAATAAAAAGATTTATCTTATTTAATAAAAAGATCTATCGTATTTACACTATTAAAAAAAAACAGGGTGCTTTTTCGATATTTATTCAAAATAAGGTGAAAAAATCAATATTTTAAATATAAAAACCTACAGAGTATTTGGAATAGAAAAAGAAAAATTTCCACCAAAGATAGAAATAAAAAATCAAAAACTTGGTAATTTCATTTTTTCACATAAATTTTGAGATTATGAGAAAAATGTGTAAATACAAAAGTTGTAGATCTTTTTATTACCTACAATTTATCTTTTTTTCAATAGGACTTGTATTTTTGCCGAAAATCGAGATAAACCGTGTTTTACCCTTAAAAACTAAAAAATTATGTCTCTTCTTATTCAATTTTATTATATTCTCTTCCTTTTCCAATGGGTTTCATCCTTCAATAATCGTTTTTCACTTTTAACCAATTTTAAAGACTTCTACCCAGAATTATAAACTCCTAAATTAAAATATTGTTTTACAAAAAAAAAATAGTGATTTTTTATTCTGCCTATAACATGAGTCTGTTCGCATAGCCCATGAGTCGGCACTACATTAAACGAAAACTGTTTTTTAAATAATTGTACACAACGTCAAACAAAATGGGAAGAATTGACAAATTTCTACAGGTTATCATAGTGTTTTTGGAAAAACAACTAGCAATGGAAATCCAGAGCAATTCGAGCTTTCCAATTTACAACCAGAGATGAATAAATAGAATTCCGAATTTTTTCTATAGACCTTACTCACGATCTAACCAGGAAAAAAATCTCCGCTCAAATATTTGCTATTTATTTTTAAATTTTGACCCAATTAAACTCAACAATAATGATTATAATTATACTAATTTTATATAATAATTATTATATTAATTAATACGAATAAATAAATTTTTAAAGAAAAGATACAACAAATGAATTCTTCACTTTTTTTAAGTCGTCAAGGATAGACACCAAAACAAATGGATGTGGTATAGACAGGATAAATATATCATCATCTTTAATAATATTGTTTATGTTTATATTTATAAATAATTGCATCATATTATTGTTATTATTATTATTATTATTTTTATAATAAAAAAATTTACTTAAAAGCATTATTTTACATTTTATTCCCTGGTAAATATGTATCTCATATAATATTCATTTAATTTTTTTTTTTTGTTATTCCATTTAGTATACATGAGTCGAAATCAAAATTGTTGTTTTCTGGTTTAAATGAGAGAAATGTTTGCATGATATTCAAAAATAATTTAGCACTTTTTGTCTCCTAAAGTGAAAAAAAAATGGAAGATCTCTCTGAGGGAGTTATGCATACAATACTGAAATTCAAAATTTGGCAATTGTAGAAACCGTATAAAAATTGAAAATTGCATGGCTTTTTTTCTCTGTCTATATGTAAGGCCTCGATGATGTCAGAAAGTTTTATAAAGGATTTTCTTGATAATGTTTGAATCGATGGTAAAAGGAATTTATGAGGAGCTTTAAGTGTATATTTCATGAATATCTTATATATATTATTATCATCATCTTTAATAATATTGTTTATGTTTATATTTATAAATAATTGCATCATATTATTGTTATTATTATTATTATTATTTTTATAATAAAAAAATTTACTTAAAAGCATTATTTTACATTTTATTCCCTGGTAAATATGTATCTCATATAATATTCATTTAATTTTTTTTTTTTGTTATTCCATTTAGTATACATGAGTCGAAATCAAAATTGTTGTTTTCTGGTTTAAATGAGAGAAATGTTTGCATGATATTCAAAAATAATTTAGCACTTTTTGTCTCCTAAAGTGAAAAAAAAATGGAAGATCTCTCTGAGGGAGTTATGCATACAATACTGAAATTCAAAATTTGGCAATTGTAGAAACCGTATAAAAATTGAAAATTGCATGGCTTTTTTTCTCTGTCTATATGTAAGGCCTCGATGATGTCAGAAAGTTTTATAAAGGATTTTCTTGATAATGTTTGAATCGATGGTAAAAGGAATTTATGAGGAGCTTTAAGTGTATATTTCATGAATATCTTATATATATTTGGCAAGTAATCGCGATTTATGTCAAACAAGTCGATAAAAAAATCAATCTGAAACGGAAGTTTATCGCATGCTATGCCTGAACTGATTGATAAAAAGTATACGAGTACATATATATGACAAAAAGTCGGCCTTTAAGAAGTGATCCTATAAGTCTTAAAATTACAAATTTTGTAATTTTGATGAATTAACATGTAAGATGTTGAACTCTGAAGTTGGCTAAAAATATATTCGTAAAAGAAAGATGCTGATGTAAAGAATGCTCCCTCCACTATAAGTATAGTATTTTTATTTAATATTGCTTATTCGATGTGTAATTGATAAAAAATAATTAATAAAATTTAACTGTACAATTTACTCAATTCTTAATACTTTAGATTGCCAAACCTCAAATATTAGTACACAATTGTTTTTAAATATAAAACTAGTGGATATTTGGGCTGCTCCACAATTGTTGATATTAATTTAATATCGTGAGAAACAACAAATAATCTCTATATAATTCTGAAGCATCAATCATTGGATTACATCTTTCTTTTGCTTTTCTCAAGTTAAACTTAAGCACAATTCTTCTTTTAAACGACGGGTATTTCTGTCCTGATAAGCATCAAGCATTCATTGTATTACATCTTCAACATTTAGCCATTCTCAAGTTATACTCAAACGCGATTTCCTTTTATGCATTTCTTATGGAGCGTTTCTTTCTCCAATAGTTTTGATAGTTTTGTATACCATTATCTCCAGTTTTAATGAAGATAGATGGTTTAAGGTATCTACGATCAGCTGTTTGGTTGTGTGTTCCTGCTTTTTTAACAAGGAAAAGTATCTTATATGCATACATTTGAGAAAGATTAAACCAAGCAATCTCACATTATCACATATAAATTTTGAACCCGTTTTTTCTAAGAGATAAAATTTCAGAAAATCCATTTTTTGGAAACCCGGTACTCGTAATGTGGTACTAATATACTTGATGAAAAGTATTTAAACCTCTAGAATCACCAGGAATGGTTCACCAAAAAACGAAGCACCAGGAATGGTTCCGGTGATAATTAAACGATGTGATATGCATACTTTATGTCATTAACAGTTCGGAAAACTGCTAGTGAGCAGAGATGAATAAATTTTATATTGAATTTCAAATTCATGACATGTTCTCCACTCAAAGTTTTAGATATGTACTGTTCTAATGAACATAGAAAGTTTTCGTCTTAGAAGACTCAGTGACTCAAGACGTATCATTTGTGTGGACATTCAACGTTTCATCCTTTTTTTAAATATATTTAAAAATATTTAAAACCATATTTAATTGATTTTGTTTTGATAGTGAATGTTAAAAACAAACGTGCGAAGCCGAGAACGGTTGCTAGTAGCATATAAATCAATTGTATATGTACGTATAGTAATTATAATAATAGTAGCCACAATTATAGTAAGTAAGAGCTATAATAAACATAAACGTTACATTGTATTCTAATCGTAAATGGAATAGAGATATTAAAATTCCAATATAACAATGATGGTTGTTAACTTTCCATGTAATATGAATGCAATGCAATGCTATGTATGTAGTCTATTATAATACAATGCTTGTAATATGAAAATATTCTTTTTTGTATATTAGTCCAGATAAATTGACTAAGTCAATATAACTTTTGTACTATAAAGATTTTACTGAAACTCAATACTTTTCAAATTATTCAAGAAATAGTTTTGAACTTAACTTATTCTTCCATCAATGTTGTAATAAACGTATCTAAATAACAAGTTATAATTTATAATTGGCTATTTTTACCATAATTGTCTTGATTTTTTAGCTATTAAGCTCAACAAAAAAAAAACCAAGTTTTTTCAAAACCTATAAGCTGTTGTAAACTAATTTTTTTAAGCTCTTAATTTTTGAAAGGTTTAAACTTACAGAGCTTGAAAATGTTACTATTTGCGAAGATATGAAAATTTGAAACGTTCTTACTCAATTTTTATTATACAGATTTAAAAAAATCTTCAGAAAACATTTTTAACTCTACAAAATCTTGTTTATCTTGCATAATTTTTAGTTATATAGAAAGAAAAATTTTTCAAAACGAAGCACTTGTAACCGTTGAACCTTATAGGTAATATTACAAGTAAATTGTGAAGTGGTAACGATCATTTTCCATTATGGGATGACTATCACATTTCTGCCAAAATAAAAATAGAAGGCAATTTTTTTTAAAATCATTTTTCACTTAATTTTGAAACTAAGAACTTCTATAAACAAGAAACGTAAAGGTTTGTACAAGCACTTTAAAAAAACTTCTACGAGTTTTCTCCCAAAAAATGCTTTGTGTTTTGGAAATTTTACATTGAAACATTATATTTTAGGGTTTGACGAAGAAGAACAAACATTTAACAAGCTATTACTCCGTGAGTATTGGGACTAACAAAAGTTTTGTTTTTTTTTTTAAGCTATATTTTTACTCAGAATAAGTTTTTTTTAATAATAAATCACCGTCTTAAAACATATTTTAGTTTTATGTTTTTGTTTTGTTTTTCGTTTTGTTTTTTTTTTTTTTTTTTTGTTTGTCGAATTTGACGTTTCCACTTTCGAATGAAAAGTATTGAATTTCAGTAAAAAATTTTAAGAGACAAAGTTGCTTATAATTAGTCAATATATCCATTACCATATTTATTTTAATTATAAAAATTTCATTCCAAGGGTAAAAGTGACTGTTGGTACATTTAAAACTTAGAAATAGAGGATAAGTAGAACCTGCACACAAATTTTTGTTCCAATCAGGGCTATTTGGCATAATTTCGAGATTAGACCGTTTTATACGTGCATAAACAGGACTATATACAATATATACATTTAAATACACAAAGATTCTAATAATCATACTTTCTATATAGTTATGCTTACTATATTACCACAGACCCTAGCTAGAACTACATACGACACAAAACGTATTTGTAAGATATACTGATTGTGTAATGTACATACCTTTGGATAATATATAGTCTTATGCGATACCGGAAATAAGGTAATACTTCCTTCAATAAGATCTTTTATTTGACTATGATAGATTTCATTGAAACCATAACTAAAATAAAGCATTATCCCCCCCCCCCACAGATCTAAATCTTTTATTTTACTAACCTTCATTTCATAAAATCTAAATCCTATTCCAATATTTTCTTGTCAATAATTCACGAGCTAGTTGGAGTCACGCATGTAGAACTTCAAAATATCTCACATAATGTAAATCGATTATGTTATCTTTTTGGTTACGTTTATCTTAAACGATTTATGTGACATTGAAATTTATATTATTATAATTTTTGTAACGATATAATAAAATTAAAATCATAATATATGTAACTTATAATGTAACTTGAAATGATACATAGTCAAAGAATCTTGTATTTTAATACATACATAAAATAATTTTAGGTTTCCATCATCCTACGTTACTTACTTATTAATGTATTTATTTAACAAAAAAAAAAAAAAAATATTCAATGAGATTTTTTTCTTACCAATAAGTCAATAAAGGAAATTTAAGGAAAACAATACCTGAAACAAGAAAAAAAACATTTAATAAAAAAAAACGTGATAATTTTTCAAATACCACTGAGATGGTTATTCAAATACGTAAAATACTTTCTGAATATATATGATTATAATTTGTACATGAAGAATAATAGTATATGAAGAAAACAATGATTGAAGTAAAAGTTTTAGAAATTTTGCCTTCAATATATTCTCGTTTTTCAAGCGTAAACCAAAATTTAATATTTTCGAAAATATCTTTTAAATATATTGATACATTGAAATATTTAATGCATCGATTCATCGATCCAAATAATTAATCTTTTTCATTTCTTACTGTCTTCAGATAAAATTCGAGGATAAACGTTTACATATTGAGGAGAACATGCGTTTATTTGTAGCGTACATAGTATTTAAAAAGGATTTCTGAATCGATTGCCACAAGTATCTAAAATTTGTAATAAAACATTCACATTCTAGAAAAGAAAGTTATTTGTTCAATTGTTTGCATGTGAATTTTATAGCTAATGTCAAACCAAAATTATTGAATTTTTACAAAAAATTATATTTTATTAAAGTTATTGTAAATTTTAAGAACGAATGAATAAATTTCATAATTAGTTATTTTTAATTGAAAATATAAAAATTATTCATTCAAATTAGTTAATAAATTTTGAGATTTTTCCTATTTTTAATCATACACATAGTTTCATAGTTTATAGAGAGAGTCATAAATCATTTGATTGAGAAACTTGTATTTCGTAACAATAGAAACGAAACATTTTGATACATGGTAAAATATCTTTAGTTCACTCTAAACATAGAACACAATCTGTAGTTTTCTCATGAAAACAGCGTTTACAATAATATCAACTTTAACATATTCTATTAATATAAAATCCTTGTTATTTTCTATGCCATGGTACAACCCCAACCATCAATGTATTTCATTTCATAGTTTTAACATTTCATAAAATGCTTTAAAAAAATAACAAAACATTTTGAATAATTTTAACATGTTTTTTTGACATTTTTATTAAGGTTTGTACAAGTTCAAAGTATAATAATAATATCAAGAACAATAGTTCGTTCCTCTGTAACAAAACTTTGAATTCAAATATATACGAATTGTAGGAACATTAACAAAGACACATGGGCATAATAAAATAACATGCTAAATAAGCAAAAAAAAAAAAAAAAATGATAAATGATATACATTATTTGACATGGATTTTAATAGTTTCTTTTTGTATGTTTATGCATATTTGTCCCACTGTAACTTTCGAATACGATGTCTTTTGATGAAATTTCGTAGACACGTTTATCAACTCTAATTGGAAATCCGAGGGGCATATGAAAGTTCAAAATTCTGAGGGTAATATTTATATACAAATAATATCAATTTTATCCGTTTCTGGGTAAAATTCAAATGTATTTATGATTTTAGTAGCAACGCCAATAAAAAGAAAATTAATAAAAAAAAAAGTATATAATTCAAGTTTATTTTTTCCCAAACGAAGTGAGGTCACTATGGTAGAACTAGACGATTTTGCATTTCGTTTATCTGTATCTATTTGGCAATCTATGTTCATTTTGCAGTAATTTCGAACCCGTGCTACAATTTTCATGAAATTCACAAAGCACGTTTATTATATTCTGTAAATTTACTTTAATTGGGCCAAAATGAGTAATCAATCAATTATGTCATTCATTATAAATATATTGAACATATTCGCCATATAATCAGTTACGATAAAGAGGAGTAACCTACATTTTATTTCTTATAACAATAGAATTTTTTTAAACTCTTTATAATTGCATATAACATAAATAAAGATTATACACATAGAATTCAAATCTAAGGTTAATCCAAATTGAAATTTTCTTTTATGTAAAGTGGGTCGTTTTCTTTTCCGAAGGCAACAAAATTTTCTATTTCACCCGCAAGCTTTAAGTTAGTACATATTTGTTGTTTTTATTATTCAAATAGAAACATCATGTAGTAGTAAATACAAAATCATTTTACGTAATGAAATCGTATCATGCTACGTAATATAATCAAAAACGAGATAAAACTGCTTTTAAACTTATCTTGCTATTAAATCAACTTAAACAAATATCCCGAAAATTCGAGGTTGTAGGAATTTAAAATTATATACGAGTTTAGAAAAATAAAACTGTCCCTTTTAAGAATATTCGCAGAGGAAAAGTTTGTTATGTTGTTATGCTTACTATAACCAAACTAATCGTGAAGTTTCAACTTGTTATTAATAATTAACAAAATTACATGGACTGCGAATATCGGATGATATGTTGAGTATATCATCCCAGAAGAAATCAACATAAACTTAACCAGCGTTAAATTTAGAAGTAAAAGAAAAAATTATTTATCGTTATCCTTACGTTAAAAATCAGTCATGTAAACAATAAAATAATTTACATGCAAATATGTGAACAAAGTATTTGATGACAAAATTTCATTCTTATATAATCGGAAGACATTCGCTATAGAAAAATATCGTAAAACATATACAGCCTTTTTTATTATTATATATCCGTTTTCTAAAGCCAGGCAGGGGGCTGAAGTGGATAAACTGTTTGTAAAACTTCCTTTTACATACAACATAAAAGATATTTACCTTAGTATTCGAAGTAATGCCACTCTATACTTATTTTATATGCCACTAGTATTTATTTTGTCATTATTACAGTATATAGTAAAACCGATATTTACTAGCATACAAATTTGACACAGTAAAAGCTTATCAATTCCTTCTTCAGAATTTGAGTAAGATAGTAGACAAAAAAAATGTTTTTCCATTTCCACTTTTATTAAAAAAATTATAAAAAAATATTCGCCTCTAAAAAATATGAACTAAAATGTAAAAAATATTTTTAAATTAACAACGTGTCCAAATTACTTGTCTCAATCGATGTCAACCAATCAATTTTTAAGTTGTAGATAAGATGAGCACCGACTTCAAAAGGTAATTGGTTACAATTAAAATTGAATTGAATTTTTTATTTTTTACGTTTGAAATTAATTGAAATGGAAAGCGTTCAAATAAAAAAGAATCATCAAATTCGGTTAACTCAGTCGAAACTTCTGAGGTAACAAACATTAAAAAAAATACAGTCGAATTGAGAAACTCCTCCTATTTTGAAGTCAGTTAATTAAATAAATTGCAGTTTATTTTTGATTTGAAAAGACTTTAATGTGAATCTGTGCATTACAAAATGCATTTTCTGATTTTCTGAAAAATTAAGAAAATACATGTGGAGAGCACGCTTGATTTTTATAATTATAGTTTTGCTAATACTAGGAAATTTATAAAAATCAAATTTTATGAGTCAGATGTTTTTGATATTGAAATTAAACTAGTTTCACTGTACGTGTAAAACTATTTTATATGTAAATTTAAAAAATATATATTTAATTTAATAGACGTGTGGTAGGATATTAGATATTATAATAATTGTTATGTAAATATTTAAACAGTTAACATATGCAGTTTTTTCTCTAAACGCATGCATAAAACATAACGCTTTTTTTACTTTAATTAAATTCATAGATACTATATACTTTTAATTTCCGACAACCATAAATATTCATATAATGAAGGTGTCACAAGAAATACAATTGTGAAAGAGAGAATATTTTTATAGTAGATTAAATACAAACTTAAAATCTGAAATATACAATTAAAAAAAAAAACTATTAAAATGTCTTAAATAAGTAAACGAGGATATAAGGTTTTTGAAATCAAATTGTTTTTTTCTGAATATTATCAAAGAGAACTTTTGGATTTTGCGATAAAATTTAAATTTTTTGCTCGCATTTCCTGAACTGCACCAACAACGGTGCTGCAAGTATTCTCCAAATTAGTAACTATTAACATCTCCTCGTAGAATGATTATGATTAGCTAATTCATACAGATGATGACAAATACATATTTATAAAATACATTTACAAAAATTCTTGATCTAGGAAACTGCATGCCAATACGGTATTTTAATATTAAAGGATAGGCAAGTTGGTAGAGAAACTACGTTTGGTATGGGAGTTTCGATTCTCGGCCTCGACTTATGTTTAATTTTTTTCAAAGTATATTTTTAAATAATAATGGATAATATATATAATAAATTTATTTATTGTTAACGGAAAAAAAAATTAATTAATCCTAACCGGGAACCGAACTCCGAACATCTATTCCACACGAAGTTTTTCTACCAAATAGGCCAATCTCATTCCAAAATAAAAATCCCAAGGTCGTGTTCTCCTCTTGTAAGGCTATTTAAAACATTTAAAACCACAAATTGTAAAAGAAATATTTTCTGTATTTTGAATTTCTAGATGCATTAATCGCCCAAAATTCCATAAAAAAGGATTCATTTAAAGCCATTATTAAAGAAAACGGTGCATGACCGACCGCCATCCTCCTAATGTTTACGCCATGTTCTCTATTAATTATTCACCTCTGACTAGCTTTCTGATAATACAGAGAGTATATTATCAAAAAGACAGTCAGAGAATTATGTGACAGTTTGGAATAAACAAATCCAAATTCGGCTCTGTCCATACGGTAAACAAAATACAACCCTGAAATTGAATAGTAAATAAAACATCAAAATGGCATAATATTCATTTCAATCATAAATGTCATATTAAAAATAAATGACGCATTAATATCGATTATTAACTAGTATTTATTCATATTATTTATTGTTCATATTGTTATTTTGTACATAAAATATTGTTAAAAATAAAAAACATTTGTTAAATGTACAAAATAATTTATATAGTACCGATAGATTTTATCAAATTTTATTACATCGGTTCAATGCAAAATTTGAAGTAGATTGGACCATGGAATCACGTTGTCCCATACAAACATTACCTCCGTTTGTTACCCTGAAATTGATTGAATTTCAACGCGAACTTAGCTTGTGAAACCGCGAGATATCCGCTAGTAACGGATATAAAAATGCTGGTTACATCAATGTGTTAATTTCAACTTTCTATAGGAAATGACCAGTCACATGAATAACGAGCGAGTTCAAAACTACGTTGAAGGTCTAATTAACACCTTCCTTAATCATAACATGGCAGAATATTAAAACAAAAGTTTTTAAAAAAAGTATTATCAGAAAAGCAAATGGAAAGTGGTTTTTAATGTATATTTTTACCATTTAAGTAAAAGAAAGTTGTGGAATCAATAATTAGACAAGCTTGGGTTACTATCAAATTGCAAAAAATAATATCCCAAAAAGTAAGCCATCATTGCAAGCAGAACACCAATGTTTAAAAATTTTCATTTATATTCGTTGAAAGCAGAAAAGATAATTCAAATTCGAAGCTATTATATCATTCAATATATCATGATTTCATATTTGGAAAAATTCAACTTATGTTATAAATAGATATTATAAATAATTGTTGTCAAATAATTGAGCATGTGCTCGCTTGTATGTATGAAAGCAAAAAAATTTTTATTCTATATTTCATAAAAAATTTACAAAAAACAGAAAAACTCAATTTCCGTTTTTTGTTGTTTCGAACAGGAAATGTAATATTAATATTTCATGTCATTTATGGAGAGATGGGTTTTATTATTAAAATATTATTTTTTAAAACGTATACCTGTAACGATCAAATTCATTCATTAAGAAGAAACGCGCACCTTTTAAGGGTATATAGGTATATTATTTTATTTTAAAAAACATGTACCTAAATTTTCTCACAAAGATATTTTATTTTTACGTCTAAATATTCGTAGGTTTTTACATATAAAGTTTAACTTTTCATTTTTTTGTAAATATTAATTTATTAACTTTTGATTTATTTATATAATTTAAATATAAATTATTTTTACATAAATGAACATCTAATTTTTATACGAGAAATTAGAATTCCATCAAGAGTTGGAGCTAGAATAGATACATAATTCCAATACGAAATACTTTATTAAACCTTTATGTTTTATAACGTTCTTTTATAGCCAAATTTTCAGAATATCATCAATTTATATATGAACTGACTCGTGGCAGAGGTAACAATACTTTCAGATAATAATTTCAAATATTAATATAAATTTTGGGATAGTTAACTCTATCTCTTCTAGCCGCAACAAATCCTCTTGAAATTTGAGCCAATTTTGAAAAATGTTTTTACAACTACATTTAAGAACAATATTAAATCAGGATCTTGTTTTTCAATCGCCGATTCCACACAGTAAAACATTTTGTATATTTGTGTCAAAAACGTTAGGTGGTTAACTAACCTCATTTTTCACATAATTAAGTTTGATACATATACAAATATCTGCTTTTATTCAAGTTTAAGACTGTACTCGGACTGAAATGTAAATAAATGAAATAAACTAATTTTCCTAATAAGCATTAAACATTTTAATTTAATTACCTAATCTATGTATTGAAACCTTAAATAACAATTGAGTTAACACTGATTTTAGCTCAAAATTTATGTTAACAATTCAACAAATTTTTGTGTGTTGACAATTAATTTTCGATGGGCCTAGCACTAAAATTGATTTGACACAAATTTTTTGACGTTTCATCCTCTTAAAAATTGGATTGGAGTCCAATTTTTATCCACTCACCAATTTTATGTATTATGCAATAAACGTAAAAATTTCAATTGATGGGGGGATGTAATATGTAATTAATAGTTATCTCCAGCGATGAACGAACCCATTTATACCCATTATATGTAATATATAATTATTAAGCCAGAGTAATTAGCCATCCCACCCAATTATGAATAAAATAGGTAGAATTTTTCATTTAGTCATTTTTCTAAGTGCTATTCGACAATAAACATTTAACGCATATTGAATAGGCAAGGCAGGCAGGCAACACATTAATGTACATCTACACATATCAATTCAGCCATTAAATGTAATGTGTACAGTTAAACTGGTGTACGTTGTCATTATCAATAAAACAACAATTTATCACATACCAAGGACATGCAATAATGTTCAGAAAATACATTATGTGACCTATATCGTCGTCTCATTCGAAATGAATGATAGCTGATTCAACGAAAAAAAAACTCCAATTTTTTTGTCTGACACGACCTCCATACACAGTAAGCTTTTTATATAAATGAATAAAATAAGTTTAAGGGGTTATATCCACTTGTGATTTTCAAAAAATTTTTTGAATGTACATATATTCAAGAATATTCTCTGAAAATTTCAAATCGATCCGACAATTAGTTTCGGAGATATGAGCGTATTAGTAAGAACGTCTCCGAGCGTTCGAAAGTAGGCGGAGCACGAGCCGGAGTAGCAGCTGTTTCTTGTAGCTTCTATCCTTTTGTTCTCGACTTATATTGTGTTTGGGACCCTAAAATAATAATACAAAGGTTTAGTTTATACCTGAAACCTATGTTGAAGGTTAAAAATATGTGAACTCATCAGTTAGAAGTGATCTTCCACGTGGACAAGTTGTGTTTGTACTCAGTTTGTGTATTTCTCAGTGTGTATAGTTCAATTAATTAAAGTAAAAAATGCCTCGTAAAGTTAGCAGAGAAACTCGCAGAATTTCCAAAGAACGTTTGGATCGAGGAAAGAAACGGAAACTTTGCCCAGCTATAAACATGATTATGAGGCCTTACCACCTGATGTTGCAACAGCTATTTTTCCAATTTACGAAGATCTAAGTAACAAAAAATTATTGGAACGATGTGTTTCGATGGGCCTAGCACTAAAATTGATTTGACACAAATTTTTTGACGTTTCATCCTCTTAAAAATTGGATTGGAGTCCAATTTTTATCCACTCACCAATTTTATGTATTATGCAATAAACGTAAAAATTTCAATTGATGGGGGGATGTAATATGTAATTAATAGTTATCTCCAGCGATGAACGAACCCATTTATACCCATTATATGTAATATATAATTATTAAGCCAGAGTAATTAGCCATCCCACCCAATTATGAATAAAATAGGTAGAATTTTTCATTTAGTCATTTTTCTAAGTGCTATTCGACAATAAACATTTAACGCATATTGAATAGGCAAGGCAGGCAGGCAACACATTAATGTACATCTACACATATCAATTCAGCCATTAAATGTAATGTGTACAGTTAAACTGGTGTACGTTGTCATTATCAATAAAACAACAATTTATCACATACCAAGGACATGCAATAATGTTCAGAAAATACATTATGTGACCTATATCGTCGTCTCATTCGAAATGAATGATAGCTGATTCAACGAAAAAAAAACTCCAATTTTTTTGTCTGACACGACCTCCATACACAGTAAGCTTTTTATATAAATGAATAAAATAAGTTTAAGGGGTTATATCCACTTGTGATTTTCAAAAAATTTTTTGAATGTACATATATTCAAGAATATTCTCTGAAAATTTCAAATCGATCCGACAATTAGTTTCGGAGATATGAGCGTATTAGTAAGAACGTCTC
This sequence comes from Chrysopa pallens, assembly GCA_020423425.1. Classification (NCBI taxonomy): domain Eukaryota; kingdom Metazoa; phylum Arthropoda; class Insecta; order Neuroptera; family Chrysopidae; genus Chrysopa; species Chrysopa pallens. The sequence continues at coordinate 26,024,960 of CM035593.1, read as the reverse complement.
CGAGCGTTCGAAAGTAGGCGGAGCACGAGCCGGAGTAGCAGCTGTTTCTTGTAGCTTCTATCCTTTTGTTCTCGACTTATATTGTGTTTGGGACCCTAAAATAATAATACAAAGGTTTAGTTTATACCTGAAACCTATGTTGAAGGTTAAAAATATGTGAACTCACCAGTTAGAAGTGATCTTCCACGTGGACAAGTTGTGTTTGTACTCAGTTTGTGTATTTCTCAGTGTGTATAGTTCAATTAATTAAAGTAAAAAATGCCTCGTAAAGTTAGCAGAGAAACTCGCAGAATTTCCAAAGAACGTTTGGATCGAGGAAAGAAACGGAAACTTTGCCCAGCTATAAACATGATTATGAGGCCTTACCACATGATGTTGCAACAGCTATTTTTCCAATTTACGAAGATCTAAGTAACAAAAAATTATTGGAACGATGTGTTGGTGGTTTTAACCAGAACAATAATGAAAGTTATAATCAGCTGATATGGAAAATAACTCCAAAAATTATTCCAGCTGGCTCTAAAATTGTGGAAATAGCTGCAAACATTGCAGCCGGGATCTTTAATGAAGGTAAAACATCTCTTCTTTATTATATGAGTGCTATGGGATTATCACTTGGACCCAATGCTCATTCCTACGTGAGTAAAGAGGACGCAGAGCGCATCTCAATTTCGGACGCAAGAGCGCAAGGGTCGACGCGCGAGGGGAGAATGGCTCGTAGACAACAACAACTAAACATTTTGGAGGCAAATGACGAAGCAGAGGGTTCCTCTTATGGTGCTGGAATAGATGACACGATGTAAGTTGAAAAAAAAAATTTTTAATTTAGTGTAAATCGTTCCCGAAACTTTAAACGCGTTTATCTCAAAACCGTGTTTTCAGAGTCGGTGGCCAAAATTTCTCCGAAACCGCTAAACCGATCGGTTTGAAATTTTCACACGACTTACTCAGATATATTTTTCAAGTAATGATCGAAGGAATAAGGTTTTGGACAATAATTTCGATTTTTTAAGCCCTTTTGAAGTGAAAAATTTTCATGAAAAACAGAATTTTTTTTTTGAACGGCCGCCATTTTGTCAAAAATCAAAATTTTGACTAGACCTTCGATTATTACTTGTATTTATTTATTACAAAACTAAATATTTTTGGTTTTTGGTTTTCAGATAATTTGGACCAGAGATATCTTGGCCACCGCCAAGCACTTTTTTTTGGAGGTCTCTCCGCAGATCATCTACAGGAGCTAGGGGATCCAATATTTTTTTAAATAAACCGCTGATTGTTAAAGTACATTAAATTCTGTTTAAGTACATTTTTTCCATTAATGTATAAAATAAAATGCCTCTTTGGAAAAAATTCACAAAAAAACGCGTTTTTTCTGCCTCGCAAGTGGATATAACCCTACAGAAAATTGTTTAAAACAAAGCTGTAATGTGAAAGGTCATATTCATCTCAAGTGCATGCTGTTAAGTTTTTATATACTCGGTATATTATTGAGTATCACAACTTGTATATACATCTCTTTCTTATAAAAAAAGTCTTATTGGTAATTCTACGATAAGCGGTCATTTTCTATAGGAATATTATATAACAAAATTGTTGAATATTCATGTAATTTATGCGACATTTTTATTCACAATCAACTCATTTGTGCATTTATCTTAAACTTTGAAGATTATTTATCTAAAACTTTAAAGAAAATTGTATATAAGTGTCATGGACATCTTACCATTTTGATCTACCATAGAATGAACCTTATATATAAACACATATATGACGTCATTTATACAAATCTCCTTCTTTGTTTCATTATGAATTTTGAACGTCCATATTTTGGCTACTTTTTGAGATTTGTAAGAGGTAAATTCAAATTCATGTTCGTGAAGTAAAGACGCTTCAATTGAAATATTTATGCATCTTCCTTATTATGTTACGTGCATAGAGGTAAAAACTAGTGTCAGTAACAACAAATACAATGACATTGCTCTATGTCTATACACAAAGAGGCACAACCATTATGTTACATAAAAAGATTCACATTTGAGGGTTCAAAGTCTAGATAAATTATATTACATTAAACGAAGGATTTCCACTATTATTTGTCTATGTCACCTTTCGATTTCCTTTCGTCATGCTGCTTTGAATCTGTTTTATACATACAGATAAAAAAAAACACACAAAGAATAAAGTTTAGTCACGATTATATTCTGTATAGTCCGGGATTAACACACATATTAACGAAACATGTCGGTGTACAAAGTAAATTTGATGGTTTTATTATGGATGCCATTAGTATTTTTGCCAGTCATCGTTTGGTGTGATGACACTAGCAAATAAAGATACACCAAATTTACTTCCGATGGTATGCATTCACCGTTGTTTGGCAGCCTTCACTTGTTATCAAATTCTGGTTAATATTAAAATTATTGTTGAACTAACAAAGACAATACAATTTCAAAGAATATTTGAAGTTGCATCTTCAGAACAGCACAAAAATATTAAAAATAAAATTGGAAACAAAATGTTGTCCTCGATTTTTTCGATTCTTCAAAAGGGAATTACCTTAAAAAAATTAGTGTCTCCTATTTCGATAAAATTATGTTTATAAGAGTACTTTGAGATATCAAAAATAATATCTATATAATGATAGAATGCGTAGTTTTTGAGATATCGCATGAAATCCAATGCAGGCATTTATATTTTTTAGAATTTAAATCTAAAGATAAATAATTAGCCACCCAACGGAAAATAATAGTTATTTTTGATTTTCCCAGACCTTAATTACTTTAAAATATCTAAAACTAGCAATCAAACTTTTTTGGATATTTGCGATTTTTAAGGTTTTTCTTATAATCACAAAAGCAACGCAAAATTAAACGTTGGTTATACGTTTACGTAAATATACGTGGTTACGCGTTGGATTTTTACCGGAAATTATTTCATCATTTTCCGCATATCATAAAATTTCTTTTTTCTATCTTGAAAGCCGAATTACCGAAAACCGCAAAAGTTTATCAATTTGTAAAACTTAGTTTACAATTTTTCAATACAAGTGCTCGACTATTGACAACAACACTTACTGTAAACATTTCAACTTTATATATTTTTGTATTTACATTTATTCTCAATGTTTTTATTCGTGAATTCTAACAGATTGACAATGGCACACACAATCAGAAAGCAACAAAGATACTCCCATCATCATCTATTGCTACCATTCGTATTTCGTTTTTGTTTTTTCATGACATCAATTTCCATCACAAAATGTAAGGAATCTATTATTTATTTTTATATGTTATTTAAATAATATATTCCTATTCGTATTAAATTTCTTATATACTCTGATTATATAATATTATGAACAGAGTATGAAGGAAATATATGGCAAGCCTTACGCTTTATTTGAATTAAAAAAATTTCCTGATATTTTATTATTCGGATAATATTTTCATTAACAAATCCAGATAAATGATAGGGGAACCCAACCGAGGATTTTTGAATTTACTCGAGCGCGTTAGGTTAAGATTTGAGAGATATCTTCCCCCTTGTGTAGTGCCTCCATCAAATATTATCCCTCTATATGACGCGACGCGTATATGGTTCTCGATCAGGGTATTACAACGAAAAAATCAATAGTTGGATTTAATGAAACACGTCAGATTAAGATGTGGTAAGTTGATTACGTGCTGAAAAGTGTATATAATTAACTAATTTGACGAGATGAGCGTGACGCACTTAGCGTATCTTTTTTTTATGTTTCTGATCCTACCATTCTATTTCAAATCTTCAGATTAGTTAAATGTTCACTTTTCAACACGTAATCACCCTACCATATCTTAATCTGACATGCTCGATTCAATCCAACTATTATCATCGGCTACCCTGTACATGCGGCACCATATATAGAGCTAAAATTTGGTGAAGACATTAAGTTAGGAGTAAGATTTCTTCCATATCTTAATGTGACGTGCTGAAGTATTTCCAAAAATCTCCGCTTGGGGTTACCCTGCCATTTATAAAATCGAAACGTGACACTGTCCTACATAAAAATGCGCTAGACTGCGCCATAAAAACTGGAACATAAAAAGCATGAACTCAAACGAACTTAACTGCAAATCGATAGTATGTTAGAAGACAAAATAAATCCAGCAATCATACTTAAACGCCCAAATAAAATATTCAGTGTACGCTCATGATTAAAATGATGTTTATGGTAATTTTCAAATGTTATTCTGTCATTTAATAATATTCCGAGCACAAGATGGAATTCGATCAAGTTGTTGACTTGTAAAATTATAGCTAGAATTATTCAACAATTGGTTTATTTATGTACTGCTATTTCTTGCATACGCAATGGGTTTTTTCTCAAAAATAAATCCGTACAAGATGTCCTAAGTAATAATGTATGAAAATGTATTAATAAATCATTTATGAAAAGTGGTTAAATTTTATATAAAGACAAACACAAACCATTCATTGTTTTTAAACAAAGCTTTGGCTCCCAATTACAAATACCAAAAAAGGAGCTTAAAATTGTTTGTCTAAAGCTATTAACGATTCTTTTAATCTGCATTGTAATATTTAATATATACATATCAAATGCTTTTTTTGAATGACTGACTGATGTACAGTCTAAGCCGCTAATTCTAGAGACCTGGGAGGGGTGTAATTTGTACGACATAGGCATTCGATAAAAAATAATTTTCCGAAATTCTATCCCTAAAGGAGTAAAAACGGAGGCATCTTTGTACAACGTGATTCCTTGGTCCAATCTACTTCAAATTTTGCATGTAATCGATGTACTATCGTTTGACAAAATAGGAAATTTGTTTTTCAAAATTTTTTCTGTAAAAATTGCCACGAAAACGCGTGAACGGGTCTGCTAGTAATCAATAAAGTTATTATATCTTTATATGTTATTCAAATTATCCATATTTTAAACTAAATAAAACGTTATATTAAATGGGTTTAGCAAATAACTCTAAATTTTCTTTCAATAATACTAAAAACTTATTATTATTAAGTGAAAAAGAAAATAATAAAAAACGCAACTCACCCCAACCACAAAACAAAATAAACAAAAAATTTTAATATTTAGATATGAAGAACATATTTCTAATATTTTCTTAATAAAAATTTATTTTATATTTTTGTTATAATATTAAAAAACAAAAAAACATAATATTAAAGAAATATCATATATGGAATTTTTGTTTGCGTTTTTTTCACTACTAACCCAAACATTTGTTTTGTAGTTTTTTCGCCTATAGCTTGCTTCATTGTTGTGTACATTCATAGAAAGGTTGAACGAAAACTGAGCCAAAATTTGTATTCTCCACTAAGTAAGAGATTTGTGTAAGAAACTTTGTTAACAACAATTTAATAATACACCGAAAAGTCCTAAGTCTGTATTAAAATTTTACTTTAATTATGCTTTCATAGCTTTCTTAGTATTCTAAAGTTTAAGTGAATATTATCGAAATAGTATTAAAAAATAACTTTTGGTACGGTAATAGACAATTAAACAAAGATCTCAAACATTTAGCTCCAAAAATACACTGGCGTTGAATGGTTCAAAATTATCGGCCATACCAAACAAATTTGAGGTAAAAACCTACAAAAATATACCTTAGTTTAAGAGACAGGCATTATTAGAGGCTATATATAAAGCCCTATCTCGAAGGGAATGTTATGTTTTTAGGGAATGGTAAGCAGTGAAAACGATATATGCAAATACGTGAGAACGAAATGTTAATGTTTGTGCAAGTGGATATTCACGTCTTCCTGGTTCCCGAAAACGCAATAATAATTATTTGATAACAGATACTCCACCAGGAACTTTAGGCTTATTGTCTATAGAACTTAGACAATAAGCCTAACACACTGTGGTTCAGTGTGATCTGGGGAGTGGTTCACTGTGTCCACCACCAAGTAGATAATTCATTCTGAACCCTTTTAAAAAAATACAAATATCTTACAACAATAGAAAATTAGTGTCCTATTGAATACATAAATGCAAAATCCAAACTAAAAGGATTCTAATAAGTATCTTGTTAAAGTATAGTTATACAAATTCGGAAGTAATATCAGTGAAAGTGAAAATTGATTTACTGTTGGACAGTAAAACCATACCATTAATTTTATATTTATTTATTAAATTCAATTCTTTCAATCAACTTCATGATCGCGATGGAGTTAATTAAAAAGAGTACGAATTGGTAAGTAATGGATCTGCAATCGCCTGTTTAGCGGAAATTATTAAGACACGTCTGGAGTAGTGAGAGAGAAATTACTCCAGACTTGTTCTTATCCATAAACCGACTTTATAATCAATTAACCGTTAATTATAGTTAGTTTTCATTATCCATTAATTATAATTAACAAACTTTTTCATGATAAATGAGTTTTTTTTAAATTTGTTTCGTGATTTGTTAAATATTTTACCCTTAGAAGTTGAATTTTTCACGTTTTGCACTTTTCCTTTTGATTTTATGGACTGTTCTCGTATTGATTCAGTATCATCATGTGTAAAGTCGTTAGTTTTATAAATTGGGCTTCATTCATTTCTGATTTATATTACATTGTACGAAATTTATTGCCCAGTTTACAATACAGCCCTCGTGCTTTTTGAAATTATTCAGGTAAAAATATAGTGAGAACATAAACACAATGACAAGTTATAGAGATATTTTTCCATTTTCTTTTATTTACACTTTATACACGTGTGTTGTTACTACATTGATTATAACACAACCAACTTTCTTCTATATTAGTATTAAACAAAACAGAGATACGATAGATGGACAGACAGACATGTGTAACGAAACATACATAACCAAGCAATACAATAGAAAATGAAAAAAACAAATATTGTAAAGAACAATAAGAATATGCCTCAAAGTATGGTGTATTAGCTACATAGACCACAGTAACCAGTCGTAACAAAATAACATAATGGAAGCTTTTTACTTTGTCTAATTTTTACTTTTGAAAGTGATTTATAAATTACTTGAGTCTACTTTCAACTCATAAAGTCATTATCGAGTAATGAATAATTATTCTTTTATTTTGGAAATATATAGGGAAAGTAGGTAAGATTATTTTGGATGAAGGAAACTGTGGGTGGAATTAGTCAATATTTCTTCGATATTTATAATTTTAAATTTAATAATGGGCTTTTATTAATATCTATTTGATTATTTAAAATTCTTGGATTTATTTAATTTATTTATCTCAAGAGCTTCTACCAAATTTAATTTTTGGCTAGAAGTCCAGGATATTAATATTTACAATAAAACCTGAAATTTTACAATTTTAAAACTCTATCATTAAATTTGAAATTATAAATTTCGTAAAAATATTTACCTACTCCATCCACAGTTTCTTCATTCAAAATAATCTTACCTACTTTCCCTAAATATTTCCAAACCTACCACGGATATGTACTGTGGTTTAACAAGTGTTGTTTATTTAGAGTATGGACAAACGACACTTTGTTCGTATAATAACAAAGAGGTATGACGTGTTTGGGTTCGAATTCAACAATGTTTTTCTTTATAATATGATTGATACATTTTCAATAATGAAAAGCAACAATTAATTAAATCGACAGATTTTTTTAGATTTGTATTAAATCAGAATTGTTATGAGAAAATTTTATACAATAAGTGTCTATAAGAGAAGAAACTAATCAATATTTCCAGATATAATTATCAAATTTTCTATAAATTTTGCGTTTCCTAGTCTACTTAAGACAAAATTTATTCGTTATTTTAATAAAATATTTATAAAAAAAATAAAGAAAAAAATAAATTTAATAAAAATCTATAATAAATTTCAAATTTGCAAGAATTGACATGATATTTCATCTCAGGGTTTCATCTCAAGCAAATTAATAATAATAATAAGATACCAAAAAAATTAATTCATCCTTATGACGTCATAAAAAGGAAAAACATTAACTTTGCTCTATTACGCTCAATTCTAATCTAATTTTGGCAAACAAAGTATGTAATCCTACTAAATTTAAGTCTTAGTTTTATTTAGTTAAATAATGCATATCTATGATAATTATGAAGATAGTGAGGCCCAGGCTATGATATTTCATATAAGGATTAAATACGCTCAATTATGATCCAATTTTGGCAAACAAAGTATGTAATCCTACTAAATTTAGGTCAAAAAATTGTTGGTTAAATCATACATATATTGGATCTTTAACAAACAAATAAATAAAAGTACTTTACTGATTAGTCGTTAATAAACATTAAAAAAATAATATGTAATATTTTTTGTTTGTTTTAATGTACATTTATGATCCTCTAAGGCACATCGCACATGAGGTGATTTGCGTGAAATCGGCGATATCATACATATGATTTGCTTATGGAAACCAATGTATAGTCGCACACGGCGTGATTTTCGTGATTTGAAATCATACATGTGATAAAAAAATCGTTGTTAAAATCCTTCGTTCTTAAAATCATATGGGCAACTTTTTTTTATTCTTGTTTATACAGTCATATAAATCAATGTTTATGACAAAGATAGAGAGTTAAATAATGTTTTTTTAATATTTAAAAATAAAAACTTGTCAATTCTTGTTTATACACAAAAATAAAAAAGGTTACATTCATGCCCTGAACCATATAGAACAGGCTTAATAGGTGCATCTTATAAAGCAGATCATAATTTTTTTTATATACATACATATGCATTAAAGAAAAGGAACGAAGAGTAACAAGTATTAAGTAAATGCTTATAATATCCTGCAATATTTATATCTTTGAATACATGCTATACTTTTATCACATGTATAGTATTGTTGCAACTGTTGCAGTGTCGTATACGGATAGAGATTACTTTCCATAAGAAAATTACATGTACGAAATCGCACTGTGTAAGATAAGCATAATCAAATACTGAAATCGTAAGAATTCCATGATGCGACAACAATCGTATGTAATTTTACATTCGTAAGCAACGTTGTCAAATACATAAGAGCTTTCACCTATAGTATTACTCAATTAAATGCTCAACCTAAAAAATTTCTAGACAAATTTATTATTTGTGGATAGCAAAAAGGGAAAAACCTCTTTCTCTAGGTATACTTCTCCTAATTGTTGTAGGAACGTTGCAATAGATACAACATTTCTTCATTATGGCAGTAATGACGTTCTGCAAGAGTTTATAAACTTATTTTCTTATAACACTTTTCAAGCGTCAATATTAATTTCATTCATTTCAATGACAGGGTAAATAAACAGAAATGAACTTTAGACTTATTTTATAAAATTAAGCCAATATATCTTATACTATTAAATACTGATATAATTATTATTTTATGTTTACAAAATGAACTGTAGAAATATAGTAATTGTACAGTGGCTATAATCTGTATCTATTCTAATCACATTAAACAAATAAAACAAGTTAAGGTAACTAATAACAGAGTTAATATATATATATATATATATATAAACATATATATACATATATATATATATATATACATATATACATATATATATATATATATATATATATATATATATATATATATATATATATATATATAAAAAATGTATGAACATTTCTCGGAATGTTTATATTCGCCACAGTTTAAGCTAATTAACAGATTCTTATTATATACGAAAAATGTTCATTAGTTATCTTCATGACGAACGGGAGACTGAAATGGGTAAATACTAATATACTCTGTCTTAACCTTATATATATATATATATATATATATATATATATATATATATATCTTTATAAACATATATATACATATATATATATATATATATATACATATACATATATATATATATATATTTATATATTTATATATATATATATATATATATATATATATATATATATATATATCGATAATATCGATAATATATATATAGCGATATCGCCGATATCGGCGATTTCGCCGATTTCACCTAAATCACCTCATGTGCGATGCGCCTAAAATTGACAATATTTATGAAAGAAATTTAAATTCTTTAATTTTTATTCAAAAACATTAATTTTTTTTTTTATTCATAATTAGTTCAACTGAAAGTTGTTTATCTATGTTTAATTGTTATTTTCGATTTTATAATAAGCACTAAAAAAGTTATTCTGCTGCTCCTATGTGGGTGGATAAATTTAAATATCTTTTTTTTTTAATTATATCTCAAAACTTACTGACCCTATCTATCAACTATATTCGAATTAAGGTGGAAATTTCAACGTTTTTTAATATTTTTGAAAATATATTTTTCTTAATTTTTATGATTTACGTACTCCTTTAAAAAGGGTATCCCTGTTTGAGATTGCTTGACGATTGGAATCGTGTTGTTTAAGTAGATATTTCTAGAATTTATATTTCTACAGACATTTCGAGATAATTTCAACAATATTCCAAAAAACATATTTATTAAATATAAGTGTGAGAGTTTTATTTTACGCTGTATTAAGCCCAATGCTCTGTTGTCTTTAAATAAAATTTTTAATTAATATAAGCCAATAGCATTATTCAATTTAATTATAATCCAATTTTGTTTGTAGTTTATTGAGCAGAATAAAGAAACAATAATCCAATAAGTGAATTTATAATAAAATAATTCGCAATAATTTAATACGAGTAGAAAATTAATAGTTTTAATTTTCTTGAAATCCTACTTCTCAAATAAGTTCTATTTACAATACAAAGCATGTCTTAAATAGTTGGATTTACATCATGGTAGAATGATTCAAAAGAAAACAACATATTCTATTCTTCTCACTAACAGAAGAATGACAATGATGATGACAAGCCATCTAAAGCAAAAGACCCACAACACAGCATAAGGTGTATGGCACCCATTTACTTCAATATATGAATGATTATTTAATTTAACCTTATGAAATTGACTTCTGGTACATTAACAGTCAGAAAAAATTTTGAATCTAAGGATGAGAACTTAAAAATAGCGCCAGTATCACCACTGGTGAAACTATTTCACCCGCAGAAAGAAAGCCATTAGAAAAAATAAAAAAATTAGAAAATTTTTCCAACAAAAGCTTTTGAGACCAGCTACGGGATTTTTAAGCAAGTTCAATGGATTTTGAGCTAATTTGGGAGGTTTGGGAGTTCAAGGTAGTTTAAAGATAAAATTTGTTTTCTTTTAAACGGAAACTTCGTTTCCGCAAATCTGTCAAATTCATAAATACTAAACCCATTATAATCGTCTCATGACACCAAACTTATTAACCCAAAATTTAAATAACTATTATTTTAATATAACCTTGAATATCAATGTCAGATATTTTTTAAATACCCTGTATATTTTATAACCATGTGAATTTTGAATTTACTGCTTTAGGATATAAGTACGTTGATAAAAGGTAATCGTTCAATTTTAGTAAAAATTTATATTCTCCTCAATTTCGATTTACTACACTTTTATGTTAATTTCGAAACATTTTCAATCTATAAAATTTTTTTTTCAAATTTTGCATATTTTAATACATTTTAGAGACATTTTAATAGACTAATTGTCCACACACAATACAGAAACTATATACATACGTCAGTTTATAAAATAAAACATCAACATGGTTATTTTACACAGAATTGCGTGGATAATTAAATATTTCTATTCAAATTTTAGAAGAGTTTTTCCAATACAATTAAATATGAGCTGAATTGGTACAAACAATGGAAGAAGATTTGTTTTCAATTATTTCGCAAATATTTTAAATTATTCAATGGTAGGAAAATAATTTAAATACGCTTTTAGGCTTTCACTTAATTTTATGTGAATACAAAAGTGGAAATTGTAATATTTTACAATAGAAATGAAAATATTCAGAAGAAAGTAAATGCCCTGAAAGGTTGATAATAAATATTATCCTAACATTTGATGTAATAATCATTTAAATACACACATAACAGTAAAAATAAACATAAGATAAAAAAGTATTTTATAATCATTCCTATAAATGAAATCTATTACAGATAATACCATCGAAATCTCCATACAATCATCTTCATACGAATATAGTACAGTTACATTTACAATTTTAGTTCAAAAAACTCTTGTGAACGCTGTGAAATAAGCTTATCGAAATTTTTGAAATTTCGAATTTCGAATGAAGAAGAAAAAAATTGGAAAAATGTACAAATGTAACAAGATAATTGTACACATAGGAATATTACGAGGTGCACATGCAGTTTAATCACATCTAGTATACTGTCTCTTTGCAAGGAAAAGGAACTATCCAAAATTCTTACGACTAAGCAGATCACCCGAATTATGATAAAGCAACCGAAATTTCAATCATTCTTAGCTATATGAACCTAAGAAGAAACCTACAAAATACTTCATCAAACATATATGTTTACTTCATTCGAACCGCATTTAGCTGCCATTTCAATGATTCAAACCCTTCCTCTAATCTAAGTCGTCAGATACTGAGACGTCTAACATGTCTTCAATCGCACGGCCACTTGACTATGTTACAAGATAAAGTACACTTTGTAAATGTAATACTTTCTTTTTTAGCTGAATGTTGGCACTTTATAAACATTTTTCAACTGAAACAACTGCGCTAATATAGAAATACTCTAAAAGCAGAAAATAAGAGCTCACACAAGCTCAGAAGACCTTTTTACTATACCATATATATATACAGTAAAATAAAGAAAAATAAAAAACGTAAAAGACAAATGAAAAAACGTTGTGAAACGTTGTCAGGAAAATAGAAGAATTGATGACAACGACGACAAACGAACGACAATGGATGAACAGTGTATGTATGTAGTCTGTTACTTGTGTGCGCTTGGTTTTAGAGATAGATGTATCTGCCAAGTAGTACTTTACAATATCTATATCTTTGAATAATGTTACTGATAAACATGGTGAATGGAGGAAACATTACAATACTTTTATGTGCAAGAAGAGAACATAACAAATATAATAAAAGTATTTCAAGTACAATAACATAATGTTCAAATGTGTTTACAGTTCAACCTCATTGATCAAAATGACCAATGATATATTGGGAAAATTATTATTACTTTCAATCAGAGATGTAACGGATATCCACATCCGTATCTGTATCCGCGGATATCCGCAAGAATTTTTTGCATTATTAAGTATTATTACGTATATGAATTAATAAGTGAGTGATGCAATAAAATACTGTTAAATCCAAATAAAATAGTTTTTAAAAATTACATATTTGTCAAAAATTTAATGTTTTAACCCTTATTGAAGTAAGCTAAATGAAAATTCTTATAGATGGCTACCTTCCTAAATGTACTACTTAGTAATTACACTATCAAAATTCAAATTTATTTTTGAAATTCATTGTTATTCAAATCACAAATCACAATCACATTTTATTAAATAAATAATTACATTTTAAGGAAATTCAAACATTTATACCGATTGGTTGAGTTGAGATTTAGGCACAGATTATCTGTATCCGTATCCGTTTATCTCCATTTTTAATGATCCGGTACATCCTTGCTTTCAATATAATAAAGACATTCTACTCTGCTAAAAACTCAACCGATTTTTCATCTCATTTTACACTGTAGATGAAGAGATGCCACGAATAGTAATTTAGCAGAATACTCTTATATATCTCTAAAAGGAAAAATATTTCAATAATCTGACAATTTCAGTGTAAGAGAAAACGAGAGCTTGATTTTTATTTTTTATTCTTTATTTTTTGCTATTATTTTTTTGAGGAAAATAATTGAAGGATAACGGAAAAATTTAATTAAGACTATTTGACCGTAATTAAAATTGGAGTGATTATACAAATTTGGTAGAAAGGTCAAATCAGTCAGAGAATCTGCAGATGAATAACCACAAAAATATTAATCTGCCTTAAAATTATGTTCAAAATTATAATTTCATGTTAAAGCAGACCATTTTCAGATATTAAAGGTTACAGTTGTCACATATACACCGTTTGCTGATCGAATGTTGATCATTTTCGAGTGTGTTGCTTCGATGCCAGTCATCGAATTTAAGATAAATATTTTTCAAGATTAGAATTGGATAGTTTCGATATCGAAAATATGTGAGTTTTATAGAAAAATGCATATTCCATTCCACATTCCAGGGAATATCTTTATAAAAAGGATCATTACTTGAAACAGCGAGATCTATTTATCACGAATTTATCTCAAAAGTAAGGAAGATATAAATATACATAAATTCATGAGAAAAGTTATAAGCAATGTCCTAAAGAATTCTCAGAATTCTCAGAACGCAGTGCTATATTGGACACCTAACTAATGTTGACATTCTCAGTAAGTTTACAATGATTTCATCAAAAAACCCATGAGATACCATAATTCTATTAAAAATAAGCAAGTCTAGGAGCGACGAATTTTAAAACAAATAATTCTAGTGACGTTGAAACGTAGAAATATGTCTGCGAAGTAAATAAAAATTTATCTATAATATTAAATTTTTGCCATCGGAATATCTCCTAGGTCTAGTAATTTTAATACGTTAACAAAGGATCTAGACATTGTGATAATTTTTTTTTTTCTATTCTGAGTTTTCATTAAATGTAAATTGTTCATTTCACATAGATAATGTTTCACTTTCATTAGAATGTTATAAAATCAGGTTATTATCGCAGTGGTTAACATAACCTTGCAACTGTCACTACTGACACAAATACCTACTAGTATTCTGAAATTTAATGTAAAATTCTATAAATAATATTAATTTTCATAAAGTTATATAATTGAACAAATAGAAATATTAGTTTATAGAATATAACGAGTCATATAACTTAGTTAACGACTTTATCATATAGAAGCCCGTTTGATTGCAGTTGACATTGTTAAACTGTTCGTTGCAACAAATAAGATATAACGTTATTACATAACGTACCTTTTACCTACATACACATGGACTTAGTGTAATATTATTATATAGTACAGCATTTTTACCTTGAAAGTTTTCAATAGCTAAACTAAGTTTAACTTGCAAATGCAGATTTTCGCTTTTCAAAAATGTTTGAAGGACGGGATAAGAAAATTTTGAAACATGCATTGAATTCGCGAAAATGATGCAAAAAGTTTTAGAGGGTACAGTTTAAAGTTCACTTTAAGAAACTCTTTAGGTTCCGTAAAAATTCAAAAACGTACATCGATTTTTTTAGCACTTCAGACCCTAGCAAAACATGGTAATATAAAAATTTATCGTTTGTCAACGTAGTATTGAACAAAACAGTCTGAATGTTAATTTAAAACAAAAATTCTTTGTACGAAAATACGACAGAAAACAAAAGTTTCAGATGTTGCTGTTAGCGTAAGGACTTTGAGTTGGCATAAGGCGGATCACCTACTTCGACAATCAGCGGATCGTTGCACAAAATGCTGTGCTCTCTAGATTCCTTATAATTACAAAAGCAAAAAGTTTTGACGTAAAAAAGTAGAAAGTTTTGACGTTGGAAGACGACCTGACTGTTCAAGGCATTCGACTTTAGCCAATACATCCACTTAACTACCCACGTTTAAACGCATTTTATATCATCCTAGATATGCTTTATGCTAATTTTAATTCTTAATTTGTAATCAGCGACCATAATTTGTAATCAGGGACCCCCATAAACCATAAACGTTTCTGCCGTTTTTGGTGGAATCCAAAGCACGAATAAAAAATTGCATTACAGTGTATCCAGAAAAATTAATGCATCATTTCCAACAATCAAGCATAAAACTTCCTTGTATTGTCCATTCAACAATACTAAATACTTTAAAGCTAGCTAGCTGTGTGTATCTGCTTATAGTGCTTAGTTCGTAGTTTTTCAATAAAAAAATGCTCGACTAATTTTCGGTGCCTGTAATAAGATGTTACCACCATCGGTGTTGTATCGTATACGTAGCGTTAGTTGAATCGAGTTACACAACTACATAAATATTTCCGTTCTATGTAAACGTTGATAACGGTGATATGTTCAATTATGTTGTGCACACCTAGATTTACTTAAGATTTTAATAAAATGTATGTCTAGCTTGTAATATGATGTACATAGGTAGGTTAAGGTGTGTGTAGGTTTATATGTTAGCCAATCGTTCTGTTAGTTAAATGTGTAATATCGTCACACCATACAACTATCCTTTTATATAATGCGACGAAGTTTAGAAATAGGGGTATTGCAAGTGTTGTTTCAGTAATTGGTTTTACCATAGAAATTTACTAAACTTGATCCTTCGAAATTCAAAACTCTAATTAATAATCTTTGATATATATATATATATATATATCGACGTATAGTTCGATAAACACAGTTTTAAAACACGTAAAATAACGAATTCCTATTCAATAGTCAATCAAAATTAATCTTATGTGGACCATAGCAAACAGCAAAAATGTGTGGACTTAATACTTAATGTCTAAATTTTTTATGTACTTTTATACGCTAACAAAGTTCAGCTTATTTTGAATAATAAATAAAACATTTATATAATTACCTCTGTTTATACATCATTATCTCTATAAACATAATCAGATGTCTACTTTTATTCCAAATACATTTTAAGTTGAAACCCCGAAAGACTGATTGTTATATCAGTTATGGTTCCTTCAATCGTACCCACATTTACTTCTATAACTGTGATTATTCTAGAGCTAGCTATAAATGAAGATTTCCTACCAGGGGTACTAAAGGGTGTAAATTTGCATCATTTAATTTGTAGACTCTGGGTAACTTTAAGCTGATCGTACCTGGTACCTTAATTTAAAAATACTATACGAGATGGCGAAACAATCGTATATCAAAGATACTTTATTGACGTTTTTATTATTCCTGAATAGTAGTTTTTTAATACATCATTTAAATATTTGCATCGTTCATATCATATTGATTGGCTATAATACTAGCCTACGATATTTTATTACTTTATTCAAGAATATTAGTCAATATCATATCATTAGTACATATAAAAACATTATTGTCAATAATGTTATAACTTGAAGTATATACCATTAACTTGATTTGAATATGGATTCAAACTAGGAATCGTTGTACATAAATGTGAATTATCATTAGACTTCCATAAAAACATTGTAAAAACGATTTTAAGACGTTTCAAAAAATATTATATGATTGGTTTCTTGAAGTATTTTATCTAATTACTTGATTTTTAATTCGGACCGAAATAATAGTAGGAGATATTCCACAACTGAACACGCTTTTTTCAATGTGCCATGAAAATATAAAATATATATACAATAGTTTATAAAATAAAACTTTGATATTTATTAGTTAATTTTGCTGAAGAAGTACAAAAACTAACCCATAAAAACGTTTATTATACTCCCTTTCAATGTAAATTTAAAACAAAATTAAACTATTATTACTTTTTTTAAAGGAAAATTTGATATATCATTCTTATCGTCGCAATAAGTCTGCAAATTTTCAGCGTGATTTATCACGGATTAGATTTAAAATTCGATATACAGTTTTATATATATAAACAAATATTGAAAGCCATAATCATTAACCTTCTTTACGGCTTTGGCGTACTCATACTACATGTTTTATTAAATTATTTTAATTTCAAATTTATTCATTATGGTTTCGATGGAATTGATGGTAGATAATTCGGATTTACAATATAATTCTAGTGAAATCTTTGAAAATATTCTTACGTATATAATACAGTTTTACGATTTTTCTGGCAATTTTTTTAAACAAAAATTTGATATATCGCAAACGAATCGCATGCAAATTTTCAGATCGAGTGATTGCGGGGAAAGGGGTTAAAATTGTCAGACACTACAAGTTCAAACAAAGGTAATAAAAATATGTAATAAAAAGAGACAGTCCGTCTTGTTTTTTATATATTTCTAGCCCTTATTTAAAAATGGTTAGTAACATTTCAGGTTGCGCGTATTTGACTATTATTTATCGAATTTTTAAAATCTATTTAATGCGACTTTAATAATTATGGTATTACAGAATAAATCTTCATCAACAAGTGTGAATTAATTATAATCTGAAAAGCATAATCCTGAAAGTCCAGCTGTTACATATTAAATAATGTTTTAAATAATTTGAAAATTTTAATGGATGATTAAATCACTGATACACTGTAATGAGATTTGGGATAACACATCATCAGCACTCGAAAACACAAATTAATATGATCATTTATCTAAATGTGAAAATGTACGTATATGAAGTTTTGATATCGTTTAATTGGATGTATATGATATTACTTGATATTTTATTTTTATATAAAAAAAATAAAAATACAAATATAGCTCTTGCTATTAAATGTATTAATTTTCAATACTATACTTAAATTGAGGTTAAATACCAATTATTTCCCAAAGAATATAATTATTAATAAATAAGACGTTTAAGTGAATTATTCATGTACAGTTAAATACAAAAATAATAGGCTTTATTCTGAATTTTACCACATAATATATTTTCGATGAATTTTTTATACACGAATTTAATCGCCTGAAATTACACAAAATGTATATAGATTCAGGTAGAACGAATTTAGGAAAATTAATACTGTTTGTTGTTGCGATCTTCTACACATCACTATCTGTTTCCATCCTTTATTCATGGAAGAAAATCGATTATCAATTATATTTTACCCCATATCACATTTTCTTCTGACGAACTAAAAAATTAGTATTTTTTTTTGCCTAGTATACATCAAATGAATGCCCGGCCAAACTACTTCAATAATCGGAACATTTGGTTTCACTACTTGGCTAAGTACTCCCACTTTAAAAATGCTGTACCATGGACGAAAACGATCCTACTACAGTGTTGTTCAGGGAAGCGGATGTGTAACGACTACCATATTCAAATAACGACTACCAATTATATGTTATCAGCTATAAACATAAATCTTTATCCTGAAAAACGTATGGAGTCATGGGAAATCAGCTAGGAACAAAGTTCCTTATTACATAAATATTCATTTCAAGTTCTACTCGAAGTAAAAATAAAATAAATATTCTTTAATTTTCGAGATTTAAATTTTTGATTATGATTCAACATTCTAATAGCGAAGGAGATAAATAAATTTTATTTTGAATTTCAAATTTAAAATTTGATTTCGATGGAAACTTAAAAAATCTTACTCCACGCAATTTTGTTATAGGCGTATTTTGCCGGCTCCCCCCATCATATCATAAGAAACTTTGCTCCAAAATAAACAATCAAAGAAGGATTTTCGTGTTAACCAAAATTTATTTAATTCAAACGTATAATTGAATTATATAAAATTCATCAAGTAATTAAATATAAATTCGTGCGTTTATTTGCAGACACAAACAAACCGATAATAAAAACGTCTTATTGTGTTTCAAATATAATTTGCTCAAAACATTTTATTGTTCAATGTTATTATATTTGAAAAACACACATTTGTTGAAAAACAATCAACTGACGCCAATGCAGTAACAATAGCTAAACCATACATAATAGTGTGTACACACACAAACCAATGAAGTATATACTGGGTGTGTAAAAATCACTTAGGCATCATAATACTAGAAAATTTATTAATATTAAAAAAAATAAAATAAAAGACAAATAATCGTTCGATAATTCAATTAAAATAAAATAATGATTTTGGAAAAATAAGTTGGTTGGTTTGAACAATTGTAAATATTAATCATTGAAATTCACCAATGAACCAGTTTTCCAGGTTTTTTAGATCGAAAATTGTAAATTTCAAGTCAAATTTTGTATTTTAGTCGTAGCGTTTGAAAAATTGTGCTTTTCGATGGATCTTAAAATTAACCTTGATTTGCCAATTCTAAAGATAAAATTTTTGTGTACGTACATTTGACAGTTATTACTTGAAAAGTATTGATTTAAAGAAAAAAAAATTTTAAGGCAAAAGTTGAAGGGTTAAAATAATTGCATCAAATAAGATATTTGATATTTATGTTTGATACAAATCAAGAAAGTGGCTCTATTAAAAATATTAATGGAAATATAATCCAAAACAAGTTTAGTTTGGTCCAGATCTGATGTCTCCAAGAGAGGAGAGAAGGAAAAAATACAATTTTTTTGTGAAAAAAAAAAATTTTTAAACAAAAAAAAACCACATTCAAAAAAAAAATTAACTAAAAAGTAAAAAACAATTTAAAGTTTTTCCTTGTAACCAATTACCTTTCGAAGTCGATTATGTTATCCTTAGCTAAAAATTGAATACTTGGCGTCGACTAAGAAATGTAATTGGTTAGAAAGAAGTATAAAAAATTTTTTTTTAATATTCAGTTTAGTTTTTGAAGGTGGTTCTTTGTTGTTTAAAACTATTTAATTAAAATCTCAATCTCAAATTTTTTTTCGAATCATTCATGTGCCCCGGTATATTTTATACACCTAGTATAATGGCATACTCCAAATATGTCAAACGTGAACAAACTGTTAATGGATATAAATGAATTAAATATAATACGCTTTCGATTCCCATTTACGTTAGTATTTATATACATACAGTACACGTAGTCTGAATTCAGGGTAATCTAGGAGATTCACTTAATACCACATAGTTAGAAATATGATTGAAATATGAGAAATGGAATAATAGAAATCTCCGTTTCTAGTGTTTCAACGGTTTTTGTATGACAAAAAGTAAATAGGGATCTGGATTTCTCGTAAAAATATTGACATCAAATTAGCCCAATTTCATGGTTCCTTCTGCACGGTCAAATTGACCTCGTTTTTAACCTTCTATAATTAATTTTACATCTTCAAATAAACTTTTAGTAAAAATAAAGCCTAATTGTTAACAAAATGTCAGTCAATTCAAAATTTTGGCATGTATTTTGTTCCACTTTGTATATTTATTGATCCATATCATGGATACAAATACGTAAAAAACAAATAATAAACCATATCCTAATTAAATCCTAATACCACCAGCTAAACCATCAATATATAATAAGTCATCCATTTATCAGTCTTTCTACTTGGTAGATATCTATCTGTTGATGTTATCTACTATATTTATTTTATCTCTCATTATGATATAATTATTATTCTTATAATTGATCAACAGAGTGGCGCTTATATTGTTCAAAACAATTAAATACAAAAAATAAACAACCCATTAAATATGGCTTATCTACAGAGATTATAAAAAAATATGTCCATAAACAATAAAGTCTTCTGTTATATTTGAATAGTCCTTGTATTTTTTTTTTTATATTTTTTAACTCTAGAGCACGTGAAAAGTTTCACATTATAGTATCAGTCACACATTACTAGTTAAGGGTTATTAAGTAATTAGATGATTTAAGAACATTTATACTTTTATTTTAATTTTTCCAAATTAGGAAGTTTCTATTTTTCCTAAAAAGCCATTAATTATAGTCATCGAAATTAGGAAGTGAAAAACAAAAATCATCTTATTTATCTTTAAAAATTATCGATTTAAATTCCTTCAGAAAATTTGTTAGTTTTTGTAGATTTGTCTTTACGATTGTTCATGTTTTGTTCAATAATTATAAATAATGATTACCTGGTTTGACAATTGTAATTATCAATTATTTTTAAATATTTAATTCATTTGATCATTTGTCATTTCGCTAAAAATAATACGTGTGTTGACGTAAGGAAAAATGCACAGGTTAAATAACAATCAGCATATCTTCTTTTATTTTTTGTGAATTGTTTACAAGAACTATTAAATAAGCACTAAGTCTATTTAAATAAGCGGCCACCCTATCTTGAATAACCGATACAATACAAAAGAAAGCACGGTAGGAAGAGAAGGAAATCAATGTTATTATTACTTTCGAAAACTTCGACAACAAATGATAATTAAATAACAATTCAATTTTGTTTCTATCAAACCAACCTGAAATTATTATATCTTCATTATATAAATTTTTTCTTCATCACACGGGGTAGAAATGAGAACATAAAGGAAAAGTTTTTTTTTTTTTTGTTTCTTTTAACAATTAATTAATCTTTTCATTTATGTACTTTTCTAACGTGGGTGGTAGATTGATTACATAATATGTATAAAGCGGACGTGAAAGGAGTAGGCGTTGCGAATTGTTTAAATTACATAAAAGGTGAATTGTAATCTAATTGACAATTTCTTTCCGAAACATTTAATTCATTTATGCAGTTCTTCTTTCAGTAAAAAACAAATGTCCTGATTTTATTGTTGATTCTTCATTGCAAAGATCATAGCAGAATTGTTCTTTTGAAGTAATTTAGGCTTACAAAAACCAAAAATAAAATCAATTTTACGACTGGGTTTTCACAATACTTGAAATTCGTGGGAAATATTGAATCGTATTTCAGACGTTACGTCAAAAACAACGCAACAAATCTTTAAATGTATGGTTTGAATTCTACAAATATAACTATTTTTGCAAACATAATTTTATCAAAATCGGAATCGATAAATTTTTCTTGATTTTTTCGATTTTTTAAAAACGTACCCCATACCTCACCACGTTTAAGAAAATTACGAAATTTTTTCGTCTTTAAAATATCGGAGAAAACAGAAAAACTATATCTACATTTAGCATGACTAGAGTCTCGTTACAGCGGTCAAAATTGGACCATAATAGCTCAAAAGTGAATCTCACTGCCTTTAACAAACCAGTTTATATGCAAGCCTTTAAACAAAACAATATATCAAACATAAGAGTATATATACATATATATGATAGTGTGTGTAATATAAGCCACTAATATATATGTGTGCCATGGTGTGTGTGTGTAATATTTTAATGTATGGTATTCTATGCATCATTATAGAAAATATAAGCAGTCTCCAATCCTTCTATAGATAAATTATAAGTGTACCGAATTTCTTACTCCATCCGCCCAATTTTCGCAAAATGTTTAGCTTCACGTATTAATATATAGACTTCGGAATGACGGTTGTCAAGCATTGAAAATAAAAGATTATAAGATGTGCGTTAGGCGAGTTCTATATGATTATTGAAATAGAAGATCCACTCTTCATACTTTCTGTAACTCGAACAGCTTTTGCAGCAATCTCTTAGACTGGAAATTAATTTATTGAATCATTTAATCAGTTAGGGTAAGCTCAATTCATTGCACTATATGTTAGTGAATAAATCATTCGACAAGAAATAATTTTACATTTCAATGTCTTTAATGATATTAAATTTGAATGATATTGTTTAATCAGCTTATGGAAAACTTTAAATAAAATATAAACGCAAATAGATATTAAAATGAATATTTATAATCTTATAATATATATATTTATTTTACAATATTTAAAGTTTTTAATATTTACTCCAACGTGATTGATAATGATTGATGATATAAAAAAATTTATATATAAATCATATTTTAAATTTTAATTAAAAAGTCAGAATTATTATTTTAAATTCATATATTTTTATTTACAGTTTAAGTAAATAGGGGCATTTCACGTAAAACGGATAGGGAAAAAAAATTTGAGGATCTTCCAATTGAAAGTTGTATGGTAAAATATATGTATGGTAACTAACAGAGTTAATTGTTTAGATAATCTAAATATAATTTAGTGACAATGTTTAAATTATTTTCAATCATAAGGATTCAATTTATTTATTTATATATGTGGTTATTAGCTAAATTTGAGCAAAAGTTGGGTCCAGGATCAATTAGACCCAATAGACCAATTTTGCTTATTTACGAACTTCAACTAAGTCCGTCCAAAAAATGCTACCAAAACTTCAACTCGCTATCTCTTTCGTTCTTTTGTTTTTGAGTTATATTGATGACGGACATTCAGACGGACGAACATGCGGAAATGGACTAATTAGGTGGTTTTATGAACACCCAGACCAAAATTTTTTTTGTGTTGCCAATATTTACTAGCGTTACAAACTTTAGACTAAAATTAATATATTCAGACATATACTCTAATATATGTTGAGAAATTTGAAAAAAGTGAACTGAAAAATAATTTTTCCATAACTAATTCTCGTAACGTCGCTAACTTTTTGAAGACGTTACGTATTAATATATCTTTACTAAAAATCGATTCGTTTTTTCGGTGTCAACTTCACGTGAAATGCCCCTATTAATAAATGATGTTCAGTTGATTTCAACATGATACATCAATTATTGTAACAATTTAAAACGTGAATATAAAATTCTTTGTTTTTAATTTGTAATTAAAAATGATTTTAAATTACAAATTTATACATATCACTAGAAATCAACTAAATTGAGTTTTATTTCACATATGCAATATTAACAAATGAAGCTAATAACTTATCATAATGGAGCACCAAATAATTTGTTACTCTCCTGTAAAATGTACAAAATTTGAATGCATTACAATCGCAAAGAATTTCGATGTTTGAAAAGCAAAAATATACTCTAATACAAAAAGTATTAATTAGCAATCGAATGGTAAAATTTGGATTTAGGGCTAGTTGTAAATCTAACTAGTTGTGTATATTTACTTTTGAAATATCGTTTCTTGTTTGCTGGTAGGGTCGAGTCCAGGATGAAAAATGAGGATTTATTCAAGCAATGTAAGAACCGATTGGATTTTGACGATAAGATAGTAGAAAGAAAACAACGTCATATGTTGTGTATCCTTTTAACAGTGGGAGGAAGGGAGTACAAATATACAGAAAAATGCGAACACTTGGATATACTCGAACGCGTCAGATATTGATAGGATGAAACTGTCGATGTTTCTCAAAAAACGGAGAAGCTTGAACCCGAAAGAAGCTCACATTCGGATATTTGCTACTGTCTCATTGCTCGAGGTAATTTGAAAATAAACAGTAGGATTCACAATGATCACGATCGTACTGAAACTTAATTTGACGATTATTTAGAGAAATTTCTTACATTTTAAAAAAGAAATTTAGTTTAAACTAAAGAAATTTCTTAAAGTTTGATTTGGACGATATTTAATTACCATTCATAAAACACTATTAATATCCAGTATAAACATGTATAATAATAAATAATATGTATTGTTATTACCAATAAATGTTAATAAGCCAAATTTGAGCCAAAATTGTAGAGAATTCAAATATTTTACAAAAAAATGTTTCAAACAACTTGTTTGTTTAAAAACATAAACATTTGTTGTATTATAACTTTTCTTCTATCTTTTATAGTTTAAAAATTGGGTCAAGGATCCATTGGACCCAATACATCGATTTTGCTAAATCACGAATCATGACGGCGACGAACGAGCGGACTGTCGAAAATGAAGTAATTAAGTGTTTCTATGAACACCTATACCAAATATTATGTATGTCAAGTATAAAAACTATGAAAAAAATTCAATATGAAAATACAATCTACACCATGAAAACTTTTCATATGCAATAAAATACGAGACCCATATCCGTTTCCTCATTTTAATGCTCATGTCACTCATTACTTAAAATGTAAAGCATATATATATATATATATATAGGTTTTTGGGTGATATAAAACGGTATTATATTTCCTAGTAACAATGACAAATTTATGTCATAGAATCGACGAACAACATTAACAATATAGAAAACAAAACAAAAATAAATAAAAAGGGAATTGAAATTAAAAACAAAACAAAAATTCCGAAAAAATAAAATAAAATAAGTACAAATGTTAATAAAAATAGGTCAACAAAAGACATTTATCGTTCATTTCCTATGTGTAATATTTTATACTGTTTGTCCCATAAAAAAATTTCCTTATATTACAAAAAAAATATTTAACTGGGAAAAAAATTTAGAAAAAAAATTGCAAATTATCTGAAAATTTAATAAGTTAAGGATGATGCAATATCTAGATAACCTAGATACTAAAAATTGAGAAAAATAAATTTAAGATTTTACAATTATATGATTCTCAATTAATTATATGTGTATTTTTTGTAAAAATATTTTAAATTAAAATTATTTTAATCTAATTTTATGTGTCGGATACCTCTAATTGTGAAGCCAAAGAAATCCACCTGAGAAGATGGAAAAAACATGTTTCCTGAATAAACCCAAAATTTATTTGCTTATATTATAAAAATAGCCGTTAACACGAATGGATATAAAAATGAAACGTCTATAAAATTAAGGCAATCTTATTACTCAAAAATAACAGTCCAAATGTTATGAAATTTGGTATGCACAATCTTGCTATGAAAACAGTAGGCGCTTGGAAGAGTTTTTGCCGATGAGTGGTGTATTTACATCAAGTCGCATCCTAGGAACATTTGAAAATGCCACCCTAAATAGTTAATTGAACTTGTAATTTATTTATATAAATTTAAATATTATTAATTTCAAACTTGTAAATTTTTTTAGTTTCCTTCGGTCAAATTTTTGCACAGCAGGATCAGGATTCTCAGCTTTAAAATTACGTCGAGAAAACTGAATTAACTGTGATTATTGCAAATGAATTACAAAATAATTGAGCGTTAAATTGAAATACTTCAAGAACTTATTTTACAATGTTTGCAATAAAATGAAATAAGTTTCTTAAAATTATTTATTTAAATGATGCTGTTTAAACCACTGTAGTTTTAAGAATCAAAAATCTTGCCCGACATTTTCTTTTTTGTTTTAAAAGAAAATAATGGTAATTTTGCCAAAACACATTTTCCACCATTGAATACACAATATAAAAACAGTAATCAATTAAAAAATCCAATGTATAAAATGTTCTCTTGCAAATTTTTGGTCTCTTTATTGGTTTCATTATAAATGTAAGCATTTAGTCAGTTTACACACTCATACATTTTGCGTTAATTACAGCTAATTTGCTCAAAATAAAAAATTAGGATTGAGTAATTGATTTGTATATGATTATATGATTGCACTCTATTTAATTTACAAAAATTCAGTCCGTTCAACTTTACAATCTGTTGAGTTCGAACATTTTGCATATTTGGAGTATGTGCATATATTTACATCTTACTAGGGTATGTGCGATAAACTTAAAAATAAATAAAAATAATTAGAAAAAATCGGGAGGTTATTGTTTCTAAACGCTAATATACAAAAAATTTTCGAATACCAATTTATTCTGACACTTGGGCCTCACAAAATTTTTAAAATTTTGAAAATGTTGTCGCTCTATGAACGTAAATCCAACACTATGTGCATATGAAATTTCATGACAATTGGTTAAACATTTTTTTTAGCATTAAACAAGTTTTAGTCTTTAAAACACACAGGCCTTATTTTTGTGTGTCAATTCCTCTTAAATGATTATTTTCTCAAATAAAACTTCAACATTAATCTCTCAAATCAATGCGTCCTCGAATGATAAACAAAACCCTATATAATTATTTTCTATCCACTTTAATTCTTATCTTTGATTTAATTGAATGGTCAAAAAAGCAACCACAAATCGAATACAAAATAAAGCCACAAAGAATTTTTACACACACAATAAAAATAGTGAGTGTTAATGGAACATTATATTTCATTGGAAATACATATCATCATCATATCATACAGTCGTCAGTCAATTCAACAAACAATAGATTCTACACTGTACATCACAAGGTTTGCTTGCTTGATAACAGCTATAGACTAGGGTCGATAATTTTTGCAAACAAATAAAAATTATAGTAGGATGAAACAAACCCATTGGAAACGGAAGAGAATATAATAAAAAGTAATGGAAAAATTATTTATGGGCGATCTGAGGCTGGGAAGTAGAAGGGGGTGAGTTTTTAAGAGTAAAACACGATTTATCTCGATTTTGCGGCAAAACTACAAGTCCTATGGAAAAAAATTAAATGGAAAAGTTGTATGTAATGTAAAGATCCACACTTTTTTTACATAACCTCAAAAGTTTTCGATTAAAAATTTGGGTGCTTGATCAAAAATAGGTGAAAAAAATAAATATTTTAAATCAAAACAAATTACAGTGTATTTGGAACATAAAAAGGTAAGGTTTCAACAAATTTCATGAAAAAATAAATTTTTTTGTAAAATATTGAAATAAAATACCAAAAAGTTGACTATTTCATTTTTCACATAAATTTTGGGGTTATGTGAAAAAAGTGTAAATACAAAAGTCGTAGATCGTTTTATTACCTTTTTTCTATAGGGACTTGTAGTTTTGCAAGGAAATGGATATAAACCATGTTTTACGCTTAAAAACTCACCCCCCCCCAACCACTTCCCGACCTCAGATCGTCCGTTTTGTTATATTTTTTCCGTTTTCAATGGGTTTCATCCTACGATAATTTTTTTTTTCACTTTTTACCATTTTTAAAGGTTTCTACCCCGGTCTATTAACCCAATATAATGTTAGTACGGAATAAAATAAAAAAATAAAACTAAAACCACGAAACTGCGTCAGCAAATCAATATGTACCAAAACTAAAACCAAATATACCACACACACACATATCACATATATTTGATGGTCGTTCGTTATAGAAATTTATATGATTTGAGTGACTGAATGACTGTTTCGACTAAAATGAAAAGAGTATTTTTATTATAATACAACAAAATAACTTTATAAAACAGTTTGAATTCTTTTGAATTGTTAATACGCTTTGACTAAATATTGGGAAGTCTTCCACTTAAATATCCTATCTGACGGATATAATGTGAACTCAGGATATCTAGACTCTATCTTGAACACTGAATTCCCTGAATTTTCCAAGTTGTCCAGGCACTGATTTGATTTTTTCCAAATCATTATTTATATGAGCTTGAACAAAATTGAATTAATTTTGATGTCAACTCAATAAATCCTAATTTCAGTCTTAAGTTTATAACGCTCTACCTAATATTGACCGCACAAACAAAATTTTAGTATATGTGTCTAAAGAAACGCCTAATTAATTCGACTTCCGACTGTCCGTACATCCGTCCGTCATCACGATAACTCAAAAACAAAAAAAATTGCGAGCTGAAATATTCTAATAACAAATAAATAAAGTGCTGAATCGGTCCATTGGGTCAAATAGATCCTTGACCCAATTTTTAAACTATATAAGATAGAAGACAAAATCAAATACAAATAATATTAATGTTTTTTGAAATAAAAAACTTTTGTTTGGAACATTTTTTCATAAAATGTTTGAGTTTTCCACAATTTTAGCTCAAATTTGGCTAATAAACACATGTAGGTAATAACAATACATATTATTATGATACATGTATTCATATGAAACTGTATAGATTGGATATTTATAATATTTTATGAATGGTAATTACAAATAGTCCAAACAATGAAATTCAATCAAATACCGAATATCTAAACAATTAACTCTGTTAGTTGTTTCTATATAATAACCAATAAAGCAATGGAAACGTTTTAAGTGATGCAAGAAAAAAAAAAGAAAGTATTCGAGAATGTACTTAATAAAGCAATAAAGAGGAAAAGCTTTAAATACAAGCCGTATATTAATGATGGAATAGCTTGAATGATTTCTGTTGCAAGATATATACAATAAAAAAAAAACCTATACACAAAGGGATTCATTCTATCGATGTTAGACAATATATCCAAATAAATTAATGTCGAATTGGTCAGATCTACCAACATTATTAAAAAATCTATTTAGTGGAAATACTCAAACCACTATCAGCCAGGTTATATCATTGATTCTCTACATTAACTTTGTGTCAGATTCCAACAACAATATCCATAACGGAAATTCAATATTTCATACTTTGATTACACATAACGTTTTCTGGACTACTTTAGGGCATATGCTAGCTCAACCAAGATAATGTGATTGTTCACTTTCTAAATTTTTTAATTTTTACAACTCAGTTTAGATTTGATATGGGCAAGTGAATTACAAAGAAAAAAGTTCGTAGAATAAACTATAATTTTATCTATCGTAGAAAATCCTGCCTTGAAAGAAACTACTGACCACATTTTCATGCGGTGCAGTCCACCAATACAGATTCAGGAGGAAAGTCAAGGTATATCATTTTCAAGGTTTCGCGTGAGTTTCGGTTGAAATATAACGATAAAACGAAGACGCAGGTTGAGGCCGTTTCAGCAGAACCTGAAACTCAAGTGAAAATATTTCGAGAATCCAAAGTTTTATTAAAAAAAGTTTTATCTCAAGTCATTTTATAATCTTAGAACACGCTTTACAAATTTAAGCTCGATGTCTCTTTCAGCTACTAGTGGTACTAACAAACTAAATTTTAAGTTTTACTGTTTACATGAAAGTCGAAAGAAATATTTCCTCTTTGTGTAGCATATTTATATGTAATCAATATAAAAATATATATGATTATCCCTTGTCGAAGGACAATACTATTAATGGGACAGTTTTATGGGTAATATTTTTGTTATCTTATATATATAATAATTTCCTCAAACATTTCTTTGTTCGAGAAATTGAACGAGAAAATAAAAATTTACAGTTCTTATTGTTTGGCATAAAATAAAATGATGCTCACTACATGGGTAATCTAAGGAAAACTTTTATATGTTTTTTAAAAAAGAAGTAGCTTTTCCAATAATACGAAATACTTTATTAGAATTCCAATTGTTTAATTTAATTTTCTTATTATTCACCATATTAAAAAAAATTGTTTAATTTCAAAATTGTGATCAACAAAGGGGATTCTTTTAATACATATCGATGGGTTGATTCGTTAATCTGAATTAAGTTCATTTTGGAAGTGCAGGCTAGAAAGTTCATAGTATTATCAACCATTTGGTATAAGAAAAACAACGATAGTTAGTCTTAGAAAGTAAGAATACTCAATTTTTCTCAATTTTGCACTGGCATTGTTCCCACCCACGTGCTGGTACGCGTCTAAGCCTAGTGTTTTTAACAAAATTTTCAATTCTCAATCTGAATATAAGCAATCTTGCGCATCATATTATTTCATTGGCGGAAGTATATAACCGCCTTAGTCCCCGTTATTTACATAATTATCCTGAATTTTGTAAAATAAGTATAAAATATGATACTAGTTTTACTCTTAAAATGTGAACCAAAATTAAGCTAAACAACGAGATCGACAATATGGGTCAAAGGTTTTCTAGCTTCGCTGTTTTCCTTGCGAAAAATGAATTTGTTAGGATAATTTTTTTCTGGGAGTTAAGATGAAACTATGCAACCGTGTTTAGACGTTAATTCGCAAAATAAATTTATTCAAACATCTATAGATTTAATTTCAGAATAGAAAGAACAAAATAAAATGGACTTACCCATAACAAAATATTATTGAATTCAATATTCCTAGTAGATTTTTTTCCAAATAACAAAAATGAATTCCGATAATTACATTCGTGTTTCGTATTCGATGAACTAAATACATACATTAAAGGATAATTAAAAAAAAAAAAGAAAGTATTATTTCACACAATCCCATGATATTTATTGTTCAATAATTCTATTTCTTTGAAATGTATGTTTATATTACGTAACATCGATGTTACACATAAATGAGACGTGGATTTATAGTAGAATTTAATCATTGTAAAATCCCAAAAGTACATGATAAAAACCTAATAGTATCTCTATATATGTATTTATTCTATTTTCTATAAACAGTGTGTCCTTTCGTGTATGTGCTACCATACACTCTTTTTTACCCCAAAGCCAAAGTTTGTGTTATGTTTAGCATTCTATATATGTTTGTATGTGGATATGTATGTGTATTCCACCATAGTAGCTAAACTACTAAACCGATTTCATCGATTTGTTATTACAGTCTATATTTAATAAGAAAAAACGATATGGTGGAAATAAGAACATAAAAAGTGGAGGTTATAAATAATTTTTTTTCTTTAAACTGCATCTTATTGGGTATCAAATGAAAAGCTCAATTAGTACATTTCAAAAACATATATAATAATAGCATTTACTTAACTCAAAAAGATTTTAAACTAAAACATAAATTATAAAAATAAGTAATAACTTCTAAAAAAATTTATCAAATAAAGTAGTGTGTATATTTGAAATTAAGACTTTCAAACACGGTAAACACTTACGGAAAAGGTAGAAAGATTTTTACGACAAACAAATTCAAAATAGAATCGCATCAAGTCTTCATTTAGCATCATTTCCACCGAAAACAAAATCAATATATTTGAAATCCAAATAATTGTCTTCTCACTTGTACTATGTTTCGAGTTTTACTAACGAAAACAATAAAAATAAAAACTGTTTTGTTATAAAAGTTAAACGGGATCTTTCCTATTTTTGCAAAATCCAAACTCTGTGGACAATATTTCACAGTGTAGTAGACCATAAAATTATTGCTTAAACTTAAATTCATGGATCATCTGACAGAACTCTTCGAGAAGTATGTTTTAGATAGACAAATTATTGTCCATTTTACTTACGAGGGTTAGCACACTAGAAACGGGATACACAGTATACGACGGGGTATTTATTCGAACTCTCGTATATGTTCAAATAAAAAGATTTATACAAGTAAAACCAAATACACACTACGTTCAGTTAACACTTATTACTTAGATGGGTGGAAATTCTATCAAAGGTCAAATAATGTCATTTGTTCCACTGTAAAATCTGTGTTTGTTTAAAATTGTTTTTAGATTTAAAATATTCATTCAATAAGTGAGAGTGCTTTTACTGCAATAAGAAAGAAATTCTTTGCTTTAATTTTTCAGATTTCTTTGAGTTATTATTTAAGAAAAAAAAAAACGGTGCTCTTATGTCCAGAAAGTTTTTACACACCCATGCATTCTTTTCACATATATTTTAAATACTTAGATGTAAATGTTTTTTAATAAAAATAAATAAATAAAAAATCGCTTTTATGTAAAATGTTTCTTTTTACTAACGCTGACCCTTTTAAACGAACTCAAATGCCATCCCTCTAAAATGTATAAAAACTGATGATGGACAGAAATGATTCCTAGAAAAACGCGGTTTCCGTTCTTCACTTACTATGATTCATCACTGGAAAAAATGATTTGTGCGATGCGATGCAACATCGTCACGTATCAAATTGTGGTAATACGCACTCACGTTCACAACATGTAAATGCCGTACGTGTATACGCGGCTTAACGCCATAACGCAACCATGATGCGTAAAAACAACATTTGTGTGGACGTGAATACGTAACACCATCGCGTAACAAAACGGTTGTGTTTATTTGACTTTAAATTATATCTTAAGCAACTATTTGGATAAAACTACAGACCAAAAAATAACAACAAAGAGCTAATAAGTTCCAGACCTTTTTATACTGACTAATAATAATTTTAAAAAAAAATTCATTTAAGAAAGAGTAAATGACATTACACTAATCAAAAAAAAATTAGGCTAAATAAATAATATATATTCCTTAAAAAAACCCAAAAATTAAATATCATAAACATATTAACAGAAAAGTTGTCACACACAAAAAAAGAGAAGTTTTTTATCAATGTCATATAAACTATTAACTCTACTTTAAAAAGAACAACTATGGATGTTTAAACCAAACTTAATTGTCGATTATCAAGAAACTTAAAGAGATTTTATACACACTAATCTTTAAATCAGTTTGCTTATCCTTATAGATATATGGATATAGAAAAGATAATATCAAATATAACTAGGAACTAACTTTACAAATTTCTTTGGATTAAAAAAACAACAAAATTATAGTTCTTTTTGTTTTAGATTATATACTTATGTTATATTCTACAAAACTTATATTTTGTTGGTATTAATTCTAAACCATAAAATCAATGAATTAAATACAGGATAAATTTTTTGTATAACATATTTGTTAAATGAAATCTTGAATACAAAAAAATGGCGTTCTTTTGCCGCTAATTACGTACACATTAGGTTTCAAAATTTCCCACACGGTCAAAGTTGGCTTTTTCAAAACGTAATTGTGTTTACAATATCAATTGATCTCAAGATTGGCTAACAATAAGATAAATTTTGTTTTACATGTAATTCTGGAAAGACATAATTTTCAACCAAACAACGTTGCAGAGCAAAATGTAGAAGCATTTCTCTTTTCTATAAGCTGCAATAAATGTTCAAAGTTGTCAATATTTAACACGTAATGAATACGAATACAGTTTAGTTGATATTTTCAAAAGTAATTTTAGTTTTTGCTATGGAAACTAAAACTAGATAAACTAATCAGGGATGTTTCGAGCTTAAATACAATGTAATTTACCGTTTACAAAAAAACAATAAACAAATATTACTTTTTACCTGTACAAACTAGAAGTGAAATGTACAAGTGTCAGTCAACATGTGCTCCAATGTACTGACTGCTACACAGCACTTAAATGTTTGTACTAATGTGAGAATGTGTTGAAGCGTTGCTAGATTGACACCACCAATTATCTGGAAAATTATTTGTTTTCTCTCTTTTAAAGATATCGAATTTTTGCAGACTACAATTGAATTACGTTAAATCTATAAAGGTTATAAACTAGCATAACTTTGTTATTCTTCTAAGTGATAAAACAAATCTTTATATATTAAGAAAAAAAAATCAGCTTAAAACATATTTCCTTTTTAAACGTTCTGCAACTCAATCAATGAGTGTTTAATGGGTCTAATAATAGGTTAGGAGTCATTGAGTGTTCTTAGACCTAAACGAACCCTCTCTTCATAAATGGAGATAGATATTGGGATACAAAACTATCACAACATCGGGTTTGAGTATAACTTCAGAAAGGCAAAAGAGAGATGTAATCCAATTCTTAATGCTTCACCTGGACACAAATACCTTTCATTTAAAAAATTTTTTGAATATGGCTGAATAGACCTTCCGGGCGGACGTTAAACAGATTTTTTAATATATAGATTGGAATTCTTATATTTAAACTTATATTAAAAGCCTGTTTTTTTCTTATTATAGAAGAAACCATTTTTTTTTAAACAGTTTTGCTAAAACACACAAATTTTCAAATCAATCTCAATACATATAAAAACACAAAAACATCCCCCATTGATGATTTATTACTCAAAGCACATTTATAATATTTATAAATGTTTCAAATTACACATAACATAGAACACATAACATCTCTTATCACGTATCAAATGTACAGCTGTAAGCTATTTGAGGACATTTTGTTTTAGAAGTACTTGTAATACTGAAACCTATCGAAACATACACATAGTTAGTTCAGTAATGTCACAAATAAGACAGCCAGAATAATCATTAAATTAATTTCTATTCATGTTTCATAACTTTATAATATAATACAATTCAACAATATATAATAACAATATGCAATATATAATCTATTGTGAGTGATGTTAGCAGCATTTACAATTTACACAATTGGTCATTCCTAAAGAAATATTTTAACTTTTTATGGGACACTAGTTTTTTCTTATGAGAGTAAACTCAAAATATTAACAAACATATCATTATCCATTTATAATTATTTTATAGTTTTATATGTCATACTCGTTTTATACATTTATAAAACTAATAATGAATGTTGTCATGAAAATTCATTTAAGATTTTAAAATCAGTTTTCGAAAATTGAATACCATTAAAAGTATCAGTTCTGTCGCAGTTAGTTATTGACTGACGCATAAAAATTTTTTATTCAATATTTCAGAAATTTATCTAATAATGTCCATACAAAGAAATATGAGGATAAAGTTGCACAAACATTGATAGAAGATCAAAAAGGATTGGTACTGCGACTTGCTATTTTTATGTACCCATCCATGATTTTTTTTAAATATAATTAAAAACATTACAATACGGTTTTTCTTTGAGCTGGAGATATTGGTCCAGTGAAATTCGATAAAAACACTATATAAAATAGGTTTATTCACTGTAGAAAATTTTTATTACAGTATTATTAATCTTGTTTGAATATAGTCAAATTTACTTTGCGGAAAAATTGAAGTATTTTAATCGATTTTTACAATAATTTCCGACTATTAAGTCCAGTACACCTCTAATGCAGCGTTTTTATTGAATAAAGCTTTATGAGAATGGGTAGAGTTTCCTTAAAATAAAATTCCATTTCTCATTCGAATGAAAGCATGGTTTGACGCAAGAGATAAGCCTTTTCCTCTTAATTAATTAATTAAAAAAATCAAAGAAGCTACCCTGTTGCAGAGTAAATCCACATGATTCCTCCAGTCCAGTTTCGCATCGAGGTAGAAGCCTAGAAATTTAACTGGATCACCCATGAGGTGTAGATGATTGTTTTTATCTCCAATGGTTATATTATTTAGATAACTAGATTTAAACGATATTGCTTGTGTTTTATTATTTCAGAATTAAGTTCTAAAAATATCTATAGTGGCATTTTTTCGAATCCACCAAAAATATAATTCCATAAGTAGTGTTCTTTAAAATTGTTGCTGCTATCTTTACAGACATATTTATTTCATGGTTGATTAGACTTGCATAGAGATGATGATGATGATGACGATGAAGATGCATGTGTGCATATATGTAGTACATTAATCAATAATAAATATATACTTACATTGGTTGTTACATTATATGTGTTCTAAATTCTATACAATATTATATAGTTTACATACAGTCTACAGTCTACAGTTTCACAGAGTTTACATATATATATATATATATATATATATATATATATATATATATATATATATATATATATATATATATATATATATATATATATATATATATATATATATATATATATACATAGACGCCCAAATGACAACAGATAACATCGTTGATATGAAGTGTCATCGATCAATCTTCATTGATTGATAAATAACAGTAGTATTAGTCAATCAATATATGTATATTTGTGTTTAGTAGGACACATGAGAAATTAAATTATTTATTCACTCAACGTTCATACATAAAATATTTAAACTATGGTCTCATTGGGAAACCTTATTCAGCCGGAAGCAAACTTTCAACTACAATTATCAAAATAATCAAAAATTAATAGTTTTGGTTTTGCTGTTTTTCGATATGAATTCTTGCTGATAATAATAATGATTATTTTTAATATCACAGGCAATGCAAACCGGCCAAAAATCAAAACCATGTCATTCCAAGCGATTCCACTTTATTTTTACAGGTTCTTATGGACATTTTAAATGCTAACAACTCTGTGGCATTGCAGAAGAAAATGTCACCAGAATTTCATTAGAAAGAGTTGCTCACGTTCCAAATAACCAAAAGATTCTCTAATACTTCCCGATTTTTCGAATTGAATTTATTTCTTAATTTTTTTTAAAATAATGAAATGTTTAATATCAACTGTACAGACTCCGGACGTAACATAATTATAGACATTAACTAATCAATAAAGTTAAGTCACAGTCAGTATTTGGATGGGTGACAACCTAGTAGTACTGTGTACTGTTGTTGTATAAAGATAATAATCCCCTTTGGTTAATGGCTATATAACTGAAAGTATCTGAAGCAAAAAAATATCAATTCTGTTATGAATTGAAAGATAGAAGATAAATTTCACATTTTACAACGCTCCAAGGGTGAAGATACACATTTTCTAGCATTCTAAAGGTACTAGGTCAGTAACGTATGGAACCTAATCCTGAATTTCCTTAATAGATTACCGGATGAGTTTATTAAGTTAAGGTACTGTATTTTAGATCTGTAAATAAAGTAAAATTTGAAACTACCATAAAAAACTAAGTTTATCTATTTTATAATTCTGGAATAACAAAAACATAAAGACCCATAGCAAAAAAACCATAAGTATTCAAGACATACCAAATTGTATTGGCCAAAAACAGCAATCATTTGATATTATTGAAATTTAAAATAACCATACACAAAATAATTAAAATTAGGTCAAACAATCACATGTCAATCACAAACTTTTGTACTAATTTTAAACGTATTTGATCTGGTCAGATCGCCAATTATACCCAATAGAATAGCAGAATATATAAAATTTATAATTTTATTTTTAGAATATTTTTAAACACTAAACATTTGCGAACATACTCTGTTAATTTTCGCATTTTATCTTAAGCATACATGAAAATAAGCCAATTAGTGAGTGTGTATCTTTCCAAGAAGCAATCAGAATATTCCTCATAAAATCACAGATCACAAAGTTAGTCGAAAAAAATTACTCAGGCTGTTATTAGAACGACATGTTTTATACTTACTAATATTATAAATGCAAATGTGTCTTTGTTTCTTTGTTTATAAGTTTTTCACGCGGAAACTACTCATCCGATTTTAAAAATTATTTCAAAAATAGAAAGATTTTCATCTGTAAGTAACATGGACTATAAAAAATATTCATTCTCGCATCCATATTTCTTCGTGTAACCAATATTTTGGGTACTTATAAGTTAGGTCGATACATTCTAACCTAAATTATTTTACTGTTTGTTTTATATTGGTAAACAACGCCAGCAATGTTGCGGGTATATCATAGTACTAGATAAAATGATGTTTTAATATTCTTTAATATTATTCAGAAAATTTAATAAATCCCTTTACAATTATTCCTTACCAGAAGACAAAAGCAGTTTACATATAATGTATCTAAAATCCAGAGACGTACAATAGTGGATTGGTGAATGTAGTATAGTTTATAAATTATGCAGACACAAGAGTTTCACACCTATAATACTATTGAGTATATAAATATCTCTGGAGATTCATCAGCGCAGAAAGTTATTGTTTAAATTGTAGATGATCGAAATACAATGTTTGTATATTTAATTGTTAACAATTATTTATCAATAAACAATAGATAAACCTCGTTGAAGAATCAACACAATATATTGTTAACATCTAAGTTTAACATCTGAATTTTTTTGAATACGAACAAAACAGACTCGAAAACTCAACAAAAAAACTATTAATAAATGGCTTAAAATATTTTCCTTCGCTGGGAACGACAAACATATTTGTTTCAAAAGAAAATTAAAAATTAAATTTACCAAACCTGCAGTTTCCTTAATCAAATTTCATTTTACAAAATATTTATTTTCACAAAATTATTTTAATTCAAAATATTTTCTAGAATGAAACTATCCATAGCAAATAATACTCCGAATCACTGTACTCCGAACCATTGTAATTGTTAATTATTATTCCCTATGGCGCTTTTATAATATTCATATAACTCTTATCGATTGATTGCTAAACCTGTTGGCTCGTTTTCTAATATACCATGGTTTGGAAAACTCTAGTATATTTTGTTTAAAAAAATATTATATTATCGGATTTATAACTTTTAGAATTATCCAGAATTATTAATTTAAATTTACACTTGTAGTAATTTCTGAACGCATTCATATTGTCTCTAAGCAATTATTATGAATATAAAATAAATAATAGTTATTCAATATATTCATATTTCAAATAAATAATTATTTGCTGATAAATATTACCTGGTTTTAATCCTTATTATACAGAGTGTTCAAAAATTGTAAGTGGACAAATTGTAAGATATTCTACAGTTCAAATACAACCGTTTTAAGAAAAATCCGCATTTTCGTAATTTTTTTTTTTGAAGTTTATCTTCCTGTAATTTACATATGATTAAAAAATACCGTTGATAAGGAAATTAAATTTACTATTAAATTTACTATTTAACATTTCTTTTTATTAATTTAGTAGATTTTCCACGTCTGAAACGTAAAATTATATCGATTTTTTTTACCTGGAATTTGTTTCCCAATTTACAATGGTATCCCATTTCATGAGAAACATGCACAGACAATAACATTTCTAGAAATATATCATTTATTGAGATCGTTTTACAAAACGAGAACTTGGAACACAGGAGTAAGGAAATTTGATATACAAAAAGTTGGCTTAAACAAATTCGTTTTAAAATTACCATCTATTATAAAGATAAGATATAATTTACATTTATTCTTATAATCAAATAAATAGTATAAAGAAAGATGTCGTCTTCAAATAAACTTCTTAAACAAGTTGTTAAGCTCGTATGTAATATACCCAAAATATAATACATTTACACCAAAATAATATATTGAACGGATATAATACATACACATTGATTCATTCACCCCCGTCATTTGCAATGTAATAATAAATGTATAGCAATTTGTTACAAACAAATAAATTACAAAACTTTTTTAAATTACCAATTCAAATGGTATTATTTTACATATATAAAAATCAAACATAAATTAAGAATCCTAACAACAATACACACACACACACACACACACTAGTCAAGCATTTTTAATGAAAAAACTGTGAACTTACTGTGCCAGGAATATTAAGCCAAGTACACATGTACAAGATTCCCATGGAATGTAAGACGATAACGCAACTTTGATACGTAACAGCAACTTTTGTGTGGACGTTTTGATATGCGACCCACAAATTGTCGGTAAATTTTAATCGCTTCAAAAGATGTTACTAATGCCTAATTTTTAAGATCATACTTGATTATCCTAGAAAACAGCAATACAATGTTTTTTTTTTCGCGCACGTACCCTTATCTATAACGCCCTCTCCCCCGCTCTTTAATTTTTTATAGTTTATTCTGTTTTTTAGAAATCGTTGTTATAGCAGCAAAAAAAAATACATCAGCTGTGATTTCAACTGTCAAACTATCACGGTTCATGCTATACAGCCTGGTGACAGACAGGCAGAAAGCAGAGTGATAGAAATAGGGTTTTACTCTTTGGATACGAAGCCCTTAAAACCATGTAGTTTAGTAGGAATGCATTTAATTTTAGCCAATTAATGTAGTAAACTAGAAATCATATAATTTATTTTGCTATCAGTATATACTAATATAATTCTAAAATCGTAATCCGCAAACTTAAGAGCCCTAAATAGTTTTTGTCGGAATGTACACCATAAATTAAACATTATACAAAAGCATATCACAAAATTTTCATATAATGTTTTTAAAATATTGCCAACAACCGCAAAATTGTATTTGCTTGTTGAGTTGAGTTGACATTTTTTTGAAACAATTGGCTTTAAAATGCTATGCTATATATACACACACACACACACAAAATTTTTGAATACAAAAACGAATAATAATAATAAATAACATCAGTTAAGAATCTCAACAATCATAATGGGCACAATGCCAACAATAAAATAGACATAAGTTTAGTACTACTGTACTTTATACAATAACTGGTACGAATACAAAATTTAATGTTACAAGAGTCTTAAAATCCTATAGTGAAGTCGAGTTTTGTTGCATACTACAGGCTGTCTACCTACTCTATCATGAAAATTAAATTTCTTAACTTTTCCGGGTTTTCCA
This sequence comes from Chrysopa pallens, assembly GCA_020423425.1. NCBI lineage: Eukaryota > Metazoa > Arthropoda > Insecta > Neuroptera > Chrysopidae > Chrysopa > Chrysopa pallens. The sequence goes on along the minus strand of CM035593.1, from coordinate 25,983,818 downwards.
GGCGCAGATTTGAATTTTTTCAGATCATTGTATATATGAGGTTAAAATTGGCTAAATTTTATAATGACTACCGTGAAAATTTCCGCATAGATAAAGAAATTTGAAAGCTTTTATCAATTATACAAATTTTATTAATAGGCGAATAGAAAATTCAAAGAAGATTTCGGAATCCTGAATAAATTTTCAGGCTTAGTCAGGTTTATAAGAACAAATAGTTATAATCCTTAACATTAGGATAATTTTATTATAAAATAAAACAAATTACAATTTTGCATTTTAAATTATTTGGAAGTTTTGGTCGTTTGAAAAAGGAAAACGGTCAACGGTCATCAACTTTTAACAGGTAATATTGTGTTGGGAAAATTGTGTATTTTGAATGAAGATTTTGTATAATATCGTAAAAATAATTTTTACAGCCTTCTTAAATATTTAAAAATTCCTGTAAATTAACAAGTGAGAAGCAGAAATTTCTTAGAATAAAAAACAATAAAACTTGAAAGCTGACTATTTGCATAATTAGCCATTTTCCGTGACTTTTCCATGAGTTTTTCATCAAATTCGAAATTCCATGATAATTCCAGGTTTTCTAGATTTTTCCTGATCAGTAGACATCCTGTTATCCTTAAATCAATCATCGAACTTCAAATGTTTATTTGCTGATTTGATTAATAGGATTTGCAAAATTTATTTTAAAATTGAAGTGGTCAAAACATTCCTATCGAACTTTTTTAATTTGTGGCCACACTGTACTATTCGATGTCAAAAGTGAATAGCTGAAAGTTAATATTTTTGTCGAAAACAGAGATTTTTATAAAGTATAAATTTTTTTCGTAAAACTAAACATTCATTAGTTTTCCATACAGAACCAATTTAAATAGACACACTGTATATGAAATAAAGTGGAAAATTCTGTCTCACATTGGTACACAATAGGCTAAACTAAGTACTACTACTATACTCTCCTATTGTAGTAGTTTTTTTTTTTTACTATTTTCATTTTGTGTATATTGTTTAGAAAATTCTATATATTTTACCGAGAGAAACACGGTTTTGGAAAATATGATACATTGTATGAAGTTTTTATATTATTGACCGTATAGTCCACGGGATAGTTAATGAAAAACATAGGAATCAACATAATATTTATTTGAACCGTGCAAAGCAGGAGGAATGGACTTCTCAATCGATTGATACCCACGAGTAGGTTAAAATTTACAATCAACGTTTGAACCATGACATTATCGATTAACTATCGTTTACTTATCTACACGTTTCAAAATATCTAGAATGATTGTTACAGATTTTGAGTGAATGTTTGCGTTTGTGTATACGCTAATTAAGTATATGTCATCTTGTGTTATTTTTTGTAAACCGTGGATCCAAAAGTGACAGAGATATACAACTGACCTACGTCATTTTTATCAAGAGACTCCTATGCAGACAAATGAATATTTTTAATTGCTTATAATAATACCAAATACTTCCAGTTTTTATGTATCAAACGTTCAAGAAGAAATTGATGTAAACGAGTTTTTGGGATAATTTTTGTTACAAAAACCAGTTTAAAATACTTTAAAAAAAAAATACCACATATTATTATATTGTAATTTTACCAGTTTGTAAATATTCACTATTTAATTGTTTTTTATGGTACTTAGAATTTTATGTGGCCAATGATTAAAAAATAAAACACTAGATAGCGTAAATATCGTATGTCAAAGCTACTTAATCTACAAAATTGATAATACAAGTAACTATTCAACCGGAAATGATCTGTTTTGGTACCCCCTTCTTATTAAAATATAATTTTTTTTCAGCTCCCTGACTATTATAGTGAATAAAAATGTGGGATCAAATCCTACAGGACATGAATTAAAGTAAAAATCTTATTTGTTTCAATATGAATTCGCTGTGGAATTTTCTAGAATTATTATATACATATATTGGAAGTATAATTCATATAATGTGCATATATTTAACATAGTAAAATTTTTCAGGTTACCTAATTTTTTCTACGGGTATAACAATTAAAACTTTTGTTTTGTGTATATCAACGATTATTAGTTTAAATGAAAAGTTGGCAATGTTGCAATGATTTGATAATAATAATTATTGGACACCAGTATCTATTTCTAATAATTTTTACCAATTACTTTATTCGGTGTCTACGATTAGGGACGTTTTAAATGTTATCTTAAAGCACCTGCTGATGACCGCCCATTATCTATAATTGGCATAAAGTATATTTTACAGTCGCTTTCCTATTAGGATGACTTTATTATGTTGATTTTATTGGGCATGCTTATGACATAAAGAAATGAATATTCCTTAATTTTCCCAATGTGTGCCAGATGTGGCACATTAAATATATATCGTTTTTTATTTTTATTTAACTCATAAAATATTTAAAGGATGTAATAAATTTAAGCAGAAAAATTGTTCTTCGAATCACCCAAAAAATATTAGCATAATCATTGACTGGTAAAAAACCACATGGTTAGTTATCCCGAAAATTTTTCAATATGATACGAAATGAGACAAGACTATATATTTACTTTGAGTGAATTAAAGGCCAATCTCATGATATTGCACAAGGTTGTGGGTCTAGTCGCATATATGTCATAGTGGTACACCCAAAATTATTAATATAAAAACAAGTATTCAATTTTTTACAGTAATAAAAATTTGCTTGATAAACCAAAAATATCATGAAACTAACGACTTATATTTGTTTTTAATGTTTTAATAAAAAAAAAAAATTAAATTTCACATTCTACACATTACACAGAAGAAAAACAACTAATATCTTGAGAGGAAATAATATTCTTTGAAAATGTGTAATATTATTATCTGGTGAAAAAACGATAACTTAACATATATGGCTTCGTTTCCTTTATTATTTTATTTTATTAAATTCTATCAACATTTTAAACCATTTAACAACGTTCTTTATTCCTGCACATTTCTTAGAAATATGGTTGCAATAAAATTTTTTTTTTTTTTCAATTATGAAAATTTGCTTTCAACAGAAAAAATATAGTGATCAATAATAAAAAAACTAGAATATTAAAATTACGAATGATTTAAACCTAATGAGATTAAATCGATCGTTCATAATATATTTTGATAATATACTTTGATATTAGGAGTTTCAACAAAATTTCTATTTCTGAAATATAAAAAATGTGTTGGTTTAATTTAACGTTTAAAAATAGGCCAAATACGTTTCATATAAACAGAGAGTTCTGTAGTTAGTACTAAATAGCAATCACTGATTTTTCTCATTAATTTTAAAATCTATATTGTCGATTACCTTGGAAATTTCATCGTTATTTGATAGAAAAATGAAAACTAAAAAATTTGTTGGAAAAATTATTCTTATACTGATAAATTTTAAGAACAATTACGGTGATTTCTGTGGATTTATCAATTTCTGTGGTATGACGTCATAACCACAAGTTGTTTGTTTGCGTACATTTTCTACTAGATTAAATGAATGAAAAATTTTCTTGAAAAGTGTTAATAAAGATAAACTTTTTTTTTTTAATTTACCTAATTTTTGTTTCCATGAAGCTCTTCCCTCAACTATAGCAAATTATTGGCCTAATCGATCCTGTTATTTTCTAATTTTGCGATAACCAACAAATTAACATTAGATTCTTATATATACGGGATATATATAAAGAGAAAAAGGACCATTTTCAAAATTCCTGATTCTGCTTATCAAACAAGTAAAGATAACAAGTAACAGAGTTAATTGTTAGGATACTCGACGTATCATTGAATATCATTGTTTGGACTATTTTTAATTAGCATTCATAAAATACTATAAATATCCAGTCTATACAGTTATATATGTATACATGTATAATAATATATATTGTTATTACCTATATGTGATAATAAGCCAAATTTGAGCTTAAATTGAGGCAAATCCTAACATCTAACGAAAAAAGTTTCCAATCAAAGGTCTTAGTTTTTAACAAATAAAAATTTTTGTACTATCTTTTATAGTTTAAAAGTTGGGTCAAGGATTCATTGGACCCGATGGGCCGATTTTGCTCATTCAAGAACTAAAACTCAACTTACATATTATGTTAAAAATACGTCGTCGAAATTTCAGCTCGTTATCTCTTTTTGATTTTTAGTTAAAGTGATGACGGACGGACAGACAACAAGAAATGGTCTTATTAGGTGTTTCTTTGAACACCTATACCAAAATTTTGTTTGTGCGGTCAATATATGGTAGCGTTACAAACTTCAGACTAAAATTAATATAGGGTGACATAATATGTATGTCGAATATAAAAATATAACAAAACATAAATAACAATCACGAACATGAAGTTAGTATTAAAGGGTTAAACACAATTTTATGTAACATTCATTCTGGAAAATTGCTCAAAGATTTTCTTCTTAAGATAAATATATATATCATCAAAAACTAACTATACCAGAGATAGATAGATATTCATCCCTTACATATATATGTATAATAACTACAAAAAGCTGCTACTCTTTGCTAAAATATAACGATTTAAAGACCGATAAACATAGATACCAAACTTTATAGTAGGTCGTAAGTAGGCTACACATATCCTTAATATAATCTTAAAGCACACATTTCATTGGTCTTTATTATTACCAGCCTGTCTTTGAATATAAAGATTGGTCCATTAAAGTAAAATGTTTGAATGGAAAAATGTAAGGAATCTCTTTTGGAAAAATTTTGCATCTCTAAGTATCATGTCGTGTATCAAGTAAATGAAATATAAAAGGTTATAAAAATCAAAAAGTTGAATAATATTTTGTAATCACTGTGAAATCACTGTTTAAAAAGCAAGATTTTACTAGAAATTGTACTAAACATATGGTAGGGTAGCTCAAGCGCGGATTTTTGGATTGACTCGACCGCGTAAGATTAAGCGATGTTAGACAGTTTCGCCCTTGTTGAGTACCTCAACCAAATCTAAGCTCTCTATATGCCGTCGTGTGTATAGGGTAGCCAATTAGAATATTAAAATTAATTGGATTTAATCGAGTGCGCCAGATTAAGATATGGTAGGATAATTACGTGCTGAATAAAGTACAAAGTTTGTGGCCCTCTTATTCTCTTCAAACGGTCAAATCGTGCGATCAGAAAAACCTGACGCGCTCCATTAAATTCAACTACTGATTTTTTCATTTTAATATCTTGGTCAACAACAAACAGTATACGCGCAGCTCCATATAGAGAGCTAAGATTTGGAGAAGGTACTGAACTAAAGGTAAGATATCTCCCATATATTAATCTGACGAGCTCGTTTAAATTTTAAATATCCACTTGCACTCCCCTTGCAATAGACAAGTGATACCAGAATGCAAATAAAAGTTTGAAGTGGGATTATTGAGCAGAGATTATTACAGTTTATGACGAGAAAATATAATTTATTTTCAAGACTCGAAATGCTTGAGAAAAAATTCCATTAAAAAATCGTTGAAAAATTTTACAATTCTTTTTACCCAGTATTTGTCATAAATATATCGATAAACTAAGCACAAAATTAGAAAAAACTTATTTGGGAAATAAGTACCGCACTAAAAGAGTCTCAATTTCTTATATATATGGTGCATTTTTATATTTATTTAATTGTTGAAATGAAGATTCTTAAGGCAGGTTGAGAACTCTCGGGATAGGTAACACATTCAAGATCACGCCGTCGCCGGGAACATACAAATTTAGAACTGTGTCAAATTTCGAATTAGTATCAATTCCTATCAAAACAAAATCAATAAATTTAAAATTCTAATAATTTCTAAAAATGGAACATAAATTTAGTCCTCACACTTGAATGTAGGAGTATTAATAATACAAAACCATAAAATTATTACTTCTTAATTATACTATACTCGTATCATTAATTAATTATCATTTGAAATACTTATTAATAGCCATTTGCATTGAAATAAATATTAAAAAAAGGCTTGAAATGTTATTGAAAATTATATAAAAATATAACATTTATTATGGCTTAATACAAAAGAAATATGGGACCTCATAGCATTAAATAACAATTATCTCTATGTCTCTGTTTCGTTTGCACCATATTTTGGAATAGACATTTTTTTAGTTTAAAATAAAAATTATTAAAATTAAAATTAAAATGTTGTACTCCGGAATTTATATATATTTTTTTTACGTATTAAGTTTCATTTTAGCAGACAGCTCTTATTGAGTGCTTTCTTTATATAGTGGACCATTCTGTATATATAGATTTTGGTCTCTATAACACAGTAACACAACACTTACCTTTAGTGGACGAGTTATTGTCACTGTTTCAATGGTTGTGGTCTGCGCCATCTTATTTATCACATTCAATTATGTCACCAACTGTAACAACAATAAATTTAAATTGTTAGTTTTAATCATAGTTTATATATATTTTATCTGTATATTTTAAATGTATATATCGGTCAAATCCGTAGACGTATTTCATTCTGTTTTAAAGAACAAATGGTTCACATGAAATTGGCTAAGTTTGAAAAATATTGTGTACAAGAAGGCTACTCAGTACTATCATTAATAAAAGATAAGACTAATAAAAATAATGGGGTTTTACCTCTGTTTTCATATATATATATATATATATATATATATATATATATATATATATATATATATATATATATATATATATATATAACAGAGGCCACGCACATGATTATTTTTAATCTATATTTTTTAAACTATATTATTAAATTCATGATGGGGGTGAATATAGTTACATCATTCTTATACAAAGTACGAGTCAAAGCAATATTACCCACCCAACTAATCACAATGGACCATTGTTGGTCCACACCAGATCCCAGTCTAAGTAGTTATTCGATTAGAGGCTATCACGTCTTTATTTGTTCTGCTACTGAGTCAGTTAATATAAAACTAGATATATACGAAAACATTTACTATGAGAAATCCAAGAAAAATAACACGAATTTCGATAATGGACACCAAATTCGGATTTCCATAAAATTTGAACAACATCGGCTGACATCGCAGTTCTAACACTAGGGACAATAAATGGACAAATAGACTTATTGTTACTAACATATAAAAAAAGTCAAGCCGGAAATCTCCGTTGAAGCCGTCACCAAATACAATATAGAAGTAAGAAATCTTAATGTAAGAGTAACTTAATTTAATGGTCAGAAAAGAATATAACGAATAGTTTTATTTATACGTTTTATGAAAACTTTGAAGTCCAAATACGTTTTAATTATACAAAAAACGAATCTAAGTTGAATCGTTTTCGATAGTCCATTGTTTGTAAACAAAAGTGTCATGTGAACATTTGCATTCTACAATTGGATTGGTTCTTTGAAGGTTATTATTACATTCATTTGTAAATAATAGTTCACAATTATTTATAATATGCTAAACGGCACAATAAATATTATATATTTATAATATAATATGTATTAACCAAAAAAAATATAATTGATTAAACAAGCCTTAAGCTGATCAAGCAAGAAATGCATGTTCAGTGGACTTAAATGTGCCGAATTTATATTTTATATCAATAGATCTGTACTTAAAAATTTCGCTGATAAAATTCCAACTGTCTTCGGTAAAAGAATACGTAATAGTTTTGAATAAGGCGAATACTTTTCAAGTATGAATCTTCAAACACATAATACAATTTATTTCATCGATTATTAAAAGGATATAGAAGTTCTAATATCCAAAGTGTCATTCACGGATATTTATGTAAAATGAACTCGATATGTTGTTCTACTTCCTCTATATGTAGAAAAATACACTTTGATGCAAGAATTCTGATATCAATATCATATATATGGAGATGAGGTCACTAAACATATATTTACTATACTAACAATATGGTTACTACTATAAAGTGTAATAATGAAAATTTATAAATGTATTTTAGTGATTTAGGAGAAGATTTTATCTACAAAATTTAATATTAAAAATTTTTATTAAGTCATAAACATTAATATCGAATATCATATAAAACAAAAGCATTATTATCTATTGATATTTTCGAATTATAACATTTTCAATATTATTTAAACGATATTATTTATTTTAAATTGTTTCAATTTCATTTAAGTATCCTAATAGATATTTTAAATTAAAGAATTTAACTGATCTATTCTAAATCTTTTTATATTAGTGATAGCTTTTATAATTCAAATATAAAAGATTAGCTGCCGGAATAAAAGTATAATTCAGAAAACTGTAAAGCTGACAAACTTGTTAGAAATTAATGATATTATAAAAAGTTCAATGAAACATTTGGAAACTGATCCATTCTAAAACGTTTTATATTAGATTTGGTGCTGGAATAAAAGCATATGCCCATCGTTTTCATTATTTTTGACTTTCCTAAAGTAGGTAACTGAGATCAAAAAAAAATCTCTTATTAAATTGGATGACTAATTGCTGAAATAATTCAATCGATTCAAAAGAATGCTCTTTGGATAAGATTTTAGGCGGTATCACAAAAATACACCTTCTATCGTTAAATAAACGTTATTATTGATATTAATGGGTCAAAATTACCTTCTAAACGGAGTATTATCGAATTCGGTACCCCTTAGAAAACTTGTAGTAAACCAAAAAAAATTGTGCGTCTCTTATTTCGATAAAACTATGTTCATAATGTTATTTGAACACAAAAATTACAAAACTAACGTCTGTATAACGATTCGATGTATAATTTTAGATATTACTTAAAAAATCTTATTCTGAGATCGTTATATCTAACCGTAGCTAAAATAGTGAAACCGTTGTTTCTTCGATCATTTTCATAGATTGGTTCAGCAAGTTAGATTTTTTACCATTTAAAATATTTCCTTTAAAAGATACCAAATATTCATACTAAATACCATACAAGTATTCAATAATTACGAACATAAAAGACATCAACTAAATCGGTTATGCCCTTCCCAATTGATGCACTTACATACGTGGAGCATATCATTTATATTTTTAGGTAGATGAATGAAATTTTCCCGTAAACGTTTAGAATTTTTTAAAATAAAGCACGAAAATAGAAAATTAGTTTTTATTAACCAACCTAATAATGTTCAATCAATCCAAAATAGTTATTAACCTAACAATAAAATCATAAATTCTCTCTATTTCCCTAATCATCCCTGTCACAGTAATACAATTGTGTCAACAAACTAATAAGATCACTATCTATAATTGTTACAAAGTATAAAAGGCCATCAAAATAAATATATAAACTATAAACTAGAGGCTCGTTAACCATAGAAGATCAATACAAAACTACGAAGATATCGAAACAAGAATGAATTTGTTAGTAACCATAAATTACAAATACCTTTTATCACACTTTTATAGGTGATATAAATTTTAGTTGACAAATAATTCTGGTACAAGTAAAAGTTTTTGAAACAATATAATACATAAGACACATCGACTGTCTGTCTGTTGTGTCTATAAGACTTGGAAGTACTTGTTCCTTTTGCTTGAAGAATACACAACAGAAGGGTTATTCTCTGATGATGAATATGTACATTAAATCAGTCACTAGAACCAGATATAGTTGTTGATTATGATTATAAGTAGTATATGTTGTATAATAATATATTATATAGAATAAGAAGTACATATAATCAAAATGGCTGCTCTGCTCTGTCACATCGGCTCTTGTAAAACTTTGAACAATGACGATAGTTCAAGTAGTTAAAGTAGAATAAACCCAAAGAGGCAACTTGTTATACCAAACTCAAGATTTGAATGTAAAGAGTGTTTTATATATTATTATTATGAATAACATAGAATTTATTTGTAAGGTGATTTAGGATTGTTGATACAAAAATTTACTGTGCAAGATTTATCGTCACCTTTTCTTCAGGCTTACTAGCACGATAAACAATAATACAGCAGGATTCGATTGAAATTGGATAAAAAATGACCAATTAATAACTTCCCAATGAGAAGTTCTTGTAATGAGCCCGATTTTTGTTGACATATATTTACGTTCCAAGATCACTAGGCTCAAAATCTTTCATTTTAAGAAAGACGTTCGTCTGTTAATGTACGTATGTAAGTGCGTTATCATTTTTTCGTCTAGTTGATCTCGAGAACAAATAATGATATTGACGTGGAACCGCTTTTATTCAATGCGTAATTACTTAACTTAAAGCTGAGACAGATTTTTCAACAAAATTGATATTGCCGTTATTTATGGATGACAAAAAATTATTTTTTTCTATATATCCATTGAGTCTTGCGGGTTGCAGCTAGGAAACTTTGTTGTGACATTAATTCGAATCAATTATTTCTCAATTTTATTAATAAATGATCTTATAACAGCGAATGATAATTAGCGTAATTAACAACTTTTAGTTATACCTTTCAAATAAACCCTTTTATTTTAAATATTTGTTATTCCTTTAATTTTTTAGATATTTCGTCTAAAACCAAAACCAATTAAAATAAAAAACAGAAAGGCTTGTTTGAATTGATTATCAAAATAATACTCAATGCAAGAAATCGGGTATTGGCCAAAAATTGTTTATTATCTGGAATTGTAATTCACTCTCACAAAATCATTTGGAACAGCAATGACAGTGAAAATAAATAATAAAGTCTCCGTTATTTATAAAATTAGAAAACAATCAATATCAGTAAAAAAAACCTCTTTTGCTTTTGAACATTAAGTCCAAAATAATAATGCAGAAGTAAGGTTTATGTATCTAACCCTAATAGATCATTTCTCACATAAATACATGTTTAAGAAAATATATTTGCAAAGTTGTGTTATTAAAGAAGATAGATACTTACATGTTTGTTTCATTTGTTTATATAAGATAAATATATATACAATTTTTACAACTGAATTCTGTTACAAGACTTTATAAAATTCAAATCTGAAAGTTAAAGAGAGTAAGTATGTATAATATATTCAACATAATTTTAAATTGAACATTTTACATGCACAGTCATCAGTAATCAGTAGTGTGGATAATAATAACAATCTGTAAGAATGCAATATTGTATCTGATCAAATTTTATATGTTATTTGTTACACTTGGAAATGGAGTTTTTACTTACAAATGGACATTCAATGACAATATGTATAATCAAATTGTATAAAACATAACGAAATAGCGCCTCTGTTTTTCATAAGTGTGCCGTTAATTTTTATCATGTTTACAAAATCAGAAACCGAATAGATGTAACAAAGAACAAGTGAGTATAACAACTAACTGAGTTAATTCTATAAATACTCGTTAGGTGATTTAGTATCAAGGTGAAAACTATTTTAAATTATTAACATTTATCAAATACTCTAAATATCCATTATTTACAGTTATATACATAGAAAATAATAATATGTATTGTAGTTATATATGTGTTTATCAGCGAAATTCGAGCTAAAATTATGACGAACAAAAGTTGTTCGTTTCAAAAAAAAAAAAAAAATTCTCTTCGAATTTTTCTTCTTTCTTTAATGGTTTAAAAGTGAGATCTTTTTGATTCAATGGACCAATTTTGCTCATTCATGAACTTAACTAATTTTTTAAGCCCAGAATATTCCATCAAAGGTGAAATCTGAACATTTTTTTTTTCATTTTTGAGTTAGCTTGATGACAAATGGAAGAATATATACGTAATATATGGGAATCAACAAATATTTTGTGTTATTCATTATTAACTTTTCATAGAGGGGATCTGAAATACAAGATGTTTGAAACTTAAAATGTATAACACAAAAATCTGTTGACTCACACACATCATATAGCATGTAATTATGTAATATATGTAGAAAACGATCTATTTAATAAATTGTTCACACACGTATGTACTTACTAAGTATTAAACGTATTATTTTCAGATATTTAAACACTGTTGCTTTTTATCTTAATTGTCTAAAAATCTTATCGAATATTTTCAAGCATTTATTCATTTTAACTTAACCCAGTTATTTTTTCATCTATTCTATTTGACGTAAAATTGACGATGCAAATATATTTGGGAAATTTTAAATAATTTATCGTATTCGTGTGAATTAGAATAATTGATATATGACGCTCCTCATTCAATAAAGTTCCACCATTCTTTTAAGTGTTTTTATTAAATAAAATACGGTACTTAATGTCATCATAAAAGTTTAGTAAGTACAAATAAATTTATAAAACATTTTATGTAATTTGATAAACAAATATGAGAAACAGAAGTAAAACAGCTTTTCGTATAAAAGTATATATATGTTTCAATTAAATATTAAATATAGCCAATGTATGCATTAACTAATCATTCAAATAAAGTATACGTCCAATCAATGGTTTAAGTAGATGATGCATAAATTAACTATCACGATCTAGTTAAAGTTGACATAGTCTTTGATTTCCAGGAAAAGAACGAAAAAAAATTGTTTTTTGTATAATTGATTTATCCTTTTCTTAAATAAATTCATATTGTTTTTATATTTGTATAAATATCCCAGTATTTTAATTATCAGGTGAACGTAAAATCCGAAAAACATAACACGATGCCACAATTCGCAAACTCGTACTAGCTCGATTCCAAATATCACTCCGATTCCTTTCGACCCTCCAAAAATCCTCCGTGGTACTTTCATTTTTCACGTAATTGAGCAAATCTGAAAAGTTAAACACCGATTCTGATATTCCAATTCCATTTAACATTTGGGAGGGGATGATATTTGAGTTCAAGCAAATGTTTATCATAACCCCGGACTGACGTAACGTAATTACAGACATTGACTAATAAATAAAGTTACTGCAAAAGTAGTTACAGTCAGTATTTGGATGGGTGACCTCCTAGCACTACTATGTACTTTCTGTAACTTTTAATCCCTTTTGGGATAAAAGTATTTTAATATTTTAAATACTTTTTTTGTGAACTCCAGAGACTAGGGTAGTTTTTAATACTTTTTTCGTGGTCCAAAAAATGATTTTTCGAAAGTTACAAAACAATACAGAAATTTCTACTTTAACTGTAACATATACATACATACTCTACCATCATATACTTAAGTAAATTCAAAAGTTTTCGCTAATTTGAAAGTGATATTTCCATCAAGTTAGTGAAAAGATATATATTTGTATTGAAACGCATTTATAATTTTCTATGTACATAATAATAATCATTACACTTGAATAACGTCGTTCTTCAACATTATCATTGTCGCATGATAATGTTGAAGATGCTTTTACTATTTTCCATGAAAAGTTTTAGTGTATAACAACTTAAAACAATTCTCTGTGTTAATATACGAGTACTTGGGAAAACTATAAACTAAATATTTAATAATATTATATACATATTTGGAATAAAAGTTAAACTTACTTACAACATTTACCAACATATTGTTCGCAATTTCCGGTAAATGATTCAAGAATTTTCATCCATATTCATTTGGATAGTATACAGATACTATCCAAATTTTACATAAATGAAAAACCTACTATTTGCTTAGAGTCTATTTATTAAACGAAATTTTTAATTAACATTTCACCCACCAGAGTGAAAACTTGATACTTTCATGACCATGCTGATCATGAAAAACAGCATTAAAAACTATCCCAATCCCCGGCGATTACACACAAAAAATCGATATAAATTACTTTCTTTATTTGGTTTATTCGAGATAACGGAGCAGGAACGTCTAAGGTATGTATTTGTATAATTTTATATTTACGAGGATATATACAAGTTTCCGACCTCAACATGAACATGGCAGCTCTCGCTAAAACTAGTGATAAAGATAGTAACTGACTAAGATTTAAGCCATTTTGGACGCGTAATTGTTATTTACAGTCGTCTATGTGAATGCATAGGACTGAGCTGTCATTAAATTTTTGATTGGTTTGGGTTGGATAGATACTCAATTTTTTCCATTTTTACAAAAACACTGAAATCGGCTCACCTAAAAGACTATCAAATAATCGTTCAAAATATCTCAAATCTTGATGAGTAACTATCAAAAATGCTCACTACGTTTTAATAACGAGTGCTGGCTGCTATATTCACGTTGATGTCAGATGTTTTTCAACGCTCCTACTCCTATATTTTTAATAATAGGACAGAAAGATATTTTATCAGTTTTTTGTTAAAATTTATTCTCTTCAATTTTTAGTTGAAAACCTTTTCTGAACTCCTACACCTTTTAAGATATATTTTAATTTTTTTATGCCTTTTTTGTTATACATTTCCAAGAAATAGGCCAATTTTTAAGGGGGTTGGGGTAGGGGTCGATGTTAACGGCGTGAACATTAAACCGAAATAAACATGTAAATAAAATAAATACTAATAGATTTTGAAGTCTTTTTCTCAATTTGACGACCTCTGCAAGCAAGTCAGCAAAATCTTACATCCATTTCATAAAACATGACTTAGTAAATAACTTTATTACTCGAATTCTAATGAAATTCAACGGATCAGCAATCAAAGTTATGTTTGCAATACAAAGTTTAAATATTTTTTAAAATAATTTTTTCCATGTGAAAACAATGCGAAATAATTGAGGCCTAATTGTCTAGTATATTTTTCAATTTTTTTTCAAATAATTATTGAGATGTTTTCAATTTCGGATTACATTTCTCCTGTAGTTATTTTTTTACAGACTCGGTGCACAAATAAGACCGCAAAATTTCACAATTAAAATGTTGGCAATACCTGATGTTGACTTAATTGCAGTATTATTTACCAATTTTTCAAAAACAAGTTGTTTATATAACAAAATTCAATTTAATAATGTTGTTAGACTATTAAAGTTATATTAAATCAGAAAACAAACAATAAAGAAAATTAACACAATCGCAATAATTAAATAGTTTTTTTTAGTTAATGAAAACCGATAGCCATCAAATTTTTATATGAAAACCAAAAATAATTTTATTATACGTTAGTTAGTGACTATTTGAGAGTATCTATATAATATGTGTTGTGGTTGGTAATGTAATCACCCATAAAAATTTTACGACATTCGAATAACTAACAACACACAGTTCAAATCACCTTTATCATTTAATTCACACAAACTCAATTCTGGGAAAGAGAGTTATTTGTTATAACAAATTTAATGAATTAGTGTACCTATGGTAGTGTTTGTTGCAACAGAGATTGGATGAAGGTATTTGATGACAAGGCTAAAGTCATGTATAATAAAATAAGTGAACACATAGACAGAAAATTTAAATGGAAATTTTTTATTATTTACATTTGTTTTGATGATTATGTGAAGAAATACCAACCATAAAATTTACCAAAAAAACCACAAAAAAATTATTACTGTTTTTAAGTGTCATAAGGTAAAGTCTGAGAAAAGATAAAATTTAAAAAAAAAACTGTCTTCATTACCGAAACCTGCAAAGCTATCTTTTACTTGTCAAGCATTTTTTAAAAAAATTAAGCTTAAAAATTTGGATAAATTTGGACCCGTGAATTTAATGATTGTGAATGAAATCTTCGGAGAGGAAAAACTAGTAACACATACCATAATTAAGTTATATGTACATTTTTATCAAGATTTATATCATCACCAAAAACTCATCACCATATTGAATCTTCAATTTTCACTACGCAATAAAAAATGTGTAAAATCAACACGATTTATATGTTAAAAACGATCCACGCTAAATGAATGTTGATTATCAACACACACACAATCAATTAGCTAATTCACATGAATACAAAATAAATTAAAATGCCTGTGTTCCAGTAAAAGAATGTTTTTTTCCTCAAAAAGTTTCTCTACTATGTGGTACAATGTACTCAGTAGAATCAATGTATGTGACTCAGATTAATGATTTTCTCTTTTTATGGATGTGTGTGCTGCATTATATGCCACAACACCATAGTCTAAGATTTATATACCTAGAAATGTCGACTAGAGGTTGTATGTGTATATATAACATTCATTAATCTAACAACTAACGTTGTTGAAGAACCATCCACATTGAAAAATATGGAACATAATTAACAAACATTATTAACATTAATTTCTTTAATGTTTATAAAAAAAAAATGGTAGAATATTTTACAGAGCGCGCTTGTCTTTCTATAATGTGACTTGCTAAAATCCAATTAAAAACATTACTCGGGTATGAATCAGAAACGTTAACACTGGCGTTCAACTGAATGATTCGTGAAAAGATATTGCATGGCAATCAGTGTTTATAAAAATTTATAAATCAGCTTCTATTTATACGAACATTAAATTAGAATTTGTTTAGATCAAATAATACATGGATTTAAGCAGATTTGAATTCTTATTCCCGTAACAATTCACATAGAATTGCATGGGTCTTCATTTAGAGCAAGTGGTCTCCAAAAGAAAATTATGCAGGCAATTTTAGAGAGTACACCACGTTCGGATACAAAAATAGCCTATTAAAATCTAAATGCACCATTTACGAATTGCAATCTATTCCTGAATTAAATCACTTTAATAGGGATCACTAAAATTGGGTAAGAAAAAGAAGATAAGTTAAAATGACCTAAAAGCTCTAATTAAAATTAGATCCAAATCAGCCTATTTCATTAAAATGTAGGTATGAGGTCATTTTTGTTTTTGATTTCTTAATGACATCTAAAAATAGACATAATGAAAGGATTCTATACACTCCTATATCAAAATTTTGACAGTACCGTTTATATTTCCTAACGTTACAGCATCAGATTTAAACTATTATACCCTAATATACCCATTAATATATCAGCTCTTAAAAATAACAAACCTCGCTCCATTAAACCAATTTTTATTTAACACACAATTAAACCAACCAAGTTGTTAATAAAAACGGTTTGTATTTCAAAATCATAAAAGCATGCGATATTTTAATGCTTTGTTATATTTTGCATGAACTATTAAAAATACTCATAGTTGATGAAAAACTATACTAATAAAATATTAGTTGCAAAAACCTGAAGTACCATCATAAAATACCTATTATATTTATTACCAATTGAGAAATAAAAGAATTTCTCCAACACAGTACAGTACAGTATACATTTTAAAAATTTGTTTTTATGACATGTCTGCCCATTCGTATAGTACTTTAGTAGGTGGATAGATGGATATAGGTGTGTGTACTGATACGTATAACGTATATATCTGCGAATGAACACATTAACATTTAATTCACATAAAATAATTTTATATTAATCGTTAAATAATTTTATACGAGTTCTATTTATTATACGAACGAAAAACACAAAACACTAAACGAAAAGTATACTCAAAAAATAAAAAAAATGCGCCAATTCAATTTGTATACCTATTTCAAAAACATTTAATATTCGATTGTTATATGTTGCGTTGAGTTGTTTATCAGAATTTATTTTGTTCATTTAAAACATTCACCTTATAAACTGAAACAAGGGAAGTTAATAACTAACAGTGTTAATTGTTTAGATATTCGACATATACTTGAATTTCATTGATTGGACTATTTTTAATAAGCATTCACAAAATACTTTATTTGTTACATATATAATTATTACATATATTGGCCAAATTTGACCTAAAATTGTGGATATCTCAAATATTTTACAAAAAAATATTTCAAACAAAAGTTGATTAAAAAAAACACTTTTTTTTTGAACTTTTCTACTATATTTTATAGTTTAAAAGTTAGGTGAAGGATCTGTTAGGCCCAATGAACCGATTTTGTTCATTCATAAACTTAAACATGTTTAAAATATGTCATCTTTAGGCTAAAATTAATTTACTCTGTTTTTATATTATTATTATTAATATATAATTTTATGGTTTTTAAGTAAGCGTGGAGGATTCAGATCTTTGCGTTTTTTGATTATACGAGTATATATATAAATTATTTCTACTAGAATTGTATAAGCTCTCTTAGTATTATATGCTGTTTCCTGTATAAATTGTATTCTACGTATTGTAGAAAAATTTTATTTTTTATTTTTTTTCGAACATTGTAATCCAAAATTTATTTTTAACTTGTATAGACTACATCCTTTGGGGAAACCTCAAACACACTAATTCTATTCTAAAGAAACTAAGAAGTTGTGATTATTTTTGCGAGATTACGAGAAATCAAAAAAAAAAGCAGTATTAGATTTTATCACTTCTTTTTGGAGAAAAGTTTCAAACATAACAACTGTTATAAAACAGTATTAGAGGAATGTAGTAAGATTCTGTTTTTTGCAATCAACGTTTTCCGATCGTCATTACTCGAAAGATAATGATTTTACGAAAAACAGTTGCAAGCTTAAACGAATTGTACTTCTTGATAATATTGTAATTGATTTTCAAAACCATTTTGTTTTTGACTCCGTTCAAACTAAAGAATTTTCAAAATTTGTAATTAGGGACATAAAGACCCTAGGGTGAATATTTTTTCCTAATTTATATATGATATTCAAAAGATACCGCCTTTCTAATAATCAAAATCGGACTAACGAAAACAAAAGTTGTTAAAACTTACGGGAACATTATTTATTATTCTATATTTAAAGCTTAACGGCTTCGATTTTTGTTTAATGCAATCCGATTTCAAGGTTTTGAGAACCACGGTACAAGCACATGACGGTGATCTGAAAAGTTCCGACATCAACGTGAAGATAGCTGTACTCGCCAATAAAACCTAGTTAATATAGCTGTGCATATTATACTCAACAAGATTTCAGAGATTTTGATCGCAAATTCCAATTATATTACAAACATACGATTTGAATTCATAATCGCTTTTTCTTGTTGAAGTCGGTGATAAAAAAAAACTAAGTATAATAATATATATTGTATTGAGAATTGAGTGACAAGAAAGTAGTACCAACTTAATGGCTTATTATACATAAAAGTATATAAAATAAGTAAGTTCTTAAATAATATAATATGTTTTCTATAAGTTTTATTTTCTAATCTAATTTAAATATTAAAATGAAAATGTGTGTTGTTAAACCAGAAATAAAGTTTTTAGTCACATCTGCTTATAGTTTATGTATTAAATATATGGAATTGTCTCCATCACCAGCGATTATTTAATTATTCAATCATTCCTCTAGCCTGCAAAACGTTGCAGTTTTAAAATATCAAGTACGGTCGAGTTTGGAAACCTTTCTAGTAGTAGTTCTTTTACAGTATTTGTTTTAGTTTTTTCCAAAAACAAGTTATTATAACTGCAGACATTAAATATAAAGTACACTGTATTTATAGTACAGAATGTAGAATAAATTGCAGTAAAACGTTATTATTCAATATAGAGTACTGTAAAGTGATAAATATTATTTATATTTTACTATTGCAGTAAAATGTTATTATTATTCAATATAGAGTACTGTAGATATTAAAAACAATAAAAATTATTCCAGTATATTTAATTTTGTTAAAACTTCCATAACTTAATCGATCTTTATATAATCGTTATACATTTCAAACAAAATTAAAGCAGTCATCCAATATTCTTCAAAATGTTAAATTTTTGCCCAATTTTAAATTTCATATTGAAGAATGATTGTTTTTGTGAGTAGTTATTGTTAATATCAAAGAAGCATCAAATGAATATAGATTAAAAATCAAAACCGTTGTAGATCTGTGAAAATTAACACTATCACAGATTTTATATCACTTGCCGGTTATTAATAACAAGACCAGCACCAGCATTATTATTCGAATATTAAATTAGCCGGCGCCGGCATTAAGTATAAAATATTCGCCATGGTCCCGGAGACTGTTACTTAAATATATACAACATAGCGATACTACTAACTATACTTATTATACTTTATACTGTATATATAACACAATAACATAACCATACTCATCCTATCCTATATCCGAGTCCTACCTCAATCCTAGTCCTACATTCTAACTATATCCTTTATATAAGTTTATGACGTAATATCTTTACAGAATATAGCATTAATGCAAAATATATACATGTGTATATACTGAATATAATTATGTATAATGTGCTTCATAATAAGTTTATCGTTTATAGATACAGAATGTACAAGGGAATCACAGATTGAAGTTCTACATTAATGAATTTTATGAAATTCTCTGTTATATATTTAATTTAGGCCAACTTTAAAATATGACAAAATTAGTGGATTTCAAAATAGAAAAGGTGAAGATAATAGTTAATCGTGTTAGTTGTTTAATGTTCCGAACAAAAGCTTTCATAAAAGAGAAAACAAGACTTTGTACTTGTAATTTTTTTCTGACTTATATTTTAAAACATGGATTCAAGCGACGAACAGGCGAGCATAAAGTGGACGAATTAAGTACTTACTGATTATTTGGTAGTGCCTTCAATATTTTCAAATGTTACAAACTTTACACTAAATATAATATACCCTAATATATTCATATATGTCAGATATAAAAAGCTCTTTCAATCGAATTGGTCAACTTATTTAAAAAATCGATTTTTGCTGTATGATAATATTCAAAAACTTGTAATTTGCACTGTCACAAATTTGAATTAATCTTGACCAAGTATGGAATCAATCGTATTGGAATATATGACCCAAATTTAGGTCACATTTGTCAAAATTTGCATTTCACTTTTTATACATCTTCAGAATGCAGACTATAAGTTTAGAAGAATTTATACACTATGAAATATAAAAATTTATTCAGAATTGTTAAAATTTTTCCAAGAGGATAACGAACAAAACCAAAAAAAGAATACATATAACGTTGTGCAACTGTGAGATTTGAGCTTGTATTTAGTCAAATCACTTTTAGATTTTGCCGGGCAATTTTTTGGCCATTTAATGAAAAAGACAAATTTATTCTTAATGGCATGATATAATTACAGGCACCTTAACTATAAAATTTCCACAAAATTACTACAAATTTCATAGAATCTAAAGACGCACATTTATAATGCACATTTCTTCCCAAGTGAATGAATTTTTTTTTCATATTTACCGTAACAATTACGAACAATTAACCCTAACCATTAAAAAAATAGTGACCAATAGTAAAGTTTTTCTATTCTGTATAATAATTGCACAAGCAATAGGTTAAAAATAAAATAAAATATTTAAATGCATTAAAAACCAAATCATAATGTCCAAAAAGTATATAGTTTTAAGTATTATTTTATTACATACTATTACTGGTGTACGTTACATATGTAGTCAAGCTGTATTCGTAATGTATTAGTACGGGTAATACGAATGGAGAAAAGAGCTATTAAATCAATCAAAGCGTTACGAATTGCTAAAATTTATTATAAAATAATCGTATTCTAGATAATATAATCGTTTGTTCAATTGTTTGAACGTACATTTTATAGCAAATGTCAAATTATATTTAATTGGAGTCATTATGTTGAAAGTGTAAATTATCAACTAATTTAAGAAAGCCTGATGAAAAACTAATACAATTTTGAAACATTGTTTTAAATAAAAACGCTCTCTAAAAAAATAAAGCATAATTATAAAAATAAACAAATGATAATAACAACTAACAGAATTAATTGTCTGGATACTCGATATATGATTTAATTTCATTGTTTGGACTATTTTTAATAATCACTCATCAAATACTGTACCCAGTCTATACAGTTATATATTTATACATGTATATTATTTTTATTAGCCAAATTTGAGCTAAAATTGTGGAGAACTCAAACACTTTACAAAAAAAGTTTCAAATGTTTCGCTCATTCACAAACTTAAACTCACGTTTTATGTTTTAAAAACGTCACCAAAATTTCAGCTCGCTATCTGTTTTTGTTTCAAATTTCCGTGATGACGGGCGGACGGACAGTCAGAGATGGGCTAATGAGCTGTGTCTATGAACACTTATACAAAAATTTTATTTGTGCGGTCAATATTAGGTAGCGTTACAAACCTTAGAATTTAAAGTAATATATATGTTGAATATAAAAAAGGATCTGATTACGCTGGATAAATCAAATTTTTTTTTTTTTTTTTAATTTTTTTTTCTTTTAATTTCTGGGGCTTCAGCTATTTTCAGCTATATAGCCATTAACCAAAGTGGATTATTATTATTATACAACAACAGTACACAGTAATGCTAGGTGGTCACCCATCCAAATACAGATTGTGACTGCTGTTGCTTAACTTTATTAGTTGGTCTAAGCATGTCATTACGTTACGTCAGTCCGGGGTCAAATCATAATTTACACAAATTTTTAAAATAATTTGATAAACCATCCACAGACATCTATAAAATTAAATTGTTGAAATCGTATTTCGTAACCATAGCAACAAAATAAATATATATTTAATGCACGATGCGAATAAGTATGTACGTTGCTTAATAATAATTACATCTCATGAATAATAAATTTAACTAACATGCACATTTTAAAATGAATTTAATGAACATAATAACACTATTTGTGAATATAACTAAATTATTTATACGACACACAGTCACAAAAACAAAATAATGTTGCTTAAAGATTTAAATATGTTTTTGTTTATCTTATTTAAAACTATAAAGTCGTGGACAATGAAATCAAATCAACTTGCAAACCGAAATAATAAACATTTTTTATCCTGAAATTTTGAAATTATAATTTTCATATTTTTCTCGATTATTTAATGCAAAAAATTCGCATCGCTTCGTCGATTCCATAAAAAAAGAATATTTTAGAAGATTTTCCTCAAATAAAAGAAAAGGTGAAATAAAATTAACTTTGTCCCCTAATTATCATTTCATTTCACATAGATTGCAAAATTTCACAATCTAGTATGATAGAAAAAAGTTATCGTTATTCCTCAAGGTTAAGAAAAAGCACCAAAACCTATACAGTAAATTTCCTAAATGTGATAAAAAAGTTGATACTTCATAAGATTTTTCCAAAGAAGAAGAGGGATATAAAATTTTTCCAACAATTATACAAAATCAAATATACAGTTTTAAGCAAATTTCATTAAAATCAAACAACGGGTTTGAAAGTTAAAACGAATATACAGAGAAAAAAAGACATATTCAGCTAATAAACTTATTTTAGACAGTGTCCTTAAAGTTCAATATCTTTAAATATACCCCATTAGGTTTTGCCAAGCTAAAATTGATTCTCCAGGGCGCTATTGCACTAATTAATTGAACCCGATTTCTTTGAACGCGATTTTATATACAACACATAATAGTGAATATGTCATTTAAAATTTTAATGTATTTTTATTTAGTAACTTTTATAAAAGTGTAGATAAACATTAAATAGGTAAACAAAATTAGTTTAAATAAATGTGTTTTTTTATTTATAAATAAAAAATCTATTTGTGGAGACCGCATTAATTCTTTGAACATCGATAAACTAGTCCAAATAAACAGAAAATCGAAGTATAAAAGAAGAGATTTGCAACTTGACGCTATAATAAATTTAAATTCAAAATTTCAACTTTCAACAGGTAATAGTTCTCGATTTACGCAAGAAATTTTCATTCATGTTGGATAATATTCAATCAAAATTATCCTTTTATATAAAATAATCCTTTTCATCATTTGTCACGAGTTCAAAATCTTCAAAAAGTTACCAAAATAAATACACTATAGCAGAATTTTTAGAAGTAGAAGAAATGATGACATTCACGCTAAGATCTCAGCGCCACAGTAGCAAAAATAATAATTACTCATAATACACTCAGCTGATATTTTCCATTGACTACCAAAATGGTATTAGTTATATTTATCACTTATACATTATTATAAAACACTTTATCTATTACAAGTTTTATGTCTATGGTGTTTAAATATTGGTAGTTCTAAATAGTTCTTAACTATACCGGTAGTTGGAGTCTTCGTTAGGATAAATGTCCAATAAGAATAAGAGAATTAAAAAAATCAAAAATTTAATAAATGAAATTGAATTATATTGTTGAATATCACAGAATTAAAGCCATTCAGAAAAATGTTCACAAAATTTCAGGTAGAAAATATCTTTAAATAGAAAATAAATTTCTATTTATGTTTTATAAATGTTTTTCTCAAAATTCGTATTATGTAGTATTTATCCATTAACTCCTTGATTGTTTACAACTTTTAATATTAAAAATATTTTTAATGAAACTTAAAAACCTTTTTAAAAAATGTTAAAAAACGGACATTTGCTAAATTAATAAAAATAAACTGAAAAATATGGCTCAAAGCTAGTGGTAAAGTATAAAATTGAATACAGTAGGTATTCAATTTTTAAGTAAGGGATGATGTAAAGGATCAAGTAAACTTCATCCCAATAAAATATTTTTGATTTTTAACCGACAAGAAAACAAAGTTCTCAATTCAACGTGTATATTTTTTAATGTATGACCACACATAACTTTTTACAGACTAATCCAATTTTGATAATTCTTTTTGTGTGGAATAGGGTATACCGCCAAGTTAGTCTAGTTTTTTTATTGCATGGGGTACACCTCGAAGTTGATCCCGCATAAAAAAGTTCCTACCGTAAGGGTGGAAAAATAAGAGTGATTTATTGTTCACTTACAGATTTCAATGCCGAGTTGTGTTGATCAAAAATTAAGCACATATCTAGTAATTAGATTATGGCCACAAAAAATTATAAAATAATAACTTTCTAACAAAAAAATTAAACCGCCAAAAAAACTGAAAAACAAAAAATAATAAAACTTTCTTATAAAACCTTAATAACTAAGTTCTTACGCTAATATAACTATACCTAAGTATATATTTTTTAGTTATTTTAAGTTTTTGATTAATCTTAATAACTATGTTCTTAAACTAATGTAAGAAGAATACCTTAGTAATTTTGAGATGATGCTAAGCAAGCAAATTAATTAATTAGGTAAAGCATGATGCGCGGTCGCCGACTCAAAATTACTAAGGTTGAATACATACATTATTTTACGAATTTAGTTATTTAGGCTAAATTGAAGAGGTTTATTATTTTTTGCTTTTCAGTTTTATTCG
The DNA here is from genome assembly GCA_020423425.1 of Chrysopa pallens. Classification (NCBI taxonomy): domain Eukaryota; kingdom Metazoa; phylum Arthropoda; class Insecta; order Neuroptera; family Chrysopidae; genus Chrysopa; species Chrysopa pallens. The sequence continues at coordinate 25,958,925 of CM035593.1, read as the reverse complement.
CGGTATGATTTTTTTATTAAAAAGTTTTTTAATAAATAAGTTTAAGAAAAAAGTTTTTGATTAAAATGTACAAATTTAATTAACTTTTGTTATAATACAATTTTTCAATTGAAAATACAAGTTGTACCTATAAAAAGAAGGATAAAAGATTACGGACTTTTATAAAGAGATTATGATGTAAATAAAATTGAATACATATTTCAATAGTGTAATTATAAATGACGAGTTTTGCTCATTTCCTAGATAAAATTTTTTGGTTTTGTTCAAACAAGTATTTCGACTATAAACTTGTCATTATCAGTATGAATTAGCTAGTCGGAATTATTCTCCGAGCACATGTAACTTGTTGGTAATTTGGTGACAGTCTGCGCGATAAATATAAAGTGCAAAATATATACTTTCTAGGTATCTATCAAATTGCTACTGTTTTTCGTTGTTAATTTTGACCAAGTAGGTGTTTCCATTAAGACCTACTGATGGGAGCTATTTTCAAACTATGTTCTCCAGTTTTTCATTATGAATACATATTTCAGAAGGGTAATTAACAGTAAGTAGAACTTAGAAGAGTTTACAGAGACTCTTAGGAAAACTCCTTCGGAAAGTTTTAAGCATATAACATTTAGGAGAATGAAAATATTGATTACATTTCGTGGTACATACATAAGAGAGTACTTCGCGGAGTTCAATTATATGTCGAATATTTGAACAATTAACTCTGTAAGTTGTTATCTTCACTTGTTTTAAATAATCATTCGGAAAATTAAATAACATTGACTTTTTTTTACCCTTTTCAAAATCGTTTTTAACACTCGGTACAATAACCCATATTCTTCAGAAATAAATTTCTGTATACCTACACAAATTTTACTTAAAAATATTTTATAAGTAATATACAAAAAAAAAAATAAATAAAAAGAAAACACTTTTCATCATAATTATGGAGAAAGTAATTAAAAAAGCTTCAAGAAAGTATAATGTTGTTGAAGTGAGTAATTAGTGTGTTTTTCTTCTGTTAGTTCAGCACGAACTCTTTCAACAACTAGCTTGTGTGATATCAAAAAGGAAAAATTTTTTTTTTTAAATCTATTATATAATAGCTACAGAAGAAATGTCATGAAAGATAAAATAAAACTTACCGTGTAAAATAATTTTTATCAAGATATTCTGACAAATAAAATATACGTAAATATATAAAGCTTTTTGAATAAATATTTAATTAGTAACTAGAGTTAATTATTTTAATATTTCTTGAATTTTTGTTTGACTGAGTTATTAATATGAAAGCACAAATAACCTTATTTGTATAGCATTTTAAGCTAATTTTTTCACATAAATTTAAATGAAGCATCATGGATAACGGATTATTAATTTTATCCAAAAATCGAAAAAAAATTGTTTTTGCAGTTTATATATTTTCTAGAATAATTAAGTTCTACGATAACCATAAATGACATTTATTTTACGTTCGGGTGGCTTGTTATCGAAATGTTTCTTAATCGTATTTTAGGTGATATTATATAAACTACTTACGCTTTGTTTGGTTAAATGGTTTCGTCAATTGTTATTTTTGAAATATACAAGCCAAACAACCCTTATAAACATAGTTTTATCGAAATGAGAGATAAACAATTTTTCTCGAATTTTTCGATTTTTTCAAAGTATACAGTGTATTCTTAAAAAATTTCGAGAAAATTATTTTCATACCATTGACTCAAAATTATATTTATAAAAATAACAAAAAGTTCGCATTTCAGACCTACAGTAAGTATATACTATACTAAATGTTCATTAGCTTGATATCAATTAAATTTTAATTAACAATCATGAACATTATTAGTAAATAGTTTGCATTGATTAATGACGAACACAATAAAAAGCTTTAAAATAGATTCCGGTTCACATCCAACGACCATTAGCTGCTAGGTAACACGCTTATACCACCAAAACAAATATTATCAATTTATAAAACACAAATGTGGATTATGAAATAAATGCAATGTCCTATTTTATTATATACCGATTGTCCAAAGAATCATTTTTCATAGGACAAAAAGGGAAGTCAATATTAAAATACATATATATATATATATATATATATATATATATATATATATATATATATATATATATATATATATATATATATATATATATATATATATATATACATTTTACTAGAAAATCCATAAAAAAAAAACCAAATGCTTTTTGAGTGCAAAAAACCAACCTTTGATGATTCACCATACAGTTAGAGATTTATCAAAGATGATAAAATATGATTAAAACGAATGTTTATAACAATTTTTTATAACAGTTTAACCTTGAATTCCATCCTAGATTTTTAAATTTTTATTTTTATAATATTTTATTTGAGTGGACCAAGATTAAAAGCTCTCATTTAAATACAATTTAGTTCCAAAAACATAATTTTAAATTAAACCCTTTTTTAAACAAAAGCAAAAAAAAATAATAATAATTTACAATAGATAAAAAACACAAAACAACAAGAAATGATTATTTCACCGAAATTTATATCATCTCAATAAAGAATGAAAAACGTAACAATAAACTATGGTTTAAAACTCTTAAAACTTTATTTTTTACCGAACAAATTTTCATGAAAACATTTTTTTTAGGTAAAGAAAGAATTATGAACGAACGATATGCTCATACTACCTCCATTTAAAGTTTTGCATTTGAAAATCATATGATATGATAGTACAAGATTTGCATTTGAAAATTATATGATTTGATACTCCAAGATGTCTAAACAATACAGAACAGATATAGAACTATTTTTTCAATTTTTTTACTCGGCACCTCATTTTTAATTGCAAACGACTTGATTTATTGTATTGAAAGCAGTAAGAAAATTTTACTATTGCTTGAAAACAATTAGAAAATTTTGGTACAGATTTTCATAGAACTACTTAATAAGGAAGATGCACAAATTATTATCACTTCAATTGAAGCGCCTTTACTACACGAACAATAATTTGAAGTTATTTTTTAAAAATCTCAAAGCATAGCCAAAATTTGTACTTTCAAAATTCTTAATTAAACAAAGAAGGATATTTGCATAAATGACGTCGTACATGTTCATCTCTATTGTGATTGTACATAAGGGTCATTCTACGATAAGAGGTCCTATCGATGTTCATGGTAATTTGATTGTGTGATTTTTCTATAGAAAATGACCGCTTATCGCAGAATTTTTCGAAAAGTTCTACAATTTTTCTGCTTTAGGCGATTGAAGATCAAGTAACAATCAAAACTCGCCATTTTTTAATATGATAAGAAGCCGAATAAATTTTACGGGAGATATTTTATTTTATTTTTTATTAATTGGCATCAAAAGTGGTTTTGCTAAATATTTTTTATCCAGATAAGAGTTTTAAGACTGTATCTGGATAATAGCTCGAAAACCAAGCATTATGTTTATTTTTGTCTAATATACAATATTTCGAAATAATACACCATCGAAATATACATGGTCGAGGGGAGTGTAAAAAATTAGGTAAATAATTGGTCCTGCGAAAAAAAAACAATTCGAAAATTGGTTAAGAATAGCTCAATCATATCTGAACTCAAATTCAAATTCATTTGGTCCTTTTAAGCAAGGATCTCCAAAAAAAAAAGAAATGGATCGGAAAAATAATGTCCATTAACAATACCTTAACAGTTAGTTGAACATAGAGGTACCAAAAATACAGGATTTTTTACTTGTATATGTTTTTAATTAAAAAATAAAAATTATTATTGACAACAAAAACATGTTTTAATAATATCCAGCAGGCTGTGAAGGATTATAATAAGATGTTGGACGTGCTGGTACATCATATCCCTGACTGTTATCGTTATTATTGTTATCAATATTATGTAAACAATTATTACAATCCTGTTGATTTAACGACCATATTAAAAATATCACAATACCATTCATAATTAACAATACACCAGCAGGTATTAAAAATGTACGTAAGAATGTTGAACGTCTCACAATTGTTAAAAACACATCGAGCAATTTTATTATCACTGTTGGAATCAATCCAATTAGTCCAAGGTTTTTAAATACACTACCAATAATACCAGCCCCTGTGCCAGTATAATAATTATTTGTATCATCTAAATTAATACCGAAAAATACACTAAACAGAATTTTTATAACAATGGCAATTTTCCTAATGATTTTTGTTGTAATTACACCAAATATTTTTTCTGATAATGTTTCATAATTTATATTATTAAATGTTGTTCCAGGAATTTTTCCCGTATATTTATTATATTCAAATCCAGGATATTTACTGTATCCCCCCGTTTCATCACTGTCATAACTTTCACGATTTTCTGAAATTCCATTTGAATTTGATTTACTCGACAAGTTATCGATAACCGAATGTAATCGAAATATTTCGTTTTCTAAGCTTTTCATCCTTGAAAATGGAATTTCTTGTTGATTTGACGACTGTTGATTTAAATTTTGGATGGTTGACTTTAAATTGTTAATTTGTTCTTGCAAAAATTTATCGTGAGTTTGTTTGGTAATTGGTGGTTGTTTTTTCTCAATCATCAAATTTTTTAAGCCAGCATAATCTTTATTTAACTTATCGATATCGTTTTGAAAATCCAAAACTTGTTGTCGTATCTCGTTATTATTTTCGAATTTGAAAATTGTATTACTATTCGATGTTGTTGTTTCAAAATTATTTTCCGATTGTGATAAAGTATTGAAATTTAATTGTTGGCTAAATTTTGGATCTTTTGATAAATATGACAACATCCCTAATGAAAGTATCTTGTAAATATTTGCATCAAAACTATCCTCGGATATTCGTGGTTTTGTTTCCGGATTCCTTGAATGCATTTTTTCATATAATTCGTTCGTACGTTGAAATTTTTTCCGTGAGTTTTGATCAATTTCATCAGAATAATCACTTGCCCGCCCTAAATTTATTTTTTCCGATTGATCTTCGCTCGATTTTTGTAATTTGCGTTCTTGTTCAACCTTTGTATTTGATTCCGTCGTTACCTGTTCTGGATAATTATACAATAAATGTAACGTTCTTATATCATTTGCCAAACTATTATTTCCATTAGTAACTTCTAAAAGTTTTTCTGTATTATTGATAAGAAAATCCACAAAATCATCTGTCGCTCCAAGAAGTTGTGTATTATTTATAACTGAACGTAAATTTGAATGTAATAATTCCGATGTTTTCGATTTAATTTTCTTTTGATTTTGATAATCTTTTAACGTTTCCACTTGTTTATGTAAATCATTTAATTCGTTTTTTAATTTTTTTGTGATTAATTCTTCATCAGTTAAAAAAATTTCTTCATTAGATGCAAAGTTTTTGGAATTTGATGAATGAAATAATTCCGGTTTAATTTTCTTCGGAGATTGAAAATTTTTGAATGATTCTACTTGCTCTTGTAAATCGTTTAATTGAGCTTTTAATTTTTGTGGTATTATTTGTTCAGCACTTAATAATATTTCTTCATTCGTTGTTAAGTTTTTAATATTCGGAAAATGTCGTTTAAATCGACATTGAGTTTCGTTTAACATTTGTGTAAAATTATCATCACTAATAATTCTATTTGTATTTTCAAATAAGTTATTTGATAATTGTTTTATTATTATATTTAGCAAAGATATTTTTTTATTTATCGGTATTGAATTATTATTCTTCACTGTTGATATTGTAATATTTTCCAATTGGAAATTGTCACGAACATTCACAGTATTATTAACTTTTATTTCTTTTTCATTTGCTGTTCCTTTACTATTTATTATTATTGAACTCATATTAATTACATTAAAACGATAAAAAAATATTAATATAAAAAATATTATACTATGAACTAGTCGTCGATTCATTTTATATTGTTTTAATAACAATTATTAATTTTATATAAAAAAAAAAAATATTATTTGTAATTAGAAATAAATAAAAAAAATAATAATGAAAAATTTTTTAATTAAAATATGTTGAGTGAAGAACTACAGTTAGTTTCAAAAGTTTGTGATTGGTTTAGTTGATTTTTTTTCATTTGGTTAATCAAATTTTGAGATGTTTTCAAATGTTCATCGATAGCAAATTGAGAAATATCTCAATTGGATCTTAAGAGCGATTATCCACAATTGTTATTGACATAAAGGACTAGCTTCTAATAAGCTGTTGAGTTAAATTACATAATATGCATTGAATTTCTTTCAATTTTCGCGGCCAAATAACTCAAAAAAATACTAATCCAAATGTGTGTTGAAATTTGGTATGCGCAATATTGGCATGAAAACAGAGGACTTGTCGAAGGTTTTCCTCGAAAAAAATATATATAATGTAAAAATCAAAATTCGATTTTATATTGAAAAATTTTTTCCCAGACAAACTTTTCAATAAGCTCTCCGTTTTTATGTCAATATTGATCATACCGAATCTTGAAACATTTAGATTATTATGTTATGAATTATTTGGGAGCAAAAATTGAAAGATGAGAAACTAGGCTCAATACCAAACAAAATACGAAAATTGAATTTCAATTAATTCAAAAACGAATAAGTTATAAGCTCTTAAAGATTGTTTCCCTTCTCTTTCTTGCAAAAAAAGTTATATGGGTGATTCTATGATAAGTGGTCATTTGCAATGGAAAAATCGCACATGAAAATTTTTGTATCTCCATCTTTGTTTAATTAAGAATTTTAAACGTCCATATTTTGGTTATTTTAACGTCCATATTTTTGGCAGGTGCCCATTATTTATTGACATTCAACAGTTATTGGTCAGTACTGATAATCACATTGAACAGCTATAACAATCTGGTGGTCAGGGTAATTACTAAGTTTCAACGTGGGTTTGTATTCTTTGATACAACAAACTTTTTTATAGAAAAATTTCGATATCCGTAGATATAACTCAAAAGTAATAATAGTCTTTTGCAGATTTGACCGCAATTTTGATGAAAAGTGTACACATCTTATAAAAAATTGAATTACGAAAAAATAATGAAAAATACTATGTAATCAATCTATTATTAATAGTCACGTCATATAGGGTTGGGTTATCGCAATTTCATTGAATATTTATTTAAAAAAAAAAAACATAAAACAAAAAGTCAGTGACATTTTTAAATAGTTTGCACAAATTATAATAAAATATAAAATAGTGCAGATGTATTGGAAAATAAATATTCAAAAGTTATTGCTGATATTGCATTGTTATTAAATATTTATTTATGTAGTCAGTATCAGTACCTCACCTCTACATCATATAATATTGCACAGTTCAGCTCACAGCTGCAATAACCATATTATTCATTCAGTTAGAAGTTACATACATGTATACAAGTTCTGTTTACATCAAATTTATTATCAACTATGAAAATTTTAATAGATCAATAACCTAAGGACATATATTTTAATTCAATGTATAACATTGAATTAAATTAATTTCAGCTTAACATTATTATCTAGCGTCAATCGGATTTTTCAAATATTTATGGTAATTTTTTAATAAATTAACAATTCAAGTTTTTTTTTTATATTGCAAATAAATAGTATATTGTTTTATAAAATACAAACTAGAAGCTCATGAGTCCAATTTTTATGCATTAAAAAAACTTTAGTACTGATCCTAACCACCAGATGGATATAACTATTCAATATCGGTATTTAATGTGATGCCCTGTTTAAAAAAAAGTCCTATTCAATCCTATAGAAATTGAATGGGAATTAATAGAAAGAAAATCAATAGGATTGAATAGGAAATTTTATTGAAAAAATCCTTTCTGAATAGGATTGAATAACATGAAATAGAAAATTATTTCATATTCAACCCAATGCAAAATTTTGAATAGGAAATGATATTTTCTATTTAATCCTATAAATTTCCTATTCATTCCTATTTAATAGGATTTAATAGGACTTTTTATCAGACAAACCAATGGTGATCTAGAGGTGGCCAAAGCTGTTGAGAATGTCCACAATGAATCTGAAATCCAAACACACTTATAGATTTTAAAAATCAATTATAAATCATGTACTTCTAATTCTTAATTATATTCGTATTATCCAAGATTACGGATGCCCATACTTTGCCAACATTCAATAGCTGTGGCCATTTCTTGGTCACTACTGGTAATCACATTAAATACATGCACTGAACATCCAACAGATAAATATAGCCTTTGGTGTGAGTATAAGTAATTACAAAGCTTTTTCAAAATACACAAAAATTGGACCTATGAACTTCTATGAGCGTTTGTATTCATTTATTGTGTATCTGGAGTATAAACATTAAGCGAGAGCTAAATAAAAAAGCTTTATTTATAATAATCTAATCGCCACACCAAATCAAAAAGCCTCGAACTGCTTTAATTCATATTTTTTGTAACAAATGCACAATTTTCTTGTCTTTTATAATAGTTATAAACAAGTAGTACAGAAAATTATAAAATTAAATTAATTTTATTTTATTATTTTACGTTAAAAAATATAACGGCATCTCACGTTTTATTTATTAAATTCTGATACTATAGAAAAAGGTAATGATATAAAAAGATCAGTGACATAAATAGCCTTAATTATTTTAAATAAATAAATATTTATATCAGAATCTCTTCTTTATATACCCCTATCTCATTTCACGAAACCAGAGTTTATTTATTTTTTTCATAGCAATAAAAATTTTTATTTTGCACCAGATTTAAAAAAAAAAAACACGAGATGGCGCAAAGTTCAAGTGTGAATGATACTATATTAGAATTGTATTTTTCAGTAAAATAAATTTAAATACATATTTAATTTTTTGTCATCCTCAAAAAGATAATATGTTAAGCTTATATTTTCCTAAATTTCAATAAACTAAGGAGTGAAATTCAAATGTTGACAAATATTTATGAATTATTACTTCCCACTGACGCAACCATTATAGAACGCGGATAATTATTATCCACCAAAAAGTTTTATCTCGAAAACAGCATTTCTACTTTGGAACATTTATTGAAATTTATGCACTGTTGTTGGAACATCCAAAACTTGATGTTATGATAATTCTAAATTCAAAATTCACCATTTTACTGAGAATTGTTTTCTAATCAAATTGAAATCGTTGTATGCAAGCGTTAAATTAAAAACTACAACGTAAACATAAATAAAAACTAAAATCACATTTTCAATTTCATGTTTACAATTTAATTAAAATAACAATTTAAGTTGATAATTGAAGTGAATGAGTGTATTTGAACAGCAACGAACATGATCACAATAAAATTGTATGTGTCCAGTTCAGAGGTAACAACTTTTACGACAATAAAACGATATATTTAGAAAAATAAGTAGAGAAAAAGAAAAACCACATGATTTATCAAGAAAAATCATTTTCAACAAAATGTATTGGTACACTTCTACACAGTTCGCTTAACTCACACTCTAAAAGTCCTCAACTTAAATACACACATACAAACATACCGTATGCCCACAGAGAAATAATTTAACGATTGAAAAGCATTTTTACATTCTTGTACAAAGCCAAGGAAGTATTAAAACCAAAACCAAATTCGATTCTACATTTTCAACTGAAATATTTAATCACTAAAATCAGTTTTCGAAGTAAGACATTTTGAGCTTTTTTTTATCAACCCCAATAGCTATTAGCCTACAGCTTAATACAGCTCGTTATTTATTTCGAAAGCTTGTGTGCATCTATTTTGCAGGGGCGGATCTTTGTAAAGCAACGGGGAGGTCGGGGTACTTCCCCGGGCGACAGTCAGTACAGGCCCAAAAGGCGAGTTATATGCCCAAAAGGCGAGTTATAAGGCATTAGTTATATGCTTCGCACAGTTGTATTAGGGATTTTTTTCGCTACAAATTTGACTTCTCAGTTGAATCGATAATAAATAGTAAATTTAAATTTCAATTATAATTATGTTGATTTTATTTTGATTGATAAATGAATTTTTCTTTTTCTTTTTAATCTTGCATTGATTGAACTGGGAAACTACATTTTTGACATCTGTGATTTTACAGCTTTTATTTAATTCTTTTTTTTACTTTATCTTAAAGTATAAAGTGTATTCAACATCCTGAACCGAATCACTTCCCCAGTGATATTCGGGAGGCACTTGATCATTAATTATTACCCGCTATCTTTCTCAATGGTTTTATATGCTTTTCCATTTGGTTTACACAAAGTCAATACTAGGAACGGTCATCATTAAGTCATCCATAGCTGCATACCTTCCCCTTCTCTTCATATGCCCCCATCCAATTATTTTGACTAATTCTGTACAATTATATATTGTTTGGAAAAAGAATGAATAAAGAATTGAATTGAATATAATAAGTGTTTTGTAATTGGTAGACGGGGTGGGGGCACTTTTTCCCAGGCGATAGATAGAACGTGTACATCCGTCACTGCTGTTTTATGCATATCTCATCATAGTATTGTACTACACAAGCTCCGTTTTTGTTGCTCCAGTTTGAATCGAGCTCATAACCTCAAAGTTTCCGATCGGCTATTTTAAGGTGCTTTATGACGTATACATTACTGATCCGAACGCTTGGTTTATGAACAGAAATTCGTGAAAGACACTTTATTATTGAGGTACTCACACACGTACATATTAGCCACGTACAAACAATAATGTTTGGTTGTTTGATATGATGTCCGTACAATTGTTATCACAACCTCAGACAACATACAAGCAAGCATCAAAGTAAAGGCCCTTGTATTGTTTCAATAGAGACACAGAACAGAGTAATGAATGCAACTCACCATAATAATAATTGTATATCCATCATGGTCTGTTGTACCATAGAGAAGTTGAAGAATAACAACATGGTTGAAGGTACAAACTTGTATATTATATTGTTGTCAACGTTTCTGAATATTAGTCGGAGAAAATTAGGTAAAAATAAGATCGAATATATAATTTTGTTGAAATAGAACAGATTTTGATCAAACATGGCTGATGTTGTTCGTAATTAAATCAAAGTTTTTTTCACATTGATCAAGTAAGTTAATCAGGCAGTTTAGTACTAAGCAACGCTTGATCAAAAATCGTTCTTCACACTTATAATTTAATAATTTAGTCAAGTAACAAGTTATTTATTAAAACTGTGTAAACAGTCAAACACGTAATAGAATTGCATATCATATAACTATTTATATTATATGACTGTGACTGGAACAACAATTCGATGTCAAACAGATTTCTTTATTTGTTTGTTGTTAAACGCTTGTGATAGAAGCGTGATGGGTGTACTACTTGCACAAAAAAAAATAAAATTTAACTAAACTAGTTGACTAAACAACTTTAATAAACATTTGACTAAAACGTTGGTGTTCGCACATGTCGAGTAACTAAACTACTTGCTACTTGACTAAATTACTTGATCAATGTGAACAAAGCTTTAGAAAAAAATTCCAACCAAATGAAATTTTGCTCAAATCACCCTAAAAAATCAAACCTCCCTTTCGAAATCTTTATTGAACGGCGCCTCAAAAAATGATACAACTTGCCTAATATTAACCCCAAAAAAAGAAAAAAACATAATAAAAATGAAAACGAATAACAATGATACTTCAGGGGTTTTTGCAGTTGCTGAGTACAAATCTAATATTAAAAAAAGAGGAAATTATTATTGGCGCCCATAATATAGATAAATCTCTCTATTTAAAGCCCCCAAAAATAGGGAAAAAAAACTTTTGGGTTTAATTTTAATTTTATGTTTTCTTTTCATGGGGGAGGAGGCAAAAGTTTTTACATTTTAAGGGCGCAATGTTGAATTATCTCAATTTTTAATATCTGTATTGAGCAAGCCTCAAAAACATCCCAGATACCATTATTATTCATTTAATTGGTTTTATCGTTCAATAAATTTTATCGAAATGGGGGGTGGGGGTTCAATAGGAGATTTTTAAAGAAAGAGGGCGTCATTTGCCCATATTTTAAGAGATTTGTTTTTTTCTAAATTTCGACAAAATGAGCCATACTTGATCAAAATCCATTCGGTTTCAACAAAATGACATATTTTAACCTAATTTGCTTCGACTATATTATGATTCGAATGTAGAGAACAGAGAGTTAACGTCACGCTATAAACTATAAATGTTTGACCCCTTGTTTGTATTTACATTGGGTTACAATGTATTTAAAATTGTACTTGCACTAACAAACTAAACCAAGTTTAATTTAAACAGGAGTATGTGATTGTCGTACGAAAATGTACAAGATATAGTTAAAATCATATGACCAGAGATCTTGTTTATAAAATATCATATATCACACAACGTACGCTTGATAACTCCTAAAGGTAGAAAATTAATATCGAAATACAACATCTTAAATCTTGAAAGTCATCCTATGCAAGTATTTATTGCAAGTATTAAATTATAATCTCTTAATAAAATTACGCTTATGTTGCCTTCTGGCAGATATTACCATTAATTTAGTAACTCTCAAATACAACTGATTCATGAGAAAAAAATCAAAGCCCCATCGTCAAAAGATAAGAAGGAGCGGAACCCAAAGAAGTCTTAAGAAAATAGTCAAGCAAACTTTTTCTTACAAAATCATAAAAAAACAAAACAAGAAAAATAAAAAAATCCCTCTTATTAGAATTTTAAGGTTTGTTCAGGTTTTAAAAATACAAAAATAACATTGAACTTACGATCAGCTTTTTCCCAAAATATCAAATTGGCATATCGCTTTTCGAATACGATTTTAAACGATATCTCAAATAATATTAATTTGTAATTTAGGGTCAAATTATCTAAAAAATATTGTTTTATAGAAATTGTAGACATTGTAGAAAATTTTTCTCGTTTTTCATAATTGAGACAAGTTTTTTACTTCAAAATTTGGTAAAACTCATTTTATAAGAAATCTATAAATATCAAAAACCGCGCTTATTAAAAAGATGAGTGAGCAGTTTTTGAGATATCACGTCCAATTGAATACAAAAACTGATATCCCGATGCGGTTTCAAGGAATATCTCAGGATTAAATGGTCTCTAATTTTTTGTTCGATGCTGTGCTTTGAAATTAGTTGAAAAATTGAAAAAAGGTGACAGATTTCACTGAATATTCTGGAAAATTGAGTTTCCAAGTTAACAGCAAAATTTCTAGAAGTCGAAACAATTGATTCTATTAACTATGTGTTTACTTATAGATTCGATTTCCTCTACTTTGACGCGGCCTGGTGTCCTAGAAATTGCTCCTAATACTACTTTTTTTCTATGCATGGTAATCATCGGTTAAATTTCAATTTTTTTCTCCAATCTCCTAGGTCAAAATTTTTTTTTATTTTATAAATACGTATTTCGACAAAAAGTAGTCATCATCAGTATGAATTAGCTAGCTAGCCGTTCAAACCGTCACCAAATTAGCAAAGAGTAACATCTCCTCAGAAAATCACTACAGCTAGCTAATTCGAATAAATTTCTATTTTTTGGCCCAATTTTATATATTAAAATTATTTCGTATTTTTAAATATCAAATTCGCAACAAGTAACATCTCCTCGAAGAATCTATATAACTAATTCGAATAAATTTCGATTTTTTGCCCCAATTTTCTAGATTAAAATTTTTTCGTATTTTGAAATACGTATTCCGATTACAAAATCATCTGTATGAGTACGTATTTAAAAATACGAAAATGACTACGTATTTAGAAATACGTATTTAAAAATACAAAAAAATCTTGATCTAGAAAATTGGGGCAAATAATCTAAATTTATTCGAAAAATCCTAGATTTCGATCTTATAATATTCAAATCTTCGATTGTTTATGTGCCCATCACACAACCTATAAATAAAATACGATATTATTTAAACAAGAAATTGACCTAAATTAAATAAATTTAAAAAAAAGTTCTAACAAAAGTTTTACAGCTTGTAAAGTGAGCTTTACATATAGAAATACATATATACTATGTCACACGATACCGACAACAGTAAATAATCTGTATGCTTTTATAATCGTAACCTTACTTAATGAAAATTGCAATTTAATCATCTTATGACTTGCTCTTGCAATGTAAAATTTACACCAATCACTAATTATTATCTTAATTGAAACATGGTACCATTCAGCTTTCTATACGATACTAAGATAAATTAATTATAGATTTTTCAAAACAGTAATTAAAAATTGTGGAATATTATTTACAATTTAATAAATCAACATTATTTATTTTAAAAACTAATTTATTAAAAAGACTAAGTACACTTTCCGTGTCTCCCGGCTATTATAGATATTTTAATCGGGTCCATAATAGTGAATAAATCAATTTTTTTGGTAAAGATAAGATTAGCACCGATGTCGAAAGGTAATTGGTCACAAGATAAATTATTTTGTACTTTTTAGGTAATTTTTTTTGAAGGAGGGTATTTTTATGGAAAAAATTATTATTTTTTACTTTTGAGTGTTGTATAGAACCACGAAAAATCACGAAAAATTTTTGTTTGAAATTTAATCACTAAAAAATATTTTGCCCCTTCTCTCCTCTTAGGGACATCAGATCCCGATTTTCTTGTCATAGTAACACCCTTAGGAAATAAAAGATCAAAACCGATTCATAAGCGACGAAGTTATCCGAAATTTTTCAATTTTGAAGTCGGCTGAAAGCCTCCTTATTTGAAGTAAACAAGAAATTTTGCTTATGAAATTTCTATTACACATTATTTTTTTCAAAATAAATACATTTTTATGATGTTAATAAATGCTACTTATTTACGTTAAATTATAGAGAGATAAAGATTTTTTTTATAGTGGGCTTTGGGACATACTGAAGCGATTCTAAAAATTCTTGTAACGATAGAAAAGCTTTTAGAGACATATTATCATATCATATAAGATTATATACTGTGTTAATGTCGTTTCCAAGAGTAATTCGTGGTCATCTCATTGAGAGACTACCCCAATGTAAAATACGATAACTAAAATTGAAAATGGTTGAGAGACAGGTCATTTTTCGCATTCGTTATCTTTTACTTGTCAAGTAATGGAAAAAAGATCCAAACCAATTAAAACTAGCTAACTTGTTTTTTTCATTTTTATAATAAAATAAGGTTTTACATAATTTTTTTATAGATAATTTATAATTGTTATACATTCAATTAATGATTTTCAGGTTTTTTTCAGACAGTCGTTAGAAAATTGCTTTTGTCATCTAATAAAACGTTCGCTTCCACATCGAACTGGGTAGAAAGAAATGTTAAATATGCAATCTTTAACAATATTTTCACAAATTAATACCACAAGATATGAAAAAAAGTGCAGGTTTAAAGGACACTTCTAAGTATGTGTATTTAAATTTTCTAAAAAACACTACGAAAACTGATTTTTTTAGAAACGTCCTTAAAATCGCACAAAGTCAAAAAACGTATGATAATCGTGGAATAAAAAAATCCAACGACCTGAATCTTCCACGCTTACTTAAAATTATAAAATACACTAATTTTATGGTGTAATTTATTATTTTTTTCAGGTTAAAATGAATGTTTTAAATAGATAAATAAAATGAATTCTGGTAAACAACCAAACACAAAATAATAACCGAGTATTTAATATTTACATTATAAGCAGGTAAAAAGTGGAAATAGTAGAAAATTTCAATAAAAAATTAATTACAAAATTACTCATTCGTTTAGAAAAAATAAAAACATTATATATGATTAAAAATGGAAGATAGATATTATTCTACATACAATAAATAATTTTGTATTTATTAATTTTATTTTACAACAAAAATTATCAATAATAAGTAATAAATTGTAATCATAGATCAACAACAATAGGAGCTGTTGCAGAGCTCTATGTGTGCAATAATAGCAGAGCTATAAGAATGATGGGTTGGTAGTTATTGCTTAGTTCACGAATAGATAAATACGTTGATGACCAAACCGGACCTACCCGCAACAAGACTATAATAGATTCAACCATCATCGAACGTTCGTTATACTAGAATCATAATATGTTATCCAAGTTTTTTTATTTTCGTTATATTCGGTGAAATTTTTTATATATAAATTCGAAAATTAGCTTTTATTATATTTTTTAACAAAAATCTCAAAGTTTGCCAAAAAAATTATTGAGGGTTATTGAGGTCTAGAAAAAATAACAGTTATTTTACAAATGAATGGCTAGATTTTTAGATTTTGAGATATCGCTTGAAATTTGTCCGAAATATTAATCCACACACCGGATTTTTTGTGATATTTCGAAAACTACACACCTTATTGTTAAATGTATGTTATTTTTGAAATATACAGGTCAAACCACTCTATTAAATAACGATTAAAAAAATTTATCGATTTTGCGTAATTTTCTTGACCCTTTGAAAAAACAAGAAAATTATTTTGTCTATGATTTCGTTAAAAATAAGTTGAACACTATTGTTAGAGCTATAGATTTCAAAAATAACATCTATTTCAAGAATGCGTAATTTTTCGAGATATCACCTGAAATTCGATCTGGAAATCAATATTAAACTACCCCAATTAATAATCGTAAAATAAGTGGTATTTTTGATTTCCAAGATCTCAAGTACACTATAAAAACCTAAAAACAGCAACAACAAAAATTTAAGGTTTTTCACTCTCAGAGTAGGGAAGATGCAATAAAAAAATTTGCTTTTGTACCCATCAAAATATGAAACTAGCTAGCTAACTCAAAAAATAGCCAAAAATTTAAAACTCAAAAATTGTTTTTCCTCATTTTCGTCTTAAGTTAGCCACTTTTATCAAAATTCATACAAAAATCGTGTCGTCCAGAGTGTCTTAATCGAACCCATGGCACAACTATACCAGCAGAACTTGGAATATTGGACAAACTATTGCGAAACAATTAGATAATATATAGAATTCGAAGTGGGTCAATGAATAAGCAAGCTAGACGCGAACGAGCATATAGAAACAATAAACACATATCAAGATAGAAACAGAATATTACGGAGAGAAATTGCTATTTGTTTATTTTATATGCAAATGAATTCAAATATTTCCAGTTCGCCTATCAAATCAAAACATTTTATTTTACCATCATATATGAATGCACATCCATATACATACCAGGGTGTCTACGCTATTTTGGTTTTCAAGAAACTGATTTGAATTGCCCAGAACTTTATTTTATATGAGCTTGAACTAATGACTACCCCGTGAAAATATCCGTATCAATATGGAAAATAAAATGGAATTTGAAAGTTTTTATCAATTTTACAAATTTTATCAATGACCACCCCGCACAGAAAGATGGTTTTGGAGTCCTGATTAAAATTTTAGGCTCAGTCAGGTTTATTAAAAAAACATAATTTTAATCGTTTACATTAAGAAAATTGTAATTTACGGTTTTTTATGTTAAATAATTTGTAAGTATTTGGTTTTTTGAAAAAAAAAAAACTGCTGTTTAACAAGTTTTAAGAGGTTGAGTTGGGAAAATTGTATTTACATAACATTGAACATTTTGCAAATTTCGTAGTTAGACAGAAAATTTTGTGAAACTTTTTACAGCTTTCTTAAATAAATTCCAATAAATTACAAAAATTTCCTGACTTTTACTAAAATTTCATAAATTCCCTGACTGTTTCGACGACATTACAAAAAATTAAAGTTATCTGAGTTTTCCAGATTTTTCAGTTTTCCTCATAGTAGACACCCTACATACGTACGTGATTATTTTTGTTTTTATTATGGACGCGAAAGGGTGGGAAGTTTATATATGATATGCATCGAGCACTAGGTTCACTAGGATGCAACCTGCATTCATACGTGTAGGCGCTAGGTGATATAGAAAACTAACAAATTCATACGATATGCATCTAAAAAGAGCAAGAAATGTAGATAGGTTATAAGACAGATTATTCAAAAATTTTTAACTTTCCAGATTCAGAATATTATCTGTTTAAGTCAAAGAAAAGTAAAACTACAGCTAAATATGAGCTGAAATTGTGACGAATCTAAACAGTTTACAAAAAAGAAAAATTTCAAAAAAAGTTGTTTGTTTTTTTAACAAAGAAACGGTTCTTGAATTTGAGGTCATGGGAGATTTTAGTAAGGTTCTAAGTTTTGTAAGTGATGAATCGAAGTTTGTTAATTACAGAAACCAGATTCTGACAGGCATCAACCCTGCACGTCATCAGCTTTTACGCGTTTGATAGGGGTGGTAATTGAGTTGCTTCAAAACAGTAAAATAGGAAAAAAAGTTTCAAATAAAAGTCGTAGAGCATAAAATTTTACACACAAAAACTATTTTCTCATTTTTTTTGATTTTTTATTTATTTGTGTTATTATGAATACTGTACAAAATTTCATGCCTCGAAAGGAGTGGAAAATCATCTCCCCAAGACAACAAACTCAAACTTCATTTTATTCCTGAACTTTTGCCTATTTGGAACCTATAGGCAAGGTTTGCACGAGTAACTTATTTTTTTCCTATTATGGGCAATTTTTTCTATAAAAATTTATTTCTAAGAGAAAAACATGAACATTTGTGTCATTTAAGACTCAACTTCAAAAAATAAGAGATTAACCACTATCATTTTACGTTTGATTCAGTACATGTTTAAAGTGATCCCATATTAATTTGAAGAAAAAATTCAAGCTCTAAGGGGAGAGGAGGAACTAAAACAAAATATTCAGAACTGAAAACTTGATTCGATGGTGCCGACTAAGAAAGATAATCAATCACAAGGAAATAATAGAAGTTTTAGTTTTAAAATTATTTTTTTACTTTACAGGCGGTTCTTTTTTTTCAAATTTTTATACTGGCTAGTTAAAAATAGCTCTTCAAAACCTTCCTTTTGAAGTTTCGCCCAACCCTAAATTTGTTAAGCATAAAAATTCGATTTTTATTTTAGAACACACATGAAGGTTCCATGAGGGCATGAGCTATGTGAATGCACCATTTTAATAGTAAACATATTATCAACAATTTTATAAATAAAATGAGGAATAAAAGAGCTTTCTATTATAAATTCATAAGCTGTTGTAATTCCAAAATATTATTCATGTTGTAAAAAAATATTCATGTTTAGTCCAAGAAAATAGACCTTTAAATACGAATTTTGAGGTAAAAACTTGAATTTTTGATATAAATTTCTTTGAAAGATTTAAAAACAAACTGTGAAAGATTTTTTCAAATTCACCCCCGAGAAGGGATGAAAACAAATATAAAAAGTGATTTTTTCAAATTTTGGGGAAACGGTAAGACGTAGAAAAAAAAAGTTGAAATAAAAGTTGTAGGTCATCAAATTTCATAAAGAAATGATCTCTTTATGTTTTTCGCTAAAATTAAAATTATCCGAGATAGGCCGGTTAGAAGCTAGGGGATGATAGTAACTACTTTAAAAAATCGTAAGTCGTTAAAAAATGGATATTTTTAATATTTTTTTTTTTTAATTTACTCAGAAAAACATAACCTTTAATTCTAGAGATAAAATTTAAAAAAAATTTTTTTTTTAATTCATAAAAAGTTATAACAATTCAAAATTTTCAGGACCGAATTAAAACCGCTTTACTCGGTGAAATTAATTTTTTTCTTTTACTACCTTTTGAAAGATTTCCCGCGGCGGCGACTTTGCATTTACTCTCGAGTAGTAAGCAACGTCATACGCATGCGCCATTTGCTCTCAATGGGCCTCTATGTATGTTTATAGTATTCTTTATCTGTATCGAGTAAATTGTAAACAAAGATTTTTACTCCGTTCTTTAGTTGGTTTTTAATATCCTGACGAGTGAAAATTAAATTGTGAACAGTTTTATTTAAATTGTGATTTTCAGATTGAATTTTTATCGTTAATTTGGAGAAGGTAATTATGCAAGTATAATTTTTTTATTCCGGTAAGCTATATTTCGCTAGAAAATCTTTCCCATGAAGACGCACCAACAATTTCAACTTGTTACTCAGCGTATCTTTGGGTGAAGTTTTTTGAAATTGGAAACGTACCGTCATGGAAAGGGTATATGGAAGTTTTATCTACCGGGATTCCTTATACAATGTCACAAATCGTGTGTTTGCCATTCATCAATGGACCACCTTCAAATTTGACGACATTAAATAGTTCTTTACACTATGCAGCTGCTGAAACGCGTAAGCTCAATAGACAGACGTGTTTTGTCACATATGATCAGCCATTATATGCTAAAGCTCTCTCAATAGTAGAAGAATCTAATAGCGAAGAACTAAAAAATGTCGTCGTTCGTCTCGGTGGCTTCCACTTATTAATGTCATACCTAGGAGCAATTGGTTACATCATGTCTGAAAGTGGAATTGAAGACTTATGGACAACAGTCTATGCAGCTGATTCAGTGAAAAAAATGTTGACTGGACATGCCTATGCTAGAGCATTACGAGCTCATATCATGTCATTCACCGCACTGGGTATCATAATTTGCAGAAGCTTAAACCCTTCTAATGAATTTCAAGATTCCATTAAAAATTTCTTCAGCGCATGGGATTCAGAACCTCCACTTCTAACAGATTGTGATGACCAACCGCAGATTGTCGACATGTGCCAACGATGTGTACAGCAGCTAGCAGTGATGGAACAAAATGGACCGAGATCAAAATTATGGATTCAGTACTTCAAAAGTATTGTTATTGCATTGCAATTTTTAGAAGCTGAACGCTTAGGCAATTGGGAGTTGCACTTATAAAGCGTAAAACAAATATTGCCATTTTTTGACATTACCAGTATGCTAAATACGCTCAAATCTATTTGCAACAAATGGCGAATCTTGAGTTGATTATGGATCCACTTGAATTTGATGAATACGCCAAGGAACGTTTCTTTACTTTCCGTAGATCCGAGAAAGCATGGGCAGGTATTTGGTCGGACATAGTTATTGAGCAGACCCTCAATCGTTTCTTCGGCACAGACTTGAAACATGGAAGAGGTGTAACCTCCAGTGTTGTAACACGTTACTTAATAGCAATGCCAGCAGCATTTAAAATTATGGAATGTTTAGAAACATATTGCCGCATTGAGTCAAATAATAGTGAACAACATGTTGACATTTCAAAGAGCAGGATGACAAAAGATGAAGCAGGAATTAAAAAATTTCTGTTTTGGCTTGATGAAAGAAATCCATTTGATGTTAGGTCATCATTAGTATCACTGTCTGCTGGAATAATTGGCGGGCCAACGATTAATTGTCATATGGCGGTTGAAGTAGGATTGCAAGGTTTAGCTGCAATGATTGGTAAAAATCTCGACAATGTCTCATTATCTAACGCATTCAAGGTGAAAACCCTTGCAAATGCGAAAGATGGTATGCATATTGGTGATGACTTTGTAGCTGTGGATTCATTCTTGTTGATCCAAAGGATATCGGTATTTTTCCATGGCAATGTTGAAGAAACGCGTAACGCATTGAAATACGAGTTATCGCCATTTCCTCTCAGCTTATTTGATGAACATGGATTAATCAGGAAAACAGCAAAATCCGAATTGTACAATATTTTTCAGCCATTTCTTCAATCGTTATCTGTAATTTCAGGTTCAATTTTTGAGATTGATGGTGGTTGGCTATTGCATAGTGTAGTTTGGCCACATGGAAAGAAGTATTCTGATATTTGTGACATTTACTACTCATACATCAACAAACATTTTGGATCCAAGGTGACGGTTATATTTGATGGCTACTCGAGAGAAACAATTGGAATCAAATCATATGAGAGATATCGTCGAAAAGAAAAATGTGTTGCGGCAGATGTTGATATTTCTGAAGAAAATCTCGTAACTTTAACCCAAAAAAAATTTATGTCTAACATTGCTAATAAAAAACAATTTGTAGATTTACTGAGCGATCACCTCCAAAAACACGGCATAAACACGAGTATAGCTTCTGAAGACGCTGATCTTTTGATTGTCAAAACAGCGATACACTTGAAAAGAATCGAAAACAAATCCGTGACGATAGTAGGCAACGATATTGATTTACTAATTATCCTGATCTCACTTGTCTCCGACGACGAGGTAATATACTTTTATAAAATGACTCCCGGGAAGCAAGCAAATGTAATTTATTTCACTCAGAATGATAAAAATTTAAAGCCTTTCTTACTTTTTGCACACGCTTTTGCTGGCTGTGATGCAACTAGCGCAATTTTTAAAAAAGGAAAAAAAAGTATTATCTCTCTATTGAAGAAAAGAAAAGATCTACAAACGTCAATTTCACTGTTCTATGAGCCAAATCGATCAGTTGATGAATTGAACTCTGTATCTGAAAAAATAATATTCCATTTGTACGGTCAAAGTAATGAAGAACAACAGACACTTCGCAATTTAAGATACAAAATTTTTTCATCATCAGCTGCTGCATTTAAAAAGGAAGTCATTTTAGCTTCTTTACCACCGACAGAATCAGCCCTACGAGAACATACTAAACGTGTATATTATCAGATCCAACAGTGGTTAGGTAACAATCTAAATCCAGATGATTGGGGTTGGAGGAGAACCTTATTCATGATGATACCTATCATGTCAACTGCTGAACTAGCACCAAAGGAATTGATAGAAAAAGTAAGTTTTAATTTTCATCAAACTCTGTTATCATCATATTTTTTGCAAAAACAGTATATTATTAATTTTGTATTGCATTTCGAACAGGTTTTTTGTAGCTGTAAAACCAATTGTTCATCAGCTAGGTGTGGCTGTAAAAAAGTGGCTTGAAATGTAACCAATTCTGTAAAAATTGTCAAGGCCAAAGTTGTGATAATGCTTCAGCAACATCTTTCCTTCTTGAGGATGATGAAAATGAAGATAAAGAAGATAAAGAAGAAGACGAACAAGATGATGATAATGATGGGGTTGAAGATGATGATGATAATAATGATGATGATGGTGAAGATGATGGAGAAGAAGAAAATGCTACTGAAGGCAGAGAACATGAGAACAATGCAGATAGGATTATCAATACAGGACGACTAACTACCAAAAAGACTCGTTCTAAGGTATCCACGCAAAAGGTATAATTTCATTCGGAAAAAACAATTCTAAATTCTCAATTTCTTCTTTTAAGTTTGTTATTGTGCTGCTGGAATTATATTAATCTTCTCGTGTATGCTTTACAGATTTTTTGTGGGTGTAAGACCAACTGTGCATCAGCGAGATGTACTTGCAAAAAGAATGGCTTGAAATGTAATAATTTTTGTAAGTCTTGTCGTGGTCAACGATGCGATAATAAATCAAAAGCACGTGCTCCTATCGAAGATGACGATGATGAAGATCTTGGAGAAGAAATGGAAGTAGAAAAAGACTCGGAAGAAATGGAAGTGGAAGAAGACGAGACTCCGTCAGAAGATTAAGATGAAGAAGAACACGAAGAAAGTTCAGCTGTTAGAGACAGCAGTTCACCTGATGAAATAGATATAAATTTAGAAAAATTTTAAAATGATTGCAAAATTATATAGCATCTTAAGATTTTCATCTAATACAATAAATTTTATTTTTCTAATAACTCGGATCATTATCAATTTTCATCATAAAAATGTATAGTAATAATAAAAATTTCTCAAAATAATGTTGAAAATAAAAATAACAATTTTTTGACCGTAAACATTCTATTTAATTAAAAAAATTTTTGGTAAATTTTATCGTTATTTTTTGAAACACACATAGAGGCCCATTGAGCAATTGGCGCATGCGCATAACGTTGCTTACTCGGTTTCAAAAGGTAAATTATTTTATACCTGCTTGGAAAAGACAGGTAAAAATATAATCCCGACGCATATGCTCAGTTTATGATATAATAAAAAAGTAAATAAAAGAAAAAAATTAATTTCACCGAGTAAAGCGGTTTTAATTCGGTGTTGAAAATTTTGAATTGTTATAACTTTTTATGAATTAAAACAAAATTTTTTTTTTATTTTATCTCTAGAATTAAAGGTTATGTTTTTCTGAGTAAATTAAAAAAAAAAAAATATTAAAAATATCCATTTTTTAACGACTTACGATTTTTTAAAGTAGTTACTATCATCCCCTAGCTTCTAACCGGCCTATCTCGGATAATTTTAATTTTAGCGAAAAACATAAAGAGATCATTTCTTTATGAAATTTGATGACCTACAACTTTTATTTCAACTTTTTTTTTCTACGTCTTACCGTTTCCGCAAAATTTGAAAAAATCACTTTTTATATTTGTTTTCATCCCTTCTCGGGGGTGAATTTGAAAAAAACTTCCACAGTTTATTTTTAAATCTTTCAAAGAAACTTATATCAAAAATTCAAGTTTTTACCTCAACATTCGTATTTAAAGGTCTATTTTCTTGGACTAGTTGTAAAATGAATGTTATTTTTGAATAAAAAATAAAACCATATTTTAATGCACACATCCATCCAGTATATTATCGTGTAATGTTTAGATAAAAAAAAAATTACTCTCTAATTTTTACTTTTATAATATACGTAATCATACTACAGGGTGTCACAGACACTGGAATTATCACAGAATGTAATGCAATCTGTAAATATATCAAGGAGACTTATATGACATAACATAATTTTAAATGAATATGTCTTTACTACAAATCAAATTGATTTCCAAAAAGTGGTCAAAATACGCTATTGCGTAATATATATATATATATATATATATATATATATATATATATATATATATATATATATATATATATATATATATATATATATATATATATATATATATATATATATATATATATGCATTGCAATAGCGTATTTTGACCACTTTTTGGAAATCATTTAAAATAATTCTTTATTACATAATGGACACTATATTGATATTTCCGGAAAATCTACACTATTATCAATGAAAATCAATGTTAAAGTTTAAATTTTCAAAACAGCGCGAAAAACGATGTTTCTATAATGGCGTTTATTACGTAGGACGTGTGACGTAGCATGCTATTAAGCGAATTCATAGAAATACAACAAAAGCGTACAGAAGTCTTCCTTGTTTAATATATGTATGTAATATATTCAATAGTTTACTAGCTAATGACGTCCACAGAGCTGTCACCAATTACAGTGCGTTAGCGTGCAAAATAAAGTTTCAAAAATGATTGCATTTTATTTCGTGTAATTTGCAAAAAATAAACATAATTTAGTTTAAATATAGTGAAATATGTTTTATTTTTTAGTGTATTATCTTATAGGATGGCCACATATGTGCTTTCAGTTAAAATTGAGCTGAAATTCAGATGAATCTATAAACACTTATACCAAAATTTTGTTTGTGCGGTCAATATTAAGCAGTGTCACAAACTTTAGACTAAAATTTATATACTCTGACCTATTATGTTTGTCGAGTATAAAAATAGATTAAAATATTGGGCTAAAATAATATTTAAAAAATTGTGTTAATAGACTATTTCTTTGAATTTTATTTGTTTCTATAACTTTTCGCTTATTGATAATTTTTGAGAAAAGGGAATCTAAAATAATTGTAGTAATATTTCTAATCGATACATAATGTTAAAAACAGTAGATTCATACATAACAATGTTCATACATAATATGTAATTGTAATAATTATATTCACAATGGTTAACTAATGATTCATTAAATTTGTGTACAGCATAACAATTGCAATTAATTTCCGGTTCACTATTTTTTACAGACATAATCAAATTAATATTGAATTTGGGATTCATATGAGCGGAAGTACTAACTCCATATTACAAATTTTACATTTATTTACGATCATTTAATATCTATGAAATAAATGGAATATCAGAAATATAAAAATGATGCATTATTGGGTAATAAAATATTTTAAACAAGGTGCAAAAGGGATACGCAATTTGTTTTAGGGGGTACGCCTCGTTTTCTTTTTGTAGTTGACTCATAATATTGAATTAAAAGAATTAATTGCTTTCTTTTTTGATTAAAAATTTTTTGTTTTCAAAGATATTCTATAAAGTTTTCCAAAGAAAGAACCTTAAAAAATCAAACCAATTTTGGAACTGACTTCTATTACAATTAAAATCAATTTATTTTAACGCAAATTTTGATGTAACCGCCGCACCCTTTTCATACATAATTTTAAAATTTTGCGTCAAAAGATAAATTCAAACTTAAATCAATTTTAAGATCTAAACTTTAATTTTTTTTTTTTTTCAATGTCTATTTAATTGTAAATATTT
This sequence comes from Chrysopa pallens, assembly GCA_020423425.1. Lineage (NCBI taxonomy): Eukaryota > Metazoa > Arthropoda > Insecta > Neuroptera > Chrysopidae > Chrysopa > Chrysopa pallens. The sequence continues at coordinate 25,932,794 of CM035593.1, read as the reverse complement.
TTATTAACACTTTTTCTTATGTATTCTAGATTTCAATGTGAATAATTGAAAGTAAATGAATCATGATTAAGAATTACTAATATGGAACTGTATAATTTAAATAGCTTTAGGGTTAAGATGATACATCGTTTCAATGAATGAGGATAGTAAATTAACTAAATTAATGAAGGCATTTAAATGTAAAATGTTCTCTTAACCTCCATAAACATTTCATAAAAATTAAAAATATTTTGTAAATTTTATAACTATGAGAAAATAGGACAACTTAAGCATGATTTTCGAATTAAACCTAAATGAAAACTAAAAAATTAAATGAAATATTTGATTGAAATAATAAAAAAAATTGTGTTAATAGACTAAGTAAATAGAACACTATTTACTAATTAATTCAAACATGCATTTTAGCAGTAAATGTCATAATAAACAAAACAAAAAAAGTTGACAGTAAAACGAAAAAAAAAATTAAAACAAACCTTTAGAAATAAAGATATTGAAAAATTAAAAGTTAATCAAAACAAATATTTTCAATTTTGTAAATAATTTTCACTCAATATAAACATAAATGTCACAAACTATTTAAATGAACCATCAAACTTTTTCTTTCTAAATGAAATATTTACTTACTAGGTTCTCGGATAGGTAGGGTAATCTATATTGAAATTTAGGAATTAATATGAAACTTTGGTAGGTAATTTAAATACCATAATTTTTTTCGAATAATTGTGACTTTTTCAAAATATTATAATTTTTTTCTATCATAAATACAATCCGATGTAGATTTTATAAATCTTTAGATACTACTGTTAAATTTTTTTGACAAATATTGTTGATAACATTTCGAACACTTGCTTGAAACTTCAAAACAATATACCTTTTAGAATGTGAAAATCTTTAAAAATTTAAGAAACATTTTGTCGAACAATTTTTAATGCTTCACAAGGAAGATAATTGAATTTCTTTCAGACTTAAAGATAAAGTTGACGGATCCCTTTCGTACCGGTATCTTTTTGTAAACCACTACCTACCTTTAAAATTTTCTTGAATTTTTTAACACTAAAAATACTTCATTTGCTTTATAACTAAAATTCAGGATCATACGACTCAACATGCTAGAGACGAACTAAGAAATTCGACGCCTTAGAAGTATACTTAGAAAATATAAATACACATCTGTAATTTGTATATTAGGCCTTCCGGTAAAATAAAATGTAATTCACAACTCAAATCTGGCAAATATATATATAAATATATATAGGCAATACTATTACATAAGTTGTAAAGTTTATGATAACGGTATATTTTATGAGAAAAATGTTCTTGAAAACCTTATTAATTTTTTTATTTCAAAGTGATAAAAACAAAAAAAAATTTGCGGTGATTGATTGCAAGCATTTATCATCTGACTGCTAGACTAGCTAGTAAATTCATTTTTAAAACCTTATTTGTTACATAGAGTAAAACATATTACAAATACTAAAAAATAAATACTTTTTAACAATTTTTTTTTTTTAAATAAGATGATTTTATTTTTTCAACACAAAACTTACTTTTAGCAGTAATTAAAAAAACTATTCACTGTTATAAACAAGTAACTTCACCTTACAGAATTTTTCTTAAAAAAATTACACTAGTTTTGTTTTATTTTAAAAAATTTTGAATATGTTGGAGTCACATAGACAATGGTTTAATGAAATATCTCTTTGATACATCTTTATAAAAAATGTTTAAATACTTCTTTCGTTAATTAATTTGGTAAACTCTTTGAACCTATTGGAAAACTTCCAAAATAGTTACCAAATTCTTCAGAAAGTGCTCCAAGATAAACAATATTTTTACTCAAAGCCGTCAACTTACCTTTAACAATTCTTATATATCTTCCAGTCTTAAAATTTATCCTTATTATCAATCTTTTAAGACATTGCTTTTGATATAGTTGAACAACATTAATCAATGAAGTCGAGTGAACTATTTTCTAAGATTTTGTGAGCTTGACTTTTCACGAATAAATCTAAATATCAGCAAAAATTTTCTTGAATAAAAAATATCAAATAATATAACTCGATAGCATAATACTTACACATTTTATTCCTTTACTTGTAATTGCACTTTATGATTAAAACAAAGCAAGGAAGGAATCGGAAGGAAGAGGAAGAAAATGTAGACAGTTGAAGTTCACTCGACTAATTTTTAGCCATATTTACAAATACATTTTTTGTTTGAACCAGCAATTATATTTGCTGTCGATATCCATTCTATGGAATATACATTAAAAATAAAATTTTACCGTGAAAATGTTAAGCTTTCTTGAGAGTATGAAATAAAATACTAATCATTGAGAAGCAGTGAAATTCACAGAACATTAAATCGACTGCAGCAACAATATTGAAGACGACGTCTGAATTTTATTAATATATATTCCGTAGTAATAAATTACAAACCGAGGCAAAATTGTATGAATTTACTCATTACCAGCAAGAAAATTAATTTCTGTATTTTAATATTAGGATCATTTGAATGAAGAAATTAAACTGATTAGCCAAGATCTTTAAAGTATAATTTGATCTCAAAGACAACTCTTAAGTTTACCAAGCAACACTTCAACATGCATACCTTATGAAAAAAATAATGATATACCCGAAACAATTTGGTGGTTAAATGGTTAGGTGTTAAAAAATAATTTAAATGAGCAATTTAGTCTTTATTTAAAATTAAAGTTGGGAAAATGGATGTTAAAAAAATGAAAATTTGGATATTATATATTCTCCTGCATAAATTTATACCTTATAAAGAATATGATCACCATATTTTCAATGAAAAGAACTTAACATCAAAAAGGGCCTAATTCAAAAAATCCAATATCTTCCTTCGGTCTACGCTCATCTGATAGAGAAATCTTGAGCTTCTGTGTTAAGTCTTCAAGATTTAAAATAATTTTCGACCTTGAATTTCGTGGTGACGAAAACAGGACAATTTTCAGATCATATTCTTTTAAATAATTTTCTCAATATTATAGTTCTTGAGATGCAAGAATATTTGTGTTGCAGTATTTTAATTTCATTTTTGAACTTTTTTTTTCTACTTTTTTCATCCATTATCTCTTCTTTTAATACCTTTTCAAACAAACGAAAATACTATTAGAAATATTTTTTTCTCTTATTATTTTGGTTGGTTTTAATAACATAAAAATTGCATTTATTTTTCAATTGTACAAAATTGTCAAATTAATATTTGATGACAGAAATTTTCATTTCTAATGATCTCAATTTGCTCTTAATTAATTATCCAAACATAAATTATTTTACACACATATAAAAAAACTTCATCAATATTAGGAGATGTAAGAGATCATTAAAAACAAAATAATACAAACAGAAAATTTAACTTTACAAATTTAAACTGCACTTATGCTAGAATCAAGGACGTGCCTAAGTAGAATAATTTTTTTTTTTAATAGTAAACTTAACGCTAGATACAAATAATAACAATGCTCTTTTTCAAAATTGAGATGTCATTATATTTTCTTTTTTTTTTTTTAAATATTTTTATTTTGAAAATACGACAATAATTTTTTTTATATAAATTAAATATCTGTAAAAAATGGTCGATTTTGACACCTCAAACCGAGCATGAAGACTATATGACAAAAAAAGAAACAAAATAGAACTATTTGTTTGTCTGTTAACACAATTTTAAGGGTGTAAAACTTAAATTAAATATTTAGGGGCCATCATCGTATAAAAGCCAGGCCATGGGTCAAGTGGATCTCTCAATATCGACCTGAAATTACATTTACAGAATAATCCAATTAACTTTATCAAATAAATAAATTATATTTATTTTTTATATCTAAAGGAATCAGTATTTAAAGATTGCTGTTACTGATAAACTTTTTATTTTGTATTTTTATTTCAAATCGAAAAAATTGGATATGCTATGAAAAATTCATCGAAACAGAATTCACGGATTAACTATCCAAATTGTCAATAACTTCCACCAAAAATTTTAAATTATGAGGTAAAAACGTTATTATTTATTGATTGCTATGTTGATTGAATTCCCAGTTTTTATCTTAGCTGCATTTGAACTATCAAACATTTTTCTTCATCAATTTAAACAGTTGGGCATAAAGCATAATAATTAAAAACCATCCGAAGCATCAAACTAGCATAATAAAGTCCAACACATCCATAGTCATAAATTTAGTTTAAAAAGTATCGGGATTTAAAATTTTGAAAACACTTGTCTGTGAAAACTTAATTCAGTAATTCATTAAGCTAAAACAGCTAAAATTTTTGTGTGAGAATTCGTGAATTTTGAATTATTTGACATGGAAAATAGACTCGCAAGAATACCCAAGTGACCAAAAACGCGTTAATTGTTAATTACCATGTATTAAAAACCATATTCTTTAGATTTATTCTCGTCGAATTTTTAGTCACTGAATCTAAAAACTTGTCGCATAAAGTGAGTCAAGTCTACATTAAAAAGCATCTATTTCTATATTTGATAGTATAAAAATACAATACAAGATCTAAGAATTGAAAATATTTACAACATAGAATGTTTACGCTGGTATCTAACGATAGTATCTCAAAAGCAAAGGATAAAGTTTTGATGCGTTTGTTTAAATGATGGAAGTTAAAGAAGAAAAGTAATAAGTACATTTCAAATGCAATATTATAAAAACAGAAAAAATAGCATATAATACTAGTACTACTGCTCATTTCTACTAATATCACCCTATAGAGATCCTAATTGTTCATGATAATATAAAAGTGTTAACTATATGCATACGTCATAAACATCAGGCAACACAAGCAACTATTATAGACTCGAAAATAAAAATAAGAAACTGAATTTGATCACGAAATGGATACTAAAAAAACTAAAAATTTATTCGTTGAAAAAGCAACTACGCTACAAATGATAAAATAATGTTATGCATTAAAAAATAAAATAATGGAAATCTAATGGAAAGTATAAAAAAACTTGAAGATTTTTAAAAACAATGTTAAAACAAAATGGTGTGATTCGTAAATACAATTCGATAATTTAAACAGTGATTACGATATCCCTGGCACCAAGATTGGAGGATGAATTTTTGTAAAACAAAATAAAATATACCAATTTTCGAGTTTTCGTCTATTTTTCGAGTTATCGAGACTTTTTTTTAGAAATTATTCCCAATTATCGTATTCTCAAATAAATACAAAAATTTAAAACATGGCACAAGATTTAATTATTATTTTTTGTATAAATTAAACAAAATTAAAGCACAGTTAACAGAAATTTCAATTCGAAATCAACACTTGTATATTTAAGACAGCTATTAAAAAAACATGTATTTAAAACAATTGTGGTATTTATGTGTCATTAACAATACGATAATTCAGGATAATTTCTAAAAAAAAAAACTCGAAAAATAGACGAATACTTGAAAATTGGGATACTTCATTATCGTTTTATTTTGGCTCAAAATTAATAAAAAAATCGAGTCGCCAAGGATGTCGTAATCGAGCCCACTGGCACACCAAAAAAGATAGATTGAAAATTTTTTATACAATTCAGTAATGAAAAATAATATTCGATATTTTAGTACAAAACAAAAAAATATACAAAAAATAACTAAAATACATAAAAAAAAAACTGATGTGAATTTTTGATTGGTGTGAAAATGTGTGTTGTTTTAATTGTAAGTTTTTTCTAAACAAGAAAGAATAAATTAGTATCTACACCCTGCTATTAAATTATATTTATTGCCTAGTCGTTCGATTACTACTATTTCTCGAAACAAACATCTTTAAGAAAATTTTTATTTTATTTTTGATTAAATTTTTAATACAGAAAGATTTATGCAAAGCAGAATCAAGAAATTATTAAAATTTATAGAAAACACGAAATACGATAACCTTCATAAGACAATTTTTAGAATTTAAATTTTATTTTGTGTCTTAACTTTATGGAGATTATCATAATATATAGAGTAAAAATGATTACCAGTTTTTAAGACATTAAAACAAGAAACTTGAAACAAAATTTTGACAAAATGAAAAATCATGCATTAAATTTTTCCATAAATAACCCCTATCTTACCCGAAAGTTATCATTCTAAAATATTTACAGAATACACAGCGTAATTAATTTTTTTTATTTTCTATATTTTTATTTTAAAATTTTAAGTTTTGGTATTTCTAAAACGGCCTTCCTACAACTTTCGTACCATTCGTCCAGAAAAACCCGAAGAAAAATTACCACGCCAAATTAATCTAGGAAATCGTTACGACCTACAGTAATATACAGAAAGCAAAATAAATAAAGCTATATATAAACCTCTGAAATAAAAATTTTTCGGCATCTATTACGAGATACAATTATAGCAAATCGTTTAAAATATGTTTCGATATACAGATCGTTAACGACTAGACAATAATTACTTGTGTTAATATGACTTGATTATTAAAAATTTTGAACTGAAAATAATATCCCTATGATTATTTATGATTAAAAATATCAAAAGGAAAACGTTTTGATTTTTTTTACACTTTTTCAACAAAAATAGAAAAAGTAAAGAGAAACCGCCAAGCTAGATAAAATAACTCAAGATACTTAAGTTTATGAATTTTATAAAACAGTACTAACGGTACTTATGGGGTGAGTAGGATCGTGAACGTGAACGTTCATATCTGCGACTACGGTATCTAGGAGATGGCGTACGTCTGTCTCTGTATGAACTTCTATAACGGTCTCCACTGCTACCTCCATAATAATCACTGTAATAAAAAAATTTAAATTTAAGTATATTATAATTAATTAAGCCGCTTACAGATATATACGCCAAGTAAATGATTCTAGGTTCAAATAATGTGCATGCCAAGCGTTATCAGGTTAACCAATTAACGACAAAAAACTTTCAATACAAAATAGAAAGCTATAAAATCAACATCGATGAATGATGAAGCTGGTTTTCTTGAGAATTTTCGTGAATCGTAGGCTGTAATTTTATAAATGATGGATAACGAGAGTTTAATGAACCAAATTACAATTGATTCTACATTTATGTTTCGAAAAATCTGAACAACCAAATTTCAGTTAATTTGATCGTAATTATTTCTTCGTGTAAAATGTGTGCAATGTTCAAGATTCATTATCTGAATATATATTTTATAATATAAAATAAAAAATTCATTTTTGCATTTACTGGCGCCTAAAAAAATGATCTAATACTTACTCTCTGTCACTTCTACGGCGCTCATTCCAACGGTCATAGATACTGTAAAATATTTAATAAAAATATGTTAGGAACAATTTTAACTGCTAATTAAAATTTGTTAACAAATTGTTTTAACTTATGTACACAGAAGCCTTTAGTAAGCAAATAATAACTTTAAAATGTTTACACTAAATTCCGAATAAATTAATCTTGAAACTCAAACGTATGAAAAATGTTTTCTGATCATTAATCATAAAAGTTTAAATTTCGTAGAAATTTTCATTGATTATCTTGAAATACTAATACAAAAAATTGAAATTATAAAAATTAATAACACTTACTATGTAGGTTTTCCCATATAAATACCAGGAGTTGGGGTATGTGCTCGTTGTGTAATTGAGAAGTCTACTCTTATACATCGTCCATCAATTTCCATTCCAGAGCACGCCTCTTTTGCCATTTTGGCATCATCAATATTTTCAAAATAAACAAAACCAAATCCACGAGATCTACCAATCTTTAAAAATAAATGAAATCTGTTATTTATATATCTTAAAAATATTTACTAATAGTATAGTCTCTCAATTGTTTTCCTATTTTCTATTTGCCAAGAGTACCTCGATTTGTAGATTCTTTCAAATATAAGTAAAATTAATACATAACAATAATCTAGAGCGAGAGCTGGCTGCAAAAAACCTTAACTATCACGTTACCGGAGAACGTATTTTTTAAAAGATACTTATTGTAACTATTGAAAAAATCATTTAGTGCCAGCGCAAATATGGTGCATAACATTGCTATATTTTTTCTACGGTACATTTTTTGGATATAAACTGTACCAATCGAGTAACCGCTTGAAACTGATTTTAAAATTTAGTTTCGAGTGAGTAGAAAATAATCATGAACAAGTGTCTCGTTAAATCTGGTGCTAGCCCCATGGCACGACACATTTTTAAATTTTGTTTTGTTTTTTGTTGTGTTACCGTACCTATCGAGTAACGAATTCAAACTGTAATCAAATTGAAGTTTAAACATTTATTATTAAGAAAATACAGTAGTGCCATTTCTATTTTAGTGACAAATGTCTGGCACGATATTTTATATTCTTAATAATAAATGTTTAAACTTCAATTTTATTACAGTTTTAATCCGTTACTCGATAGGTACGGTGAACAACAAAAAAAATAAAAATGTGTCGTGCCATGGGGTTAGCACCAGATTTAACGAGACACTCGTTCATGATTATTTTCTACTCACTCGAAACTAAATTTTAAAATCTGTTTCAAGCGCTTACTCGATTGGTACAGTTTTTGTCCAAAAAATGTTCCGTGGAAAAAATATAGCAATGTTATGTACCTTATTTGCACTGGCACTAAATGATTTTTTCAATAGTTACAGTGAGAAGTATCATTTAAAAAATACTTTATCCGGTAACTCGATAGATCAGGTTTTTTGCAGCCAGCTCTTGGACAAATCGGTTGGGAGTTTATAATTTGGCTCTAATTAAAGTAACCTTCAATATTTACCGTATGACATTGACATTATTAAGGCTTACAAACTTTTAAATATAAATTAATTACCTTTGCGTCAATTACTAAAACCACTTTTTCTACAGGTCCATATTTCGAGAAAATATGATACAATTGACTTTCTGTTGTGGATCTGCTTAACCCGAATACTCCTAAACAACGTGTTGGTGATGGTTTCTCTCGATTACTTGTATGACGTCGTCGTGACGACATAGGGCTATGTGATCTAGATCGTGTGTAACGGCCACCGCCAGAATATGACCTTGATCGGCTACGTGAATAGCGTGAAGATTTATATTTACGAGGAGATCGAGATCTACTCCGTGATTTATAACGAGGTCTTTCACCACCACGATCACTTCGATCTCTCTCCGATCGACTAGCCCTATCACGTTCACTGTGCTTATTAGAACTACCACCGCGATAATCCTAAACAAGACAAAAACAAATAATACAAAAATTTAGCAATGTATCAGAGCTTCAAAACGATGATTAAAAGGCACTTACTTTCATGGATACTCGACGAGATTGCCGGCTTGGACTCCTAAAAAATATTAAACTTATCAAATATACATCTATTTTTAATATGTACCCAAAAAAATTTAATTTAAAATAAAAACTGATTCAAATGTTTTTGTAAAACACTTAACTATTTTTAAAATACTTTATTCTAAACATTAGTTTTATTAAAATGAGGAAAGCACTTGGTTATTTATTTTCATTATCACAATGTTTATTAGATTTTTTCATTATAAATGAATTTATAATGCGGAAATAATTTTTTTAAATAAAATAACTGATAAAGCAATTAAAGGGCATCATAAAATAAATCATTCAATTTGAAAAAAAAATGAATAATTATATAAATATTTTCTAACATCAAAGTATATCAGTTTTACTTTTCACAATAAAATATAGAAATAAATACAAATTATAACAGATTATTAATATGAAATAATATTCACATTGTAATAAATAGTTTATGCCAACTAATAACCAAACTGAATAATAATATGTAAAAATCGTTATAGTTAAGCTTGTTGCTACTCAATATCTTTGAACGGTTACCAAAGGACACTCGAAATCATCTTTTCGCTTATTTATCTTTAAAAATTAACATTTACCATATTCCAAGTTTCCATTTCAATAAATGCTTGAAATACAACTGAAATTTTTTTAATTGATTATATTTTTCATAAATTATGATAACCGAAGATTATTTAGCTAACAATATATATTCATATGTAGTGTTTTTTCCCTTATCTTCACTATTAGATGTTACTGACAAAAACGATGGTTTACAAGCCTAGCTAGCAGCTGGCTCTCTGCATATCAGATCAATTATTTTATTTCTTTTCATTATTTATATTTCCAAGTAGGATAAATAATGATTTATTTGAACAGAGTTTAATAACTTGATTCAATATACTCCATGGGTGTCTGAGCTGAGGTTATCTTAATTGAAGATTTATTTCTTGTTTAACGCTTCATTATTTGATACTTGTCAGCTTTGAAATAATAATTATGATTCATCGAGCAAATTTCTTCACAGCTAAAAATGTTCGCATTATTTGGCCGTGAACATTTAACATTATCCAACACTTTCAATTTAAAAAAAAAAAAAAATATGGCCTTGACTTCTATTTACCTGGATCAAAATCCATTTTTTAATAAAATTTCGACGATTTTTTTCTGTGTTAATGACAAAAAAGCAGCGATATTGTTTTAAATAGTAAAAAAAACATCGAAATTCCAAATTTTATTCTCTTGGAAATGATAAATAAACCATCTATAAATGAAAATCTTGATAATTTTAAAAAAACAAAATGGATATTGAAACTGTGAAATACATATTGATTTTTGTTCTTAATTCCCAGTTTCTAGACACCACGCCATCGTTAATGATTTAAAAAAGCTTGCTTAATTATTATATCAGTATGAGATATCTCCAATTGTTTTACTACAATCGCAATTTGTTTCAATAAAATCTCTTGGCCGTAACGGTGATTATTATGTTTCTTAGGTAACCACTTGTTTACAAGCCTTAACTCATAAATATGACATGATCCCAACTGTTAAAGGATATTGACCTTGAAAATGAAGGAAATTAAATATCACTGTTCCTAGTCCTAGAGATTATTTTTCATTTCAACAAAATTCAACACATAAATAAAACCACATAATTACATGAAATTCCACGTAATTACTAATCGGTTTTAGAGGAAAATAGATTATTGAGGTAAAAACTCAATGTAACAAATGTTTGAGACAAAATAATTTTAAGCAATCCTTACCTTGAAGCACGATCTTCCTTCATCCTGTGTTCAGGTGTTCTACTACGACTTTGATCTCGAGGTCGCCCATTATTAACCGGTGAATTATTTTCACGTTTTAACGAAGTACTCCGAGATCTCTATCAAATTTCATAAAAATAGTATTAGAAAAATTATATTTGTAGTTTTATAATCATTAAAAAGTAATAGAAATAAAATGCAAATATTTTAATATAAAATCAAAATTTAATTTAATATAAAAAATTTTGACTACATGGTTATGAACATTTAAAGTACAATTTCATAACCGTGATTCCAATAAACAACTGATTAGAAATTATCAAAAATAATTACCTCTCTATACATGACACCATCACGATCACTCATATTTAAAGCATAAAAATAATTCTTAAAAATAAATTAGTTTTTTTTAATAATTGAATAAATAATACAAATTATTTGTATTTTTCACACAATTTTTGCAGATAAAAATAGTGAGTAAAACGCTCTTGTTGAAATGGCGAATGATATTAAACAAAGGTTGGCAACTTTAAGAAAATAAAATAGCGTCCTGTTTTTATTGATTACCGCGGTTATTTTGAAAAATTGAAGTTAATTACATATTTTATTTATTGCGCAGATATAAAATAAAAGTAAGCTGCCGTAAATTAAAATATAAATTAAATCAATAAAATAATAAATAATTAAATAGATATAAATTGTTTATTTTTTCAATTGCTAAATTCAAGCAGCTTCTAGAAAAGATAATTTTTTATTTTACTTACAAAAGTGCATGTTTCTCAATTTAAATTTGATATAATTTTTGAAAAACTTTCATAAAAACAAAAAACAATCAATTAAAAGTTATTTTGTAAAATAAAAATCATTCAAATATTTTATTTTTCAAAATATTTCAGTGACATTTTAGTGACATTTTATTATTAGAAAATTTTATTTTTGTTGTATCAGTTTGTATCATCTAGATGGCGAAGTTTATACCGTTGATGACATTGCTATTATAGCAAATATAGTGAAAACATGGCCGGAGCGATGGTTTGTGAAATTGTTAGAAGTGAAGAAGAACTTCCTCATTTAAATAAAATAATACTAGACGATGATGAAACTGATGAAGAACGTATTAAATTAAAAGAACAAGGAATTCTGCAATTGGGTGAATTGTATAAGAAGCAGGGTAAAGCTAAAGAACTCGCTGATCTAATAAAGACAACAAGACCCTTTCTGAGCTTGATTAGTAAAGCTAAAGCAGCAAAATTAGTGAGATCTTTAGTGGATTTCTTCTTGGATCTTGAAGCTGGCATTGGAATTGAAGTCAAATTGTGTAAAGAGTGTATAGAATGGGCAAAAGAAGAAAGGAGAACGTTTTTGCGTCAATCGTTAGAAGCACGACTAATAGCATTGTATTTCGAGACCGGTATGTATTCAGAAGCATTAAATTTAGGATCGACACTTTTAAAAGAATTGAAGAAATTGGATGATAAAAATTTATTAGTTGAAGTTCAACTATTAGAAAGTAAAACTTATCATGCTTTGAGTAATCTTCCAAAAGCTCGTGCCGCTTTAACATCAGCACGAACTACAGCAAACGCAATTTACTGTCCACCCAAAATGCAAGCTGCATTAGATCTACAATCTGGTATATTACATGCTGCAGATGAAAAAGATTTTAAAACTGCTTATTCATACTTTTATGAAGCTTTTGAAGGATATGATAGTGTTGAAAGTCCAAAAGCTTTACAAGCCTTAAAATACATGTTATTATCGAAAATCATGTTGAATAATCCAGAAGATGTGCAACAAATCGTTAGTGGAAAATTAGCTATTAAATATGCGGGAAAAGATATTGAAGCAATGAAGAGTGTTGCTACAGCCTCTCATAAACGGTCTTTGGCAGATTTTCAAGATGCCTTAGTCAAATATAAACAAGAACTCGAAGGTGATGTAATTGTTCGAGCTCATCTTGGTACACTATACGATAACATGCTAGAACAAAATCTTTGCCGTATTATTGAACCATATTCTCGTGTTCAAGTTGATTATGTAGCTGAATCAATTAAGCTACCAATGCAAAAAGTTGAAAAGAAGCTTTCACAAATGATACTCGACAAGAAATTTCATGGTATTTTGGATCAAGGTGAAGGCGTATTGGTTGTATTCGATGAAACACCGGTTGACAAGACATATGAAATGGCATTGGAAACAATTCAAAGTATGAGTAAAGTTGTTGATACGTTATATCAGAAAGCAAAAAAACTCTCATAAACAAATTTAGTTTAAAACATAGTGCGGCTTTCAATTGTTGGACTCTGATGATTTTTGCGTTCTTTTTAAAACTAAATAATTAAATGAAATGTGTCTCTTTTTTGTTAAATGTACATACCACAATTTCATGAATTTAACCTGATTTTGGGAATGCTAATTAAAACTAACAAGAGAAATTTCAACTATGAAATATTATGATTAATTTAATTTCAAAATAAAAATCTTTTATAAATTATTTGGTGTTTTGTTTTATTTATGCAACACCTTGTTTACCCTTTTAGGTATTATTTATATTCCGTTCATTGTCATGTTAAAAAATTTATTATTAACATATATTGTTTTGAAATCATGTACGCAAATTCATTTCGTGAGTCATATTATTTATTATAATACAATAAATAACAAAGAAACAAAAGAAATAATCAAGATTTATTCCTTTCTTTTCATTTTAATTAACGATCGATCATTTTTGTTGCGGGCAGTCAGAAATTTCGTATAATCATTCAGTTCTGGTATCAAACAAGAGCAATTAGGTATTTTTGGGATTTGGAAACTTTTTATGTAGCATTTTCCTCGAAAGGATACATCACTAGAAAAAGGATTATTTGAAGAAATCACAATACCAAAAAAAAAAATAAATTGTAAATATTTACTTATGATGAGAAACATACATAATAATATATTTTTATTATCATTTTAACATATGAAAAAGTAGTGCATTATATCAATAAATTTACTAAAATTACTTATTTTTGTTGTTATTACTGCTGTTAATGTAAATTACTATCACTAACAAAGGCGATTAACGAAGTATATTAAATGCCATCATAATCTTAATAGATATTAAAATCAACTGCATCGATATATATGGATATATTATATATCAATGCTTATCATCTATTTATTTTTAATATCCAAACAAAAAATCACCACGAAAAGTTCATAAATATTAATATAAAATTCTATTTTGAAATCCTTATTATTTCTTTTAACAAAGTTCATTAGTGCATTTTACAGAATAGCAGTAATAATATCAATATTTTTTCCTTTTTTTTTTTTTTTTGTTTATTTTAAATTTATGGATATTTCATTTAAGTTTGCACAATTTTTATCAATTAATATCTTGAGAAAATGCATTTGAAAACAAACATTTCTATTGTATGGTTTGGATATTTACTTTGTGAAACATTATATATAAACTAAGTAGAGTAGTTTATATATTTTTTATAAACATTTCAGTTAAGATAATAAACTGTAATAGGTCCGAAGTTAAGTTTTCGACGTACAATTTTTTTTACTTAATTTGATTTTTCTAAAAATTTTGTTATATTTTATACGAATATTGAAAATTATTTGATATTCTATTTTGACTTTATAAATGCAAATGTGCAATATGGATACGAAGCCTGATTAGTTTTCAATGATTAATAATAAGTCGAAACTTCATGAGTAGTTTGCCTGTTTTCTATTTCAGTAAAATATTCGATTGCGCCAACAAGCTTTAAATTGGAGGATATTTGTTATTGTAATCAAAAGATAATTTAATAAAAACCATAAAAATAATTTTGTCCGGTAATTTAAGGGAAGAGAAAAATATATCTTAAAAGCACGATTTAAAAAATTAAGTTTTAGTTCAATTTATCATTTTTCGAATTTTATTTGAAATAATTCGCTGAGACTACGCTGCTTTAAAGTTGCTAATTTTTTAGTAGACTTATTTAAAACAATCTTCCTGAAAGAAACCGCGATGGCATGAATCAATTCCACTGTTTTGTTTTCTTCAAAAGAAGTGCAAACTAAAATTTCTTTAATATCAGAATTTCACAAATGTTTGACATTTCAATTTCATTTTACTTTTGCCATCTGGCGTTATCATCACACAAGTGGTTTCGTTACGTAAGTTTATATTAAACATATTTTTCCACACGGTGCGAAAAACTTCAGTCATTCTACGCATATGAATATGTAAATACCACAGAGACAATTAAAGATTTGGCTTGGGGTTCACGAATAAAATACTTCAATAAAAAGATTAGTCTTTTATTTAAAAAAAGAGCTTAAAAGAAGCAATACTCAAAAATTGCTTAACGCTTCAAAGATATTAATTGGACCATATTCATTAGACATTTTACTCCTTAAAATCACTATCACATTAAACATACTTTTTATAAAAATCTTTACTTATACTTTTGTTTAAACGCATTATTCTCGATATTATTTGGTACAAGTTATATTATTTTAAATATATTCTTTATAAAAACTTAAATAAAAATTATCTTTTTTTTTTTTTTTGTTTTAGTAAATAATAAATTTGTATTTCACATTAAAGTAAAAAGTTAATTATGAAAAAAACAAAACATCACACAACGAACACATATTACGAAAAATTTAATTAATTATATAAAAAATAAAATAAACGCTAAGTAATACACGAAAAATGACATAAGCAGATATTGCTACTTAACGATTATTTTCTTCATACATTTGACATAAGTTTTCATCTAACACCAACTACAATTCTGTATATATGTTTCTACATTCCCACATTACTGATATAAATATATTATGATATTATAAATTTTGTTGTTTTCATTTAGATACTTCAATTGAAGAAATTTTGGGCTATGCTCTAACAAAAATTACTGTAGATTCTTATTATTTATGTTATATAAAAACTCAGGATTTACAAATGAAAATCAAGCATTTTTATTTTATTCGAAAATGTAACATTGAATTAATATTACTTTTATTTCATTAGAATTCTTCAACAGTTTTCAAACACAAATTGTTGATTACTAAATGTAAATTTTGAATATCCAAATTTTATTCATCAATAATTTGTATTTCAATTCTATTCAAAATGACTGAGTAAATTAAAATTATATCAACGAAACATTACGTGTAAAATTTTAAGATTGAAATTCCAATATTTATTCAAATGATTTTAAATTTCTTGTCTGATGTGCGTTCACTTAGATTTTACAAACGAAAAAATTTTATATTTTATATACTTATATCATGTAATATGTTATTAATACTTTGCCAGATAAATGAACAAAGTCAAATTGTTGATTATGATCTATAATTTCTGTATTTCGAAAATTTTATTTTGTTCAAAAAATGATTCAAAAGACTTTTAAGTAAATTAAAAAACTTACACTAATGTCTTTCGATATTCTGAGATCTAATATTCCGAGAATTATTCTATTTCTCTAAAGGCATACTTCACTTTAAAACAAGTTTATAGAATATTAATCAGATTTACTTTCAAATTTAGTTTCTGTTAAAAATTGGTTAAAACATAAATTTTACAAAAACATAAACAAAATTGAGGGATTGTTTTCAAAGATTAGAAAACTTATTCAAAAATTATTATTTCGTTTGTAAACATCATTTGAAGTCTCCTTTTCCTAGTTTAAGTAAGAAGTCATTTCATGTACTCTAAGGATTTTCTTACATTTTTATTTAATGTTAAAGAAGGTATTTAATTATTTCAATTACTTCTGGGAAAAGAAAGACACAAATATTAACGATAATAGATCCTTGAGACAATACCTTTATAAAAAAGGCTATAATTATTTTCACAAAATCAAATAAATATATTGTTTAGAATAAAAAAAAAATAAGATAATCGAGTGTTCGATAGAACGCAAGGGGTGGTATCAGAATGGTCTTTACATACATATCTTAAGTGTTCCAAAAATTCAAAATAAATATATAACTTATTTATTTAGTTTAAAGGCTTCGAATAGGGTCTGCAACTATTCTTTTTGTTATCAGTTATTTTCTGAATTTATAACGAAAATACAATAAATTTAATTAGTTGAATAAAAATAATCATAAATTTTGAATTTATTTAATGTGTATTTTAGTTTTGTTTACAAAATTATTACCATGGGTATTTTAGACTAATTCAGCGATGCTGTTTTCAAAAAAATTCGCCTATATGCTTAGATGTCTAAAATAGTAATTAAAATAAACAATAAAAATCAAATCAAAAACATTTGTAAGAACAAAATTTAAATATCATTCTCCATACAAACTATTTTACTTAAAAAAAAAAAACAACGAATGCCAATTTTCGTATATAACTTTCAAATATATAATATATATTTATATAGTTTTATTTTTTTTTTTTAATGATCATGTTAGATCGATTTATTATGAATGTATTTTATTTTATAAATCTAAAACTAAGTCATAAACAAATAAAATATTCAACTTAAAATATGCGGCAGGTTTGAAATATTTATAATTTATTTCGTTTTAAACATTTTTTTCTTGAATCGACTGAAATTTAATATTACACACTACATTTACGTAAATGTAGATTTATTTTTTTGTAAAACCACGTTTTCTGTTTTTTAAGTTCTTTGTATGTAACAAGCTGGCCGCCGAGCACACACGTAAATATATTGCTTGATAAAGTTGTGAACCGGCTAATATTTTTTAAAATATTATTTGTAAACGGTAAATATTTCTTGCATCTTTTTAATATATTATTATTATTTTATTTAATAAATGGTCACAATAACGCCATTGTGTGTAGCGCACAACCGTATTTATATAAATTAATTATATATTGCAATTCACTCAAAAAGGCATTTTTTTCATTCATTATTATTTTTGATTGCACGGTACTTAACAAGTACCACAGATTGATGAGTAGTAAGTATACTGTATTATAGTTTTCATTTTCTTGTTTCTTAAATTATTGTAAAATATTCATCTTCCTATTCGTCTTCTCATTTTCAAAGGTAAGTTATAGATGTTTAAATCTACTACGATACCATCTCATGCCATGGACCTGAAGAATTTGCATCGTTAGTTGATTGTGAACCTAAACATAAATAATCAAATAAATTTCTGTTGAGAATAATCCAAATTTTTTCAGATAAACAGAGTGTATCATGTACGAAGTATATCAACTCTCAATTCACGCACTGAGAAAAATACTTTTATAAATATTGGCTTAATATATTTGAGTTATTTAGATTTTTGTAAAGAATTAATTTATAATTATTTAAAACAAAACAAAAAATGTTACGTTATTTTATGAAAATGTTGTTATAAAAATAATGAAATGATAAGAAGGTAATAAATTCAAATGCTACGATAAAAAACCGCAAAAAATTATATATAGTTTGTATTTTTTACTTTAAAATCAGTATTCATTCGACCAGTATATACTTCGAAATGTGTTTTTCGAAGAGCAGAATACAAAACAAAAAAATATTATAACCGAAAGAAAATTATTTCTGGAAAAATAATTCTTGTTTGGTGAAGAATTTTATTTTCGCTTTCACAACGTGTTAGTTTGAAACGGGACTCGCCATATGCAGCTATAAACAAACCACCGCAATAAACACGACGCTAACTCCGATATGCATCTACAACTCACTTTTAAAATATTTAATATTAAACATTCGACCCAAATTAAAAATCAAATTCGTACCTATCAACAATAAATACAATCAATTTTATGTATTTACAAGGGAATTGAATAATTTAAATGAAAAAACATTTTGTATAACTTTCAATAAAGAAAGGAGATAAAACCAGGTTTTATTTATTTTAGTATTCCATATTTAAAAAAATTTAAGAACCCATAATGCAATCATTTTCTAAAGACTGATTTTTTTATATTATGACACATTTATGGTGTAAGCTCCTGCCAGTCAGTCTGGTTCGTTAGAATGTACGTTGGATAGTACTTTCTAAAACCTGAATTGCGAGCAATATATTAACTAAATATTAGTATTCAGATTAATGAAGTGTGATGTATTCTTTAATCCTAATTATAATTTAAATAATGAATTTTATAAAAAAACTAATTTGCAATTTTTTAAATTTTTCCGAAATTATTGCGATTGTATAAAAAAATCTAACAAAATCGATGAAAAGTTCAAAAATTTGTATTCGCTGTTTATATATTTTCTGGGATAATTGAGGTCTAAAAACTTCAAAAATAATATTTATTTTACGATCGGTCGACTAATTTGCGAGATATTGCATGAAATACATCCGATAAATCAGCCCCAAATCCCCAAATAGATTTCAAAAATAACATATATTTAATGATTGGATGCATAAATGCTGTTTAAATTATATGTCCAAAAATTAGATCCAGAGACTGATTTAGCGGATGTACTTCACGCAATATCTCAAAAACTCATCAACCAATCGTGAAATAAATTTTATTTTTGAAGTTTTTAAACCTTAATTATCCTAGAAAACCCATAATCTGCGGAAAAAATTTGAACTTTTTGACGGATTTTTAAGTACTTATTTGATCAAATAAAAACCTCTTAAGTTAAAATAATCACAAAAAATTTATTTTTCGACATATTTCACCATTTCAGGTCTAGTTAAGATTGAAGATACTCAAAATCTTAATCAATTGTCAAGGAGCAAAAGGGGATAAGTACGAACTTAGTGTACTTTAAGGTTGATAAGAGACAAAGGCTAACATTGAACCTTAGAAATCTGATCATGACTATTTTGTAGATATAATAAAAATACAAAAAAATGTCGATTTTTCCAAAAACTCACCGTTAAATTTTGCCGGAGGGCGGAATCAAACTGACTAACATCTGGTTATTTCTGTACACCATTATCATAATATCAAAAAATTAGCCTTTAGAAAATGCTTCAAGTTTTTGTCGCTCACCTTTCAGACTTCATTTTTATAACAGAGGATAGCGTTCCAACCCAAGCAATTAAATTGTAGATTTTCAATTGAAAATTGAAAGTTACTGAATATATTTATAATATAATAATACGTTTACCTTTCGGCATTAAATGCTTGGGACCCCAAATTCGAATCGAGCAATCATCAGATACAGACGCTAACATGTGCGGATGGACGGGATTCCATGCAACACAGTTTACGGTACGTGTATGGCCAGTTAATGTACATACTGGAACTTCACGGCGAACGTGAAATATGTAAACCTGAAAAATTTATCAAAGATAATTAATTGAAACTCTAGAAAAAATAAAATTAATTTTGAATTTGTTGAATAAAGAATGGACTCGAAAGATATCTATCCTTCATTACTAAATATTTACAAAAACATATTTGACTTACTCGATTATCTTCACTTCCACTTGCAATAAAATCTTGGTTAACACCACCAAAACATGAATGTATAGTAAAATGGCCTTGTACGACTCCCTGGAAACGGCGTACTAGAGATCGACTTCGTAAATCCCATAAATGCAAACCTTGTGCAGCAACGTTGACTAAGGCTAAACGATCCTCAGCATCAACGGTGAACGACATTACAGAATTTTCTTCACGAAGTCTGCAACATACATTGTTATATGATTCAAAACTAAAAGATTATCGAATAAAAACTTACATATTACAATCAGTTAATTCGTCAAAATTGTAACTTCGAATTCTATGATGAGTATCAGCGGCAAGTACGGTTTTGCCATCATCTCTACACCATAGACTATTAACGCGTACACCTTCCCAACTATCTAAAACGTTACCATCCATATCACATTGATAAAAATGTCCCCGGATACCACCAACTACAAATTTGGTCCCATCTTTGTTCCAGGAACAACAGGTTAAAACATCTTCTGGTGATTGAGAAACTTTAAGTAATTTATCGGTTTCGATATTCCACAACCAAACTTCAGGACTATCCTCTGGACCGCAAGCAATTAAATGTGTCGAATCTGGATTCCATGCTATAAATGCTGCACCATATGAATGCCCTTCTAATGTTTTACGGTGTGTTACAGTGCAAGTTTCAGGATCGACATCCCAAATCATAACATTTGTGTCTTTGGATCCTGTTGCTAATTTTGCTCCATCAGGTGAAAATTTACAAAACCATACCTCATCACAATGTTCGTTTATTATCTATAAATTAAAAATAACTATTTGATTGCAATACTAAACTAATATATTAATTAGAAGCTTAAACAAATTGTGTTTTTAAATTAATAATAATCAATTATGTAAATTATTAATTTTTTCGAGTGTTAATTTGTGGAATTCCATAAATAAAACTAAATTATTTAATTTTTTTAATTGGTCGAATTAAACTATATTCGACTTTATCTTAAAGGTTTCTTAAAGGGGTTAACCCATCTTTTAAAAATTATAATAAATTATAAAACAATTACTTGAATTGGATAGCTTGGGAACTGATCCTTTGGACAGCAGTGATCAATTAATAAACTGACATTCCACAAATTCGTAGGAAGTGCAGTATTATGTAAAGTGCACCGTTGTGCTTGAAGTTCAACTGCTTGATTTAACAATTCCCGTAATCTATGAGGAGGGAGCATTATACTTGGAGGTAGATATGCTTGTAATTTATCCATAAGAATTGTGCGCGACTTGACTCCTTTTCCATCCCTAGAAAATGAACAATATTTTATTTAACTGATATCTACTTATACAATTTTCTTTAGAGGTCAATATCTGTCATTTACTATACCGTTAATTTTTTAGATATAATAATGTTGAGTAGGAGGCATCGTAATACTAGACAAGATTCTGACCTCTAGGTTACTATCTGAAATAGAAATTTCGATCCCTGTGTTTACGATCAAAAATGAATTTTTATCAACTCAGATTTAAAATAGCGATAGTCGAACTCACATTTTATTAGCCATTTTAAAAATTGTTTTAGTTATTTTAACTTTTTATCTGAAAGGATAGGTATGTGAAATATGTCAATTTTTCCTTGGCCTTTTTCTTTTAAATTTTAAACTAGGCTAGTTATTAATTAATGATTACAAAAAGGTAGACAAAAAATCGAAAAAACCATTAAGCTTAACGCGTAGCAATGCTAGTTTAGAACAATGAATTAAACTTTAAATGTAGTTAGTAAAAGCAATAATAGCCGCAATATGAATAAAACAAAAATATAAAAACGTAAAATTCGTTTTAAATAATTACCAATTAGTACGCGCGTGTAACTCTTGAGTATTGGAGCACATCATGTAACTGGATAATTGATGAACTCGTGCAGTATCATGTTGGAGTGGAGTTAATTCATTACGAAGGACGTGTAACGCATCAAATACACGACCATCTTCTAAATGTTCCAAATACTTTTGCTCCAAAAGTAAAAATTTCATTTCCTACACACAAAAACAAACAAAGATATTTTAAACAAAGAAATATTAAAACGCAAAAAAAAATACATACAACTAAACTATTGCTAGAATTATCCAATAATGATTTCAGCTCTTGGAGATCATGATCAGCTTTTGTCCAATCAGCGTCCATAACATGTTGACGAAATTTGGCTGCAGATGGATGATCCAGGCGACATCCCGATTCGATCATCAACAATTCTGCTGTCCGACTGATACAATGAATAAAAATCTATAATACATCTTTTAATCAATTGACAATGACATGCAAAAATTAATGGAATCTACATACTTAAACCCGATTGATTTTAGATGTTGACCAATCAATCGGACAATATCTTGATCTGTTTTATCCAATATGACCGAAGGACCCAATTCAGAACCTTCATTTTGTTCAATATGACCATTAGCTTCCGATACAGTGCCGTTGGTACAGGCTTCTTCCACCGTTGACCCGTTACGCACACAGCCGTTTGATGCTGGTTGCTGCATAGTGTCCGTGCAACTGCAACTCGTGCTGCCGTTGCTACTATTTTTCCGGGACTTTTTACGCGGCGGCCCTGCACCGTCGTCTCCCGATGAGTCACCGGTGGAGGCCAGGCTTATTTTTAAGGAACGCCGTGGTCACTTCTTACTGTCCCACTATTAAATTTTTTTCCCTGAAATAACTGTATACGCAATTAATTGAATTGCTTAATTCATATATAAATAAAATCCATTCACGACTTTAAACGGTGAGTGAAATTGAATGCGTCACAAACAAAAGCTGGAACTGTTCAGTTCGATCTCAGCAACAAAGACGTGTGAATATTGTGTATACGTTTTTGATTAACAAACAACTTTATTTTGATTTTCACGTTAAGCTAAACGACAAAAATGTTAAAATATATGAACAAATATTTTATGTGAATTTTATTCACACAATTAATATCAATAACATTGTGAATTTATTTATTATTTAGAAATAACCATTTTCTTTTTTTTTTGACGAAACAACCTTTTAAAACAGTACAGCAAATCAGCTGCAACTAAAATAAACAGCTGTGTTGACCTCGAATACAAGGTTTGTGCGCAAGTTAATTATCCCCACTAACCTATTATAAAGTGAAAAGAAGCCAGCTGACGAAACATTTCCACCAATCAACAATTAGAATGATTCAATCCATAATGGTCTTTGTCGTGAAAGAAGAGAACTGTATGAAACCAAAATAAAATGAAAACACTGTCAAAATGTCATAACAAACAATTGACATAACCTCCATTACATAAAATCATTTTAATTAATAATAATTCATTTTCAATTCATTATTCTTTTATTACATTTTTTCGTAAATTTATATTTAAATATGTCCCGTTATTATAAATATAGTTCTCTTCCAAGTGATGACAATGCAATTCCTTATTTTACATTAGATTATACGAAAACAGCGTATGTTTTAAGTTCAATAGTATGCTTTGCTTTTGTATTTTGCATTATATGGTCAATTAGTTATAATTTTCACGAATCAACAAATACCCATTGTCATGTAATAAATATTTTACCTTCGATATCTGCTGCAATAGGCTCGTATTCACCACAAAAGGAAATATGGCGTATAGCAATTTTTATAAACGTAACACCACGATTTCTTATACCAAATTTTTATAAGAAGTATTTTCAAGAAATTCTTTCACCAATTGCACAATTGTTTGGCAATATTGCAAGTTTGTTCAATTATTTTGAGTTAATAGCTCTTGCTGGTTTATCAAATTGGTCATCTACCGACAACTATCGTAAGTAATGAAAGTGTGCTAAATAACTTTTAATTTAGTGAAATTTTGAATTTATTTTGAATTTCATTTCTTTGCAGCAATTCATAAATTTTGTTTTTTAACATTTATTTTAACATCCGTTGTATATATGATTATTACATGTTATTTATTGCAACGACACAGAATAATTCCAAAAACAAATATAGAAATATTTGCTTTAAAATTGAAATGGATATTGTTTATTATAAATATTTCATCATTTCTTTTAGCAGCTTATTTTTTTATGCGACATACTTGGTATTGTGAGCCATATGGTACGTTTTAATTTGAAATATTAATTTGCTTATACCTTTCCTCTACTATTCGTACAAATTTAAAAAAAAATAGTTAGGAATGTTAGAAATGGAAAAAAAATTTCTTTGATTAAGTCTAAAGAGAAGAAACTTATATTTTTGTCCAAAACTTCTAAATACTTTTTTCTGTGTATACTTAAGTTATCTTTATTTTATTCACGTTGTGACTCAAAAACTGCAAATTGTTAATTAGATAAGATAAGGAGGGAGGTCACAATAACAAATTTTTCTTTTGGTTACTCCTAAATAAAATAAAAGTGTAACATATCTTTTCGGGTGAATATTTGGGGCGATAAAATCGTGCATTGTAAAACAAATTTATTATTCGCTAAATTTTTCATGCAATTTAAGTATCTGAAAAATAATTAACATTGATTCAAAGTATTCTAACTTCTTTAATTTATTGAACTAAATGTTACTTTGAATGAAATAATTTAATCAGGGACGTAGAGGGTATAATTAAAAATTTTGAGATATTATTTTCTCGTGAAATAATCACCTTTTATGTCCTGCAAGTAGATTCATTTATAAATAAAATTTTTATCTTATTTTAGTGTACTCACTTTTTGCGTTAGCGGAATACGTGATTGTATTTTCAAATATTGCATTTCATACGACTTCAGTTCTGGATTTTTATGGTAAAAAAATTATTTTTGATAAATTTGGTTTGTATCTTGCGTGATACTATAAATCGATATCGATAGTTTATTTGTTTTAAGATAATCCTTTATCCTTCCAATATAATAGAAAAGTATATAAGTTTTATTATTATTATTTTTTTAATAGATTTGATAATAATATAAATAATAATTAAATTGAGGTAATCAAAGTTTCATTTAAAAAATGAAACATTTAATATGTAATTTTGATCTGAAACGAATCTCGTTTCCAGATTTATCTGGTACTATAATTAAAAGTTAAATATGAAAAAATATATAAGACGTAAATAATGATTTTATTTAAGGGAACAATTGTTAGACTAAAAATTATCTTAATTTGGAAGTTATAAAATCATTTTCATAAAAAAACTAGTTATAGTTTTCTGAAAATTATATTCAAATTAAATAATTCATACCATTAAACATTTAACTTAATACCCTTGTAATTTAATTACTTGAAAATTTAAAATATTTTATTGTTTTAAATTATCTTAAACTAAGCTCACTTTAATTTCTTTACAGGAAAACAAATAAAAAATTATTTTTCGTATTTTTTCTTCAGTTAAGATTAAATTATTCCATGGGCTTCAAACTTCAAAAACGAATATTGTTGTATTGTTTGCTTTCTTGTAAAAAGTTAAAATGAAAATGGTGTTATATGCGTTTATAGTCAAAATATTCTTTGAGTTTCATCTTATTTAATCTCAATATCTGTTATGGGGAATCTCTTTAATCGAATCTAATAATTATAACAATTCACATGAAATATACCTCTGCTACATATTTAATGTTTTTTCGAACCATGCAATTTTTCTATTTCCGCACTAGAATATGTGTATCCGACAAATTGTTCTATTATTTTAATTTGACGAATATTTAAATTGTTCAGTTTTTGTCAAGTAACGAATACGGCATGGTCATAATTTGTAATCATTTAAAAAAAAATGTTTTCACAAAAAATAAAAGCATAAGATTTCAAAACCGAATGAATACTTTGCTTCTATTTCCGTGGCCATATAGTTGTTAGGTTGATATACCGATTTTATAGATTAAATATAATCAATGAAATGTTTTAAATTTGATTCATTTACGCTAGGGATATAGCGCCGATGCAAGATATTCATTCGTTTTTGGAACAAATATAAACTTTCGTTTGGACGGAACACTTGATTGTTATATACGATTATATTAATGAATTTTAAATGAAAAAAATATTTATTTACAAGTTATTGATAATTGAATATTATTCACTAGTCATTGTTCCATTTTTCAATACCAAGATATTGATAAAAATTTATTATAAACAAAGATTTTTCAAGTTACTATTATACATTTTAAAACATTTTTGTACATAGTTTTATTGTTATAAAATTATATTTACAAAATTTAATATAAGTTTCTTTTAATTATTCAAATTTGATAAATGAAATAAATCATTTAGTTTCTCTGTAATCATTTCAGCTATTGCCATAGAACTTGTAGCACCAGGTGACGGTGCATTTCGACAATGTAATATAAATTCGCCTGGATACTGATTACCAGTTTCAAAGAAAAAATCTTCAATCAATTCACCTTCTATAGATAATGCTTGTGCTCTTACACCAGCTGGACCTTTTTTTACCCAATTTCTTTTTAACTCTGGAATGTATTGTTTTAAATCTTTAACTTGATAATTTAAATTGCAAGATTTATAAAATTCTTTCAAACCGAACGCAGGATATTTAAGAGCTAATTTAATAAAGCCAGGATTTGTAACAATTGATACAAATTCATTTAAATCAAAATCAGTCCACCTGTAAACAAATAAATACTTTTTATCAAAAAGTTAATTACAAACGATTATGGACCTCCGTGCAATAGGAATAGATAATGCGGCAGCTTTCATATTTTAGCTAATTTTGACTAGCAATCTGAAAACTATTCTTGGTCACTAAATCAGAGCGAAAACCCAAATTAATATTTCTCGATAGTTAAATGATTGAGAATGCCCGAAGGTCCTATGATGTCTAAACTTGTTTTTTTAACACACCTATATCCTTCTTTTTTAAATGCAAGGACAGCGTTCGGCCCTAGCCAAATACTTCCATCTAATCTTGGCGTAAAATGAACACCAAGAAAAGGTAAATTTGGATTCGAGACTGGATAAATATTCCCATTTACTAAATATTCAAATTCATGTTTTAATAATAAATATTCTCCTCTGAATGGTATTATAGCTGGAAATTTCGCTCCACCTGACAATCGCGCAATTATGTCCGATTGTAAACCTGCACAAGCTAAACCATACTTGGTCGAAATTTGTCTTCCATCTTTAGACGCAATACTTACTGGATAATCTGGTGAGGAACTTTCAGAAAACTTATTTACAGTAAAATTTAATAAAATTTTACCACCTAGTAGTTGAAATTCTTTGGCAAAATAATTTGTTACTACTGCCCAATCTACGATTCCAGTGTGCGGCGAATGTACAGCTTTTAAACCAAAACAATGTGGTTCAATTGCTGAAATTTCTTTTGCATCGATCAGTCTAACATCTGGCACGGTGTTTTCTAATGATCTTGAATACAAATTCTGTAAAGTTTCTAATTCATCTTTTCTTGTAGCAACCACAAGTTTTCCGCATTTTTTATAGGGTATGTTATTTTTATCTAAGTAATCGTATATTAATTTCAGTCCTTTTACACACAGTTTAGCTTTTAATGATCCAGGTTTGTAGTATAGTCCAGCATGAATGACACCACTATTATGTCCTGTTTGATGAGTTGCTAATTTCGATTCTTTTTCCACGACAGCTATTTTTAATTTTGGATATCTTAGTAAGATTTCTCTAGCAGATGCTACTCCAACGATACCTCCACCAATAACAACCAAGTCATAAAAACTAACTAAATTTATGATCAATTTAATTTTAAAATTAAATATTGATTGTACTTACTTTTTAGTTTCATTTGAAAAATACCGATTCATTAATTGGGAAGTTTTTAGACTTCGGATATTTCCATAAAAACTCCTAAGTAAATAGGATCTCATTTTTGAAACGTCTAGAAAATTGATCAAATGAATTTTTGTCGACACTGAATTCAAATATTGTACTGAAAAAAAAACTAAATGCCAATTTTGAAATAAAATATCAATTGACTTTTCGAGTATTTTAAAAACTCCTAAGTAAATAGGACCTCATTTTTGAAACGTCTAGAAAATTGATCAAATGAATTTTTGCCGACACTGAATTGAAATATTGTACTGAAAAAAACTAAATGCCAATTTTGAAATAAAATATCAATTGACTTTTCGAGTATTTTGTTCGTTATTTCGTTATTTGAATTGCTAGAAATGATGAATAATGGTAATTCTATAGCAGGAAATCAGCAATATAAAATGAAAGTTCTGCTTCAATTTCCGAGTAAACGAAGAAGTCTAGTCATATTCAAATGTACGTTTAATTAATAACTAAATTTAACAATCCTTACATATCTCGATATCTAAAAAATTTTAATTTTAACGATTAATGACGTAGGTAGCAAAAAGATTGATTATTAAAAAGCAATTTAGTTACAATGGGTAAATAATGTGTATATTATGAAGTTGGTGAGATTAGCAAGTTTCTAAATGTGTTTGCTTTCTGCTCTTTTAAATTTTTCCAGAATTAAATCAAACCAAACCCCTTAAAG
Source organism: Chrysopa pallens (assembly GCA_020423425.1). Taxonomy (NCBI): domain Eukaryota; kingdom Metazoa; phylum Arthropoda; class Insecta; order Neuroptera; family Chrysopidae; genus Chrysopa; species Chrysopa pallens. Next base: position 25,903,941 of record CM035593.1, on the reverse strand, counting down.
CATAACGACTAGTGGTTTTTCCATTGTTATAATCATTCTTTATAGGTATTTCGAAAATTAACCCAAATTGATGACTTTTGACTACAATTTAGCATAATTATAAAATCTACCTTATTCTAGATTGATTTAAAGATATTTTCAAAAAATTTAAGACTAAATTTGTGTATGAAATAAAATGTTAAATTCAATAATTGAAAATCCTAATAAATTAAAAAGCGTCAAAAACTTAGTTCATTTATACTAAAAAATTTATTTTGTTTTGTAAAGTAACATACGTAATTTAATATGAAGTTTGTAATTTATTGAACTTCAAGTTCATTTCAACGTCACTAAGACAAATTTCATATTGATTATAAAGTTCTTATAGCAAAGTTTTTTTATTTTCAGTTCTTGCCACTGAAAACATGCTTGATTTATTAACATTGATAAATATTTTGTTTTATATAATATTTTTTTAATTTTTTTTAAAAATTGATAATAAGATATTTGCGGGTCGTTTTTGTATTTGATTGTATGTGTTTACGCTAGATGGCATGGCGTGTATAGAAAACAAAATAATATTGAGAATACAAACACAGTCATATAATAAACACGCTATCCCGATCAATCCCGATTAGCGAACATAATATCAAAAAAATTGAAATTTTTACATGTTACCTATGTCAATCGTTTGTGAACGTTTGTAACAACTTTCATTTCGCTTGTGAATAATTAGCTTGGGTGAAATTTGATTATTAATTTTGGCATCCCGAACACCCAACATATTTTTAAAATTAACTGCAATTTAAACTTCTGGGTACTAAATTCGATCAGAAATCGTTCATTACTTGCAAATATAATCCTAAAATCTTTTGTAACAACGTAGTTTTCAATAAAATTCAAAAAAATAAATTTTTTATAATACCATCTAGCAGTATAATCTGCAGTTATTTATTAAAAGTTAACTATGAATTTGTTTAAATTGATTGGGGCATATACTTCTGGGTACTCAATCGATCGAAAATAGTTTGTGACTGCCAAATATAATTACAAAATCTTTTGGCAGCGTAGTTCAAGAAAATTTCAACATTTATTAATTTTCTTGAAATTTACATTATCACAAACAATTTTGTGATTATATCTGGAAATCACAAACTACACTGACGTTTACAAATCATTCACATACACGATATGTGAAAATTTTTTGGATTTTATATTGGTTAATCGGGATAGGGTCATCTATCCACCAGAGTTTGAACTAAACATATGAAAATTTAGAAATTTGGGGAAAACAAGAAAACTGCAAATTACCAAACGATGAAATATACCAATTATTAGTGACGTAATGACAGGCTTTGACCAATAAATAAAGTTTTGAAGCCAGAAATTAGAAAAAACAAAATATTAGTGACCAAACAATGACCAAACCGTTTTCACGAAAAAAATTCGGAAAATCATACAAAGACGTGAATAGGGTGGACATGCTAACTTCACAGGTAGTATCATAATTTATATGTTACATCTACGCAATGATTTACAAAACTATAACTATGGACACCTAATGAAATATTTTTGTACTTTTGAAAAAAATTTCATATCTACCATATGCTTTTTAAAATAGAGCATAGAGGACTCTGTTATAGTTGCATTTTTGTTTTGAGATCAATGAACAGTTACAATAATAAAGAAAAGTAATAATTGTTAGAAAATTTTACAATTTCATGATTAGAACAATTTTGGACCAATTTGTCTGATTATGATCTAATAGTGGAAAATTTTAACGCAAAAAAAATAAGCAAAAAATAAAAAGTGATATTTGATGATATAAACTATATAATATTTAAATAGAAAATTGGCAATTTGAATTGAACAATTTTCTTTATTCATTCAGATGTTATTGTTAACAAAAGAAGAATAATTTGTGAGGTAACAATGAAATTACAGATCTTCAAATATTTAGATAAGCAAATTAACAAAATTTACATAACATAAAGATACACAACTCAGGTAGGAATGTAATATTGTAAGGGGCGATAATAGATAATTTGAGTGTATCAAGTAAAATTATTGTTAAGTGCTGTGTATAAATGTACACTAGTGATCAAAAAAAATTAAGAAAAGTATCATGAAAACTAAGGTAATTTTTGTTTATATTAGAAATAATCACAAAAATAAATTTTTTAGGTTATGGTGATCTTAGTTTTTAATTTGTAAGAAAAATACTAATAAAAAAGGAAACAGGATTTCTTGATATTATGACTGAAAAATACAAAAAAAATTTAATTGTGGTGTAACATGTATTGTTAAAAATAAGCAAGATTTGAATGTTCAAATATCTTGATTAAACAAAGGGCTGAATAGAAAATAAATAAAATAACAATCGACTTATCAGAATCAACTGTTCAAGACCGAACATGTATACAATAAGAAAAAGGTTAAGTTAAATTTTTTTAAAGTTTATTCATGTTTTCTGAAGGATAACCAGGTTCCAAAAGTAAAACGGCAAAAAATATTCAAGATACTACCGATATTTAAGCAGATGATTTCTGAATATTATTGTGCTACCTTCCTTAAGGTACTATCAGCTTGATCACTCATCAATCACTAGTCTATTTTTTGAAGGCGGTTTTTTTTTTGAAAAATTTTTATATTTTATTTTTAAGTGTTGTGTAAAACCACAATTTTTTATTTGAATAAAATATAATTACTAAAAATTAACTTTGGCCCCTTCTCTCCCTTTAGTTAAATCAGATCCTAGTTTCCTTGTAATGGTACTACCCATGGGATATCTCTTATCCAACAAAAATATAATCAACAATATCAATTCGTAAACGACGAAGTTATCCGTAGACACACAAATAAAGTACGCTATGGAATTGAGAAACCTCTCTTTTGAAGTCGGTTAAAAATGATTTCAAATCAGTTCAATTAAATTGAATATGACTGTAGTTTTTCATGCGTATACACTATGTGTATTTGTGTGTATTTACAGACATACTGATCACTGACTGACTAGGTTAGTTCATCAGTTCATTGTAGAGTTAGAGCGAATGTTAGTGCCAGAGAGTGGTAGTATAATAAAATTATAGTAGTGATATTGGTGCGCATGTAGATAGTGTTTGAAAGCGAGACAGCTGCTACTAGCGCCAGTAGAGCCGCGAACACCATTGAGTATGGAGGAAGAATTACGTTGTCCTGTGTGTAAGCAATTATACAACAATCCTGTACTATTGCCATGCTATCACGCGTTGTGTTTAAATTGTGCAGTGCATTTGCAACAACCGGCTACAGCAGCATCCGTACCACAACCAATTAATAACGGTGTACCCGGTGGTGCTGTGGTAGCTTCTGAGCCAGCGGAAAGTGTGGCATCAGGAAGTTCCACAGCCACAGAACCGGCTGATTATCAAGAAGTTGATAAATTATCAATTGTCAGTGAAACAGATAGTGGTGTTGTTTGTAATTCACGGCCAAATAGTTACGTTGGTACCCCAAATTTACAAGGTATTTTATTTCCACCGTTAGCAACTAGTGCACTATCAGTTGCATGTCCAATTTGTCAAAAATTGGTATATTTTGATGAGAACGGTGCCCACAATTTACCAAAATATCGCGTTATGCAAAATATTGTTGATAAATACAGTGAAATAAGAAATTTGTCACTCAAGTGTCAAATGTGTGAATGTGAACCGGCTCGTGATGCCACTGTTATGTGTGAACAATGCGAGGTTTTATATTGTGACACATGTCGTGAATCATGCCATCCAAGTCGTGGACCACTTGCTAAACATTCATTACAAGAACCCGCACGGGTTACACAACGTTTACATATGTTACGTATCCGTGAAGGTAACTGTTGTGAGCATGAAGAGGAACCCTTATCCATGTATTGTATGGTATGCAAGGTTCCTGTATGTGCTGTTTGTTTACGTGATACACGTCACACCTCACATGATGTACAAGCAATTAATTCCATGTGTAAAGCTCAAAAGGTAAATCCAAATAGATACTCAAAGATTTCTTTTTATATAATATAAGTACTATTTAAGAAGACGACAAAAGATACTCAATTATAAGACATAGTGGTTACATTCAAAGAAGTTCAAAGTTAGAAGAAATGAAAATATAATATGTTGAGTGTTGCAAAGAAAACAATTTCTCAAGATGTAAAATCGTTAAAGTTTATTGGTTATTGGTATATGTTTTCTGATTTAAGAAGACTCTATAAATGGATGATGGTCAAACTATGTGAAACTCAAATTTCAAAATCCAAAGAAGTAGTATGATATGTTAAATCTCAATGAAAACGATTTCGTATGCCTCTAAACCGATTCTACATCGGATCTCCATAGAGCTAAAAATCAACTATTCAAAGATTTCAGGCATAAACATGATTTTAATTACCATTTTGGTACATCGGTTTAATGTTTGGTACAAAGCATGATATAAGGTATTTGACTACTAGTCTTAACCATTGGATTAGTAAGACTGTTGAATTTGAGTATAGAAACATCTATTTCAAGTCGAAGAAAATTTAAAACAAGATTTTTATCTTAAAAGTAATGAAAAACCATGAAAATTGACGATGTCAAGACATTAACAGACATGATCCTTAAGACCTTATTAATGCGCTAATTATTAAGTGTACTCTGACCAAAGCAACATAAGTGTCCTTAGTTACAACTTTGTAACTAAACAAATAATAATAAATGGTTCACAATTTAACCTAAGTTGTTGTTATTTATTTCTACCATTTTCAGTTGATTGTTATTTATTAAATGAACTTCGGTGACTAAATATTAAAAAAAAGCAGTTCTTAACCTGAGACGTCAAAGATTTGCAGCCAGCGTAACTATATACGAGGGATTTCCATAAAACTTCTGCCATAATGTAACGTTAAATTATTAGTTAAGAACTCATAAATGAAAATACAAATATTATTTTTATAAAAATTGGCAAAAATTAAACTAAATTACATTAAATTAAATGTTGTATTGAGAAAGATATTTTAAGACTATTTATTTTTCGTTTAAGCTTCATTATAAAGAATACTAAAAAAGGCTCTTTTAGAGTGTTTTCACTAACAATGTTTATAGAATGTGAATTTTCTTCGTACTATTAGAAACTGATTTATTAATAAAGGAAATAAATGAAAAAATAAAAACAAAAACTGTTGATGTTAACTTTGTTAAACAAGTCTTAAACAATTGCTTATAAAACAAAACATTAATTTGAAGAAGCTTAAGTTTACTAGTTACTTTATGAACTGTAATTCTATAGCCTCTTTCACCGAATAATATGTCGAGTGGATAATTTAACCAATTTCCTTTCAATATATAATATGAAAAGTCAATGATTTGAAAATTGTTTATTGTTTTTAAATGTTATATGGAAAATGGGAAATATTTTTTTTTACAATTTAAAGATTATTTATTTGTATTTAAATAATAAAAACGAATTTTATGAAGTTTTTCTGAAATTTATTTCTCATTTGAGAGAAAATTTGTATCCATTGAATGTCAATTTCATATAATATTTCTAGTTTTTCAACTATATTTATATAGCAAGATACGAATTATTTTTATTCACTAGATACTTATTGATTTAGAATTTATCTCAGTGTACCATGTGGACCAACCTACACTCTTCCACCGCCTAAATAAGGAAGAAGCTGGCATTATACCCAATCTTGCGTATCTGAACTTCTATTGTGTGTTTCATCCTGACTACCAAAGCCATAAACCGAATATAGGTCGGGATGGCTCCTTGGTCAGGGACGTACTCTATTAATAGCAATTGTTACCCTGCAGGTTACCAATCAAGTGTCATTATTGAAGACACACTTGGCCATAAGTCGGGGATACACTTTGGAAGTAAAATCAGCTTTAGCATCAGTCATTCTGAAGGCACTCCTTTTTATAGATCATAAATACACTATATTTGGGACAATAATAATTTCATTTTTATTTTAATAAAAACAATTTTCTTCTTTGAAAGATGCAAACAGTATGTCTTAGTCATCTTGTACCATTTACATATTACTTATCAAATACATAACAGTTTAATTATCTTGACCTAATAATGGTGAACACATTTTCGGTGTAAAATATTACTAAAGAGTGTTTATGAACATTATTAATTTGTTTACAAATTACCATCGATAATTGATTGATGTTCTTCTTTATAATTTTTAAGTGGTACTTGACAATTTTGAACAGTGGTTTTCAAAAATATTTTGGGTTTATTAAAAGGTTGATTAGTTTACAACGATCGGTTTATATGTGTTTTGTGTCTTTAAATCAACCCTCTTCAATTTCTAATATATGTCATAAAATCTGTCGTTCTCTTTGATACTGGTAGCAACATAAGTATTTACCCAATTATCGATTAACACACTTTAGTATTTACCTTTAAAATCAATAAATTAATTTTATATTGAATAAAATTATGGAAAGATTCTGTGACAAATTTCATTAATTTTTCAATCTGTACGAATATTTCCAAACTCTAAAAAAAGAATATTTCAAAATAGTCGTACAGACAAAAATATATCAAACTGATACTCGATTATTTAAACAATTAACACTGTTAGTCAATCTTCACTTGTTTTATAAAAATTTTCTTAATTCAATTAATTTCATACTTACATTTAAAAGTATATACTTACCACTGTATTTTAAAAAGTACTAGCTGTTAACGAAAATTGAAAAAGAAAATTACATGGCAAATCGTAAAAATTTATAGTAATTTAAAGTACTAATTAAAAATCGTAAGTACTAGAAAGGTGCATTGTAAGGCTTACATTAAGGCTTTACATTAAAATGGATTGTGTAGAGAATATAAATGAGTTTTTATACGAATTTTTTTTTATGTTGTAGAAAATTCTACTTAATATACAAAGAAAAAATGATGAATGAAATTCGTTCTAAATGTTTTTTACTACATACAGTGTGTACCGATAAAAAAAGAGTCTAGATTGATTAAGAAAAATTTTTAAGTTTAAAGGTGCAGCATAATTATTTTTTATGTCATGATGAGGTAATTCAAAAAAATGAGCCCCTGATTTTTAATTGGAGGAAAAACCAGGTGACTGGTCAAACTGCTTACCACACTTCTTCCATACGTACCGTAATTTCCTATATTGCTTCGCTACAGTACATCGAGTCTTACGGACTGCAAAAAAGAGAAAAATGGACTGCATTTCCCCTGATAATTCCACATCAAATGAAGGAACATACTTAATTGTCATTTATTTAATCATTTAATTTTTTATCATTTAAAATCTTCATGAGACGAAGTTTTTCCCCATTTCTTCCCAACCCAATAATTGGACACACATGTGTACATATTGGGATGCAATTCAATTCTATCGTTTCCAATACACCATTTCCAAATTTTCCATTCGTTTATGTTTTGAACAGAATTTCAAAAAACTAATGTAATACAATAAAAATTAAATATTTTCCATCACTATCAAACTTTTTGTCTTTCTTTTTCCAAATATAATTTTGAATGAAACCTATTTTAAACGGAACAGATATAATAAAAACGAAGAGAAAATTAATTACGGGTGGTCTGAAGTCGGTAAGGGGAAGGGAGTGAGTTTTTAAGCGTAACACAGAAATAAAAAGTTTCGGTTTTTCAAATATTTTTTTTCATGAAATTTGGTCAAAATTTATCTTTTTTATGTTCCAAATACACTGTAATTTTTTTGATATAAAAAATATTTATTTTTTTACATTATTTTGAATAAATATCGAAAAAGCAAGTTTTTTTAAAGTATACAAAATTTGTAGATCTTTTATTACCTACAACTTTTCCATCTAACTTTTTTACCTAGGACTTACTGTTTTATATAGGACTTACAGGAAATCTCTCGGAAATCGAGATAAACCGTGTTTTACTCTAAAAAACTCACCCCCTTCCACTTCTCGACCTCAAATCGCCCGTATTTTCCAATCATTTTTGTTATATTCTCTTCTGTTTCCAATAGATTTCATACTACTATAATTTTTTTTCACTTGTTACCATTTTTGAACACTTCTACCCTGGTCTAATATACTGAAATGAATAAACCGCAAATCGAATTTATTATAATAATTTAAAATAATGGTTTTATATATATTCAAATTGTGTAAAACCATTTATTTTATGACCGTAATTAGGTTAAGAAGTCATATATAGATAGATTATCACTCATTCACTCACACACACAAAATGAAAATAAAACACATAATCTATAATAGAAGGAGAGAAAATATACGAAAATGGTTTGTCATTAGCTTTTATAATGTGGTATAATAGCTTTACGATTTATACGTCAATATTTGGTACGTATTTATTTCTTGATTTGTTTTGTATAAAAAAATTTTTGAAAATTAAATATTTTAATTTAAATTTTATTCAGATTCATTTTGGGACGATAATTTTTAAAATATTCCTTAGAAAAAGTACAAAAATATTTTTATCAGTCCAAGAAATTTAAAACTTGCACAAATTATTTATCACTAAAAATTTATATACATAAATGAAATAAGAATTTTCTTTCATTAACAATGTAATTATAAAAATAAATTCTCGAGGACAAAACATAACCCACTTCCCCTCGAATATTTTTATTCTTTTTTCTAAAAACTGTTGTTTTAGTAGTGGCAACAGAAATACATGATCTGTGATTCAATATCTATCACAATTCATGAGATATAGTCCGGCGTATAGTTGTGGAAGGCCCTATGACTCTTTCTTAAGGTGCACTCACGCGAATAATTACTGACAGATATTTTATCATGTTTTCGGCTGTGAAAAACTATGCATTGGTAATACAATGGTGTACTTAAAATTAATTTCTGTGTAAAATTCAAAATATTATTGTTATTAATAAGAATTAAAAATAAATATTAGCGCAGGGTACATCCTGCCTGCAGCGTCACGGGCTCACAACATGTATGCTTCATTTTCTTTGCAATCTAAAAAATAACAATTACCTAACCATAAATTAAATTTTAATCACTATAGATAAACCTAAAAATCTGTGGCAATCTCCAAATTGAAAATAATGATTTCTAAACAAAATGTATCCCGATAAAATGTACATAACATAAAAGTTCCGAGGCATATCTAGCCATTTATTAAATTGTAAATAAAGAATTCAATTCGAGTAAAATTGTTCTAAAATTTTTCAAATCTGTGTTCAATTTATTTTTTTCTATTTTTTTTTGTTTCTATACGTACAATAAAGTGCAATTTTCGAGGACATCTTCATGGTAGACAACACAACAAGAAAGTTAAAAAGTATAAATAAAACAGAAAATGAAAAGTAAAGATATGATTTTCATTTTCAAGAAGAATACGTGCAGCAACAAGCATTATCGAACGTACCATCAACATATAGACAGACCAACCATATTGATATGAAACGTGACAATATTCAGTTTCTTATTGTCTAGTTTCTTTAATAATAATAAGAGTATTTTTCATTTTAACCAAACACATTGTCACTAAATCATTTTAAAACGATATTTATTTACTTTCTTCATTTCTTTTTAATGCTGTATTGAACAATTTTGATTAGAAATCTGATTGTTTAAAATGAATTGTTCGAGAAATATTGCAATTCTCTTAGAGCAGACAAAATGATAAAGTAGAAATTGTATTAAAGCTAATTTATAGATGTGCAACTTTCTTAATTATTTTGAATATGTTAAATAATTTATTTCGTATGCTTTCTTTTCCACCTCTTCAAGGGGAGGATGTTCACGCCTTTTTAATATTGTGTGTAGCTAAATTTGATTAGTTGAATTTGTCTCCTTTATTTGAAAGTTCCCAGAGAAATGTTTCTAATCAAAGTTGTAGACCTTAAACCGTTCTATGAATATATAAAGTTTAAAGAAAATCATTGATGCCATTTTTAAGAAAAACGTTAAAAGTTGTGGTACAACTGGAGATAATACAAAATTCCAAATTCGATAAATTTAGGATAAAATCGAAAATCGGTAAATCGAAATTTTGTTAAAAAAGATATTGACTTGATTCTTTTTTAAATAAAATAGATACGGCATCGTATACTTTGATTTTGTATTCAACAATGTATGCAACAATTCATATGTGAACTTTTTGAAAGAAAACGAAGATACGCTCGCTATCTATCTATAATACAACATTATAGATGATTATCATCAAGTTCGCCCGTAGATTGTAACAGTTATCTATTTGAATTGATGTTACAGGAAGTGATGACATTGCATAGGAAATAAATCAAATTGTCTAATACATCTTCGTCTAGACATGTACAACAGACACATATACACACATATGCAAATTGATTAGTGTAATAGAAATTTTATGTTACAATATTTTAATGTTCGATTGCGATTCTCGTTAATCTGCTGACATAGAGAAAACCTATTCAAGACAAATCTCTATTCGTTTATTTAAACGTAGAACGTTTAGTCGTAGTTAAAGTCAGGGATGCCAGAAATTTTTGTAATTAATATCCCTATCTGTAAAAGAACCTAATATAATATTTAAGGCGTCTAATTTTTTTTTCAACCCATAGTATAGTACGTAAATTTATAGCACAACATCCTTTAATAGACCAGAGTAGAAGCCTTAAAAAATGATAAAAAGAGTAAGAAAATTATAGTATGGTGAAACCCATTGGAAACGTAAGATAATATGATAAAAATGAAAGGAAAAATAAATTACGGGCGAACTGAGTTTGGTATAGTAGGAGGGAGTGAGGTTTTAAGAGTAAAACACGGTTTATTTCGATTTCCGGTAAAACTACAAGTCCTATGGAAAAAAGTTAAATAGCAAAGTTGTAGGTAATAAAAAGATCTACAACTTTTGTACTTATACTTTTTTCACATAACCTTAAAATTTTTCGATTGAATATAAGGGTGCTTTTTCGATATTTATTTCAAAAAAAGGTAAGGACTTGTAGTTTTGCCGGAAATTCAGATAAACCGAATTTTACCCTTAAACACTGGCCTCCCCCCGACTTCCCGAACTCAGATCACCCGTAATTTATTTTTCCTTTCATGTTTATCATATTATCTTCCGTTTCCAATTGGTTTCATTCTACTATAATTTTTTTTGTTTTCAATTTTTTTTATAAGTAATTCAAACCATTTAAAAAATAAGTCAGAGGTACTAATTGGAGAATATCATTAAGTACTTTTAAAACTTTATTGCATATCCTTTTAATATTTTCGATCAAACCCACGTATTTAATTCATTTCATATTTATAAAGGTTGCGCATATAGCTTTGATTTCAATCTAAACCAATTTCGTTTTTGTGTTTATCGCTTTGATAAAATTGACATTGTATTCTTATATAATATTTAAATTCATAACGAAATAGCATACGTTGCTTTGAGTAGGTAACCTTCTATAATACATGAATGGCTTTGTAAAAACTTTTATTGAATATTATTTCTTTTCAAATAGAAAAACGAATATGTATAGTTGAACGTCTATGTGTTTGGTATCATTTGATTTTGATAAAAATTTATAATATATATTTCACTTCCAAGCTAGAAAGTATTGTGCTCCTAATTAAAAAAAAATTTATTACTCCCAATTCAAAATTTTTGTATGTATGTCGACTGAAACTGCCTGGGAAATTTTTATTTCGTGTCCGTGCGTCTGTTGATCTGTGTCACTCATTCAGAAGAACGCGCATAACTTTACAACTAATGACCGAATTTTTAAATTTGTGGTAAACTAATGAACGAAAATTTATCATTAATCTATTTTAATTTAAACACCTATTTTCCAATTATTTAAGATTAATTATAGACAAACACTCTTTGTTTGGTGAGTGATTTACAATGTGCATCACACAATTGTATTAGGAATAGCTTTGTATAATTATTTATATTTACATTTATTTTGTTAGGATATTTCTCCCTACAAATTTGACTTCTCAGTTGAATCGATAATAAATAGTCGATTTAAATTTTAATTATAATCATGTTTTCATATTGATTGAAAAATTAATTTTTCTTTTGTTTTTTAATCTTGCATCCATTCTACTGGGAAACAATGAACTTTTTGACATCTGTGATTTTACAGCTCTTATTTAAATCTTTTTTTACTTTATCTTAAAGTATAAAGAGTATTCCACATTCTAAACCGAATCACTTCTTCAGTGATATTCGTGAGGCATTTGATCATTAGTATCAGATGTATATCCTTACCAATGGTTTTCAATGGTTTTCCATTTGCCAATCCAGAGATATAGCTATTTAAGTAAATATATTCGATAATTATGGGTATTTTTACATAAATGCCAATGAACCATTCATTCGATTTTGATGAATCAGCTCTCGAACTAATGTGTGATATTTACATTTATATAAATGTCAAATTTACAAAACGTCGATTTCACGATTGAAATTTTTGTAATATTAGTTTTATACAAATTTTATGAGTTAGATAATCAACATAGTGTGTTTTACGGCAATGGGGTGTCTAGGGTGTGAAGATACATGCATTTTGGAGACAAGTTTCGGTGCTTTTTCATTAAGGTCAGGATCATTTATAGCTATTGTTTATTCCCTGCTAATGGGAGCTGTAGAAATTGCTTTAACGATCATACTATTCGGTCAACCGCAGCGTACTGATAATTTATGGAAAAAGGCTAGTTTTATTGCATTCATTCTGGGTGGTTCACTATTAATTATTGGCTCTGTAGAATTATTGATTGGTGTTTTATTATACAAAACATTTACAATTGATATATCTCGATTGCTATTAGCATTATCCTTTTTCATTTATTCGATTTTTATTGCGGTAATAATGGCAACACAATTTAATAAAACAAATAATTTTTACGGATTTTTGGCAATGATTTTATTGTTGGCGGAACTGTTTTTTCATAAATATATGCTTCTATTAATTTTGAGCTACCAAAAACAATTAGAGGCTAAAGATAAAGAGCAAGACTTATTGAACGAACTGAAGGAAGATTCATCAAAACACACGGAAGAAATTGATTTATCAAAACAGAAAAAAGATAGAGTAATTGTACAGAAACAGATGAATTTCAAGGATAAATTTGAACCAAGGAATTCAAAGATTAAGGTTGATTCACCGAAGAAGGATGAAGTAGATTCATCGAAAACATTGAAAAAGGAAAATATAAATTTTCAAGAGAAAAACAAAGATAAAATGCAGGGAGATATAAATTGTTCAGGATAAGAATTGTACAAAATAAATTTTTCAAAATTTATACAGATTTAGAAATGTATCGGCGCTTGAAGTTTTACGAACTTATTTATAAGAGAAAAATCTCAAAGATTCTTAACATTTTTGGGTTTGAAAATCTTTGATCTCGCTCAAATTGTAAGACTGTTCAAGTTGATCATTTAAGTTAGAACAAACATATAGATTAATAAGTTGTAAGCATTTTTTTTAATAAACCATATTTTCGAACAGCATGAAAAATGCATATTTAATGAAAATAATTAAAAATGTGGGATAAACAAAAACAAAATTTGATAATTGATGGGGCACAATAAAAGTTCTTTAGCTCACACGATTTTGGCGTTCGGCTCCACGAATCCCTGAATATATTGCTCTTCCTCCTCTAGGGGCGCTCTATTCCATACTTTTCTGTCTTTGATGACAGTCTCAGTTTTTATATTTTATTTTCGGTGTTTGAGGAATCTTCTTATGATAAATTTAATACTTTTTTTTTATGCCACGTTTCAAAGTTTTTTATTTTTTCTTCAGACGTTCTACAAAAAACTATAAAATAAATTAAATTTATTTTAAAAATTCCGAAACACTGAAAATAAAATATAATTTTAGATAAGGGATCGGAATACAATCGAGATTCTCAATTTTTGTTTGTTTGTTTTGAGCCCACATGAAGGTAAACGTATCTTTTAAATGTATTTAATTAAAAAATGTTCGCATACAATGGTTTTACTTGAAGGACCTTGAAATTATATTGGAAATTTCCTTTTCGTTACTAAAATCGAAACATTTACCGTGATAACTCAAACTTTACTTCAAGAACTTTATATACAATTTGTATAATATGTCAACTTTTATATATTCAAGTAAGTTACAGTTTTCGTATTATTTATAAACAGCGATTATTATATAAATGTAATTCATATTCAATTAGCGAATGATTGTTATTGTTTTCTTAATGATTTGCATCCTCACAAAATTACTAAGAATGTTCGTATTAATCAATTAAATATACAAGAAAATTTTTATTGCAAAATTGTATAATTTTCCAATTATCTCAATTAGATAGATAAAATAATTTTTCAGAGGAAATATGTCGTTTAGTGAATTATTACGGTTATGTTTTATAGAAAGAATATAATTATTATTTTGGACACTTCTTTGTCGTGGAACTATGGACTGTTTTATATTCTTCTAGAATTGTTTCTTTTATTTGTTAGAGTACAGTATTATTTGTTTTGGAGAAAAAATTCAAGAGTGAAACTATCTTTATTCTTAAGCTCGAAAAAAATTATACTTGTAGTACTAAAATAAACATATACTTATTTTACATATTTTATTTCATTGTAAACGATTTATTTCGAATTGAGTAAATTTTAAAGTACATAATAAAAATCCTTAATTATACTCTTAAACAGGTGAAGGTAACAACTAACAGAGTTAATTGTTTAGATAATCGACATAAGATTGAATTTCATTGTTTGGACTATTTTTAATTAGTATTCATAAAATACTATAAATATTTAGTTTATACAGTTATATAAATATGTATTGTAATAACCAATATTTAATAATTAACTAAATTTGAGCTTTAATTGTTGCGAATCCTAACATTTTATAAAAAACTGTTTCAAACAAAAGTTGTTTTTTTGTAAAAAAATAAAAAATTGTATTTGAATGTCCTCTATCTATTACAGTTTTAAAGTTGGGTCTAGGATCCACTGGACCCAATGGACAGATTTTTCAAGTCACGAACTTAAACTCACTTTTTATGTTTAAAAAACGTCACCAAAATTTCAGCATTTATTTCTTTTCAATTTTGAGTTATCGTGAGGACGCATGAACAGGCGTAAACCCGGAAATGGACTAATTAGATGTTTCTATGAACATCTATACCAAAATTTTGTTTGCCTGGTGAATATTTCGTAGCGTTACAAAATTTAGTCTAAAATTAATATACTATAAAATTAATATGTATATCTAATAGAATTAGAATGAAATATTAAGGTCGATGCATTTTTTTGATAACGAGTAACCCATTTTTGAAACTTGCCATTAAAAAACTCAACGATTTTAAAAGAATTGTTTTTCAAGAAATATAAAAAACTATATTTTCTCCATAAGTCGAATTTGTATATAAAACCGCAAGTTATTCAATTTAACCGTTTAGATTCAATTACAAGCGCTCATAAAAGTAAACATATTTAGAAAAATAATCATATTCGTTTTATATGTAACTGTTCCCGTGTGGTACGGAATATTTATCCCACACTTATATAACCGACCGACAGGCAAACAGACAGACAAATAGTCGTCACTTTTACGATTCTACCCAACTGATTATGTGTCCTCTATAAGCAACGAATATAATATTTACCGTTTTAAACAGGAAGAGGAGATAGGACATGTTATATGTTATATATATTGTTATTCAGTGGTAGTGAGGCGGCTGGTCGATAACGGTGTCTACAAACATGTTTTCCCATTTTTCACTATTTACCATCACGCAATTATTTTTCTTCGCTAGTTGCGCTGTTGTTGTTTGTGTGGTTTAAAAGTGGTTATTTGCATGTAAAATATATTTTCCTATATATGTTTGTATTGTCTCTTCACCAACTTTTATGTACACAATTTAACGTTCAATTTCTTCGTGAAAATATACAGATTGGTCCATCAACAAATAAAAACAAGGTGCATTACTATTCTGGAAGTAGAATTATTTGAGCGTTTTTATTGAAAAACTGGTTTAAGGACAGTATCAGACAATTTCGTATCATGGATTTGATTGATGACAAATTTTTGAGGTTTCTGATAATCAGTTTAGAATTAAAATTCGAAAAAAATATCTAGATATTGTAACTATAACATTTATAACACAGTAAATGCTAACTGTGATATAAAATGTGTTTTACGAGGTTATTGTAATAAAAACCTTAAAAATCGCGAAAAACATCCAAATTTTGTTGTTGCTGTTTTAAGGTTTTCTAGGGTAAAATAGGAACATAAAAAATACCACTTATTTTACGATAAGAAGTCAAGTTTTCGAGAGATCGCTTGAAATTTGTCCGAAATACTCACATACGGATTGAATTTCAGATAATATCTCAAAAACTAAATATCCAATCGTTAAATAGATGTTATTTTTGAGTTCTACTGGTCAAACTTCCAATGTAAACATAATTTTATCCAAATAGGAGATAAAATACTTTCCGCGATTTTTTCGATTTTTTAAATGGGGTACCCCTTAAGAAAATTAAGAAAAATCGAGAAATTGTTTTGTCTCCGATTACGGAACCGTTTAACGAATGGGTGCGTAGTTTTTAAGATATTACCTGAAATCCGATTTTTTTAAATATTTGATATACAATCACGTAAAACAGTAACTAGAGTGTTTTCTTTCACGGGATCTAAAACACTCGATAAATCGGAGTTCCCGTTTTCTCATTCCTTGAAATTCGAGGAAAAAGCTTTGAATAATTGAAAATTGTAAAAAAAAAGTTCTTTTTCTTTCGAATATAATGAATATCAAACAATATAGTTTATAAATTAATAATTACAGCTGAAAGCCAACCTGTAGATAAATTTTCGTATTATCTTTAAAAAATGATCTATCATCTAACACAATAAAAATAAAAACATAACTTCTTTTTTTAAATTGGTTTTGACAAAAAAAAAAAAAATAAATAAATAAATAAAAAAGATTGCTTGTTTATTTTTAAATGGTTTTATATTTTACGTGAAACAAACCACCGATTGAATTAAACTATAAATATTTGCCAAATAAAATTCTATTGTATTGCGTGTTTAATTTGGTAAGACAAATTAATATCAAATGTACATATTATTTTGAAATATCTGATTTAATACAAAATAAAATTATAAATTAAAAATAAATTTTTTTAAATAAGCTGTGTTATACAATATATTTATTGCACTTAAATGGAAATAAAACCTTATGGAAGGGCTAAAAAACTTATGTATGAGTACGGATGAATTTAATGTAATTGATTCTTATTTGAATTTTAAAGGTTAAGAAAAAATGATTCACTTAACAGGTTTAATTTGAATAGAAATTCGTTAAAGTTTCATTTTGGAATAGAGAACAAAGAGCTTTTTTCATAATTTTTATAATATACTTCCTTGAAAAACAAAATGTTATGGTTAAAATCTAAGGATATAAATAATCCATGAGCCTTGAAAAAAAACTATAAGGATCCTTGTATATCTTAAAATACACACATGCACATAATATCTTAAAATTTATTATAGATATGTTTAATTAAAAATTTGAAAACTAGGGTCCAAATTTAGGGGAATTTTAAACTAAGTTTGTCAAAATTGCATAAAAATTGAGCGTAGGGAGCAAAAATAATATTTTTGAATTTTGTGACGTCATAGGGTTCACAAATTTAATTTTTGCGATATCTTGGCCGAATGTAGACCGATTTGAGTGAACTTTTTTTTGAAACCCACTAATTTTGGGTGATTTTTTCCAATTTTTATATTGTAAGTTCGCCTACTATAACCCTTATATGAAATGTTATGATCAGACACCAGCTATCTTAAAATTTATTGTAGATATGTTTAATTTAACCAAAAATTTGAAAACTATGGGCCAAATTTACTAGAATTCCATACTAAGTTAGTCAAAATTGCATAAAAATTGAGCGTAGGGAGCAAAAATAATATTTTTGAATTTTGTGACGTCATAGGGTTCACAAATTTAATTTTTGTGATATCTTGGCCGAATGTAGACCGATTTGAGTGAACTTTTTTTTGAAACACACTAATTTTGGGTGATATTCTCCAATTTTTATATTGTAAGTTCGCTTACTATAACCCTTATATGAAATGTTATGATCAGACACCAGCTACCTTAACATTTATTGTAGATATGCTTAATTAAACCAAAAATTTGAAAACTATGGGCCAAATTTACTAGAATTCCATACTAAGTTTGTCAAAATTGCATAAAAATTGAGCGTAGGGAGCAAAAATATTATTTTTGAACTTTGTGACGTCATAGGGTTCACAAATTTAATTTTTGCGATATCTTGGCCGAATGTAGACCGATTTGAGTGAACTTTTTTTTGAAACCCACTAATTTTGGGTGATTTTTTCCAATTTTTATATTGTAAGTTCACTTACTATAACCCTTATATGAAATGTTATGATCAGACACCTGCTATCTTAAAATTTATTGTAGATATGTTTAATTTAACCAAAAATTTGAAAACTATGGGCCAAATTTACTAGAATTCCATACTAAGTTTGTCAAAATTGCATAAAAATTGAGCGTAGGGACCAAAAATAATATTTTTGAATTTTGTGACGTTATAGGGTTCACAAAATTAATTTTTGCGATATCTTGGCCGAATGTAGACCGATATGAGTGAACTTTTTTTTGAAACACACTAATTTTGGGTGATATTCTCCAATTTTTATATTGTAAGTTCGCTTACTATAACCCTTATATGAAATGTTATGATCAGACACCAGCTATCTTAAAATTTATTGTAGATATGTTTAATTTAACCAAAAATTTGAAAACTATGGGCCAAATTTACTAGAATTCCATACTAAGTTTGTCAAAATTGCATAAAAATTGAGCGTAGGGAGCAAAAATAATATTTTTGAATTTTGTGACGTCATAGGGTTCACAAATTTAATTTTTGTGATATCTTGGCCGAATGTAGACCGATTTGAGTGAACTTTTTTTTGAAACACACTAATTTTGGGTGATATTCTCCAATTTTTATATTGTAAGTTCGCTTACTATAACCCTTATATGAAATGTTATGATCAGTCACCAGCTACCTTAACATTTATTGTAGATATGCTTAATTTAACCAAAAATTTGAAAACTATGGGCCAAATTTACTAGAATTCCATACTAAGATTGTCAAAATTGCATAAAAATTGAGCGTAGGGACCAAAAATAATATTTTTGAATTTTGTGACGTCATAGTGTTCACAAATTTAATTTTTGCGATATCTTGGCCGAATGTAGACCGATTTGAGTGAACTTTTTTTTGAAACCCACTAATTTTGGGTGATATTTTCCAATTTTTATATTGTAAGTTCGCTTACTATAACCCTTATATGAAATGTTATGATCAGACACCAGCTATCTTAAAATTTATTGTAGATATGTTTAATTTAACCAAAAATTTGAAAACTATGGGCCAAATTTACTAGAATTCCATACTAAGTTTGTCAAAATTGCATAAAAATTGAGCTTAGGGAGCAAAAATAATATTTTTGAATTTTGTGACGTCATAGGGTTCACAAATTTAATTTTTGTGATATCTTGGCCGAATGTAGACCGATTTGAGTGAACTTTTTTTTGAAACACACTAATTTTGGGTGATATTTTCCAATTTTTATATTGTAAGTTCGCTTACTATAACCCTTATATGAAATGTTATGATCAGACACCAGCTATCTTAAAATTTATTGTAGATATGTTTAATTTAACCAAAAATTTGAAAACTATGGGCCAAATTTACTAGAATTCCATACTAAGTTTGTCAAAATTGCATAAAAATTGAGCTTAGGGAGCAAAAATAATATTTTTGAATTTTGTGACGTCATAGGGTTCACAAATTTAATTTTTGTGATATCTTGGCCGAATGTAGACCGATTTGAGTGAACTTTTTTTTGAAACACACTAATTTTGGGTGATATTTTCCAATTTTTATATTGTAAGTTCGCTTACTATAACCCTTATATGAAATGTTATGATCAGACACCAGCTATCTTAAAATTTATTGTAGATATGTTTAATTTAACCAAAAATTTGAAAACTATGGGCCAAATTTACTAGAATTCCATACTAAGTTAGTCAAAATTGCATAAAAATTGAGCGTAGGGAGCAAAAATAATATTTTTGAATTTTGTGACGTCATAGGGTTCACAAATTTAATTTTTGTGATATCTTGGCCGAATGTAGACCGATTTGAGTGAACTTTTTTTTGAAACACACTAATTTTGGGTGATATTCTCCAATTTTTATATTGTAAGTTCGCTTACTATAACCCTTATATGAAATGTTATGATCAGTCACCAGCTACCTTAACATTTATTGTAGATATGCTTAATTTAACCAAAAATTTGAAAACTATGGGCCAAATTTACTAGAATTCCATACTAAGATTGTCAAAATTGCATAAAAATTGAGCGTAGGGACCAAAAATAATATTTTTGAATTTTGTGACGTCATAGTGTTCACAAATTTAATTTTTGCGATATCTTGGCCGAATGTAGACCGATTTGAGTGAACTTTTTTTTGAAACCCACTAATTTTGGGTGATATTCTCCAATTTTTATATTGTAAGTTCGCTTACTATA
The DNA here is from genome assembly GCA_020423425.1 of Chrysopa pallens. Classification (NCBI taxonomy): domain Eukaryota; kingdom Metazoa; phylum Arthropoda; class Insecta; order Neuroptera; family Chrysopidae; genus Chrysopa; species Chrysopa pallens. The sequence continues at coordinate 25,883,408 of CM035593.1, read as the reverse complement.
ACCCTTATATGAAATGTTATGATCAGTCACCAGCTACCTTAACATTTATTGTAGATATGCTTAATTTAACCAAAAATTTGAAAACTATGGGCCAAATTTACTAGAATTCCATACTAAGATTGTCAAAATTGCATAAAAATTGAGCGTAGGGACCAAAAATAATATTTTTGAATTTTGTGACGTCATAGTGTTCACAAATTTAATTTTTGCGATATCTTGGCCGAATGTAGACCGATTTGAGTGAACTTTTTTTTGAAACCCACTAATTTTGGGTGATATTTTCCAATTTTTATATTGTAAGTTCGCTTACTATAACCCTTATATGAAATGTTATGATCAGACACCAGCTATCTTAAAATTTATTGTAGATATGTTTAATTTAACCAAAAATTTGAAAACTATGGGCCAAATTTACTAGAATTCCATACTAAGTTTGTCAAAATTGCATAAAAATTGAGCTTAGGGAGCAAAAATAATATTTTTGAATTTTGTGACGTCATAGGGTTCACAAATTTAATTTTTGTGATATCTTGGCCGAATGTAGACCGATTTGAGTGAACTTTTTTTTGAAACACACTAATTTTGGGTGATATTTTCCAATTTTTATATTGTAAGTTCGCTTACTATAACCCTTATATGAAATGTTATGATCAGACACCAGCTATCTTAAAATTTATTGTAGATATGTTTAATTTAACCAAAAATTTGAAAACTATGGGCCAAATTTACTAGAATTCCATACTAAGTTTGTCAAAATTGCATAAAAATTGAGCTTAGGGAGCAAAAATAATATTTTTGAATTTTGTGACGTCATAGGGTTCACAAATTTAATTTTTGTGATATCTTGGCCGAATGTAGACCGATTTGAGTGAACTTTTTTTTGAAACACACTAATTTTGGGTGATATTTTCCAATTTTTATATTGTAAGTTCGCTTACTATAACCCTTATATGAAATGTTATGATCAGACACCAGCTATCTTAAAATTTATTGTAGATATGTTTAATTTAACCAAAAATTTGAAAACTATGGGCCAAATTTACTAGAATTCCATACTAAGTTAGTCAAAATTGCATAAAAATTGAGCGTAGGGAGCAAAAATAATATTTTTGAATTTTGTGACGTCATAGGGTTCACAAATTTAATTTTTGTGATATCTTGGCCGAATGTAGACCGATTTGAGTGAACTTTTTTTTGAAACACACTAATTTTGGGTGATATTCTCCAATTTTTATATTGTAAGTTCGCTTACTATAACCCTTATATGAAATGTTATGATCAGTCACCAGCTACCTTAACATTTATTGTAGATATGCTTAATTTAACCAAAAATTTGAAAACTATGGGCCAAATTTACTAGAATTCCATACTAAGATTGTCAAAATTGCATAAAAATTGAGCGTAGGGACCAAAAATAATATTTTTGAATTTTGTGACGTCATAGTGTTCACAAATTTAATTTTTGCGATATCTTGGCCGAATGTAGACCGATTTGAGTGAACTTTTTTTTGAAACCCACTAATTTTGGGTGATATTTTCCAATTTTTATATTGTAAGTTCGCTTACTATAACCCTTATATGAAATGTTATGATCAGACACCAGCTATCTTAAAATTTATTGTAGATATGTTTAATTTAACCAAAAATTTGAAAACTATGGGCCAAATTTACTAGAATTCCATACTAAGTTTGTCAAAATTGCATAAAAATTGAGCTTAGGGAGCAAAAATAATATTTTTGAATTTTGTGACGTCATAGGGTTCACAAATTTAATTTTTGTGATATCTTGGCCGAATGTAGACCGATTTGAGTGAACTTTTTTTTGAAACACACTAATTTTGGGTGATATTTTCCAATTTTTATATTGTAAGTTCGCTTACTATAACCCTTATATGAAATGTTATGATCAGACACCAGCTATCTTAAAATTTATTGTAGATATGTTTAATTTTACCAAAAATTTGAAAACTATGAACCAAATTTACTAGAATTCCATACTAAGTTTGTCAAAATTGGATAAAAATTGAGCGTAGGGACCAAAAATAATATTTTTGAATTTTGTGACGTCATAGGGTTCACAAAATTAATTTTTGCGATATCTTGGCCGAATGTAGACCGATATGAGTGAACTTTTTTTTGAAACCCACTAATTTTGGGTGATATTTTCCAATTTTTATATTGTAAGTTCGCCTACTATAACCCTTATATGAAATGTTATGATCAGACACCTGCTATCTTAAAATTTATGGTAGATATGTTTAATTTAACCAAAAATTTGAAAACTATGGGCCAAATTTACTAGAATTCCATACTAAGTTTGTCAAAATTGCATAAAAATTGAGCGTAGGGACCAAAAATAATATTTTTGAATTTTGTGACGTTATAGGGTTCACAAAATTAATTTTTGCGATATCTTGGCCGAATGTAGACCGATTTGAGTGAATTTTTTTTTGAAACACACTAATTTTGGGTGATATTCTCCAATTTTTATATTGTAAGTTCGCTTACTATAACCCTTATATGAAATGTTATGATCAGACACCAGCTACCTTAAAATTTATTGTAGATATGCTAAATTTAACCAAAAATTTGAAAACTATGGGCCAAATTTACTAGAATTCCACACTAAGTTTGTCAAAATTGCATAAAAATTGAGCGTAGGGAGCAAAAATAATATTTTTGAATTTTGTGACGTCATAGGGTTCACAAATTTAATTTTTGTGATATCTTGGCCGAATGTAGACCGATTTGAGTGAACTTTTTTTTGAAACACACTTATTTTGGGTGATATTCTCCAATTTTTATATTGTAAGTTCGCTTATATGAAATAACCCTTATATGAAATGTTATGATCAGACACCAGCTACCTTAAAATTTATTGTAGATATGCTAAATTTAACCAAAAATTTGAAAACTATGGGCCAAATTTACTAGAATTCCACACTAAGTTTGTCAAAATTGCATAAAAATTGAGCGAAGGGAGCAAAAATAATATTTTTGAATTTTGTGACGTCATAGGGTTCACAAAATTAATTTTTGCGATATCTTGGCCGAATGTAGACCGATTTGAGTGAACTTTTTTTTGAAACCCACTAATTGTGGGAGATATTTGCCAATTTTTATATTGTAAGTTCGCTTACTATAACCCTTATATGAAATGTTATGATCAGACACCAGCTATCTTAAAATTTATTGTAGATATGTTTAATTTAACCAAAAATTTGAAAACTATGGGCCAAATTTACTAGAATTCCATACTAAGTTAGTCAAAATTGCATAAAAATTGAGCGTAGGGACCAAAAATAATATTTTTGAATTTTAGTGACGTCATAGGGTTCGAATAATTAATTTTTACGGTATCTTGGCCGAATGTCGACCGATTTGAGTGAAATTTTTTTTTAAACCCACTAATTTTGGGTCATACTTTTTATTTTTACTGTTTATTCTATAACTTAAATCCTTATTTGAAATGATATGACCGGACACTTACTATCTTAAAACTTATTCTAGATATGCTTCAGGATCCAAATGTTACTCGTTGCTTATTTGGCGACTGTTTTTGCACCCGGAGAATCATTACGACTAGCTAATTTATTTGTAGTCTAAATATGTAATATAAAACATTTTGATCTATTAAATTGGGACAAAAAATCGAAATTTATGATAAATAATATGCGTTTTATACAGGAAATGAGTAAGAATTCCTTAAATTGTATCCAAACCCCCTGATTTAGTCGTGGAACAAGTCGTACAAAATAAAAATTGCAATATGCTGAGTCTCCGAAGAGCGTATGGTAATAATATCCTCTAGTGCAAAGAGAAATGGCAACTGTATTATATGTAATGTAGTCAATAGCATGCAAACATGTGATTTAATAATCTCTTTTATCTTCAATATATGCGTCAAGGATTTTCCATTTAATGTTATTTTTAATGGAGGTAATTAATTATAATGTAATTACAACCATAATATTTTACTTTTTTTCATAAAAAAAATTACTGGAATATTATGATCAATATAACCTTGAATTTCACGTACTAAGTAAAACAAGTAACCTCATTAGCAAATCAAATAATACATAGTGATTTAAAATGTTTGAAACAATAATATATGTATATCAAGTAAATAAATATATTATTCTATTCGTTCAATTCGGTGGAGAATAGGGTTAAATAAGTTTGAAGAAAAACAAGTAAAGATAACTACAGGATTAATTGTTTCAATACTCGATATATGATTGAATTTCATTATTAGGAATATTTGAACTTAAATAGCATTCATAAAATACTATAAATATCCAGTCTATACAGTAATGTATGTATACTTGTATAATAATAATATATGTTGTTACTACTTATATGTGTTTATTCGCCAAATTTGAGCTAGAATTGTGGAGAATTGTTTGTTTCAAAAAAAAATAAACATTTTTTTGTATTTAAACTTTTCTTCTTTCTTTTATTGTTTAAAAGTTTGGTCAACGATTGACTGGGATTGACTATGAACACGTATACCAAAACTTAGTTTGTTCGGTCATTAATAGGTAGCGTTACAAATTTTAGACTAAAATTAATATACTCTGGCATATTATGTATGTCGAGCATAACAAGTGAAGATAATAATTAACCGTGTAAATTGGATGAGATACTCGATATAGTATTGAGTATCAATGTTTGAACTATTTTTAACAATTATTATTAATAAAATGCACTGAATTCTTCCATATAGAGTTACATATAAAATAATAAAACGTATTATAAATATTTATGTTTTATATTAGCTAAAATTGTTCTGTTATTGTGATTAATCTAAAAAGTGTACGAAAAAATGTTTTTATTCTTTTTCTTAGGGTTATAAAGTTGCATCATGATTTAATAGGATTTTGCTCATTTAAGAACTAAATATCACTTTTTAGATGTAGAATACGCCACCAAACAAATGGGCTAATTAGGACATTCTATGAACTCTATAATATAAATTTTTTAGTGCCTTCAATATTATCTAGCATTATAAACTCTAGACTAAAATCCTAATAAACTCTGACAAATTCTATATATGTCGAGTATTATAAACAATAATAATTATTTCGAAAATTCTTCTTTGAAGACAGATTATTTTTTTAATTAGCTCGCTTCCTTATTCTAATTTGTATAGTTAAAAATACACATTTTTTAAAAAAAGGTGTGTGAAGTATATTTTGCTTACATTTATAATCATAGTTATTAAATATATCAATAATATGTATTATTAAGAATCACGAATTGATGTGTATTATTAAGCCATTAAAACTTTCAATTACTAAAATCAATTTTGTTATTACCTAAACGATATATAAAAACAAAAAATAAAACTAAAATAATATAATAGTTTAAAAAAACTAAAAAAACACGCATGCATGCGTAGTTCGCGCACTAGCTCTATCTTTATTACTCTCATGCAAAGGATCCGTTCAGATGCGTTCTGCAGCCAACTTCAGAGAGTTACCTACAGACAAACAAACATACGAGTGAAGCTAATAAAAGCGTGTTAAAAACAAAATAATTATTTTTAATCATTCGATTTTACATTACAAACACACTAAAACATATTGACGATATATATTTTATGTTTATTCAAATATACTAAGCGTGAATTTGATTGGTGAAGGTTCGGAAATTGTAATTTATTCATAACAAATCAGTTTAAAGCATAAAATAACGTATATTCCGTATCCGGGTTGTAGAAGCTATTGGCGAAAATAATATTAAAACTAGAGATAATTTTGACTTGATAATCTTTTGACCTAGTGCTAAATTGTCATGTTAAGTTAATATTTAATCATATTTACATTCCCGGGTAGACAGAACAAATACTTATTTCCGAAACGGACTCCTAAAGGTAGTTGGTAGTTTTGTAATAGTGGGCGGATAAATTTACACGCAATCATATTAAAACTAACTCGAGTTGAGTATTAAATTCGATACTAAACCCTACCTAAGAAGTTTTCAAGAATATCTACATATGTATATACAAGTATATGTATATATATATACATTTGGCGTTTTGTTAAGAGAGTCATTTCCCTTTAACAGTCACGCACGCAATGACGAAGTATTATTATATTCACGGGGAGGTAAATTATTATTTTGTATTAGTAGATAAATATCGAATGTTTTATGAAAATTTTGATTGTTATTATTCATCGATTTTTACTGTAACATTGTTTTAACTTAATGCAAAAATTAGACTTTCTTAAGTTTTATGTCAGTAAACAGCATAATGTTTAGAGCTACCCAAAATATAAAGCGGGCGTCATCATTGCGACAGAGTTGATTCTCGGCGAATTTTTCATGTACCTGTATTTTTTATCAAATACCGATTAAGTGAGCTATCTGGCTGTCTCAATACGATCCTAATACAGCTTTATCACACAAGTAGAAATGTATCCGGTTATTTGATTAAGCCCTTTATAATTCGGTTTTACTCTTTTTATTTACCGTGTACAGTGCTAAGTATTTAATTACGCAATCGATTAATTTTTTGGTCTAGGTATCACCCAGTATGTCCAAACTTCTCAATGGGGAGACCAAAAAACCAATAATTTGTTTATTATATAGGTTTTTTTTTTTGTAATTTTTTTTAGTTTTTTTATTCTTAACAAAAAACGTCAAATCCAATTTTTCTGAAATATTCAGTTTTAACTTACGCAATTATGCGTCTAATGAAAGTGATTCCATGTCGATATCATTATATATTCTTGAGCTAAGAACTGGGAAGTTAATGCTAAATGCTACTCACCTCCGCTGGTAAATATTTATCCTTGTTAAGTAATTAGTAAAAGTATGTACATTTGTTGACAAAATTTACAGATTGTTTAATGAAACATAAGGTATATTCGTTTGACTTGTTAAAAATTGACTGTGTCACATACAACAACCCATAATATTTTAAAATAATAGCGTAAACGGATAAATGAAATGGTTTGTATTTTGAAGGGTAAAAATCTGTAATGTCCTTGTGTGTAGTGTAAGTTCAACTAACTTACCTTTATATGGCTTCTTACTGTAAATATTTTATCAGTCATTCATAAATTTTTTTGAAATAACTTACGACTATGTCATTTGTGTTATAATGATAAAAATCATGCAAGTTAGTTCGTGTTGAATATTTTTACTTATAAAAACTGTTGGGGGTTGGTTGCTTGGTTGCATGCTGGATTGAATTGTTTTTAAAACTAATGTGTCCACATATTCTTCTGCTACATATTCTATGTAGGTACCACACATTGTGTTGACATTTACAAATTCACACTATTAATTTTCAATATTTGGTGTTTTTAAATTGTATATATTTTTGTTAGAAAAGCAAATAATGTTTATATCTGCTGGTAGATTTCACTAGATGATTTTCCGGCTTATGCGAGTCGTGGTGTTATTATTATTTGCACAATTACATCTCTCATGGTTAGGAGGATCGAGTTTTTAAAAATTAATTGAATTCAAAAATAAAAATTAATTTATGTTGTGATGGTTCGACTGGATAGCACGGTGCAAGTAAGTATATGAATGAGGTAAACTTAGCCCCTGTACATAAATGAGTAGCTACATTAATCAGGGGCTGGTTACGTGTAAGGAAAAATAACTCTTAGACTTACTACTGAGTGTTGGAACTACAAGCACTACGAACGATAAAAATATTGACAGAATTTGTCACTATTTGAAAATATAAAACTTTGTTCGAAAAACCTCTTAAAAGGCTCACAAAGAATATTAATTTCTGAGAATCTAAGCAATTAAATCCAAAACACAATTGTCTATAAAAGAATTATTTATACAGAACAGAAGAAAATTGTTGATGATAAAAAATGAAGTTTGTATAAAACTTATAATTAATTCTTTTCATAAAGTTTTCTTCACCGAGTTTATTATATTGAAATCATCTTACTTAACTAATTAAAAGCTTAATGAATTGTAGAGTGATGTTGTTGACAATATTTATTATGTACTTACCAATTGTGCCCTGCGGCTTTGCTTACGTGAATTTTATAAATAGATTATGAATTCTATTTCGAAGATTATGAAAGAATATACTTGTATTGAAAAATATAAATTATACCAGATTTTTAGTGTTATCGAAAAATAGACATATTTAAGATAAACTAAGGTCGAAAAATTTACGTATTTTATACGATTCGTAATTTTTTTTGCTTAATTTGGAGTGCTTTCATTTACTATTTGGATGTGAAAAAATGTAAAAATCACTAAAATTTTTGTGTTATTTTGACATTCTGTATTGGAGAAATGATCGTCCTACAGAAAATTATCCAATATTTCAAAAATTTGTATCGAGTATTCCTTTAAACCAATTATCTTTAAAGTAAATTTTTGGAAGTAAACATGGATTGTGTACCAAAATTGACAATTTTCATTCATGTGTGCTTCGTTAAAAATAATTGTTATAATTAAATTAGGATATTTTCCAAGCATAAAAAAATCAATCGAAATAATATTTCATTATAATTTCATTATTATTTTTATACATTTGTGAACTGCGATAAGAACGATCGTTCAATCTTAATATAATTTTTTCTTATAATCTGCGAGACTATTTCTCGATAAAATATTAATAAAATTAAATAAAGATTTTTTAAACGTCGATTTGTTCTTTTTCGGCGATAGATTAAATTGAAAAGCCAGAAAGGAGGGCAGTTTATCAGATACGTACTATATTTTTTTCTTCTAAAAATGTTGCAGATTTGTGATATTAATTTAGTTTAACGTTGCTTTGTGAAGGTTTTGTCGTCTACTGATATCACGATAATTCATTTTTTCGGATAAAGCTTGTCGTAGCTTTCTGTACAATGTTTGGAAAAACAAAAATATTTCAATATTATAAATTATTTTACACCGCCCTTCTTCAATTGTTATGGTCATGCTCGGCTTATGAGACGTCACGTGCATTAAACAAACGAATCAATTTTGTTTATGTAATTAAAATTTTCCAATAAATCCTGTATATATATATTTTTTTTTTTGACAATAATTCTAAATACATCATTTATTTTACTTTTATCTTTTATCCATGCAATAATTCAGTTATTAAATTACTAATACCATTGAAAATATATTTATAAATATTCTAAAACAAAGCATAATGATTATTGTGATATATTCAATTCACCCCACCTTCGTTTGAATTATATTAGTCTGGTATGACAGTCGTCATCAGGTGACCTCAACCTCATATACATATAGATATATCATATTGGTGAGTTTAGAGAGGGTAGACAACACATGCATGTAATACCTTTGGAGGAGACATATTGAACGATGATAAATATAAATAATCATGTATTCATGCATTTTTAAATAGATGAAAAATTTTACCATATTTTTAACATTCAAATTTATTTTTCCTTTTACTGAATCATGACAAATTTTTTATTTAATCATGAAGATTTAGTTATTTAATCATGAAAACTTTGTTATATGAGACGTTTAAGATCGTCTGTTTTTAAAAGAATAGGTATTTAATATTATATAGTTCAAATCTAATAAGAAAGCTAATTCGAAACAAAATAAGTTTTTAGAAATTTTTTAATTTGTCCAAAGACTACGAATATTTCCGACAAAATCTCAAATTTAGAATTTTTCTTCGATATATTATACTTTAAAACGTATTTGACGTATATTAAAATTTATTTGACGTATTATCCGTGCCGCGCATAGTTAGTGGAAGGGAATTTTGAATAGACTGATACTCTACAAATGGCTAAACTTTGTAATTAAACATTCACATTCTAGAAAATATGATTATTTATTCAATTGTTTGCATGTAAATTGTATAGATAATGTCAAACAAAAATTATTTAATAATTACAAAAATGGCATTTAATTGAAGTTATTGGGTTGATAATTGTAAAAATAATTGAAAAAATTGCATTAGTAATTATTTTCAATTGCAAATATAAAAAATTATTCATTTACATTAATTAATAAATTTTGAGAAATTTCCTATGTTACATCATACATGATTCAAAGAGTAAATCATTTGATTGATAAACTAGTATTTTGTAACCATAGAAATGAATGAAAATATTTTGATGCACGCTGCTCATATTTTATTGAGGAAGCGCATGAAATGCTAATATTTTTTGTGCATTATCATGAGATTCCAGATTACTGATCGATATAATTGTTTTAGGAATGATAATTTCAAACGAACTAATAGATCTTCCTTTAGAGGATTAATCAACGATTTTTCTGATCAAATCAAGTGTTATGTTAAAAATCATTGATTGAATTTTTCGTGGAGTGAAAACGTAGCTAATTAATGCATATTTTTAATTTAAATTTTTACCTGACTGTAAGAAATTATACCATGTCATTATTTTTCATTGTAATTGTCATTTCTGAAATTTGCATAGAAGTTATTTTAAAATCAATTACTATATTTCTTCATTCGAACAAACTCTAAAGATGTAATGAAAAGTGAAAAGTTACTTTAAAAAAGACCATATTATTAACATCTAGTAATGCTGGAAGCGATGGGAAGAAACAATTATTTAGTTTCATTGCACTTCTACCATAATTGTGATATTTTTAATTTCTTAATTTATGATTTCTGATAGTACAAACAGTTAATTTTTAGAAATAAAGCCTTTTTTCATTGCAAACTTCGGTTTGACAAACTACCATTTGATACAAAATCAAACATATTGCGATTAAAATGTCTAAATGTAACTTTCTGTGGAAAGTATTTTTATGTAAAGTATAAAGAGGTTAGTCTTTTTTTAAACACACGGTGTGAAAATGATAACTAAATCCATATGTATAATCATAACCTTCAACATCAAGGTAATTTATTACTGGTCATAGTCACCGATTGGTAGGCATATGTATGAAAAACAAAACAAAACTATCATTTTTCATTTATAAAAAAATATTATCGATTTTTTATTTATTTTTAAATTTAAAATTACTTTTTTCTCTCTTTATATAGAATGTTTTAAATAGGAGACTGTATAACTTTCAGGACTAAAGCGATCAAAATGAAATATAACTTAATATTGCTTTGAAGAAACAATAATATAATTATTAGACGAATTAATTATGCACACCTTAGCTTATATGGGATTTTCTATCTAATTGATTTAAACGTATAGATTTTTAGAAAAATAGAAAAATTATTTAGAAGAAATTTTATCTGTCTTCTCTTCGCAAAAACCACAATATATTTATCTGCAGCCTGTAAAAAAATTGTTAATAAAAAAACAATACAGCAATTATTTCTTTATTCATTCCTCGAACACTCTGTATCTATAATATATTAGATAAAAATTTTATTAACTACAATCGTATTTTTTATTTACTATTATTATAAACTGGACTCTTTGTACGTGTAAAATTGTTTATGATTTATTCGAATATATATATATATATTTTTTTTTTTTTTATTGATTTGTTATGGTTAATTAGTTACAATTTTTTTTTTTCGATTCTATACAATTATCTATTTGAAAAATAAAAATTCTAGAACAAAGAATAGCTTACAATATAGATAAATATATTACGTACGTAGATATGTAGACTTCAGTCGAAAGTAAATTTATATTTTTATACTCGTCATATAATATATATAATATGTTAGAGTATATTAAATTTAGTCTAAAGTTTGTAACAGAAGTGAAAGTGAAAAAAATTTTTGTATAAGTTTTTATAGAATCAATTAATTATTCTATTTTCCTGTGTCCGACTAGCGATTCGTCATCGAGGTTTAAAAACAAGAGATAACGAGCTGACATTTTGTAGGCGTATTCTAAGTATTAAAACGTGAGTATTAAAACATTAAAAGTTCGTAAAGAATCAAAAATGGGCCCCACCGAATTATGACCCCAATTTTTAAACCAAAACAGATAGAAGAAAAATTCAAATGATACTTTCATCAAAACAAACAAGTTTATTTGAAATATTTGTTCGTTAACTGATTGAATTCGCTACAATTTCAGCTCAAATTTATCTAATATATAATTAAATTATACATATTATTATATACTAAACTCTGAATAGTATGGACTACATATTTAGTGTATTTTCTGAATAGTTATTATTATAAAACAGCCATATTCAGTCATATGTCAAACCATTAACAGTGTTAGTTCACTTTCTTTATATACAGCATTAAAGAAAATATAATCCACGTCTGTTTCATATAATAAATAAATTTTTAAGTGTTGCGAATGATAAATGCCGTGATTCAATTCATATAGCAATGTTTCTGTCGCTTATTTTATCCAAATAAATAAACACGACGTGTCGATTGTATTTAAATTTATTATTAGTAATTATATTTGCATTCTTTTACACAGCTGACAAAATGAATCGTATATATTCCATAAATATTTTATTGAATATTTATTGCAATAAAGTTTATTTAATGTATAGTAAAAATGGTAATATGATAGTCTTTGTTCATTGCATTATTCAAAATTATTTCATACTTTTATCATACATAGTTCGTGGAAGGGGCTTGTTTATCAATTGATGCACCACGAGCAGTTAATATTTGTAATAAAACACTCTAGAAAATATAATTATTTATTCAATTGTTTGAATAATTACAAAAAAATGACATTTAATTGTAGTTATTGGGTTGAAAATTTTAAGAATGATAGTAGAAATTGCATTAGTAATTATTTTTAATTGCAAATATAAATAATTAAAATTTTTATAAAAATTTGTAATATAAATTCTGAGGAATTTACTATCTTAAATCAAATTCTATTTAAAGACTCTTATATCATTTGATCCATAAAGTAGTATTTCTTAACCATAAAAACGACAGAAAACAATTTGATGAACGGTGCACAGTTCAATATATTCATAGAAACACCTAATTAGTCCATTTTTGGTTGTCCGTCCATCCGTTCGTCATGGCAATAACTCAATAACAAAAAGAGATAGCGAGCTGAAATTTTGGTGACGTATTCTGAACACAAGTGAGTTTAAGTTCGTGAATTAGCAAAATCGATCTATTGTATCCAATGGATTGATTCTTGGCCCAATTTTTAAAACTGTAAAAGATAGAAGAAAAGTTCAAATACAAAAAATATTTTTTTCGTAAAATGTTAGAATTGGCCACAATTTAAGCTCAAATTTAACTAATTATCATATATTGGTAATAAAAATATGTAATACATGAATACATATTTAACTTTATAGACTGGATATTTATAGTATTTTATGAATGCTAATTAAAACTAGTCCAAACAATGATATTCAATCATGTCGAGTATCGAAACAGTTAGCTCTGTTAGTTGATCACTATGAGTTCACTTGTTTAATTTGATAATAAGTTTTCCCAAATCGTCAAGTAATAACTAAGTATATTCATAAAACTTTCACAAATATTAAAGATTTTTAAATAATAGTAAAAGCTGGGTCTGTTGTTTAAAACGGGGTTGCTTCACAAGTAGATGGTGGTCCAAGCCAACAAACAACACAGTAAAATTGTCGTAAGCATTATGGTTTTAAATATTTGCATGTAGCATCATGGTACCTAAAACCATAACACCAACGAGTATCGACCATGCTCTTCACTGTTCATCATTCATGTAGTAAGTAAGAGTATTATAAGAGTATAATTTAAATAACTTAATCAAATTTATTCGTCGTCTAGACTCTGTGCTGCTGCATTGGTTAGGTAGCAGCCATATTTTCATTCTCGTTTATAAAATTCATTTACTTCATATGATATGATATATGGATGGTGGTAGATAGTTGCTATTAGTACTAAACCATTCTTCAACCCTTTATAGGTATGTTTGTTTGCTTGCTAGATACCAGAGTAGTACACATGGTACGTGTATTCAATGGTATATAAAGGCCAGATCATATCATAATTATTTGTTCCTGTTCATATAAGGGTACTAAAAGTTTAGTTTATGTAAGTGTATTATTATTAAATGAACGAAGTGACGTCTATGGTATAACAACGATTTTGTATTATTTGGTCTGTATCTGTCTGTGTTTGTTCCGCTGTAACTATCGAACGCCTTGTTAGATTTTGACGAGGTAGACATATTGATAACACTATATGCCTATTGGAAAACTTTTTTCTAAAAAAATAAATAATAAAATTAATAGATGGTTTCGAACTCGGAACTTTATGTTCTGAAAGCAGGTTTTGTTCACTATTAGGCTACTGTACTATGTATTTATACATTATATTTCTTTTTATTTAATATAATTTAATTTTTTGACATAATATTTAACTAAGATTATGTTTTGGAATTTGTCAGATATCTTTTAAATTTTGTGTGCATATTATTTATGTGCTTTTTATTTACATCTGAGTGAGGTCTACAGGTCATAGAACTACTAGTAAGTTTGTTACAGCTACGATGATAATTCACTCGATGATACCATTCTGGATTGTAGTGGCAAACTGTAATGGTTGCCAGCTCTATTACTACAGCTTTCTGGTAAAGAATATCATCCTTTATAAATCCAAATTACTCGTTCCTTTTTCTTTAATCATTTTAAACTCTTTTCGAGCATTTATCGAATCATTTTAAAATCAATTTTCTTTAATTATTAGCTACCATAAAAATGGGGACAAAAAGCATTGATAGTTTTTTAGAAATACGTAATCTCGAATTCGCAGCTTTCGAATTTTGAACAATAAAAAAGTTTTCTTCCGATTACACTGTATTAACAATTAGAACTAAGTAACAACCACATAAAAATCGTCTAAAATTCTTCAGGATTCTTCAAAATAAAAAAATATCATACAAATTCTGATTTCGAAAACCGACGTGATAACCCTAATCAAGAACTTAATCAAAAGTGACCTTCTTATTTCAAAACGATGGAATTTTCTCAAATAAAAATATACCAAACTCGGCAAAGATAAACTGTGTATGGAATTTGATTATTAATTGTTAATAACTAATAAGTGTTGATTCACAGATATGCTTTTTTATTACTGAAATATTAAAACCCTTACAAAAACAATAGGTCTAGGTGGGCCTAAGTAATTTTGCATTGAATGGAATTCAATTGCCTCACGTCAATATCATTCCTTCTTGAGATTATCCAGACGAAATACCGAACGCCCATACATAAGCACGTACACACACACAGACATCTCTCTGTAAACATAGGATTTGGATTCTAGTAGCCTTAAAACGTAAAGACATATCAAAATTCGGAATTCATAAAATCGGCGTAATTACAAGAACATTGCATTAGAAAGATAAAAACTGATAATAATAAAAAAATTATACTTATAAACAACTTTCATCTTCGTTTTCATCATTAATTATTTTTTCAACAATTGTTTCGCTTCATAAACCAATTACGAACAATTTATGGATTCTGAATTAATTTAAATTTGGATACAGAAGACTTGCAAAGAAGATATTTAATTTTTTATCTAATCAAACTTGAACAATACTTAAGTTTTCGTTTACAAGAGTAGATATACTACACTTTACAAAATAATTGTAAAACCAAATCATCAAAGTAAGTAATCCTGTGTGATCCAGTCTTAAGGGTACTACACTGTATTATAGAGGAGCTACACAAAATGGTTAAGTATTTTATGAACATGTATGCATGTATGTATTTAACGAGTACATATTAAACGGATAATCAATTAATTAGTACAAACGATAAAATTGTACATCAAACTTTGTCGTAACAACTCATCGGTATCGCATCAATGAAAGCTTTTATGTGTATAAAAATTATGTTAAAACCTCATACAACTTTCATACTAAGTGTGAAGTTTGCTGTAAATAAGCATCGGATAGTGTGGTAAGGCAATTAACTATAAAATTGTCTTCTAGGTTCACAATTTAATGCTATTAGACTTTTTCTTAAACAACTTATGTGATGAAAGAATTCTTTGAAAAGGCCTGAAGCATTCACAAATTTTTATTTGTACAGGGTATCTTCAAGCCACAACAGGTCGAACAAATGATCATTTAAAAATTATTCATAACATCTAGCAGAATTAATTTGTACAAATATTTCGCATATGTTTACGTCTGCCATAAAGATATGATAGTTTTATTATATGCGTAATTTGTATATGTTAATAATTTGTTTTTGAAATAAAATAATTTGCGAATCTAAAGAGTTCATGAGAAAATGTTACAAGTAAATGTTGGTTTAAAAAGCAAACATTTTATCTAAAAACATAGGCAATCAATTTATGTTATTATGTCGATTGTTCGTTATTTCACGATGTAAAAATTTTAGTATATGCTCTCTTTTTACTAATTAAAGTAGACACTAAAGCGAAAATTGACTAGTTTGAAATTTTTAAGCGTTTTAATCTCATAAAACACTTTAAATAGATAAAATTCCATTATGGGAGGTATAAAAGTTTACATTTAATTATAAACCATAAAAATTCTATTTAACCAATGGCTGGTCCAAGCAGAGACATTGTTCAGCAAAAATTTTTCATAACCACTAACAATATAAATTTTATTTACAAAATATTAATATCTAATATAAAATTATTATTAAAAAAATTATCACTGCTATAATAAATAATATTTATTGTTGCGTCTGTGAAATATCAAATATTATATGTGATTCATTTTGTAGTAATAATAATAATAAAGCCTTCACAGTTGACTGCCATTTTGCCATGCGTCCATTCATTTGATTTCAATGTGAAGGTAAATTTTATTTTATAATAGAATACACATATGTATATTTTTATAGTTAAAGTCACTTATAGCGATATTATTATATATGACGTTATAAATAAAACATCGAAGCCTTCGGAGACGTTACCAGTAATATCCTAAACTTTAAGTACAGTACATATTTATAGTATGAATAGTTTGTCATGGTGACATACGTTATTTATTTTAATCATTTTTAGTATGATTGTATGTTAATGTAATAGAGTATATAATTTATTAAATTAAATGACAGCTTGATTATGGCAAGTTAAGCACTAAACTTAAATAGTACAGCGAAGACCTTATTTTGGCAATAAAAATGATTAAAAAATCTTAATGCATACTATCAAATAACGATAATGGAATCAATATTTTGGCAAATTTACGATTTCTCAAATTTTTCCGATTATAGCAGAAAATACTATTCCAATACGTGTCATGGATAAAGATATCATTAAAAACATATTTCATTATAGATTTCGGTCGTATATATTTTTCGGCATTGTCGTTTATATTTAATATGTGTATTAAAACTAACATACACGTATGGCTGTGAAATTTCTAGCGTATTCTGGTATTTTTCGATTCCCTGGTACCAAACAAAAAAATAACTGAATTAAGAAATTCATTCAGGAAGCAATTGCTATAAAATGATTTTGGAGCACGAAAGTGTAATTAATGTTTGAGAACTAGAGAACGAGCAATCACTTTGGAGCATGGATGATTTTATTTGAATTATTTCTTGAGATAGAGTTCTTATGAGTGTCGATAAAAATGTCAAAAACCTAATGTACATTCCTTATAAATCCTCCATAAATGCAAATTATTGCTGGTTAACAACCATAAATAACGGGATTCAATTTCAGCCTCCTTAGAACAACTCCTTCCTTTCAAGTAATAAGCAATTATTCCCCAATCCCCTAGAAAAACACGTAGTTCTTTTATTACCAAATACGGGAATCATTTTGAATTTTCTGTTAAAAAACTATTTGGTTCAAAATGGTCAAAACTGATATTTGTTATATGAATATCTTTAAAAAGGGGCCACTATCGTCTCCCGGAAGTTATCAATTTTTGGGAAAATATCTCTTACACTCTCAGACCCTAAATATCTCCTTGTGATTCCGATTCTTTCTTCCTGAAGTATTATTTTTATTATGCCTATTATGTTCAACTTTTGCCTTTTCCGAGTCAAGTAATTTTTGCATGCCTCTTTAATAAAAAAAATTGACGATGCCTCGATTATTGGTCTTTAATAACTAATATACGCAGAAAACTAATGTTGACTCTATTAAAATTTTTTTTGACTATTTATTTGTCCCATTTACTGGTGGAAACACAGTTTGTTTAATATGTGTCTACATGTGTAACATACATCATGTATTAGGACTTACAAACTAATAATCCACGTTAGGTACCTAGATTTTGTTACCGTCGCGTCAGATCGTGTGTCGACCGTCTGCTACCATCAAATAAATTGTTTGCCTGCCTACTCTCTCCATCTATAAGTTTTATATTTTTGTATAGACATTAAAAAGCCTCTCTTTTTTTTGTTCAGTTACCTGATATTGTTAATTGATATGATATTTAACAATAGCTTAGATTTTACATTTTGTACTTGAATTTAGAGCAGCATATGGTCAATGATTTATTATTATTATTTTTTTTTTTTTGTAGGTAATGTGCAGATGAAATATCTCTTATCAATAATAATTATTTGTTTGTTAATCAATTGAATGTTATTTGACTTATGTTGAAAGTATAATTAGTTTTAGGTTATTTGATCAGAAAGGGCACAGTATTATTCATAAGTAGGTATTAATTTCATACCCAAAACATAATATGAGTCTTTTTGAATGATCTTTAGTTTTCTTTCTCTCATAGAATCAAATTGAATTGACTTTTTTGGGAGATATGGTCAAATTTATTATTCAACGGATACAATTTATTTTGGTATTCTGAAATTTTTATTTATGATTTAAATTTAATTTTTTTCTTTTTTTTTTTTACATAAAAATTAAAAATATAATTTAAATAAATATATATTGAAGTAGGTCTAGATGAGCATTTTTACTAATAAACTATGAATTAAGCTCTACTGCATTGTCCCTTTCGAGAGGAAATTTTGTATTATGCATTTGATTGGGGAGACCTGTTGTGATTTTTTAAACTAAACGTGGTTTTTGTGAATCTATAAAAACTTAAAAAATCATTAGAAAATTTATTTATTTAGTTTTTAGGATTTTTATGGTAATACAGATCAAGAAATCCGAATAATAACACTTATTTTACGATTGGATGGATAATGTTTGAGATATCTTTGGATAATTGTTCGAAATATCGATAGGAGAAGGCGATATCTCAAAAACTGTGCATCCAATCATTAAAAATCGTATCTAAGGGTAGTTGAACCCGTAGATTTCAAAAATAACCATCCATTTAATGATTGAATGAACAGTTTTTGAGATATCACAAGAAATCCATTAAAGCAGTGAATATTTCGGACAAATTTCTAGCGATATCTTGAAAACTTATCGCCCATTCTTAAAAAAGAAGTGTTATTTTTGATTTGCCTAGACTGTGATTACCCTAGAAAACCTTAGAAAACAATGATAATTTTTCTGGAATTTTCTTCCCAATCATAATAATTTAATTAAAACACCGGATCGACAACAGGACTCAAAAATTTATTAGAAAATCTGTTATATTACAAAAAGTTAAATGGTATAAAATACCATTAAAATAATTATGTTATAGCCTTACCTCATGTGTATCGTTCGATTAGATGACGCTATCAGAAAAATAGAGAATAGTTAAGATCTATGAATCAAATTTTATGTTGACTGTACGTACACTGCAATACAAAGTATTATTGCACTGTTTCACATATGTACGTATCTACAATATTATTATATTTTTATTATTATTATATGCAATGAATAATATTCGAATGCACCAACATACAGATATGAGTATCGACAAAAATACAAACGTTTATACAGAGAATCAGGGAAAATAGTTTCAAAAACAATTTCATCAAATTAATCAAAACAAGAAAATATAGTTCTAAAACATATATCATTAAACTGTGAAAAATACAATTTTTTATAAACTTCGTAATATTTTAAGAAAGCTTCAATACTTCACTTCAAACAAAATGAGCCTGTCGGACCTACGTCATTTTATATAGGCTGGAATATTTTTAGGTGTGCTAAAAAAGTATATTAAGAGAGTAACCGCTACCGCGTCCCTTGTATCTAGACCTTTTGGTCGTCTTTATCCTCTTATAGAACACTCCATCGCCTGAAGGCAAAGATGCTCGAGTTCTCATAATGGCCTAAAATGCAAAGCACTTTTGAATACGTAAAAAACCCTTTATTTAAACATTATTCGCCTATCGAAGACACCAATAATTAAAAATTATGGACTTTAAGTATTTTTTCGTACAACTAATAACAATACATTAAATAAATTCCGGGCTCTTTAAAATGTCGTAGATCTAACATTTATGGGTTCTTATTCTATATTGATTTTGTATCAACTTCTCTTTAAACAATGTTTCCAAATGCCTTTCGAAAGTTCAGTTAACGATAATATTGAAGCATATACAAGGAAAAATGATTTTAAAAGTTTTAATAAACATGTTGGTTAAAATTTTTTATTTATTTTTATAAATCGAATAATATTAATTAAATTTCAATATGTATTCCAAGCGAATTTGTAGAGTATCTTTTTAACTACGGTTTAGTATCTGATGTTGTATTTATTTAATTTGGAACAATCTTAACGAAAAAAGTATTAATTATATGTTTGTATAAATTGAAAATTTCGCAAACTAATGACCTATTGCATTATAATAAAATCCTAATAAATATTGTTACCTAATTATAAAACCATTAAACATTTTGTACTTAAAAATAAATTACTTTTGTTTACTTATCAATTTTTAAACAGTTTTTTCAAACACTCTGTAAGCAGATCTTGTTATTATTATGTGAGACATTGATGCATGAATAATGCAAATCGTACATATTCGATATAGTTATTATGTTATGCAAAAAAAATAAAAAAAATAAAATAATAATAAAAATAAATTGCAAATAATTTTTACTCAAATTCATCTATCATAAAAAGATATTGACGAAAATAAAATTCAAATCAAAATAATTTTCTTATTTTGAAAATTTATCACGTTTTTTGACTGTCTATCCTTCACGTTCTATGAGTAAGAGATAATTATAATTCGAAATTATTTTTTTGCAAACTTGGACTTGAATGATCGAAAACTTTTGAAACACTCTTCTGACCACTTGTAGCCTGTATATTATTGACACTTGATTTTATTAGCCTAATTTAAGAATCTTAACAGTATTTAGGTACGAAAAACTGTGCTAGTTACTTCTAGAATAAAAGTTTGTTCGAGCAACAAAATTATAATATAGAAAGTGCAACGTGTATAATCCGGTATGGTTGGCAAGGATATTTAACTATCCTAAAATTTTATATATAGTTAGATTACCAAAAACTGTACTTGTTACTTCTTGATTAAAAGTTTGTTCGAGCAACAAAATTCTAGAATAAAATATAAAAGTACTACGTGTTACGTGAATATTCTAGTACTGTTGGCAAGGGTATTTAACTATGCTTTAACAATGGTATTTAACTATATATAGTCAGATTACCAAAATCTGTCCTACTTAATTCTTGATTAAAAGTTTGTTCGAGCAACAAAATGCTAGTATAGAATATAAAAGTGCTACGTACTACGTGGATAAAACGGTACTGTTGGCAAGGATATTAAACTTTCCTAAAATTTTATATATAGTCAGGTTACCAAAAACTGTGCTAGTTACTTCTTGATTAAAAGTTTTTTCGAGCGACAAAATTCTAGTATGGAATTTAGAAGTATTTCAAAATAATTACTCGCTTACATATGAAAATAAAGATATTGAATGCAAGAAAAAAAGAATAATATGACAGGCTATGCATATTATGCATACAGCCCAGCATATATGTAGAGATATTTTTGCAGAATTGAACAATAAAACTTATATATGTATGTAGTATATGTACTTATTGAGGTCATGTTCGTGACTTTTCGTAGATGCTCTCTTCTGCTGCTGCTGATGATGATGGTGATGACGATGCACCCACCACCATCATTTGTCATAATAATCATAATACATGCTCAAAACTAAAAATGATGACTTTTTATTAAAATATATATATGTGGCAGTGGTAAAAATGAGAATGTTTAGTAGTCATCAAAATTATTGGTATATAAATTTATATGTACATTTTTCATAGATTTGTATTGTGTATTATTTTATTACATTTGTCCTTATTATTTATGCGTTCTTATAAATACATCTATCTTTGTTTATCTATATATAACATTTAGTTTTATTACATCTATGTGAAAATGTCAAATTGATTCATTTTCATAGTTGTGATAAAATCGTGCTATACATTATTACATCACTGCAAAATCGGCGGAATATTTGATTCCTTTTAAAGAGAAATCTTGACTTAAAATAGTGTTGGACGTTTCAAGGCACCTCTAGGGATTCAATCAATGATTAGCGAATGAGGTCGATTCTACGTAATTTCCTTCATAATGATCTTAAAATTTGCCGTGCACTTTTAAAAAAATTTATTGATTCAAAGAAAACTAGGTGCTCAAGAGAAATACCATTTTCTGTGTATCACTTCGTGGGCATTCTGGGCATTTATTCCTGATTTTTTGCATGAATGTTCTCAGTGTAGTGCTACCAGATTTCCGATAATAGTATGCATATTTAATAATAGTTAATACATGAACAATCATTTTATGCGAAAAATAGAGTATACTTGAAGAACGTTCAGAGGAAGGCGCTGGCACTCCGAAGGCAGTCTGGCCAAACATGATGCTGTTGAAATTCATGACCATACTTTACCATGTAGAACTACAAAATTACAAGAAACAGGTAATAACTGACAGAGTTGATTGTTTAGATACTCGATATTTGATTGAGTATCAATATTTGAACTATTCTTAATCATTAGCTTTCATTAAATAATTTAAATATCACGTCTATACAGTTATAAATACATATGTAATTATAAGATGTATTGTAGTTGACGAAATAATGTTTCAAATCTAAGGTCATAAAACCATTGGAACCAAACGACCGTTTTTGCTCATTCATTATCTCAAACTGACATTATATTTTCAGAATTCGCAACCGAAATTGTAGCTCACTATTTTTTTTCCAATTTGAGCTTTTGAATATTTTGAGTTACTAACTTTAGACACTATTCTAAATAATAAACTCTGACATATTCTACACATAAAAAAATATAAAAAGACTTTTTCACATATTGTTCGAATAAATTTCCCATTTTTTGCTCAAATTTTCTAGATCTAAAATTTTGCAGTGCACACCAAATTAGGAACGAGTAACATATCGTCGTAGAATTATTACGATTAGCTAATTCATACTGACGATGACTAGTTTGTAGTTGAATTTATAAAATATAAAAAATTTTATTTTAGAAAATTGGAGCAAAAGTTCGAAATTGATCCTTTTTCCCACAGTTATTATAACAAAATCACCCTATATTCTCGTATTCAGTTAATTGTAAACATTGCACAAACACCGTTCCATTGTAGGTGGTGCTTGGATGATGTACAATAAAATAGAAGACTCGCATCATAGATTTTTATTTCATCAGAATAAATATAATTTTTTTTTTTTATTGTTCAGATTTATATTTAAGTCAGAAGGGCATCCATCCACCATATATATATATAACTCTACAGATGTATATATAATTTTTATATATATGAATTTTATGAAGTAGAATTATATATTTCAAAACAGATGTGAATTCAAAACAATGTGATTAAAAACATCATAACCCACCCTTTATTTATTACATTACATATACAGAAGTTAAAAATGTAATTATTATAATTTAAAACACATACCATATACCACGCACGTATAGGGTATGTTTTTGTGTTACAATATTTTGAGACTTAATAGTTTTTTGTTGTTGTCAAAATAGGGTAGGTCTAGGAAGTGAAATTAGGTTTAATTGAATATTTGTTACATATTTCGTTGATGTAATTATTTTAGTTGACTGCAGAAGTTTATTTTTTTTTACTGATACACGTGGGTCCTAGTTATTTAGAGTAGTTCCTGTAAGTACTAATATTATAAAGAAAAAACATTTGTATTTTTGTATGTAACGAATAAACTTAAAAACTACTCGACCGATTTGTAAAATTCTTTCACCGTTGGGAAGCAACAATATCCTCGGTGACTTCGACTACATTTTATATATGACCTAAGGTAGTCAGCTATAAGAATTTAATTAGCTCAATACAATGGTTAAAATATAAAATTATAGTCAAAAATGTAATTTTTAGGAATAAAACGAATTTTAATGAGATTTAACAGTATTTTATTGCTATATTCATTTATAAATTAAGTTACGTAATAAAATTTAATAATGCAAAAGATTCGTTTATAAACTGAATGACTGATGTATCCTCGCTCAAGTCTAACTGCCTAGAAGCTTAAGATTTTGCTTCGAGGATGTTCTGTAAAGCAGGTGAGAACTAAGAAAAAATTCCTTGAAATTTAAGTTCTAGGGGATGAGTAGTAGGTTAAAATTTTGATCCTAAAGAAAGGCTCAAACCGCCGATTTAGGATACACAAATTTTTTTCGAATTTTCATCTACCATCGTCAACATCAAAAAAACCATATTCTTCCAAAATGTAGTATAAATGGGTTTTAAAGGTAATTTTGACCCAAAAATTCTAAAATACAATTCATTGGTATTCAAAAATACAAAAATACCAAATTACATACAAAATTCAAAAATACCAAAGTATATGGTCAGTAGTTTCTGATCTATGGTCCAAAATCCGATTATAAGATCCTTTTATCGTAACCATTTTATCTTCAAAACTAGCAAACTAATCATTAAATAGAGTGAATTTTTATTATTCTTAGCTCAAAAAATAAATACAAAAACGGGATTTTCCACCATTTCAACAATTATTAAGGAGTACCTATTAAAAAATTATCGAAAATACAAGTTGTCCCGAATTTTTGTTTTTTTTTTTTGAAGTATTTCGTAATATTTCTAACCTTTAGCTATCATCTTTAACAAAGAAAATCATCGTATTTACAGATTGATTTTACTTCCTAAAGCACAACTTATAGTATACATTGTATTTGATTTATTCAAATAAATATTGAAATGCATATAATTGCTAAACTATTTTAAATGATAAAAATATATTAAATGTAAATATTATTTTTTGCTGACGGCATATTATAAAGTAGTATTTGATTACAGTTATTATTTATTAAATATTTGAGATTATGCAAAAATTGTAAAATTATAGCTTATTAAAATTTATTTAAACAGTATAAGTGAATGTACTGCTATTGCATAATAATCCCTAGGAAATTCATTGAACAATTTTTATTGTCTAGTCGAAATATTTTATATTTTGTGCAAAATATACATATTTTGATTAAGATTATTGATATTATTTTAATTGTGCTATTTGTGACTAGGCAATGTTAAAACTGTAATACTGTATTATTTTTAAATCATTAAGACTTGAATAACTCGCTATGCGCAAAAGAAATGAATACAAAATATAACAGAGTTAATTGTTAAGATACTCGGCATATGATTGAATATTATTGTTTGTACTATTTTAATTAGCATTTATTGAATTCTATAAATATCAAGTCTATATAGTTATAAATACGTATATAATAATATGTGTTGTTATTACTTATATGTGTTTATTAGCCAAATTTGACCTAAATTGTGGAAAAATCAAACGTTTTACAAAATTTTTTTTATTTGAACTTTTTTTCTATCGTTTATACTTAAAAAGTTGGATCAAGGATCCATTGGACCCAATAAATCGATTTTGCTCATTCACGAAATTATACTCACTTTTATGTTTAAAATATGTCACCAAAATTTTAGCTTGCTATCTCTTCTCATTTTTGAGTTATGGGGATGACGGTCGGACGGACAGTCGGAAATGGACTAATTATTATGTTTATGAACACTTATATAAAAATTATGTTTGTGCGGTCAATTTTAGGTAGCGTTACAAACTTTAGACTAAAATTAATATTAATTTCTCAAAAAAATCCCTTAATATTATATTTATTAATATTATCAAGTGAAAAGCTCTAATGAGTTCTTATAATTTTGGAAGAAAAATAACGAAATTTTACTCACAAGAATGATTTCGATTGATCTTTGATTAAATAAAAAGAAATCAGTTTTATTTGAAAAATATGTCAGATCGTTTGAAATATTGGTAAAAGAACTATTGAAATAATTTTTTTTCGATATTCGATACTAGCTCGATGCCATTAAACTTATTATTTTTTACAGATCGAAACTTACTATATTTGAACGCCTCGGGATGACTGAAAAAAATTGGTATTTCTAAACTGGCTATTTTAGAAAGTACTATCTTAATGCGATGTCTGTATGATAAAATTAGCGTAATAATTACACTATTTAACAATGAAATAAATAGTGTAATTAATGCCTTAGTAAATTTATTACAAATAAATTTGAAATACACAAAACTATAAACAATGTCACTTAAAAAACAAAACTAAATTATGGATAAGAATGGAAAACATACGTGGGTTGAACAAGAAAACATTCTAAGAAATTCACCAAAGACACAAATTATTTATTGTTTTAGTCGTAAATTACAGTTAAAAGTTATTACAAGATATAAAATTATTTTCAATCGATTTAATTCTACAATAACCCATAATTTATAAAAATGTTATACATTTTAAATGGCGTTAGATATACGGTATAAAAATATATGAATAGGTTAGGTGATATAGGCTCTGGAATCAGTTTTGGAACTAACCATGGCGATATTGTCCAAACCAAATAAAAATTCTTAGTACTTCTAATAGCAAAATCTTTAAAAAATGTTTTTACAATGCAAAATGTATTTTTTGTCATCTTTGCATTTTGTATGTTAATTAAGGCTATACGGGAGCTACTACTTATAAAAATATATTATATCCTTCATCTTCTAATATTGCCTAACTTAGCCTTTACTACGGCTTATCCCCGAATGGAACGAATATTCTTAAAGTCCAAAAAACATTTTCAGTAACAGAAATTATATTATTTTGATTCAAGCCACTCCTGTAAATCGATAATTGGGATTATTAGGAAACTATCTTTTTGAGCCAATGAGTTTTTTGTAATTTTTGAGCACAATCATGTAGCTCAGTGTAACTTTTGCACTACTTTCCTTTCTAAACATAAAAAGTGAGTTTAAGTTCATGAATTAGCCAAATCGGTCCATTTAAACTATAAAAGTAAGAAGAAAAATTTAAATAAAAAATATGTTTATTTTTTAAAGCAAACAACTTTTGTTGATATTGTTTTTCGTAAAATGTTTCGATACGTCACAATTTAAGGGGTAAGGGGTACTCAAATTTTAAAAATTATCACATATTGGTAATAACAATACATATTATTATTATAAATGTATAACTGGATATTTATACTATTTTATGAATGCTAATTCAAAATGGTATTCAATAATATGTCAAGTATCTAAACAATTAACTTTGTTAGTTGATATCTTCACTTATTTTTAATAATTTTGTTTCAAAATCCAAAACTACAAAAATATCAACAAAATTAAATCTGATTGAAAAAATTATAGTAGTCTTTTTGATCAATTACTTCTATTTGATCAACTTCTTCCCTTCAAAATACACAAAAATCCAGTCTACCTAGCCTATATACAATGCCACTTGTATATTTTTAGTAATAATAGATGTTAAAGCCTATGCCAGATGTTTTGTTGTATATAATATACCGTATAGTCAAAACGGTATTCAATTTTATTTTTTGTTAGAATTCACTTTTTTTTTTTGTGTGTGTATAGATAAAGGAAAAATGTTATACCGCATGTTTAAGAATGTTTTTAATGTACCTTTTAAATTCTCACCTGTCATTGCAAATAAAAAAAAAAAAAATAATAATAATAAAGTCGCGTGTATGTAAATGGTCTACCGGATAAAAAAGAAATGTTTGTTTAGTTAACATTATATAAATAACTGTATTTTATGTTATATCTGGCCGATTTTTTAATTTCAAGATATCTTTTGGAATATTTATTTTTGTACAAATTTCATTAGCAACTTTTCAATATTTTGTTATGTTTGTTTTCGTATTTTTATAACATAATCATTGATATGAAAGTATATGTAGGATATATAACCAATAATTCTATTAGTGGTTATTTTTCACTAATTTTTACAGAAATGCAAAGAAAAAATCGATTCTCCTACTCTATTTATAATAAGTATAATAGAATTCCAATTTTCAAGTTTCTACTTTAAAAAGAACAGAAACTCTCATACAAAATTTCACTAACCCTTGTGCCCCTAAAATGTGGCTATGTGCAAAAAAACCCTAAGGAATAAACGATTTGATAAGTAGAAGAGAATGTTCAGAGGGGACTGAATGCGCGTCTCTTGAACCCAGAACCCTCCATCGCCTGAAGGAAAAAATGGTTTCTAGCACAAGGTGACAATTATATTTTTATCATGTTATTGATGGAGCCGGTTTCTTCTTTCTTAATCAAGCGACGACAGTGTGATCAACCAACTGGTTTTTTTATTATTGAAATTGAAATTACCGCTTCCTCGATGCGAACCCGTAACCTCTAGTCTAAGCAGTCAAATTGGTTAGCTTAAAAAAGCAACTTAGGCTATTTAAATTAAACACTCTGTAAGTAATATCAAATAAAAAAGACTAATATGTATGGTGTTTCAACCATGTTCATAGTAAATTTGGTGTCCTATGAATTATTGTTTTGTAGGTGAAAAATAATGTGGAAAATGTCCTCCTATGACATTATTCGCGTGATATATATTTTATGGTATGTTAGTAGAATGGTTTGGTTTGGTGGTGCACAATTTCAGAAACACTTTTCGTATATATAGTTTGTGTCGTATAAATTTATTTTTTTTTTTTTTAGTATATTTTATTATATTTTGTTTTGTAAGTATATTTTTTTTTCTATGTAAAAATGTGTCAGATCAACTAAAATATGGAGGAGATCTTTCGATGTGATCATAAAATGGAGTTATTTATTTTGACTATTTGTTGATTATAAATTGATTATGTTTCGAGTAGGTTTTAAACTATTCCTATAACAAGTCAAGATAACAACTTACTTGGAGTGAATTGTTTAGATACTCAACATTTGATTGAATTTCATTGTTTGGACATTTTTTAATAAGCATTAATAAAATACTATAAATATCGAGTCTATACAGTTATATATGTATACATGTGTAATAATAATGTGTATTGTTATTATCTATTTGTATTTATTAACCACATTTGAGCTAAAATTGTGATAAACTAAAAAATTTTACGGAAAAATGTTTCAATTACAAAATTTTTTTGTATTCCATTGGGCTCAATTTAGAATACGTAACCAAAATTTCATTTCTTTTTGTTTTTGAGTTATCGTGATGACGGATGGACTGACAGTTGGAAATGGACTAATTAGGTGTAGGGTCAATATTAGGTAGCGTTACAAACTTTGGACTAAAATTAAGATTCTCTGACATATTATGCATATGTCGAGTATAAAAAGATTTTCCTTCTATTTCAGTTCTATGGAAATTGGAGTAATCTTTTGATACAAGTCCTACATTCTTTACAAATATTTTCTTCGACCAATTATGTTGAGAAGAAGATTATTCACTATATCTTTTATTTCGGTTGATATTTGCAGGCGAATTGATATCCTCTTCCTTTTTTGAAGTTTTGTTTAAAATATCCAAAGATCTTATAACTTATTTTTATTTAATAGCCTTATAACGTCTAATAATATTTTTTGTTTGTTTCAGGTATGCGAAATCTTTTCTTTGATTATAATGGGATGTAAGTTACTATGGTTTCTTTAATTTGGTTTAATCTCTTTATTTAGAAAAATGATTTTTTGTATTTGCATATTTGATTTTTTTTTATACCCGTAGCATAAAATGAAAATTGAAATATTGCAAATAAAAAATGCAATGCATTTCATATTACCATTAATTATGTCTTTATTAAGGGCTATTTTTACGTATAGTTCCCCAAAAAATTATGATTTAATTTATGCAAGTATGCATTCCAGCGCGGTGCTAGAAGGAGGGATATGACTCTCCCTTCTAAAAAAGAACACAATGAATGTTTTTTTTACAAAATATTGATTACTTTTGATACAAATCTCACATTTCAAGAGTAATGTCAATGAAAACTTTTTAATTAATTACATTTTTCATAGTTTAATTTTTTGTATTTTATATGAAAAATTTCAAAGAATTTGACTTTATGCAGAGTGTTAAATATGTGGATAATATTTTCTAGCTTATTTGAAAATTATTAAAAAATTTAAAAAAAAAGTCCATGACACTTCCTTTCACTCCAAATATTTAACTCTAGATTCGAGCCTGTAAAAATTAATTTTCGAAATATTTTTTTAAAAATTTCATATAATATTACGCACTTTTGTTACATCACTTTATTACTTATCTAAGTATTTCTTTGTCTACGCAGCAATAAATCGTAATATTATTTGTTAAAACAAATTAAAAAAAAAAACAACAAACTGTGTATATAATTATTTTAAAAATGAATTTGTGTTCATTAGGTGTAATTAAAAAGTTTTTCATAAGTTTTAAATAATATTTTATGACTTGAATGTCCTAATTTAAAAGTTTTTTTTTTAAGGTTTCTTTTTTGTATGTATTTTGTTAAATTATTTATTAAGCATAATTAATACTCTAATTATAAGTTTAAAAAATGTATATCATTTATTTATTAATCTTATAACCTCTTTTGGTTGGTTATGGGTGTTTTTGTTAAAATATTTAAAGGTTTTAAAGAGGTAGCATTTAATTTTAAGTATCTTAAATTTATTCACTGTCATGACTCTTTGATGTTCATATTTTGTTCATCAAATTATTCTTTACATATTAATCATTTTTAATGTTGAACAGATTTTTTAAATAAATTAAATGAAGAGTGGAAGTAAATTTTCGATTCGATTGTAACTTATAACTCTCTTCATTTCATCGGTAGATAATTGATTTTTAATTTACGTGGTTATCAAGCTTAAGAAGGAAATGCTTTTGATATTATTTTTTTTTTTCGAATAATTTTTCTCTTTATGGTAAAACTAAGCAAATCTGCTTATTAATTTTCCAGACAAAGATTTTGTTTTAGATGCTAAATCATTTTCTTCTTGCTATATGAAAATTTCGCAATGAGTTTAGACTAATCGCTCTCTAAGGCGGAGCCATAAAAACCTCTTAAAATTTTTCTTTCGAGTATGCTCAACATGCAACAGTCCTCCTGTGACAAAAACCCGAGTCTTGCGCCAACCTGTCATTCTTGATATTTTGATATTTCATGTCTTATATTAGAAAACATTTTCATATTTCATGTCTTATATTAGAATATTATTTATGGATCTTCGTGAGATACTCAAAGCAAAATATTTTCTCTTAACTACTCTTAACGCCGTCTTGATTTTAGCCACTTATATGAAGTCATCTGCATGTGCGAGAATTTCTCACATTTTACCATAGGTGGTTCCGTTGTTACAGAATACATTCAATACTTCATGTATGGTCCTAATAAATAAAATTGCAGGTAGGGCACCACCTTGCCTTAGCCCAGATTTTCTCCTTGTTTAATGACAGTTAATCTAGATGGGTTTGAGATTGTAACACTGATTGCCGCCCGCGTGTTCCATGGACATATCCACTAGGTGAACCAAAATCTGTTGTTTACCATTTTCCTCGAGAATTTTTTAATTATTTAATTGGTATAATTTTGGGCTATTTAGGGTCACTTATTTTAGGGAGCATTCAATTCGAATAGACCTTATTGTTTCAGGGGAGTTTTATTGACTTTACAGAACCATACAGTTTTCCTAATATTAATTAGAGTCCCTTTAAAAATTGTACTCGTATAATAAAAATCATTAAAAATTCTATATGCTGAAAATAAAAATAAAAATAAAATTAATTACAGTAAAATTGATTTAATAAAATTTTATGTGAGAGTAATTTTTTAATTTGGAATTATACAATAGTGTCGGACTGAATAATTTTGATTCATCAGAATTATATAGCTTTAATTTCATTATGAATCATTTTCCTTTTTTGTTCTATTCTTAATTTATTTTGTCTATATTCTTCAAACCTAAAAATTGATCTTTAAAATTTCCCTACCTTTTGCGGTTTCGATAAGTTTTATCTTTGGATCTCTTCAACTTATTTTCCTCTCACACAAACTGAAATTAACACTAATTCATTTTACTTCCTCATAATTGATTTATTCATTTTGATTAAAAATATAGTACTGTCATAATTAGAAAACCTTGTTTCATTATTTCAATCGCTGCTTTTCCGAATTAGATTTGTTTAGCCCACCACTAGAATTTAATGTTTATAGTAAATTTTATTTTACACGACTTATTTTACATAAATTACATAAAAAATAGGAGGTATATTATGGAGCCTGCCTTGTGATTGCCACGGCCCCAATTTTTAAAAAAGATTATACACTATAATGTTATGCTGTAAATCAAAATAATGTTTTATATTATGCACTTAATGTTGTGTCATAATTCACAAGTCGCGTGTATCGTGTTTGGTGATACTGTTTTATACTTTGCGTATCTACACTTGTGAAAAAAATTAAATGATATTTAAAGATGTACGATCACTGAACTGAACTGGTAGCTACCAATATGATAAAGTAATAGTTTCGAATTTTAACCCTGTATTGTTTTATAATGTTATAGGTGTTACGTTAGTAAAATATGGACTAAGGAGTGTGCTTTTAAAATCTGTTGACTTAAATCGCACATAATATGTATTGTATTTATTACAGTTTTCGACCAAAAACTTCAAAAAATACATATGTAAATGTTTTGAAATTTTGACATGAAAACGAAGGACTTTTATCGAGGTAAATCACAAATTCGGTTTAATATTCAAAAAAGGTTTTTTCGAGAAGCCATCCGTTTTTATGTCAATATTGTGCATACCAAATTTCAAAACATTTGGATAAATATTTTTTTAGTTATTTGATCTCGAAAATTGAGATTTAGTATTTTGTTTCAATCCCCCTTAATGGTACTTGTTCGCATATCTTTATATCGTTCTTGCATGCGACATTAAATCAACCACCGACAAGAACCTCTTATATAATATTTATTTTCTCTCTTCTCTCTTTTAATATAATGGTGTGATTCTTATTGTAATTATAAACAAATAATATTTTATTAACTTTCCACCCATTCAGCCACCGTTAAAAGAAAAATTCACTAACAATTATTGGAATTTAATTGTTTTCAACCTTAATTAAAATTTTATTATAGTTTTTTTTTTATTGTTTTGAAAAAATAGTTATTATTATTTTTTTTACACCTGAACTACAGGATGAACTTTTATGTCGATTTTCATTTGGAGACACTTCGACCGATTATTCACTATTCGGCCACATTCGATAACTTTCGGCCACCCTTTCGGCTTCAGTCAAAAACTCGCCGAAGGTTTGGCCGAAAATTTTGAAATGCCAACAACATTAAAATTATGAAAACTTGCAATGCTTTTATTTAGTTGTATTATCGACCTTAGAAACATAAAGAGAATAAGGTTCCGATAATTCAAAAGTGGGATAAAATGTTGTTAACTTTCAAGAAAAGCTTGAAATTAACCACTCATTTTTCGAAAAAAAAAATAAAAATAATAAAAATAAAACAAATAAATTTTATTTTAAACTCTTGTATGGAATTTTTTTTTTAAATATTTTTTATATTGATAACCTATCTATTGGAATAGTCCTGAATTTTCTTGGATTCGAAGAACCAATTCCGTTAAACAAAATTAACGATTATTTTCAAATAAATCGTAAACTTTATTTTCATTTAGAAATGTGTTACACAACTACTGAGAGTATATATAATATGTATATATTTTTACAATTCAAAGTAGAAAATAATTCATTTTGAAATCATTATCTTAATTAGTTTCTTTGGTACAAAATTATTTTTATGTTTATTCATTATCACGTTATCTGTAATAAATCAAGTAATAAAAACATTTTTGTTACCCCAGTGCTGTGCTGTTCAGTTATTGTTATTTTTATATACTTTGTGGTAGTAAATAGTTTTTTTTTTCTTTACTTATAAATAGAATGAGCTCTTAAAAACGAAATTATTATTATTATAGGTGGTAACTGAAAGTTATTATTTGTTTGTACTTTTAGTTCTTTTAATACCAGTATATTATTACTTGCGTCTACACAAATATGGTGAAATGAAGATCTTCAAATAACAAAAAAAAGTACTTTTTAGGGTAGTATTTATGCATATTAATTATTAAGACTCCACTAAAAAATATTTATAGCTTACTCCGATAATTTGCAATTTCTTAAACTTCGATTTTTTGAAAACTATTTTATCGTAAATTCTTTTTTAAACTAGTTCTACACAAAACTCATACAATAAATAATTGAAGATATCAACTAACTCGCTCAATTGATTAAATACTCTACATATGATTGAATTTCATTGTTCGGACTATTTTAATTATAATTTATAAAATACTATAAATATCCAGTCGATGCAGTTATATATGTATATGTGTATAGTGATAATGTATATTTTAATTATCTATATCTGTTTATTTGCCAAATTTAAGCTATAATTGTGGAAAATTCAAATATTTTACGAAGAAAAGTTTCAAACAAAAGTGGTTTGTTTCAAAATAATAAACATATTTTATATTTGAACTTTCTTGTATCTTTTATAGTTTAAAAGTCGGGTCAAGGTTCCATTGGATCCAATATACCGATTTTGCTCGTTCACGAAGTTAAACTGACTTTTTATGTTTAGAATACATCACCAAAATTTCAGCTCAATATCTCTTTTTGTTTTCTGAGTTATCGTGATGACGGACGGACGGACTGACAGTCATGTTTGTCAAGTATAAAAATGACATGACATGTCATGACATGTTATGTATGTCAAGTATAAAAATATTTACAAAGGTTGTTTGTTTGTTTGTTTGTTTGTTTTTGTTTTTCTAAACAAAAAATATTTGTCTTTGAATTATTCTTCTATCTACTCTAATACCGAAAATAGCAAGTGGCTAAGAAGGAAGAGCTAAGACTAGGAACGTAGTTATAAAAAATGGAATACTTATATTTAAACATATAAATTTTTGTATGTTATGCAAGTTAATTTGCACTCTTTAACAAAATTGGTTGTTTTATACATGTAATAAAATAATTTGTTACTCAAATTTTTGATTATATACGTAATTAAATTTGTATAATAACATAAAAAAAAAAACTAATTATAGATTTATTTTTGAATTAATTATAATGTCTTAATTTAATTTTTATATATTTATTTCAAATGTAGATTTGTTGTATAATTTTGTATTTGTATTTTTATTGTATATCTTATGACAATGAACTCCTGGTAATAAAAGCAACTGACTTGGCATAAATTTGTAATTTTTGTATAAAATTAAATCTTATTTATTTTGAATTTTTATTTTAGTCTAAATTTAAAATTAATTTTAATTCTGTAAACAACTGAAAAATCTATTATTGTAAGGCCTGGTGCATATTACGTGCGCGTGTGACACCGAGGGTTTTTTTATAACACGCACAAATGAATGGGTCAGCGCAAATGGATGACACGACGCTACGCAGCGTGACTAGCGAGACGCGACAAATGCGTGGCACAGTGCCCGAGGCGCAGATTCTCAAATTTCAAGTCGCAAGTTTCATGCGTCTACCAATAAAAAAATAATAAACACAAAATAAACGAAAAAGAATGTCTACGGTTCGAGAAATCTGCGTGGCAATATTCGATTCCCAACAAGACACGTGTGGTTCGATCGCGTCATGTTGTGTCGCACTGATTTATGCACCGGGCTTAACTGCTTGATGAGTAATATGATTATGGCTTTTAACGTGTTAGTAACCTTTGACTAGTAAATAATACTAAAAAAAATTATTACATAATTCAATAAAAAATGATTATTTATTAACTCTTATTAATAGTTTTGTTGAAATAAAGCTTTCAATAGAGTCAGCCAATGACAACAAATGAATATTATTATTTTTAATCAAACCATTAAACTAGGAAATAAATATACCGTGTAATAATTGATAAATTGATGATGCATATCTGTATGAAAATAAATTGAACTGAACTGTTTTATTTGCAATTAATATACTAAAAAAGCTGTAAGCTTTTTTTTTTTAATAAATAAGTTTTATTGTGGAAATTTGTTTATGGAAAATGGAATATTTACAATTTGAAAAGTTACAATGAAAAGTTTACAATTTGATCTGAATTCTGGTTGGTTTGTTCGAAGTTTAGGAAAAGGATATTCACAAAAAACCTGAATGGATTTTCTTCAATCTTGAAGATTATTCTTGATTGATTAAGTCATTTTTCTTACCAGAGGAAATACTCAATTAAAACTCAATGTTCAATTAAAATACCCAAAAAGCTGGAAGCTTTTTTTACAAATAAATATATTTTCAGTGTGGAAAACTCTTTATTGAAGGCTTAGTATAGAAAATGAAATTTGTTTGTAAGCGATGGTTGGTTTGTTCGAAGCTTAGAAACCTCAGAATACAATAAACTTTAATGGAAAATATGGATCTTGAATCTGTATTGAAATGTATTTTTCTTGAATCTTGAAGAATACTCTCCTCGATTGATCCAAGTCTTTTTTCTTGCACTCAGAAACACTCAGAAATACTCAAATTACCAGATTTTATTAGATTATAGATTTTAATTTATTTTAGAAGATAAAAATTTTGATCAATATAAATTTCACCGAATTTTTGTACATCGTTTTTCATGAGTTTCAACAATTTGGTAAAAAAAAAAAAATATAAATAATAATAATAGCCAAAAAAAATATTTATAGTTATAAAAAATTTACTTGATATTATTAAATTTTTATTACTTTTTGATGCATTAATTTTGTTCAATGACACGTTTTGAAATATATCAGAGATTTTTAATATATATACATTTTGTATGATCGTATTGATAAAGGAAAACAATGTTAAATTATTAGTATACTTATACAACATTACAATCTTTATACATACATACATAGAAATATTTTATACAAATATGTTCCATATGCATCATTACTGTGTATAAACATATTTTATGTTCCTCGACGAATAAAAAAACAATATTTTGTTTATTATTACGAGTACTTTTGTATTTTTTTTTATAGATAATCGAAAATAAACGAATGCACGAATATTCGTGGAATCAAAAAAGGCAGCACTTTTACCTATTTTCATTTTATTACCTATTTCACATTAAACATTACATACTCTATTGTTATGTTGTATTGAGATGTTTATCAGAATTCACTTTGTTTATCTATCTAAAATATTCATTTTTGACTGAAAAAATTATAAAATACACCATAAAGTTAGTGTTAATTTTCAGTAAGCGTGTAAGATTCAAGTCGTTGCGTTTTTTTTATTCCATGAGTATACATACTTACGTATATACATACACATCAGATTTCTTTAAAAACCTTGAATTTGGGTATTAGTCAGATTGAAACGTAGAGATATATGTAAAATTCGGGATTCAAAAAAATGATTCCATTACATAAACTTTTACTGGGCAGTTAGTAATAATGTTTAACACACAAATCGGTTGATATACTGTTGATGATAATATATGTTTATAAATAGGAATATTCTTACAAACTGTGTAATAAAATAACTTTATATTAATATAATATATTGATATATTTGTTTATATAAATGTTTATTTTATTGCAATATGTAAATTAATGTAAACATATTCATATTGATGGGATTAAATATTGTAAATATATTTAATAATTATTTAGTAAATATAATAATATTAATGTACATAGATTCAGTATATTATTAATTATTGTGATTAGTTTATGAATATAAGTAATATATATTTAAATAGGTTTAAACTGTTCAAGAAATATAAAAAATAGGTTGGGAACTGAAGGTACTTTAACCGCAATTAAGTAAGCATGGAAGTTTAATAAAATTTATTTAACCAAATCTCAAAAAATTGCTCCCAAAATGCTCTATCAGGATCCGTAATTGCTCCAGTGATTATTTAATTAATTATTTGCAATCAAAATTACAAAAACTGTTTTCTTTATATCTCAGGTAATTAATGCTTTTTTTTTATATTTTTTAAATTCAATAAATTGCTCCCGAATTGCTCTTTCGATATTAATCCATTTGATTCAGCAATTACTTTTATTTATGTATAATTAATTAAAATTAATAATTACGATTTAAATAGCCACCGTAACATTATGATGACATCACGCCTTAAGAGTCGCACTAACAATTACGGATCCAATTTTTTCAGATTTGGTTAAATAAATTACTTAATTAGTACTTTAATGTAAAAAATCGAAATCAATAAAAAAAAACATTATACACACGGTACCACACTTTTATAAGAGATGTGAGTAATATTACACACATACTACCATACACACACATATATACTCTTTTGTTTAATATGCGGTTTTGATTAAATTTATGCACATATACTGTTTTGTTTAAAGGCAGTGACATTCACCCTTGAGTGATTATGGTGGAATTTCGACCGATGTACCAGGACTCTAGTTATTATTATTAAATCAATATTTTGTTTACGATAAAACATTTATATTAAATTTAATAAACCATCATAAGACTCAAATTATTTTAGTAACTTAGAAATAATAAATCAAAATTTAAATCAATTTTATATCAAACATATTTTATAAAAAGTATTAAATTTCTTTCAATATAATATTGTTAAATTCATATTTTATTAATTCAACTATTTTATTGGTTACAAAAGTAAATGAAAAATAAAAACTTATAAATGCAAAATCATCACATGCATGCATGATGGCATGTATGCAAAAAAAAGAGCTCCAAAAGGTGTAGAAGTACTTGTATGTTAAGTCTTTGGTGAATGTTATTTTATTATATGTTGTAAGAAGATAAAGTTAAAGAAATTTAATATGTATTTTGAATATTGGTTTGAAATCTGAACAGTTTATTTAACAAGTTGTCAAACCGGTTTTATTGTTACTTGTGATTGTGCTCGCTTGCTTTACCTTTGTTGTTCAATATTATGTTTGAATTTACCTACCTATTTATATGCAGTTCGTAAGAACGCAGCATATATTCAATTTATTGAGAATTCTACAGATGTATAATAAATTGCAGGTACAATTGAGATTCAGATAATTATTGTTTTGTCGAAATGAGCTTAATTAGGTTATTACTAGGATTGGTCAAGTCAAATTTTTTAACCTACAAGTAAATGGGTATTCAGATAATTATTCCATCGTCGAAATTTGCTTAATTTGATCATAACTAGGATGGGTTGAGCCAAATTGTTTAATCTGGAAGACTTTAATTACTTTAATTGAAGCCTCTTTACTTCATCACCATGGATCTGAAGTTATATTTTAAAATTTTTATAAACAAGTGACGATAACAACAAACAGAGTTAATTGTTTAGATACTTGACATATGAGCGAATTTCATTGCTTGGACTATTTTAAATAATCATTCATAAAATACTATAAATATTTAGTCTATGCAGTTATATATTTACACATGTAAAATAATAATAATACGCATTGTTATTACCTCAAACATTTTACGAAAAAATGCTTCAAACAAAAGTTGTTTGTTCCAAAAAAATAAACATTTTTGTATTTGAACGTTTCTTCTAGCTTTTATAGCTTAAAAGTTACGTCAAGGATCCACTGGACCCAATGAACCTATTGCTGATCCACGAACTTAAATTTAGTTTTATGTTTAGAATACTACACCAAAATTTAAGTTCGCTATCTGATTTTGTTTTTGAGTTATCGTGATGACGGACGGACGGACGGACGGACGGACGGACAGTCGGAAATGAACTAATTAGGTATTTAAATGAACACCTATACCAAAATTATGTTTGTGCCTTGAATATTAGGTGGCGTTCAAACTTGAGACTAAAATTAATATACTATGACATATTATGTATGCGGAGCATAATAAGTAAGATAGGGACATTCAAAAATATATGATCGACGTATATATTTATAAAAATTTCAATTTAATTATTTCAATGGCATATGCAACTTGTTCTTTCTAAACAAATGAAATTCAAGAACAATGACTAATTGCTTGAATTTATTTACGCTTACGACATTAAACAAAAAATTACAGTACAGTACTTTTGAAATATTTAATTTACGATATTAAATTTTAATCTTCTACATATATGATTCATTTTTTTTTGTTTATATAACACCAAATTTATCAAAATAAATTTGGTACAATACAAATAAATTTTTATATTTATGGGATAGAGAGATTATTTTGAATTGAATTTACCATTTATTGACTAAAATCAAATGCATTATATTATTTGAAAACATACATATTCTATTACTATAAAGGCTTATTCTCTAACGTATTTATGTTATTTTGTTGTTTCCGTTTGTAACAAAATAACATAACAGTAGAAATGATATGTGAAATTGTATTGAAAATCTGATATAAATTTAAAATTATATTCTATTTAACTTTTCTGTTTTAGGTATGTAAAAAATTCAAAATTTCATGTATTGTGTAAGTTTAATATTTTACAATCTTTTCTCAACTGAATGTACAAAAAATTGTCCTCATAATTGTTACAAAAGATAAATTAGTATATATAATTATAATGGTTTTTACGAAAAAAAATTGGAAAATTATTTTATTTGTAGTATAAATAGAAAATATTGTTATATTTATGTGAAAAATCTATAGTTAAATATATGTGAAAAATCTATATTTTCATGATTTATAAATTTAATAAATTCAGTAATCGATAAATTTTATATGCAAATTTAGTTTTGCTTGCTTTTTTTTTTCAAAATTTTTAAGCGTGCAATTAACCAAGTGACGATAATAACTAACAGACTTAATTGTTTTAGATACTCGGCATGAATAAGTATTAATGTTTGACCTATTTTTAATCTTCAGCATTTATAAAATACTCTTAATATCCAAGCCAATATAGTTACAAATACGTTATAATAATGTGTTTGTATGTATGTGTGTTTATGAGGTAAATTTGAGCTTTGAACTGTGGGGAATCCAAGCATTTACCAGGATAAACTGTTTCAAACAAAAATTGTTTGTGTCAAAAAAAAATAAGAGACATTGGATCATCCATTCATTGAACACAATTGATCGATTTTGCATATTCAAGAACTAAAATTGACTTTTTTGGTCCAGAAAATGCCTTAAAAATTTCACCTCTCGGTCTTTTTTCGATTTTGAGTTATCTTGATGACAAACTGGCAAACGGAAATGGACTTATTAGTTGATTTTAAGATCACAATTACATAAATTTAATATGTTTGGCCAATATTTGTAAATTTCCTAAATACAAGCTCTTAAATATTTTGTGCAACTAGTTTTTGGTTACTGACGCAAAATTTGTATTTATGTATTTTTTTTACGAATAAACCAAAAAACTATTGGACCAA
This sequence comes from Chrysopa pallens, assembly GCA_020423425.1. NCBI lineage: Eukaryota > Metazoa > Arthropoda > Insecta > Neuroptera > Chrysopidae > Chrysopa > Chrysopa pallens. The sequence continues at coordinate 25,842,045 of CM035593.1, read as the reverse complement.
TTCTTTCACCGTTCGAAAGCTACACTATCTCCGGGTGACATAGGCTTTTTTAGCCCTGTATTCTCACAAATACGAGAACTATTAAAAAATTAAAAAAATTATTTTACACTTGGGAAGCTATACTATCCGCAGGTAACATAGCCTACTTTCTATCCATATATATATATATATTCCACGGGAACAGTTTTTAAGTTTTGGCTGATTTGAAAATACACAATTCTCGGATGACATTTTTATGCCTGTATATCCAAGGGAACAAGAATTACACGGATAAAACCGTTTCACGTCCGCTAGTATAACATATATATGATGTAGAATACCATTTTTCAAGAGTTATTAGAGGCACTTTTAAATCCATATGAAATATGTTTATGTACTCTGTACAACTACTCCTCGAACAATGATTATATTTATTCGATAAGTATGTTTTTGAAATATTATGTTTAGTGTATATTCTTTATGGTTGAGCACAAATTTTGTGGTCTTGTGTATAATAATAATATTGAAGATGAATAAAAACTTATCGTAAGTTCATATTTTTATATTTACGAGTTCTTTTATAAGGTATATTGATGTTTTCAAAGTGGTAAACAGATTTATATTTTAATAGTTCTTATACGGAATTCAATTTAAAGGATTGTAAAAGCAAATGGTGTAAGTGGCTTTCTATTCCATTAAAAATTTTAAATAATTTTAGTTTTTGGAGTTGTTAAAGTTTTTAAAACTGTTAATTGTATTTTAACAATATTTATTTATTGATTTGATTCAATATGATATATCAAATGACCTTTCCTTAAAAAAATGATTTCAAAATTTTTATGAAACTATATGTTCTAGAGAAAATATGCCATCTAAATTTTTTTCGAAAAGTTAATTTAAAATGTTGATTTTCCATTTACAAAAAACAGGAGTAATGTTTTTCGCATGTAGGTTAAAGTGTTTTACACATTTTAAGTTATGTAAGATATTCATGGAGAAAGTAAAACAGCAACAACAAAATATTTAATGATTAGAAAATTTCAAAAAATTTTCATATTGAAGAGTTAACCATCTAGGAATTAAAATATCAAAAAAATTTGAAAAAACAGCTTGTAGTTTTAATATATAACTAAAAATATGTTTAAAATAAGATATAACTTTAATAGAGGGTACACAAAGTTGATAGAGAATCACTGGACTCGAAATGACTGTCGACTTCAGTACTCGCTTCGTTCATAGAAGAATTATGGTAAGTCTTTGTCTTTGTAAAGGTAAAAATACCTTTAGACTTGTTTTTGAACTACAAACCTAGGTATTTTTAAAACGGGAAATCGAATAAGTCGTTTTGGTGTGATTCTCGAACCTACAAACAGACAAACTATAATTTCATAAAACAAACTATAATTTTATTTATATATGAGGTATCAATATAATATTTTTAGAAAAATATTTCATGCACATTTTTTTGGGTTTGGGAAACAACGGAAAATAGATCAAATTCAACTTTTAAGATTTGATTATAGACATAGAAAAAAAATTATGTGTATTTGCGTCAAAAATATTCTGTGTTAAAAATTTGTGTGTTAGACACTAATAATTAGACACTATTATTTGAAACTAAAATTATAATTCAGTTAACACTTATTTTGTTTTGTCATTACAGACTGCAAGACTTTTACCTTCCTCTATGAGATGAAATTTTAACACAAAATTCAAAATCAAAATTAATTTTCTGTGGACCGTTTTTAAATTTGTAGATTTTAAATAAACATTTTTTAATAATGATATTCAAACTTTATTTAAACTTAAAAAAAACTGCTCGAAATTATTTAAAGTAACCAATTAACAATCAATTCACGTATATTTGACTTAAACAATATTTCACCAAATCAAGTATGATTGAAAACGAACGTAAATCCCCTACTAAAATAGGAAAAATAAAATAAAATTCTATAACTATAGTGCAGTTATGCTGTTCGTTTATAGTTTTTATTTTTTGTACAACAATAAAAATGTATTGAGAAAAATATTGAGAAGTCTATTATAAATTGACTATATATTTTTCTTGTCTATTCCATAAAAATTAATTATTAATTTCCTTGTTGAATGAAGTCAATATACCTACTAAGACTTCTTACATAGAGTTCTTAATATACACAGTGTGTTCCGATTCAAGCGTAATAACTTTTTTTATTATGGAGTATAAAGTTTTCAATAATTTATATATCCAGAGTGTACTACTCGACTAAGAAGTCTTTCAGTTAGGAAGGTTAAGTGGCCAAATATTTTCACCTTTTTGTAAGGAAAATTGCAGGTAGATTTTAAATTTCTTTATTGACTAAGACTTGATTAAAATATTTTCAACAAAAATTAACGCTTTTTTTAAAATTATTTGAGGGCAACTAATTTCAATTTGGATCACAATAATCAGTGATTGAATCCTTATGCATATAATTTTTTTCCATCTTATCATTTTCTTTCCCTTTTTGTATTATGAAAAGTTTTGGAAAAAAAACTGAATATTCGTTGATATAATTGAAAATTGACTAAGCATTCAAGATATTCCCAGAATACTTTTCATTCACAATCTTATGAAATAGCGTCAATTTTCACCTAAACTTTCACCTAAATAAATCAAAAATATACATAATTAATGAAGTCAGAAAATATGTGACCAAAAAACTTACTCTTATTATATCTCAGATGCAATTATTATACCATCTGATACAGCGCTTTCAGTAATATATTTTGGGTATATAAATTACGTGAATAGTTCTTTATACTTCCAAATAAAAAGCGTGGTTACACTGGAACCTTGACATGCTGTACTTTGCAAAAGTTGATGATATAGAAGAATTAAAGAAGAATATTTCATTTGGCGTTGTGTGGAAGAGAAGAAATAATATTTCCGTATATGGAATATATTTAGTTTTATAAAAGTTAATACCAACAACTTTTATTTTTTACTTGTTTTTTATCATTTTTATGGTGTTGTAGGGCCATGAACAAGAACCTTGTATAATAATCAGTGCACTAAAATGGAAAGTGGTACTATATGGACTGCGTATTTTGAGATTAATAATAATTATAAACATTTCAATTCTTAACCATATTTAACAATTGACTATTTAAATAATTACCACTGATTTCTTTTCTCCACTTGTTTTATAAATTATATGGTATCCGTACCGTGCATAGTACGTGAAAGGTACTTCTTAATCCATTGATGTGCCATGAGTAGATAAAATATGTAATAAAATATTCACGTTATAGAAAATTTAATCATTTGTTCAATTGCTTGCATTTAAATTGTATTGCAAATGTCAAACAAAAATAATTAATTAATTACAAAAATGACATTTAATTGAAATGATTGGGCTTGAAATTGTAAGAATGATCGAAGAAATTTCATTTGTAATTATTTTCAATTGCGAATAGAATTCATCATTTAAAATTTGACAATAAATTTTGAGGAATATTTCGTAACCATAGAAACGAATGAAAATATTTTGATGTACAGTGTTCATTTAAATAAAAATTATATGCAAACAATTGAAGAATTATTTTATTTTCTATAATACGAATACTTTTTTGAAAACGTTGCACAGATTTTAGTATTTGTACAAAGTATTCACATAGGCCCGATTAATAAATACCTACGATACCATTTCAATAATCCTCCATTCCACATGATATTATTTTTTTTTTGTGTTCTTCATATTAATTTTTATTTTTTGCTAGCGGTGGTACTTCAATTCAATACACATATAAACCCAATAAGTAGAGTTAGTTGCATGTAATAATAAGTACAAGTACAAGTACAAGTAAATTATTATGAAATATAAAAGGAAGTATTATAACAAGTAATATCACAAAGATTCCTGCATTTGATTTTCTCAATATGGAATTTGTATTAGTTTAGTTTTTTTTTTATTTGTATTTATAATGTTAGTTAATAATATATGATAAAAAAAATATATATCGTTCAAGATTTACTTTATACGTATTGTGTTTTAGAGTTCAAGGCAATTTCTTCTTATGAGAATTTACTATTTTAATATAAATAATAATATAAGGCTAAACGTATAATAGACGACACAAGTATTATCTAATAGTTTTTTTTATTTCTGCATTATTTATAGGTTGTTGATATTTTCACTATACAGACTGGGAGCTCGTGTGATATTTGAGTAATGATTAGACTTGTTCGGATTAGTCGGCGACCAGTTGGTAGAGCTGACTATACGACCACTTTCGAAGTAGGCGACAATTCGGTAAAGAGCACCGACTATCCGGCTTCTCACTTGTATCAATTTGTTATTATATAGGAGGTATTACAAAAACCTTGAGTAAACACATTTACATTAATTACATAAAAACAAAACTAATCAGATTTATAACCATAAATAACCTAATCGAATTAAATTTTACACATACAAAAATGTACTATTTAATTTTTTCAATTTTTTTTTTTTTTGATCGTCTTGTCGGAGTAATCGTTATCCGTTCTACTAATCGCTTTGTTGGCTATTCGGCTAAAGTCGTAGTTGGTACAACTGTAGTAATCATATTTCTGAAATGTAGTAATTTGTATGATGAATCCGCAATCAGGTTTTATACATTAAGAAATGCGAGGTAATTGTGTCTAAACGTAAGAGTTAGAAAAAAAAAGTTTCAAATACAATTTGTAAACCATAAAATTTTACATAAAAATGGTTCTTTACTATCTAATAAATTACCACTTCTTTTTTTTCTTAATTTGTTTTATAATTTATATAGCAATTAAATATAAATTATATGCAAACAATGTGCGAAAATTTCAAGATGCTCTCGCTTCGTTATTGTTAAATTAAATTTGAAAACTTTTGGAATTACGATTTATCTCTATAATGTTTAAAACCTGATGATGTGCAGGGTTAACATCGTGGTTTCTGTACTCCGCATACTATGATTCATTACTGAAAAAAACCACTGCTTTACAGAAAAACCGTCTAATAAAAAAAGACTCAAATATCCTCAGTGAGCTTTTATTAACTATTTGCTTTAATTAACTATTTGTAAATATACAGTGAGTTTTCCTATTCAATTTTTTTTTGTGGAATTGTCAGCGAACTTAATTGGTACTGAATATTTACTCCCTCGCCCAAAACAAAGTAAATAATTTTCTTAAATATAAGTTTTTGCAAATTTTTGTCTCATTGGTGTCTGTAGTTTGGAATATATAATATTAAAAATGTCACAAATTAGCATTATTAAATATACAATAATTTTGATGCCTGTCAGCAATGGGGACGTATTGAGTTTTAGTTATGAGAATTAAATTCTGTTTGAATCTTCTATTGTAAAAAACCTCATTTGTAATCTAGGAAAATTAATGGATCAGTTAATTACAATTTTTTCATGATTTATTAACTTTTAAAATATTTTTAATTTACACAAATTATAAATTATTCTTAATAAGGCAAACTTACGGCTCTGGAAGGTGTGGAAGCACAAGAAAGATAACGATATTTTTGTATCTATTTTTTCCTCGATCATAGGAATTGTAACATTGTGACTTTTTCTACATGCCTACAGCACATATGCAAAAGTAATAGATTTATCATGTTAGAAATGTAGGCGTTCCTTTGAAAAATTGACATTCTGAGTACATTTTATCAAATTTAAAACTTTCACAATTTCTGTAACTGATCAAATGTTTGAAATGATAAATTTATAATTAACTATATCATTCTGTCACTTTTCATATCTAAAAAGAAAATATTATTCATTAAATTCCCTATAAAAAATATATTGCAAGCAGTAAATGTCAACATGTCAGGGTGTATGCATTGATTTATTTCTAAATTAGTTAATTCCCATTTTTTTGTTCAAGGATAAAATTTCTTTATATGCATTTCAAATAAAAATGATTTTTTTTATTGAAATGGGTTTTATTATTCCATTTACATGTAAATGAGCAATTTATATTGTAAATGACATATTAATTATTTTCTAATCAATACTCCAATAAATTTATCTATAAAAAATGTTTATATGCTAAATTATGAAAAAGACCCATACTTACCCATATTAGTACGAAACATTATACGAAATTTAAAATTCCAAATCGTTAACCTTTTAAAATTCCAAACGAAATTGTTTTTCAAATACATGAAAAAAATCTTAAAAAAGAAGAATGTGCTATGATATAGTGTTTGTTCATAAAGTTGAAATTATATAGTGAGATGTATGGATTATGTCATATTAATTTAGTATTTTTGGATCAATTCTAACGAAAGATCTGAAAATTTCGATAAAACCACGAAAATAAGACAAAAATGAAAACTTATCAATATTTTTCAACCCATTTCAAGGAATTCCCAATGTGTCTAAAGCAGTTTGTTGGATTCATTAAAAATTAGTGAATGATAAGAAATAATATGTAATTTAATCTCAAAAAATGCCCAACATGCCTAAAAAAGTTTATTGTTCAAAAAAAAAAAATTATTCTATAATCAATACTGTTTAAGTATTTAAAAATTCTATTCCATTTAATAGGGGGGGGGGGATCTTACTGTTTATCTCATTAGGCAATTCATATTTTGCATATTTTTAGAATATTAAATTCAACACAAAGTTATTATCAACAATTACACGGTTTCCCCACTTTTGGTATTAGACTCCAATAAATTCGTCAGATTATTTTAAACTTAAAAATATTTACAAATGGAATTATATAAAATAAAATATATTATAAATACTCTCTCTTAAAGCGCATAATATAAATGTGACTATATGAATACTGTCTGGTTTTATGATCTTAATTTGCATATAATACTAATAATTTTTTTTTTGTGTTATTAAAAAAACTGTTCCAAGGTTTATTTATTGGTAGTGTCTTCCTTGCCACTGTCCGTATCTGATTACCAAACAGATTTTTTATAATGAATATTAAAAATGTATCCCAATTTAGTTTTTATTCTACGCTTTTCGCAATAAAAATTCAAAATTTCTCTCCCCTGACACTTGAATAATGATAAGTTTTTTCTTAGAATTCTCGTGGAATACCATACGTACTTTAGTTAAAAAGTTTGACAGAAAAATTTTGCGCAAAAAATAGAACCGAATTCAAACAACAGCAGGAACTAAAAATTAAAAACTAATTACAAATTAAAACCTTCTATAACTAATTTCCTTGTGACCCATTACTTCGAAAAGTCATTGGTCAAATATTTATAGTTTTTAATTTAAAATTATTTTTCACTTTTCAGTTTCTACTTTTTAAAGTTGATTCTTTTTTGCGAAAATTTTTAGTTTTTGCTTTTTAGTTACATGTATACAACCAAGGAACAACCCCCTTACCAACTTCCAAGTATCCACTCTATGATATTTTATAACTAAAAATTTGTTTTTTACCACCATTCTCCTGCCTGCTGAATTATTTTTCAAACATAAACGGGTTCACCTTTAAAGTGTCCTATCAAATAAAAAAATCAATTAAATCGGACGATTAAAAATTTTCACGTGTTCACATAAAAAAATTAACAGTTCGATTTGAGAACGCCTTTCTTTTCCGGCGGATAAACATTATGGTCAGTTAAAAAGTACTGAAAATTTAAAAGGTTTTTGGACATCGTGTAAAGATTACATTAAAATGATACCTCAGTCATTAATACCTTTTAAATGATTACTCAGTCATTAAGACCAGTTTTAGAGGAACTAGATGGGGTGGACAAAAGAATTCCTTCAATTTTGCCTGGTAATGTGGATACTATCTTAGTTATTTTATCCCATAAAATACGTGTTTTCTTTTTATATATTTTTTTTTTTTTGTAAATAATTTTTATAAATATTACATACTTGAACAACTGTTAAATAATACACTTTTGAGTAATTATTATCATATAATTTTATTCATGTTCTTTTTTTTTTTATAATATTCTTTTTTTATTTATATTATTCTCTATTATATAATAAAAGAGCTTTTCAAATTTCTTTTATTCTTTATATTTGTGTCGACGTTTTTATTATATCTGTAAATATATTATTATTATTATTATTCTATTTTTTGTAAAGTGTTTAAATTCGAGTTCGGATTTTAATTATTGAACTTTTGTACTGTTTGTTGTTAGTGCGATTATTAATCAAGTTATCCACTCGCTTCGCTGCGTAATTTAAACTCCTTTGAAAAATATTAATAGACCAGTGTCGATAATTTTTGAAACCAAAAAAGAAAACTATAGTTGGATGAATCCAATTGAAAACGGAAGAGAATATAACAAAAATGAATGGCAAAATAATTTACGGGCGATCTGAAGTCACGAAATGGAAGTGGATGAGTTTTTAAGGGTAAAATTCGGTTTATCTCGATTTCTGGCAAAACCACAAGTCCTATGGTAAACATTTAAATGGCAATGTTATAGGTAATAAAAAGATTAACAATATTTTTCTTTACACTTTTTTCACATAACCTCAAAATGGATTTGAAAAATTCAAATAACCTTTCTATTTCAAAAAGATTTTTTTTCACGAAATTTGGTGAAAACTTAGTATTTTATGTTCCAAATAAACTATAATTTTTTTTATTTAAAATATTTATTTTTCATGAATAAATATCAAAAAAGCACCCTAATTTTCAATCGAAGAATTTTGAGATTATTTGAGCGTACATACAAAAGCTGTAGATCATTTTATTACCTACAACTTTGCCATTTAACTTTTTTCCATAGGACTTGAGGGAAATCGAGATGAACTGTGGTTTACTCTTAAACACTCACCCCCTTCCATATTCTCACCTGAGGTCACCCATAAATTATTATTATTTTTTTTCATTTGTGTTAAATTCTCTTCTTTTTCCAATGGGTATCATTCTACTATAATTTTTCTTCACTTTTTTCCATTTTTAAAGGTTTCTACCCTGGTCTATAATTTAAATGAATCAAAAACTAAATGCAGCAAAATATGAATTTTGTATATCCATACTCAAGAAAATCACAATCAATTTTTCCAGGCTAATTTCTATTTTACATCTTTAAGAGATGAATTTTTATAAAACTTACAGACTTTTAAAACTGGCTCTTGTGTTTTGAAAGTTAGATAACATTTTTAATATGAAATAAGCCACATATATTCTGAAAAATTATTTAATAAATTTCAATGTTTTATTTTACAAACTATCGTATGCACGTTATTTTCCCAATTATTTTTTGTGCTTGCAATTATTTTATTATTAATAAGTTATTTAAAAGAATATTTTAAACGTTTGTTAATTGTTAATCTATTGTCTTAATGATTACTACAATGTGATCGAAATACGTATTTATAATGTCGAGAAATCTTCAGTTTAAAAAAAAAACTAGCGAATAATCTTTACGGAGAGAATTCGAAATTAAGTTTCCAATATTTCTATATTTAAAATATCTTTAATTAAATTACTGTGAAAATAAGATGCTAAACTAATTAAAAATTAAAACTCTTCATAAACTTTTATGTTTTAGTATTTTGGGGTTATATTTTTGTTGACAAAAGAAATTATTTTAAATCCATTGTGTCAACAAAAGTGTGCTGTGATACTTCTTCAAAATATTTTATATATAGGTCCTGGCTGTAATAAAAGAAAATTGTATTCATTTTATTCATTAAAGTTTTCACACAAAATATACCAACAGAAAATATTTTTCAATTAACAAAGTTTTTATTGTTATTAATAATGTATTATCTATTTTCTTTAATTCAATTATTTTATCGAACATTAAAGTTTATAAAAACTTAATTTTATTAACAAATTTTTATTCAAGTTTTGTTTATATTTGTAAAAATTAATTATTAACCATTGGTAAACTTTAAAGAAACTGAATAATTTAAATATCACATTTTCAATAAAACAATTCAGAAAAAATCAATCATTTCGATAGTATACTAAAAAACCTAATGAGAAAAAAGTAATTCAGATATTTCTATATTGAAAGCAGAATAAAATTAAACATCTGAATTTTCCGATATTTTTTTATGATTGTCATGATAGTTTTTTCTGAAAATGTTCCGGGGAGCATTAAGAACAAAATCTGAAAATAATTTACCATACGTCATAGTATATTATATTTCAAGTAAATACGCTTTGTAGTTCGTTTTTTTTTTTTTATTATCCCACAGGAACCCAATATTTTTTCGTATCTAATCTAGATTATAAACTATCTATGTGTCAAATTTCAGTTAAATCCGTTTCAAGTTCTTTCTCGACAGTCCAGCGGCAAAAATATTAGCTTAATATCTACATTCCACTATGTACAATACACATACAGTACCAACACTTATGATTATATTTTTACAACGTATTGTACTTGTAACTTACACTATAGTATATACACAAACACACTCACTTAATGTAATATATACATACATGGAAATAATCTTTTAAATATAGTTATTTTAATTGTTTATCTAAACGACGTGGTGAATTCATTCCATTTTTTTTAGTTATTCAGAACATATTCTTCTAGCAGATATAATTTTATTTTGCATCAAAACGGCAACATTCTCAACTAAAGACAAACAAATTTGTCTCACGCTTTTCCCGTACTACGCGCACTCAAATGTAATTTTAACAATTATCACAAAAATGTTATTTTTACGTTGGATGCTGTAAGTCGTCTTCGAATTTTATCAGCGTGAGTAATTGCATTTAAGAATCTATATTCAAAGATTTCTTTACATTTTGCTTTCATGATTCAACTTCCTTAACCCTTTTGTGTGAATGCGTAACAAACAATCAAACATGCAAACACACAAACTTTCGCATTTACATCAATAGTATAGTTTTTTATTTTCATAAGCAATGACATATTTTACACGATAAATAGTTGTCTCACTTACAAGCGTCGCGCTAATAAAATTTTTAATCACATTGTGAATCGCCTCTTTTCTCATCTCATCCTGTATTTCTCATCGATACATAAACCGGTTATCAAAGAAATGGCATATTAATATATACTTTACTTCACGATCTGGTTATATACATTTTTTTTTTATATTTGGTTTGAACGAACAAGTGAGGCGTTAAGGTAAGAAGGTATTGTAAGTGATTGAAGCCCCATAAAGTTATGATAACAAACAACATCACAAACTTGGATTACCTTCATCAATATATTTATATTATTTGTTATATCATCCGATTTACGTAACTTCATATAATGTTAGTGTCAAATACATCATACGAATGTTTTATTATTATTATTATATAACATTGTTATGACGGTATATTATGATGGTACTTACTCAGTATGGTTTGTGTTTTGTTTGGTTTTTTTTTTGCTTTGTACCATGTCATATGTACCATTCCGTACGCTGTGGCAATCGTTTTATTGAACTTATTTGACCTCTATATATACATGTGAATTAGAAATGGAGAAATATATACATATAACTTACAGATACTGGCTTTTGATTCCGCATTGAAAAAAAGTGTGTTAAATCAACACAATTTAGGTGTTGTTTACGGTACACACAAATTAATGTATATTATCTACATAGAAAAAATATTTGGAATTTTTCACACAAGTACCCAACAGCTTTAAACTTCAATAAAAGGAGTATATTTTTTATGTAGCAAACTTATTATGTGAAAAAGTGAGGTTAGTTAACCATTTAATATAATTATAAGACTTTTCAAAATCAAGTAGGGTAAAAATCTACACACAAATTTTTCATACAGACCGTTTTTGACTTTGCAATTAGGAGTTTGTTAATTAAAATTAACGTTGCATCTGGTTTATTAAATTGTTATTGGGGAGAACAAAATAACCGCCTTTACTTCTGATTCTACGAGTGTTACTATAAAACCTTTCTTGTATAGGCTTAAGAGTCACGAATTATTTGCCTCGATTTATTTTCTTTTTGAAGTTCTAGGTGCTTATGTTTGTAGTTTGAATGTCCGATTTCATGTCATACAAGAACAAAATTGCAACTTAAAACGAATGTAAAAAACAGTGAAATTAAAGACCAAAACCATCGGTTATGTTTGATGTTCTAGGCGGCTATATTTTCAATCCAAAAATAACACTACTAATATAAACTCTGAATTAATGCTTTTAAACGAGAACAAAATCGGTGTGTTTTCGGCATCTCAAGCAAATTCGTGTAATATAGAGTGAGAGAAATAAAAGACTAAAACCCAAAAAAAAAAAGAATCAAAATACTTGTTATAACTTTAATGTATCCAAAAATGTATCCAAAATTTCAAGTACTAAATGTTTCGATTCTCCTTGATTTTCAAGTCATTTTATTTCTTTTGAATATAAATCGATTCTAGAAGAAATTGGAATATTTCTAGAAGTAAGCTTTGTATTTCTGTATAAAGATGGAATATTATTTCTTTTGAATATAAATTGATGAATTGCTTAGGCATATTCTAAGCTCAAATAAAAGAATGTTGAAGCCCCTCCCAAAAAAAAAAAAAAATGGAAAATGATTATTTTATCGATTCTAAAAGAAGAAATTAGTTTATATTTAGAAGTTAGCTTTGTATTTCTGTTTATAGACGTCAATGGAGTGTATCAGATTTTCGTTCATACTTGTTTCTAGTGTAGTATTTATGCGAACTTTTCTATTAGCTACTTTTTTTTCCTCCATCAATGCCATTTTTAACATCAAATTTCTTTGTTGATTTATTATTTGTTGTTTTTTAACTTGCTTTTTATTTTAACTTCCTTCATACATACCTGATGATCGTGTATTGTATACAATTTTTTTTTTTTTTACTTGAATTGAAACATATTTCTGTATTTGATTTGGATATTTTTTTGTCAATTTTTAACAATACCTGTTTTTTCTTTTTGCTTTTTCTCTTTCAACTAAAAAAAAAAAAAAAATAATAATAAACAACTTTATTCGGTCGTCAAGTCATGTGTATGAAATCAAATTTTTTAACTGACTTTAAAACAGATGTAGGAGATCTCTAAATTGAATTTTGAATGTTTCTTTCTTTGAAGTTTTCATTGTTTTTTCACAACATAAATTTAGAAATGAACAATGCAAATTCAATTAATTTTAGTTTAATTTTCTAAACGTGTGGATATTAATTATTTTTACAGAAATGGAAATTACAATTTGAAAAGAATATTATTTTATTTTACCTCTTATTTTGTAAAAAAAGATGGCGCTGAAAATCGATACGAAATATACACTGTAGTTAATGGAAGTTTCTGCTCTATAAAATCCTTGGTTAAATGTCTATATTCTGCATCGACAAAAATTAACAAACCTTTCACGTTTCAATTATTCTTATTCAGTAGTATTTTTTCTGAAACTATAAAAACTTATAACCTTTGATCATTGGAATATGTGGGAACCGAATATGTCAGCAAATTCAAAAGCTGGGGAAGCTCGTTGGAAATAACTCGAAAGATGTCGAATGTAAGAATTTGCGAACTGCAAAATATACCTGAATTTAAGCATCCCAAAGAAGATCAGTATTGGGTAGGGAAAAGAACTTGTGATTCTATAAAACTTTGTAGAAGCTTTTTTTCTGTTTATTAAATTGCCTGTGAGTTTTAAATATATCATTTTTGTTGGATATTTTTGGCCCAACAGTTACGAAAATAGCATCCAAATAACGACTGAAACGCAATTTATACGTTATTGTTGAATATAGTATTTTTACATGGATAACTCAAACCAATTGCAAGAAATTTTTTGGAGAGTAGCTTTCTAATTGTAAAATAAATGTTATTTTTGTATTTTTAATGCTTTATGCTCCCACTCTCTGTTGAAAAGAGCTTTTACAAATTTCATATTGAAAATAAAATGATACAGAAACTGTATTATACTTGTATTTTAATGCCCAGTAAATTGAATATTAAAATTAAAACGTAAAATATTTCATTAAAAAATAATTGAATTATGTGTTAACAGAGCTTAACGTCATTCACGTTCGAAGGAAAAATTTTAACACTTTGTTTTTGTAAAAATAGAAAATTATTCTTAATTAATATAAAATATAAATTAATTTTTAAAAATAATTTTCACCTTGAATATGCATTCATTAAAAACATTTATAATTTTTTTAATTTAAACTTTAATAAGACCTATACAGTAAGTAATAAGTGTTTTACGTCAATTCAAAAGAGGCACAATCTTGTGCCAAAACCAATGTTTATTTAAATTATTTGTATATATAATAAATGTTTGCGTCAAAAACAATAATGCTTTTGTGAAAATAAATGTGTGAATTTTTTGTTTCAGTTTATTTTTATCGTAATTTTCACACTAAAAATATAGGACAAATATTTGTACAAAAACAAGGAAATGTTTATCAAAATTTTGGTTTTGTCGTAAAAATTCATATATATTCATTATTTTATGACCTTGATTTTAATTTATAATTTTCGTGGCAATAAACTGTCCAACAAATTTAATTATGATTTACAAGTTACGAAAAAAGATTTAGAACATTTAATAAGAACAAGTAATTTACATCATATGATAAGTTCTGCTGTCTAAAAATTGAATTTAATCCAATACAAGGAACCTGCGTAGAACTGAGAACATATAGTACTTTTTCTGGTTATTAGACAAATTTATAAAGGCAAGTTTTATAGTTAAGTAAACTTTTAAGTACTGACGCTTTTATTAGTGATGAAAATTTGTTTCAACTAAATTGGAATGGGTAAGAAAAATTTTACTTGATAACGTCAGATTGTCAGAGACAATTTACATGCAAAAATGCTGTTGAAAAATGCCAAAAAATATGCAGGATTTTATTACAGGAAGTTAAGCTTGATTTTCAGATCGTGCTTGTCCTTAATCTAACAATTATTTAAAGGAATTTTTTTTATTCTGACGGTGTGTGATGGTTTTTCTGCCTGTTTGCAAGTTTGTGATCCTTCTACCTCCTAATTTCACGTTAAGAATCGTCATATTATATTTTTCCGTATCCTAAAATCGTTTCCTGTAAAATAAAAAATAACGTACTTCAGAAGATAAAAGCTTAATTTTTGTTTGTTTGCAAATTTGTGTCCTTCTCATGCCTTTACTCTCAAATCGTTTGATAATATTTTGTTGCTTATCCTCATTATTTTATTCAAATTAAAACAAAAATCGTTAGATTAGTATAATGAACACTTTTCAACACGTAATCAATCTACCATATCTTAATTTGACGCGCTCAATCTATTCTGATTTGGTGGAAGTACTAAAATTTACTCTAGACTTTCAAATTGAGCTCCCCGAAGTATTTTGAGAATATTCACTGGAATTCTAGGATTTTGACTACATAAGTTTTGGATTGGAAAAAAATCATTAAGATAACGCGGGTTGAGTAAGTACGGGAATGTTTAACCTTTTCATTTTTCAATGGCATGTGAAAACCTGATAAAACAATTGTTTATTTTCCTTCGAATTGGAATTCCATCACAGTACTAAGGTTTATAAACTACTAAATCTATTCTCCTATGCACACAATAATAGTATCTCAATAACAGTTGGTTTAATAGTAAAATAGTCGAACAGATATAGAATTGAAAACCACAATTGTACCAGGTAATAGTAATTGCAAATTCTCAATCTATCAAATATCTATTATATAATAGTTAAATAAACTAGAAATCAATCGGTAGTAGGTAAATTCTAAAGGTGAAAATACACTACGGTTAAACTTGCTCAAATATCGCCACTTATATAAACTGCATTGATAAAGATGGACCTGAAGTGTGGAAAAATACAGCACTGCATTCTGCCTATTCTGCCTATAAAATCGTGTTAAGAATAGCTTGAATATTAATCATCCGGATATTTTGGCTCCAATGTTTGGTCCAATTTACTTGCAACCCTCTCCCTTTCTACTTTTTCGATATACTATAAGATTTTCAGGCACGGATCCTAAATTTGCAGCACGGAGCTAAAATTGGGGAGAGGGTCTATTATTTTTTGTTAGTTTTATATTTATTAATAAAAAAATTATCCACACATTCTTAACTCAAACAAAAGTCAAGTCCAAATTTTGTCGAAAAATATTGAATTTTTAATAAAATACAATGATGAGGCAGGCATAATGACTAAGAATATTTTATTACTTCATTTGAAGCGATTTACTTCACGAACAGGGGACTGAAGTTATTTTGTTATTTTAAATCTTAAAATAAGAGCAAAATAAAAACGTTTTAAAAATCATCATCATCTGTATAGAGATTACATTTAAAATTCCATTTACAGAAAAACATAGAACATAATGTTTCAAAGATTATAATTTCCCACATGACCACCATCCCAAATCCACATTTGAAGATTTGGAGCTATTTTAATACAAAGGAGCTGTTTTACGTAAATTAGACAAAAAAAAAAAATTTAGAAATGTTTAGAAAAATACACCTTATTTAATTATCACTAGTTGAATTTAAAAATAAAATGTTTGTTTCCAATGTCGGTTTATAAAGTAATTTTGATTTAAAAAGTACAAAAATAACGTACATTTTACTAGGTTAAATCAAATTTTCTTATGTATATTGTATGCGTACCTGAATTTAGTACATTACATTCAAAACAACCAATAATTATTTGCATAGAATGGACGAACATTTCCCATCTAAATCTACATAATGTTGTGTTTAATATGAGGTTCATTAACAATTTTGTAATTAATATCATCAATTCGCAATTCAATATGATTTGTCGTATATGTCGTATATGTTTGTACATTACTGAACATCATCTCTTTATATAACCGGAAATTAAAATATTTAAACTTTTTAAATTAAAAAAAATATTTTTTTTTTGATATAAATTTAATGACTTTTTTAATCAATCTCTGATAAGATTGATTTATTTACTTACTTGTAAATAAATGTTGTTATAAAATGCTTTTTATGTATAACATAGATAACAGAAAATGAATTCCAGGAAGTTTCGATGAGAGATTTTCTTAAATTTTTGGTGTTAGGTTTAACAAAGCTTCACCAACAGATTGTCCAAGTGAACAATTACATAAGGATTTACATCAGCGCGTTTTATCTTTGAGTGGATGTCCAAGAATGGGAATCTTGGAACAGGAGAGGTCGAATATCGTTTCTATCTCCTTTCCACAGATATAAACGTCTGTCAAGCTCACTGTCAAGCCCATACGTTCAGCAAGTTTGCTTCCTAGCCAATGCTTTATAATAGTCGTTACAACAAGTGCGTTCGTTTCTCACCGAAAATTGGTTTTTATTTAATTTTGAAAAGCTGTAAGTTACAATAGGCATTGAAGTGGCTAGGTGGAAAAGTATCCTTCATGCTTATGGTCCAGAGATTTTATTTCAGCTTACCGCTCCTTGTATCGAAAAATTCTATATTTAAAAAATGGCGATATTTATTTTTGTTTATAATAAAGTTTATTTGATTTTCCAAATATCCTCTTTAAGGATGAGATTTGCGAAATTGCAAGGTAATTATAAAGTTGTACTTTTGGGAAGTTTTGACAAAAAATGTGTTATTGGAAATTTGAGAATTAGTTAGACCTACTTGCTATATATCGATAATATATGGTTACATATTTATGCAATATATTTTCAAATATTTGATGTCAAAGATGAATTAGATATATCCATGTTTAATAATCATGATATTGATGATAGAGATGTTAAATATTTAACTATCAAATTTTATTTTATTAGTAGTTCATATGTTAAGGTTTCATTAGTTGTAAGTATAAAGCAAATTTAGGTAATAAGACTAAGGACAATACGTTCAAAGACAGTTCATACAAGTTTCGTCAAAGAAATAATGTGTAGTTATTTTAAACGTTTAATTTGAATAATTCTGCGTTATTTTAGCGTCAAGCGAGCACACACCAGCTGATTATGAGACGACACACTCGTCATTTCTAAATATTGTGCCATACCAGAATATAATGTACCATTTTATTTCGCCTCATACTGTCAGAGATTGTGATCATACATCAGAGAACGTCTATAGCACGGTATGCGGATCATGATAATTTTTGGTTTGAAAATCTTTTTTCATAAATTTTTATCGATACGTGTACTTATACATCATGTATGACTTATTTGGAGTCCTAAATTCTAAAGTCTTGTTCATGTTTAATAGTATTCAAACTGTAAACGTTAACGGCTTACAGAAAACTTTTAACAAATAGCAGCAAAACATTATTTTCACAATGCAAAAGGTTATTTGCGTAATATTTTGTGTTAAACTCAGGGTATGTGTTTGTTTTGAAAACAGGAAATTTGAAAATAGCTGAATGCAACCTCTAAGTCTTGTTTACATTGATCAAGTAATTTAGTCAAGTAGCAAGCTGTTTAGTACTAATCATTTAACACTTGATCAAAAATCGTCCACATTTATAGTTTGACTGTGGTGACTGTGACTAACATCAATTAAATTTTATACATATTCCCTCATTTGTTTTGTGTTATATGTATGTGAAAACAAGTACCAGACTGTTGTGGGTACTACTTGCACACAAAAAATAGAATTGTACTAAACAATTTGACTGAACAACTTTACTAAACACATGACTAAAATATTGTTGTTCGCATACGTAAAGTGATTAAACTTGGTAGATCAATGTGAATAAAATTTTATTTGGATTGCACAAATATTTCATGTAAAATTTATAAAACTCTTTAATCTTTTACAAAATTAAAAATTATTAAACCACTTTTAACTCTCTGCCGTATTATGTCAGAAATTTAAATTGATTTTTCACTTCTTTATGTAAAAACGATCTTTAAAGTAGTCAAATCTGTCATAATTAAATTCAGAAGTTAAGAAATGATCTTATTTACCTAAATTGGTTGTACACTTTCAATAAACATAATTTGGATAGTGTCCAAATTAAATTATTTGTATATTGTCATCATAATTCATAGACACATTCACCTCATTTCCGATATGAATCTCTAATTGTATTTTTAGATATAGTTTATCGTTATTTTTTATGGTGTATTCTTATGTCTAGGTCTATGCTCGTTAAATGCAATTGTTAGATATTTTGAAATAAGATATTTGTTATAGTTTTTTTATTATAATTATTTAAAATTCCGTACCAAAATTTACGGAGTTATTTTCAAAATGATGTTTTAAGTTTTGGTAATTTATTTTGATTGTAAAAAAATACATTTCACCAATATTTAAACCATTTCATTTCTTTCAAATTGTTTTTGAGTTGTTGGCTAATCTTGGGCTAAAAAATTCATAACATTGATTAATAGTCTATAAAAGTTTATAACCTTGATTAATAGTCAATACGGGTAATATTTTTAATTATATTAAAAATATTAAACTATGTCTGCGATAACAAAAATTATTAAAACTCTGAAATTTGGATTGAATAATATAAAACGTTTGGTAACTTATTAAAATAACCTGTTACTTTTGAAACTAAAATTATACTCTACTGGTATATGAGTATATGCAGATTTATTAAATTTAGTTTTAAGTTTGTAACGCTTGAAAATATTGAATACACTACCAAAATATATTATATTTAAGGTCGTAAAATTACTTAATTATTCAATTTTTGTTTTGACCTTCTGTCCGTCACGAAATAGCACCAAAACAAAAAGAGATGCTAAATTGTTAGTTTTGTGAAAAAAATCTTTATCAATGGTCAGTTGGGTCCCATGGATCTATGACTATAAGATATAGAATAAAACGTCTTTATATTCTCCACAATTTCAGCTCAAATTCAGTTTATTTTCATATAACTATACAAAGCATGCGTTTTTATTAATGTAACAGTATTTACAAAACAGATTATTATGTAAGAAATTCATATAGGGGATAAGTATTTAGGGTATTTTATTAACGTTAAAAATAATACAAACTTTGGCACTCGGAATATGTCTCGTATTTAAACCATTAAATATGTTAGATTTTTATTTTGAACTATTATATTGTAACTATATCTTAAAGTTTGGATTAATTTTATTTAATCTCTTCAACTAAACATATTTTCTATTAGTAGCGACTAGAAAAAGTAGACATTTTTCAAACATTTTAAAGTATGTATACTTACACTTCTTGAACTATCAGTAGTTAGTTTGAATTGAAGTATCTCTCTACCATATAGAAACAAACCTAAGTGCTTATGCTAAGTGTTATTTATATACCGACTTTGTAAAATAATATCATAATAAATCATGTAAGAAATGGCTGAAGTGTATTATAATATCGTGATACTTAATTTAAGTTCAGTATGTAATAAGTATTCTGGTAAAACTCCTTCGTAATGATGTGATAGGTTAGTGCACATACATACACATTGCACGAAGATATGGTCATGTTTACTGCTGGGTTTATACAAAATGTATCAGCACCTTGAAATAGATTTTCCTTGAGAATGTTTGCAGTTTTTGTAAATTAAATCATATTAACTAATTAATTATTATCAGATTTGATGGTAATTATTAGATTTGATAATCAGGTAGTGCATATCGAACTATTCTTCCCTCCAGCATGATCATAATCTTTTTATAAGGAAGAAAATTTTGTCATACCTCTTTATCAAAATTGGTTTATGTGTTTCAATATCAAACTTACAATCTTCAACGTGACAGGAAACCGGAGGACTAGTAGAGTAATGCTTTTCATTTAAAAATTGCGTAAGATTAGTATTGAATTTGGCGACAATAAAAATATAAATGCTTAGAAACAATAAATTAGAAATAATACTTTGATGAAAATCCTGCACGGTTAGTTGAAATTGAATACAGAATGGATTTCCTCAAGTTATGCTGATTTAATACAGTCTGCTCAGTGACCAAACGGAAATAACCGTCGCTTACCAGCATACTATTATATTTATTTTTCCAACATACTAGAATATCCCGGCACATCTAAATTTTAAGATTACTCGGTTCTCGTCGAATGACTAGGTTTAATTTTTGTTTTTTAAATTTTATTATTTAATATTCCTATTGTTATATAATTTCGCTTTTGTATTGTATCATTCAACATGAAATATTTTCAATTTCCACAGTTATAACGAATCGGGAACTAAATTTTCTGGTAAATAAGAAAACTAAAGCATTAAAAATTATTTAAAATCTTAAATTTCTAAACCACTGTGATATTTCCACACTGACCTGATACTATTAGTCATTCAAATCACACAAAAAAGGTGGTGGATGGGTGTTGTGCTCTCAACAATCTCCAACTAATCCAATTGGAGTGTATAATAGCTCACTGATGATAGGTCTTGAGTCACGGAGTGCTCTATTGATAAGGATTGAAAATATTGGAATACAAAATTAGCATCGCTTTTTACTATAACTTTTGAATATAATATATTTGAGCTTTGATTACTATCATAATTTTTTGTTTTTTGTTTCAGGTATGTCCTGTAGACTTCGTTTGGTTTTTGAAGATTTTCGTTAAAAGAAAATGGATGAGAGGCCCAGCAAATAAACTGTTTTTGATGCAGATAAAGTATAAATATCATTGATACTTTATTATACATGCTTTTATGTTAATTTATAAATATAATTGGCTGGCTAGAACGTCCACCCGGCCACTCGGAACAGTTTTCATCAATATTTTTAATATATAGATTATTGTTTTAAAAAAAAATTTTGATTTTTTACCATTATTGTTTTTGAATATTTACTCCTGAAACAAGCAGTATTTTTATTATATGGTTACTTGCATATTACATGGTTTATTTGTATAAAATGCATTCAATGAGAGTTCGTTTATGGAAGTTAATTGACTATAATAAAGTAATAGTGAAGCGAGTGTATTATAACACATGCAAAATAAAAATCTATTATAGGTGTGCCTAAAGTTTTCCTTGTTTGGTATAAATTATGCTTCTTTATACTGGAGAACTCCCGATTATCTCTGCATAGGGTATTGTATATTATCAATTTTCTGTACGATGCATTAATTTATTTTTTTTTACTACCTGAAGGAAGGTATTATTGCTAATCACTTAAGTATTGATGGTTATAATTTATGTTTTATGTCTTTAGGCTGCCATATGGTAGATTGTTCCAGCAAACGCATACTTATTATGATTACATGTTCCCTTGTAGAAATATATATTGATAATGGAAAAATTAATAATGTACTAACGATAATTTGAAATTTGATTACAAATCGATTTATGAGATTGAAGGCAGGTAATTTCATCGAATATATTTACCCTTATGCTGTATACTTATATTTGTGGGTCAATAATAGAAAATTATGTTCTTTAGAGAATGAACTGTACTGACTAAATAGATTCTAGTTTATATTTTCAAATTCAAAATTTGATATTTATATTTTCAATTAATCTTTTAGAATAATTTTTGACACTTTCTCCTGGTCTTAGTATTCCGAAATCTGAAAATGAATTTGCTCAGCAATGGCAGCTGTTGTATTGGATATTTTTATATTATTATCTGGTAGATCCTTTTTTCAAAGCGTGGTTAAGTTTAATATTAATATATTTATATTTCATGTTAAAATTGAGTGGAGTAAAAGTAAATTGGAAATTTTAAGCACATAAAATATTTTATTTTGAGAAAATCATAATTGGAAGCTATGACAAATATTCTCATATATCCTGCTTCCAACCCATTTGTTCAACGAACTTGGCCTGCTTTTGTTCATGCGATCTTGGTTGTATCTCTTTCTGGTTAGTATGATCTTGACCTGACTAAGGCTGACTTTTTCAGTCTTCATACCCGAATATGCCTAAAATAATATCAAATAGGATAAGAAACCACAACTGCTCCTGTCCACCTAAATCTTTTGGTTCTCTGTACACAATTTTAGAGCACTGCATCACAGGATGCCGTCTGGCTCAAGTTGCTGTGGAATATCCATCCAGTGCAGGCGATACTATCGGATCTTATCGAGATCAGTCATCACGTAAAAAGCCCACAACTTCTCCAACGAAATTTTTCCCCTAATGAATAGATCCAAATTTTCAGATCCCAATATTTTATATCTAATACCTAGATGATTTCTATAGGTGCAAATAACGTGAATAGGGATTTCAGTATCCTCCAGACACGACCTACAAGCAGGATTATCTGAGACTCCAAAATTGTGAAGGTGGTACTTCAATCAAAAGCATCCTATCAGGAGACCCACTATTATTTTTAACTGTACCCTGGTGAGTTTCAGCGGTGCCGTTGACGAAGCTAGTAATCCTTAATACATGATATCACAGAACATCTTGCTATAGGAATAACACGTTAAGCTTAGAATAATTATAGATGAAAACAAATTAATGGCAATTAAATTGACAGGTGTAAATAATTCTATGAAAATAAAAAGTCATAAAAGTTGAATTTGTTAATTGTTGAGTGTTTTAAAGTTAAAATAATTTATTTAAAGTATAATGATTAAAGAGTAAAAAATGTTTTTGATAAATTCCTGAAATGTATAATTATTAAAAAAGAGAGGTTAAAATAAAGAAAAAAGAAGTTAAAATATTTGAAGGTAAACAAATAGGTTTAGAAAATTTGTTAATTCGATTTTGAAAATTTGAATCAACATGGTTCTCGCTATGTGCTATTCTTCACATAACTCTTTAGAGTTTCCAATGTAAAATAAATCTATCACCTTCCATTCTTCCAGCTCCAAAATCTCTTGTAAATTTCTCAACGTCTATATGGCTATACACACGTATAAAGGTGATAACCGACCAATGATGCTACTTAAACTCTCAAAGTATGTGTGGTATAGCTAGCTAGCTATACACTATGTTGAAACCAGTGGTGTGTCGTACAACTATATGCTTACCACGAGGTGATGACACCTCCACCCTCATACGATAGGTAAATACGCGTTCGCTAAGTAGTTGTGGAAACATATATGCAAATTTGATCATGTACTTGGTAATTGTAGTGTAACCACCACCTGTGTTATACCGCATCTATCTATCTATCTATCTATCTATCTATTCCATACAGTTATGAGTGTGTACGTCTGCCCTTCTGTCCTCTATTGTGAGATATTTACATAACATTTTGAATAAATATCATAGGTACACTTAGTGTGTGTCTCACCTATATGTATATGGTGTTGCTAGATACTTTATGGTAGTAATAGTATGTAGAAGGGTATGTTAGATAAATGTGGATGCATGGTAAGTCGTCTAGGTGGGCTCATCGAAATTTTTTTTAATAGTTATTGTTCTTATTAAATGTTAATGTATCTATAAGGTTTCTAATATTCCTTACATATGCAGTTTTAAAGAGTATATTAATTTTAGTCTAAAGTCTGTAGCCTTAGCAAATATTGACCACAAAAACACATTATTGGAATCGCAGTTCTTAGAATCATCTATCTAGATTTGTCCGTCCGCCCATAATTATAATGACTCAAAAACTTAAAGATATAGCAAAAATTAAATTATGAGTTTAAGTTCGTGAATGAGCAAAATTGATTCATTGGGTTCAATAAATCCATGGTCCAATTTTTAAATTATAACAGGTAGTACAAAAATGTTTGCTCAGTGGAAAGACTCCACTTTTGTTGAGATATTTTAATATGTAGACATTATAAAATGTTTGTATTCCCCACCATATTGGCTCAAATTTATCTAAAAAACACGTATACAATAACAACAGAACACATAATTTCAATATATATTATTTTTATTATATATGTATTTTATAAATGTATAGACAGGATACTTACAGTATTTTATGACTGATACTTAGCCATATGTTGAGTATCAAAATAATAAACTCTGTTAGTTGTTATATTCACTTGGTTAAATATGACCTTTGTTGCAATTAGTGATTTATTTTAAAGACAGGCTTAAAAATAGCAGGAATTCTTATCAATCTCCAACAGGATTTCCAACATTAGCTAACCATAGTGTGAGGGAAGAACTGGCATAATAACTTTAAAATCCTTTTGAATTTTTTATCTAACAGAAATGTTGTAGAAAAAAGTGAAAATTATGGCTTATCATGGCAACTTTCTCATATACAGTATTTGGTGATGTCGATATGTTAAGTCAGCTGATGCCGGAATTTTCTGCATTGTTTCTGTTAATTATAGAGACAGTGCAAAACCAACAAGTGAAAATTATAACTTACGCGTCATTACAGAAAAACTCTCGTAAGCAGTAAATTGTTTAAATACCCTGTAATTTCAATAATATTTTGGATTTCGAATTAAAGGGCTGTTATGTTGAGAGTCATAGATTATGCCAACTAGCAGCTTCATTTCAATTGGTGCATCTTAAAACTAGTGAGAATATGGACGTTCAAAATACGTAATTAAACAAGCATAATTGACGTCACACATGTTCATCTCCATAGTGATTAACATAAGGGTCATTTTACGGTAAAAGGTCCTATCGGAGTCCATAGCTTTTATATACATTAATATTCACTTTTCTTCAAAATTTAAGTTAAATAATGTTAGTATACACAAATGAGTTGATTGTGAATAAAAATGTTATATAAATTACATTAATATATAAAAATTTTGTTGTGCGATTTTTCTATAGAAAATGATCGCTTTTCGTAGAATCACTTATTAAAATATTTACAAGAAAGAGATGGTAAAATATCTTTAAGTGCTTATAACTTATTTTAAGTTCCAAATTTTGTTTCGTATTTCATATTTTGAAGTTTCAAATAGCAAATTGTTCTCGAATTAGGACATTTTTTCAGTTTTTTAAAATGCGGTTTATTACATAGTTTAAATCACCTTATCATTTGATATGGAAATGCATACAAGAAAATGATGTATACCGTAATAGACACAGACGAAATATTAGCTACTAGGCACAAGGCATACACACATACTATACGTAAATAGTATTTTAGACCGCTTGTTTGCGAATGAGAGTGTGTTTGTGTGTGTTCAGAAAATAATGAATTTTAAAACAACTTACACTTCAAATATAATAAATTTTAGTAATTGCACTCACTACCGGATTATTTTATACCCACGGGCATATTTTAATTATAGAGCCATGTATTTTTTATATATTTATTTTTTGCTACTGTTTAATGGTTTGGGATGGCTGCATGTTAAAATATGTGTGTGTATATGTTGTGTGGATTTAATGGTAGTAGAGTCTCATCTTATGGGGCAACGGAAAAAAATTAAGTTTTTACATAAATTAAATTAAATATTTGGTTTAATTAGCTTTTATTTTCATTATATACCTTTCTAAATTGTTTGGGAATTAGGCATAAATGTTAATTTGTTGTATTATTTAATTAACATTTTTATATCCAGTTTACATAAGAAAACCAACCCGTCATTTATTAGACAGACATTAGCTTAACACGTGACTTCGTTCACTTTGAAATTCAATTGGGTCTTTGACTAATACTGAATGTGCTTTATTTCACATCCAAATGTGAAACTATACTCAAAATAAAAGTAATTAGCAACTTAAAATTGTTTCAAAAATAAAGTAGGTATAAGCGCTTAAAGACTATTTTCCATCTCATTTTGCTTTGTTTTTAAAGGTTTAAAAAATTACTCAAGATTTTAAAAATGGCGCTGCTCTCTTGGATGCAGATCAGATGAAAAAATTGTGGAAAAGATCAAAAGTTAAGCAAATTGGAAATTAGGAACATTGTATTCTCAGGTTACTGACAAACTCAAAAACAAAATTGGGACATAAGGAATAGAAGGAATTTTTGGAACGAAAAAAGAACCACATAAAGAAACATTTTTAATACTAATAAATTAGTAATTTTAGTAATCCAAATAAATACGAATTTAATTTTATTCTAAAGAATGTGTATTTCTTGGTTTTGGTATGTTTTTATACAACATGAAACATTAAAAACGAATCCATTACTCTAATTTCAAGTGTACTTTTGTAAAAACTTTGGACATATTTCAAAACTGTATTAAGAAATGTTATTTGTATGGAAAACAAATTGCAATTATATATATGTATGTAATCGGTGAAGTGTTTTGAATGTTATTTGATTAAGGAATCGTACTACAAATATAAGAACCTCTTATTATCTGTATTAACTTGGTAACCAATAGACAGATTCTTAATAATAGGTGAAATATTTAATGATTAATACAGGAAATATACTCTTTTTTTTAATTCCATGTCATCGGCCTACTTTTTCAACTTTATTTTTAATTTTCAACTTTTTTTCAAGGTGACTTAAGAGACGTTTACTGAAAATCAGACAGATAGCAAAGAGAGTGGTTAAGTTTGGTACGAGGAAAATCGGTTAGTGAGATCGAATGAATTCTAAATCTTTTTTGGAGAGCTCAATTTTTTAAAAGCTTCGTTTGGTTTGAATTTCTTTTGCCATAATTGTAGTCCAAATTTAGATAAATAATATACGCAATATTATAATACATATTATTATATCTTTTTATATTATTAATAATTATATATTTAATCCATATGAATTATGTAACAATGTTAATAATTTAAAATAATGTTTACATTTATTTTTCATGATTTATTTAAACAATTAACACTGTTGCTAGTTACATTCCTTTGGTATTTATTCTGGTAAAAATAATCTGGTTACGATCAACTTCGTTATTATTTATTGAACCCTAAAACAGTTGTTTAATTTGTTTGATAGAAACTTCAATTTGTCAAAAATATTTCCATTAATTTATATAAAACTTTTCTTTTTTTTTGAGAGATTTTCAATTTATATTGTGTGCACTATATAGAAGAAATGAAAATATATTGTTGTGGTAAAAATTGTAATAGAAATCTATGGAAAATACCTACATACTTCTATTATACACATATTGAAGAAACGAATTAAAAAGAAAATTATTTTACTATATATATGGGAGAAAAAAAATTATATACAATAGCCTCAAATAGCCTCTATGTATAAACTAAGAGCCATAGACGGATGTACATTGTGTGTCTCCATATTAAATGTGGCGCGTTTTAGCTAAACGAAAATGATGTTAAAAATATTAAATTTTAAATTATAGTTTTTCAAATTCACATCATTGGTCAAATTTTGTAACTTATCGTAAATTTCGGTATTCGGTAAAAATTTTTATGAATCTGTTGGAGTTAAAATTCAATTACTTATTGTTAATTAATAATGAAGTATTCACAATTAAACTTTTAATTTTTCTTTGCATTTTTGTTTTCAAAAAAATTTAAAGATTTCAAAAATTTTAAAATAAAATATAACCGCTTTAAAATAGTACTGTGCCGCACGGGCACTAAACGGAAATCCGACACTGCTAACAGCTTTGTCTGCATTTGCGCGTAACCCTTTTAGTATTTACTGAGATAAATTTAAGAGCGATGTGGCCCAGTGTTATTGCATTGGTCTTTCAATTCTAAGGTTCCTGGTTCGATTCCCTGTTGTACATGACTTTGGAAATTAATAGAGACGAACGTACTATCTGTGGGTGAATTCTTAAAAATTTAATATCTGTGTCAGAAACCAATTTCACATTAAATATAATTTGTTCTCTTCTGTTCATTATTTGAATATGCAATGTAAAAAACGTTAATCGATATTCTTTTTGGTATTGTTGTCTTTTTTAATAAAATCGGAAACGATTTTGAACGCTTACCTAAATGAGATAAAGTTATGCTTTACTTTCAAAAAACAATATCACTAATAGCGTAATAAAACTCAATTTGATAAGAAAATCTAAACGTCTCGGCTACCATTGAAGATTAAGTGGTAAATATGGAAGTAAGACAAAACCCATTTTATGGTTTGAGTATTAGCAAGTGCTGTGAACTTTCTGATGTTGTGTAAAAAACTTTTTTACGAACATAACACATACTTTTTGAAGTTATTCTTTCAAACGCAACGTGTGGTATATATATATGTATTTAACAAAAGCTTTCATTCATATTTTGCGATTAGTGATACCATATTATTTTAAAATGTTCACATTTTTCATTTCCGTGTTTGTAATTGCTTTTTTTTTCATTCGTTTTAAAGGAAAGTTTTTCTTTAGGTTTTTTCTTGGTTATTATATATACGAACTTTTTTTTTTTTTTAAATTTGTCTACGAAATTTTTCTCATTTTTTTTTTGTGGTATTTTCTTGATCGATAAACATTAATTAATGTCTTTGAGTTGAAATAATTTGATCATAAATATTTTAAAAAAGGTAACTGCAGAATAATTCAGACTTGAGTTTTTATATTTTATGTTAGCCGACCGAAATATTTTGATTGTAATAACGCAGTTTTTTTAAAAGTATACAACGTAGTATTTATTTCCTATCAACTTCATTAGATTTTAATGCCTAATATCTAATCCATTGATATTGTGCGTGGCATGCGGGTCTATGATCTCCAGAATTTGTTGATAAACTATAAGTGTGCCAAATGTCGTACTCCTCCGCCCGCCGAATGTTCGTATAAAGTGATGCAAAGTTTTTGCCTCACGTATTTATATACAGATAATATAATATGTGGCAAAAACAAAAGCATAGTATTAAGACTCATTTTACTTAGTCGGATAGTAGTTTATCAGAAAGTCGTAAACAAACGCATTTTTGATATATATAATAAAAATGGCTTGAAATGCGCTTGCGTACGACTATCCAACAACTATATAGAACGACTCGTAGTAGACAATTTTAAAGTATTTTGAATAAAATTCTAAAGAACTTTATTTTAAATAATTGATTTATTTAATTCCATTTAACTAAATTTAGATAATCCCTATCATGTTTTTTTTAGAACTATTTTATTTTTATATGCATGTTATTAAATCTAGTTAAAATAATTGTTTTCACAGTCTCAAATAATATTTATTATTTGTATTGTGTTATTAATGAATTGCATACATCCGAGAAATGGTTTTGGATAAGTACAGTAAATACATATACATACAGTATTGTACATAGACA
Organism: Chrysopa pallens; assembly: GCA_020423425.1. Taxonomy (NCBI): domain Eukaryota; kingdom Metazoa; phylum Arthropoda; class Insecta; order Neuroptera; family Chrysopidae; genus Chrysopa; species Chrysopa pallens. The sequence continues at coordinate 25,812,292 of CM035593.1, read as the reverse complement.
ATGAAATTTAATTCAAAGTTGTCCATTACGCTCTAGTTAATACATTCTCATCATGTGCAAACTGTTTGGACCAACAAACCCTTTAGAGCTTTTAGTATTAGTATTAGTATTTATATACTAGCTAGTATCGTACTTGTTAGTTAGTTAGTTAGTATATCTACATGGTATAAATAAATACTTTACACACCAACATCATTGTCATTTTCACATATATATATTCAATACACACTATATTAATACAGTTAGATGCTACTGTTGTGCTAAGTGTGCTACTCTTATCCTCCTAGTATACTGACGACAAACACCCCGGGGATAAATGCCAACGACAATATATAAACAACAATAACACTCAACATTTAGCTAGTTTTGTGTTTCGAATTTACAGTGTCATTTATTTTATTGATTATAGAAATTTTTAGCTGCTTATCAGCTATATAAATATCGTTCTTGCTATGAATATTATCAAAGAGAACTCTTGGGAGTTTTCGAATGAATTTTGACGTATTGCCCCAAATTTCTAGATTTTTGTATTTTTTAAATATTTCGACTCCAAAGTAGTTAATTTATGGTTGCTAATTTGGTATTGGTTTGAACTTATTTGTAACATAAAAAATTTTTTATCTAGAAATTTGGGGCATAAAAATCGAAATTTGTCGTGCTTGCTTACAAAAAAGAGAGGTGGGATTTAACAGTAAATTTTTCCTAGTTGTCTTGATAATTTTATTTCATACAGATTGTTAAAAATTTGTATGTTTAGCTTGCATAGAAAAGTTTTCCTATGTTCTTACTCTTCCTAGATCATAGAAAACACAATGGTTTTTTCAGAATTCCCGAGTTTAGGTTAACTTTGCATATGCATCACTCATAAGATACTTGTCAATTAAATATTATCAAAATCGAACAACGTTTTCGAAATTAAACAACATGTTAACATACAAAATAGAAAGAACTTCACTACGTTTGGTATTATTTACACATAGCTATTACTCAAAGTCGCCAGTCATTCAAAGCTTTTGACTATTCGAAAATTAATGGTATACATGTAGATTGGCTGACTTAAAGATTTTAAGGACTGTTGAAAAATGGAAATTTGGGCGGATAATTTATCATAATAGTGGTAGAATTGGTAGTGAAGTTTATACATTTCGATTTAAAATTGAAAATTTGAATTCAAAACAATTTGTATGCCGCAGGTAAAAGAGATTTCGGATATCATTTATTAATATTCTCAAAATTTTTTCAATTACCAATCGTCCTATAAACCAAAACTAGTATGCACTAACTTTACTGTAATTGAAATTGAATTAAATTCGTTGATAGATTAGAAGAGCAAAAAAATTCGAGAAAAATGAAAGGAAACTCTATACTGCAAAAAAATTTTACCATTTTCAAAAATTTAAAATATCACTCTTGTAACTTGAAGAAAGGATATAATATTAATTTATGAGAATTTTATAATTGTAATAAAAATTTTAATAAGTAAATATATACCGGGTGCTTAAAATAATATACTCACACTTAGAATAACGAGAAAAACATTATTTATATGTATAAATTGAAATGAAATACCTTGAATACACAAATCTTCTATTCTTCGAATAGAGAAGAAATGTAAATGTAAACGCAATCATCACGATAAAGGTCATGAGGAATATCGTGACCTTGTATTTTGATTATTTAGTGCGGTAAACTTTGTCTTTGAGAATTTCCTACAAAATGAAGTCCGTGGGTGTGCGGTCTTGGGAACACGTTGGGTTCCACGATACCACTTCGTTCAATCCATGTGTACGGAAAAGTTGCAATTAAGTGAGCACGCGGTGGTAGCACCATGTTAGCGATACGTAAAGTATGAGAATTTGAGACATCCTGTAATAGACTGATTGTGCGACATCTAATTGAATGAATGTTCCTGTACAATTGTATAAGATACATACATACTATGTTTTTATAAAACACATTTTTAGTTAAATATTATCATGTATATATATTATTATAACTATATTTGTTCACTGATGTATACAGTAAAGCTTATTTTTTGTACTAAGTAGTTAAAAATCAGCAAGCCATATAGCCTTAATAGGAAAGTTACAAGTATTTACTATATTGTATACTATAAATGAATTATGTAAATGAAATCGGGATTATAGGAAGTTATTTCTTGAAAAATTGTAATAGGTGACAATATTATGAACTAGCCAACACGTTCATGTTGAAATGAATTTCTGCATGGAAATGTTTATTTTTTTTAGTAGTTTATTCTAAATGTTTGAATCTATAGCCAGTTATTTTAAAGTTTATTTTAAAGCATTATGTGTAGCAAGCTGGAAATTTATGATAGCTTAGTTATTAAAAAAACTTTCGAAAAATTTTTAAGATAAACAGTTTAACATAGAGGAAAATAGATCTCATATGTTTTCCAACTAAAAATTTAATAATTTCCGGAGATTATATTCATAGTTCAAAGTTCAGAGAAATTTTAGATTTCTTTGTAAATACAAAATAAAATATCTGTAATTTTTCTTCTCATATAGACGAATTACATTGTTCTAAGGAATTTTGTGGTGTTAGCGCCGAGCCCGGAACAGTGCTTGGTCTAAATTTGATGGAATAAGAGAGTTTTATTGAATACTTAAACTTATCGTGTTTTTTTTTTGGCTTTTTTTTTTTTGATTTTTTATAAAAACTGCAAAATGACAAAAATTGAAAACAAAATTTATTGCTATTTTAAAGTTTTTTTTGGCTAATTTAGAACTGGAAAACTAAAAATAGCACTTGTTTAACGATTGGATGGCTAGTGTTTAAGATACTTCTTGCAATTTTTCTGGAATATTGACCTACGGATCGAATTTCAGGTAGTATCTCAAAAACCACTCATCTAATCGTAAAATAGATGTAATTTTTAAAATCTACATATAGGAAAGTCAAGACAATTTTTGTGTGTCTGATTTCGATAAAATTATATTTAAAAGACTTGTTTGACCTATAGAGTTCAAAAACTCCTATTTCCAACCATTGTATGCGCAGTTATTGACGTACCACCTAATATCTATGATTCGAAGGTCAATATTTCGGGCAAATATTTATCGATATCGTAATAACTAACCTAACTATTGAAAATTGGTGTTATTTTTTGTTTTTCTAGTTTCTAATTACCTCAGAAAACTTAAAAACAGTAATTTAATTTCTTGAATTTAATTTAATTTTCGTAAAGTAGACTTTTAGACAAAATAAGTCCAAAAATAGGTTCGGCTTTGCAACCAGGACTCTTCTCTAAGAAAATTATTTAAAATAACAAAATCTATTAATAAACTGCTTGTTTTATTGTTTGAATTACGAAAACCGTAATGTAAATAAACAATTTGACCGTGTCATCCTGTTTTAGTAAAAACATTCAAATTTAGATAAAAAAATATCAATCCAAGACTATTAAGCTTAAACGTTTTATGATGTTTTTAAATTACTCTCTTTTGAAGTGAATGTTCGAAAAACACAATTAACATGTAAACAAAATCGACACTGTGTGCCGTAGTGGCACATAGCCCAAATATTATGCGTCTGATATAAACGTTTTGTAATCATTTATCTAGTTTATACAAATAGTTTATGATAAATGAGCATACGGAAGTAATTTAGGTCACATCTATTCTTATTTTTAAATCATAGCGTTTATTTTATATGATGCATATTTTTAATCAAAAAAGTTTAGTGATATACAATACATAATATTATGAGTCATTTGATTACAATCATATTTTTTGGTTTTTGTTTCAGGTATGTCCTGTAAACTTCGTATGGTTATTGCAGTTATTGCGTTAAAAGAAAAAGCAGAATAGTATATTCCTGCTATGGATGAGTATATTCCTAATCATAAATCTAGTAAATAAACTGTTTTTATTGCAGATCAAGTAAAACAATATCATTTACTAGTCAATATACATGCTTTTACGTTAATTTTTGATATATTATTATAAGATAAGATAAGATAATAATAAAACGTTAATCCTAGCTGGGGTTTAGCACCTAGAGCTTAAAGACCTCAGTACCACCTTTAGAACACTTTGTTACTTGAAGGCAATGATGGCTTATGGCTCAAGGTGCAGAGCACGAATCATCAAAAGCAGGCGATGCTATAGGATATTATCGAGACCAGTGCCCATGAGAAAAGGTCACAGATTCTCCACCAAAATTGCTCGCATAATGGATGGAGTCTTAGACCCGAACATTCTGTATCTAACACCTTAAAGATCCTCTACAATTGAAAATGACGTGAATGAAGGTTTCATCAAATACTGAACGTGACATTTAAACCGACAGTGTCTTGTAAGAAGACACTGCCACTGTGTCACTACTCATGTCAACTGTATCCCGGTCAGTTTCTAAGATGCATACTTCATCTAGAAAAAATTACAGATAATAAAAATGACAATCAGTAACGTTTGAACCTGTAAATATTTACGATATAGAATATTTATAAAACAATAATTCTATGAAAAAAAAATTTATTTTTAATAGTATTTTTATCTTGGTGAAAACTTACTTGGTTTTAGGCTACGTATTTACGCGTCGAATTAAAGCGGTACGTCTCTCTAAAAACGTTGAATTTGGATTCTAATGATCTTGAAATGAAAAGATATGTAAAAATTCGGGATTCACAAAATCGAGGGAAGTGAAAACAAAAGTGAGCTCTTTGAATGAAAATTGTATATTCGTCAGTACTTTAAATGCAATTAAACAAAAGGTGGACGTAACCGCAAAAACCCGCACACCGGTGCATATTTACTGCATCCAAAACTTAACCTATTTACATTATAAATTCACAAAATTTAAAATTCTATGCATTCAGTATGTAACAATTAATTTGGCAACGTTAGTTTAATAAGCATTATAGACAATATTTTGTAATTATTTGCATCAGTGAACATTCAATATTTAAGGCAATCGTTATTCAATTTATAAAAAAAGTTTGTCTTTAGAAAATAATTTGGTAAAACCTTAATCCATTGTTTTGATAACAATAATTCACAATTTGGTTATTTAAAATTAACAAAACCTTACAAATAAATAAAAAGTTTCCAAATAATCTACTATAAATTATATTAAAAACTTATCTAAATAATTATATTACGTTATTACAGTCTTTGTAAACATATTTAATTAACTTTTTCAATTGAATTTGTAATTATATTGATGTACAGCATGTCCTAAATGTATTACGGCAAACAAGCTATCGATTTTATTACAGTCTTAATGTTTTAATAACCTAACGTATGAATGAGCATTTATTTTTGAGCTACTTATAATTATTAACATTTATAAAATAACTGTAACGTTCTAACGCTTCCAGACTTTAAATAGAGCTGATTATTACTTATCTTTTTTGTTTTGAAATAAATTTAAGATTCGAAATTTGTCCCAAAAATTCTACAAACAATAGAACCGCCTTGAAATAAATACAGGTGATGTTTATTGGATTATTTATTATGTTTTTTGGAGTCAAAATTGCTTATACACTGAGTTTTGTCGAAATTAGAAGTAAAACATGATAAATTAGACCCAAAATGGAAAGACGGAGCAACATATGAAACTTCACTAATTGAAGTAAACATTATGTTGCTCAGTATTATTTATTTTGGGTCATATTGTACATATATATTCAAAATTACCAATTTCATTATTTTATAATATATTTTTTATTTTTCTAATTAAATCAATTTTTTTTCTTATAAAATAATATATTTTTTTTTGTATATTTTTCCCATTATAACTTAAAGAAAGTAATGAACTCAAAGAAATAAAGATAATTAAGATTCGATCTTGTTATTTCTTTAATGTTTTATTTAGGTTTATTGTACTTACCAATATTATTTACGATTTTTTTTTAAATATTAAATTGAGTATTTTACGTTATAAAATTCACATTAAAATTTTAATTAACTGAGATTCATTTCTTAAAGAGAAATTTCATATCCGGAACTGAAAACATCTTTCCTTTTTTCTAAAATGCCTTCAACTTAGTAGAACTGAATAGATGGGTTTACAAATGTGCCCATAAATTTGATGTGTTTTTGTAATAATTTTGAAATGTCTTGTTTTGTATTTTTAAAACCTTATTTTTCAAAATAAGGTCTTACACATAACATCAAATTTCACTTAAATTTCCAAAAAGATTTATTTCTTATAACTGATTTCTTAAACCATGAATTTTGCTATTAACACTTTTCTATCATTTTAGGCTTATTTATCACCTTTTATTTTACACTAGCGGGCGTAACGTGATACCAACCTCGTACATCCCGTTCCCTCGGGAATGCAGTTTTTAAAAAAGTAGCCTATGTGGCCCGGAGATAGTGTGTAAAAGAAATTTTCAAATCGGTCCAGTAGTTTTTAAGTTTATTCGTTACAGACAAATGTTTTCTCTGTATAATATTAATATAGATAAGCCCATTGAAACAATGTTTTTTTTTGTTTTTTTTGGGCGGTTTAAAGTAAGCTGCGTATATTCCCGTTAAAGGCGTTGATAATTTTTGGCCAAATATGCCCAAATATTTAGATGAAGTGGTTTGAAGTAAGGGATATAATTTTTCGATTCTTGATCAATTATCTCTTAAAAATGATATTTACAATTAATTACTTAAATTATTGATCTTGTTACAAAAATTAAATCTTTTAATTTCAATATTTAAAGATTAATATAAAATTCATAAATAACTTTCTACACACTTTTATCTATCATGCGTAACAAATCATTTGTAACAATTTGATTGGATGTATTAATAAAACTTTCAATTTTATTTTCGGTATTCAAAAAAACATATTATAAAAAAAAAAACAGTGAACTAAAAATAAATGTATTTATTTTTGGATGTAATAAATACAATAATTAAGTACACATTTACATGACTTAAAATAAACTATTATAAAGTGTTTTATTAGTTGTTTACAATCCCGATGTTTTAAATTAATAAAATACTATTGAAAAATACGCGCATAATATTTACATGTTGAAATGTTTTGGCAAATTTAATTTCCCGTTTCATATGTCTGTTTCGATTTTTAGAGAATTACCAAATTTTTCATTCAATTATTATTTTAAATGTTGAAAATGAAAAACCTTAGTTTATTTAAATCTGACGGAGAAATATGTATTTGTAAAAAATAAAATATTTTTTGGTCTAAGAAATTGGGGCAAAAATAGAAATTTATTCTAAAATATTTTGTTTAGGATAAAGTCTCCAAATAAATTTGCAATGACTTTCATGAATATTTCTTTTTTCGTTGAGTTACATACATTGTGCTCCACGAAAATGTAACTTAATAATATACAGCCCATTTTCACTCTTTAAATGAATTATAAATTTGATTTTAAATTTTTGGATTCAGACAAGTTGTTTCGAAAAGTCTATGCTAATCCTGAGGGTTCATTCTAAAAAAAGATAATTGTTTTATAGATTTTCTTAATAAGCCATTCATAATTTTGAATATATCAATTATTTGTTTAACTTTATTAATTATGAATATATTGTTATTATTGTTTGGTATTTGTATTTATATTTAAGACTTCAACATACTTCTTTTGAGAGAAACATTAAAGCCAATTGGTTCTTAATAAATGTATATTAAGAGAATATTTCCTAAGTTAGCTACGTTTGTAACATTTTAAAAGCTTGTGTTATTACCCATAATTAATAATTAATATTAATTATGTTAGTTAATAAAAAAATAAATTAGTAGATAATCATCCGAAGTTTTCGTATGTTCTGGTAACGAAAAATATTCTTATATAAATCAAATTTTAGGTCCCTTGCCGATCAATTAAAAGAGTAATTATTAATTAAAACTACATTAAATAACCTTAATTAACAAACTTCTTTTAAGGTTACTAAGGTTATTTTTAATTAATAATTACTCCCTGATGAGATCGGTAAGGTATCCGATTTTTGTTTTATTTAATAATACTAAAAATTCGGAACATTATCTTCTAATTTTTTTTTTCTTTTTCTGCCGTGGGAATTTCTTTTAAAAGAGCATAATTTTTGAAACGGTTATCCACAAATTAACTAACCTGTAAGAAAATTACAATTAGTGAATTGGTTTGTAAGTTAGCACTGACACAATCTAACATGTTTGACGGTTAAGTTAAATAAAATAAATTTATGATTAAATTACAAAAAGGAAAAAAAAAATTTTAATTAGATAAAAAAATAACATGTTAAATAATTTCCAGAAGTAAACGAATTGTAAATTTAAATAAACCACAAAGTTATTTGTTAGTAGTGATAATGATTAAAACTATTCAGCTTTAATCATTAACAGAATGTTCAATTTTAAAAGCTCTATTAAAATTGGTTGGAAGCAAGCATATCCATGAATAAAATATGCATGTTTGTGTTACATTCTATTGGGAATTTGAAACGTTTCACAATAATAATAGAAGATTATAATATTATAAATACAGGGTTCTCGAAAAATGATTACTCAATTCGTAATAGTACTAGTGTTGATGCATTCACTACGAGTATCTAAAATTTGTAATAAAACACTCACATTCTAGAAAATATAATTATTTGTTCAATTGTTTGCATGTAATTTGTATAGCAAATATCAAACTAAAATTTTTGAAAAAAATATATATATTTAATTGAAGTTATTGCGCTGATTGAAGAAATTGTATTTATAATTATTTTTAATTGCAAATATAAATAATTATTCATTTAAATTAGTCAATAAATTTTGCAATATTTCTATGTTAAATCACATTTGATTGATAAACTAGTGTTTCATGCAAGGTGCTCATATAAATGCTTTAAAAACCTATAGAAACATAACAATAACAAATTGCCGTATCTCTTTTTGTTACATATCTTCAACTTAAATAATAAAAAAAACGCTGCCGTGTTTTAAAAATATGTGTATATAAATATTTTTCATGGTGGCAACTAGTCTATCTTCATAATATAAAATCCTTTTTCTCAATTCGATTGATATGTTTTGAGGTACACTGTATACAAAATAAATATGTAAACATATGTGCAAATATTCTAACAACTAAAAGTTATATATAATTTACCCAAGAGGTTATCAGTCCTAAGTGTAATGTTCAAATCATTTACAATAGTTGACAACAATATTCGTTCTATACAACTGACTTTTGTGTTGTTTAATCATATATGAATGTGTCTGTAATTAAAATAATGACATTAAAAATTAACAAAAAAAAGTTGTAAATTAAATAAATATACCTTGTTACCATTTCATCATAATGACACAAAAGAATCATTTGCAAATATCATTTACGAAATTTTCCCTTAGGGTTTGTCTCATTTCTTTTGTTATTCATTTCTACCTGATTCTTAGTTTACAGTTCAACTGGTTTTGTTAGGTAAAACGTAAAAAATTTGTGTCTATTATCATTAATTTGAATGGTGGATGTTAGCAGTGGTTTTTATTGTTAAAATTAAAACAATTTTTCGTCTCAAGTGGATGAAGTATACCCCCTTAAATTTTTTGCGTATTCTGAAGCACATAAATCACCTTCTCAGTATTGCTACTTTTTCTCTACCTACAAATTAATGAAAGCTTCTGAAATTTGAATACATTATCTACACCATAAAGAATAGATTTTGTTGAATGGCAAACTCTTGCGATTTTAAGGTACCTTAAAAGCCATCAAAGATCAAATAAGTGGTTTTTTAGCTTTATAGATATCATGGATAATTTTCTAGATTTCGATTAGAATCATATCGACATTTGGGCGTTATTTTTGTAATGTATGGGTCAAAATTACAAAGTTTTATCGAAATTGGGGTCTTGGAGAAATCAATAAATTGGAGAAATATATTTTCTTTCCAAATTCGATAAATTTTTGATGATTTTGATCTCTCAATTTCTGGAAAAACGTCAATTTCACGATAGGAAGTCGTCTAAAATCCTATCCGAAGTGTAATATTTCTGACCGGTTTTTTTGCTTGGAATTTTTGGAAATTAGTCACCCAGACATAAAGTAAGTGTTATTTTTGAGTTTTTAATACTATATTTCCCATTAAACGTCATAAACAACGAAAACAATTTGGAATAATTAGCGAATTTTTAAAAAATTTCATGGGAATATTGTAAAACGTTCTACAGAGCCACAAGAATTCAAGAGTAGTTTTTCCCATTCGTAAATGGTGCATTTGATTCTTTATTTATCCATATAAGTCCGAATTTCAATCATTATTTAGTTCCACCACTAATATCAAGTGCTTATTCTGCTATACTTGATATGGAACAACATACGAAATTTCTCAAAATTTGTTACAAATTTAAATGAACAAATAAGTTTACAATTAACAATAATTACGAATGCAATTTCTCTGATCATTCTTACAATTTTCAACCCAATAACTACAATTTAATGTGATTTTTTGTAATTATTCAATAATTTTTGTTTGACATTTGTTGTAAAATGTAAACAAATAATTATATTTTTAGAATGCGAATATCTTATTACAAATTTTAGCTACTTGTGGCGCATCAATCGATTAAGAATTCCTCTCCTTATACATTCTAAATTTTATGGTTTAAACAAGTAATTGGTCGCCATAACTTTTATATCGCACCGTGTATTCAAATAAATGAAGACTACATCAAAAAGAAAAAAAACAAATGAATACCAGTCTATATACATTGTAAAAAACAAAAACCAAACAACAAAACATTGACGATGTCTGCAAAAATAATAAGAAATATTTTACTTTCTTTTATGTTTGAAAATGATTTTTCTTTTGACTGTTTTTTTTTTTTTTACTTCTTCTTTAAATATGATGAACAGAAGAAGCAGAAGTAATATGAACGTAACGATCTGACGGTGTACACACACTAAAAAGTCGATGTTGTTTGTCCTCCATCGTAACGTTCATTAACATGAAATAAATTTATATTTAGATTTTAAAAGTTTACTGAAGTTAAATAGGTTGTTGATACAACTGACAAGCAAACACGACGACATTATATATACAATTGGGCATCTCACTCATTTTATTAGACTGAGAGATATGGACAATGGGAGTCTGAAATAAAGTATATTATCTATTTAGATATTTTAACCAGTTTTAATCAAAACTCCACTGCCAATTAAAGGCAAAGAACCTCGCCATGATTTTAAAATATGTTTATTTAAATAGAAAGCTGTGTGCCAGAAATGCCAGAACTGAACTTAGATATGATATGAAAAAGTCATTTACTACATTTTAAAATTCTCTTTCATAGAAATCTAACTATATTTTTCCACGAATTTCGTTTTTGATTTTACGTTAATATTAATTTTCTGCTTTCAACAAAATTGGAATAACTCGGAATAAACGAATGCCTGTACAAAATTTCATCAAAATCTGATAATCGGTTGTGACGGAAGTAAAAAAAATGACCCGCGACTGTTGAATTTCCTAAATGTTTCGAATGAGACAATTATGTTCACCTTTGCATATTTGCCTGAATGAATTGAACTCACCAGTCCGACAGACAGGCTTGTATGAAATGAAGTTCCCAACGCCAATATGAATTAACTTTTTGGTATCTGAATAATTTTTCCGAACATAATACAACGTATATTTATAGACATATCTCGGAAGTAAAAGTAGCTATTTGGAATTTTTTGTAAAGTGAATATTGTTTTTCTCCAAATGGTAAAATAGGGTACCCGGTATCTGGAAATAAGCACTACTAAAAAATAACAATTTTCAGTTTGATGAAAATCGGGTAGCTCATATTATCAACCGAGGAAGAAGTTATTGAAGGAAGAATGAGTATTATTTCTTAATCTTGTTGCATGTAAATCATTCTATCCGAAAATCTGTCGTCTACACCGACTGGTCTATTTCTATTTTGTTCTGTATTATTGCAAAAGGTATTATTTATAATGATTGAGCTTGTTTTTCAACTAATTAAATTTATATTCTATTTCAATTATTATTCAACAAATAATAATAATATTTACTATTCATTAATGATGAATAGTATATGAAAAGGGCTTAGCAAGTAAGAATTATTCTTCATTTTCGATTTTCTTTTAGTTTCTAATTAGTATTTTTTGCAAAATATGAATCTATTATACTTTAAACTTAAAAATAGTGGAAATCAAGGACCAAAACACCTCTTTTTAGGTAAATTTATTATGATACAAAAATTTAAAATACTGTTTGTTAAGGTTTTCTCTAACAGTTCTCTTATCTTTCCGAATACAATTTACATTAAGGTAGATAACCCATGGTCTTACTCTATGTAATCTAATATAAGACAAAATTACATATGCATTTATTATTTAAGCTTTTTCTTGTTGCCATACAATTCTAAAACCTCAATTTTTGGATAGTAGTGTAATCAAAAATTAAAATAGACCGAGTTTTTGAGAAATAAAAAACTTGAAGTTATGAAGAAAGTTGCATCTTGTTTTTTGTCGTCTTAATATTATTTGCCGCTGGTGCATCTAAATTATTTTTTGTTGCATTGGATATAAAAAAGACTCTTCAACTTAAACTTTAATTATGGATTTCATTCTTTTGCTTTATGTGATTCTTATAAAATTATAAAATCCTTCAAATGAGATGATTTTTTATAGGTTTCTAAACCGTCATCGTAAACACCGTCATCGTTACGTTACGAAGGAAGCTATAATAAACCAATTAGTAATTAATAAAATTATTTAGATAATTATTTTCTAATTTGTGCAAAAAAGAAACAAACAAAAAATAGCAGCCAATTTCAAAAGTACTTAAAGACGACTAACCAAGATAATTTAAAACGATTATTCTACCATATATATTTATTATATAGCATGACACTCATATGCAACATGATATATAAACCTTATTATTTGTACTTTTAACTTCATTATTTTGTTATAATAAAATACAAAACTTCCAATGAATAATGACAATACTTAATTACATCAAGTAGAAGTCATTTATAAATGTTAATTAGTTTGTATTCATAATATCTAAATGTAGATATCATTTTTTGGTTTTTGTATAACAGTAAAGGCAAAAAGATTAACGCAACAAATGTTTGAAAACAAGTCGAAATAATAAATTGATTTTTATTTTTATCAGACAGAAAACCATCTTTGTAAATTTGTCATGTCCATTTGTTAATAAATTCTTGGATTACGAAAAAAAAAATTGTCATATAAAGCCTGTCCCAATTTTTGGAGATTAAATAAAATTAAGCAATTTTAACTTTATAATTAAGGAAGATTTAGATAGGTAGGGTAGAACGGGGTAATGGCCATCATTTTATCAAAAATGTGAAAGCATTATTTCAAGAAATCCTAGCACATAAAATATAAATTATTAAATGATCAATCAACACGCTGTTCAAATTTGAAGACGATTTATGTCATAAGATAATTGCAATTAAAAGAAATGTTTCACCGTCTTAATGAATAACTAATATTTGCAGATTATATTCTGAATAACTTAAAAAAGGGAAAATTGGTGGGATATAAGAATTGTAAATGCAATTTTGTATGTGTCTGGATGTTCAATACGTAAAAAAAGCATTGGCTAGAAAAAAAGACTATTGTTCTTGATTTTCTCAACTTCGTATGTTACTAAATGCATTATTTCAACCATAAAAGTCCAACCAACCCTCTTCAGGATAGTAACAAATTAAAGACTGTTCGAAAAATCTTCATTTAAAAATAATTATGAATTAATTCCGATTTTTCGCCCCAATTTTCTAGATAAAAAATACGTATTTCGACTACAAAGAAGTCATCATTAGTATGAATTAGCTAGTCATAATTATTATTTGTGTTACTCGTTGCTAATTTGGTGCCGTTTTGTAGCAAAAACTTTGGAGCAAAATATCGAAATTCATTCGAAAACTCCTAGAGCTTTCTTGAATAATATTCATAATAATTTAGAAGTTTATCGAAATCTTTAAAATCTCCATTTCTTGATTCCACAATTCGTGTTCATTCGCAACTTACGTCTTTAAGATCCTTAGATTTATAATATTTTCAAATACTAGCTGAGTAAGTTTTAATGTAAAATACTTGGAATCACCAATTCCATACACAAATATCGTTTCCAAGCAATTAATTTCCAAGAAAATTATCATAGCTTAGAAATTCAAAACGCTAAATATTTCCGGAATTCGATAAATTCATCAAAACAAAATTAACATAGAATGCCAGAAGATGAGTCAACTTTGTTTTTTTTTCATATAAAAAAACACAGTTCCATTATTAATCTTAAAGAATATTTTTAACATTACCAAGTAAATTTCAATTTCGACGACAATTATTTGAAGTTTTACAAAACATAAATAAATATCACACAAAATCTATTTATTTCATGGAACTCAGTTTGAAAAATTTTAAAGAAAAATACCAAAGATGACGGATAAAAAAAGTAATAAAAAAAACACATCAAAAAAGTTTTTAAACTATACTGTGCGATTTAAATTTGGTTGGATTATGTAAACAAGAATTAAAAGGTTTTATAGCTTTAGTTTTAGGTTATGTATTTTGTTTTTATTGTAAAATAAATTTATTTCATCTATCTACCTCTTCATAAGAATTTAATATATTTTAAAGTTTTTTACTAAACATAAACCGCCAGTACCTTTTATTAAAGAAATACAAAATAATTTTAAACCATTTGAAGATTTGTCAAAGACTTTGAATGAGAATAGTTATTTTTTAGATGCAATTGAAACTTTCAATGCGTTAAATTTTCTTGACGATATATTAATATAAAATTAACGTTATATAGCTGGAATTTGACATGTAACGTGAAAGTAATTGCACGAAATTATTAAGAAATCTTATGTTGTCAAACAATACTTATAAATAGCGTAACTTATAAATTGATTTTTTGAAAGTATTTGGTTTTGACATGCAGATTCGAGCTAAGTTTTGACGGCTTATATAATTTCTTCAAAAATACATAAATCTTTCAAAGTATATCTTTGAAAAACATTTAAATTCTATAGTTTCCTGTAACAGATTTTTTCCCAAGAATTACACAAAGAATCTCTGGCGGTTTTTCGACTTGGTGGACCAGAAAAATTAAAGAAATTACATTTTTTGAGAGCAATTATTTCACAAATTTCTAAACTATAATATAATGCTATAATACTGTTATTTGACTAACATTTAATACATTTTGGGAAAAAGTTTTTGTAAAAATGGTCCAATACGCTCTTAAAGTTTAAAAACATTTTGTACAAATTGATGCTCATCTTACGTAACTTGAACATCACAAATTTACAGTATTTGATAAATAACAAAATAATTTCGAATAACAGTAAACAAAATAGCGCGCGTCAGTCGTTTTATTTTAACAGCGACGTTAAATTATGTATCGTATATCGTATTTGTCTATCATGTTGACTTGCTCGATCGTCAGAGTCAAATAAGAAAACTAAAATTTACACTATGAGTCAGTCGTGTAAGTATATTGTTTCGTTTTCTTGTATAAATAGTAATGGGTAATTTCAAATGAATGATGCTTAATAACACGTCTAGAGTATATTCAGAAAGGAACAGTAACCGCGTCCCTTGCATCTAGATTTTTTAGTACCCACTCTGTACCCTCTCATCAAACACGCCATCATCTGACGGGAAAGGTGTCTTCTAGCTTAAGGTGACAATTATATTGTTTTTATGTTGTTGCTGTAGCCAGTTACTTCGGTCTTATACAAACGACGATAGTTTGATCTATCAACCGCCTGTGTTATAATTATTGAAACTGCCGGTGTCAAGTAGTCAAATGGGTGCAGGTATAAGTGCCTAAAATCTCTTAGCCACTGAGCTTAATATTAACCAAAAATAAGTTACAAATAAATTTGTTTTTTAGTTATACAAACTTCCTTGATCCATACTACCATCCTTCAGCTTAAGCTCACAAAACATTCCTTGCTCAAATATAATACATGCACCGGGAAGTATACAATCCTTTCCCGTTAATAAATAAACTACAACATATATAATACAATAGTGAACGTCTCTCTTGACTTCTTATGATGTCACCAAATATTGGTGGTATTTACTAATAGATTAAATGCTAAAATGTTTTAATACCGTTTAGTTAAAAAAAATTTCATTTTAGACTTCAAATTTTCCTAAAACAGTGTCAGTCTTTTCTAATCTCTTCGTACCTATATTTATTAACGTTTTAAATATTTATTCGTATTATATACTAAAATAACTTTATTGTATAGGTATAGTTTTACTTACAGGTCCTATTAATATAAATTATTGCTGCAGTAACTGATGATAAATGTTATCTTATGATTCATGATTTCCTTAAACAGTTTTATTTTTAAGGCCCATTCACTTGTATCAGCCACGTCACAGTTCAGTCATTCCGTCACTTTTATTGTGTATTAGTTTGGGCATACATAATCCATTATAGGATAGCACGACTATGATAATAACATTGACTGCAACTGGCTGCGATTATTTTCACTGCGACTGACTGGTGACTGACATTTCAGTCATCAGTTACAAATAATACTATTCTGTGATATCAAATAGAGGTTATCTACTCTTGTACGTCACAGGTTAGTGTGTTAATTATAGTCAAGTATCAAGCTAAGAACGTTTAATCAAGAAGTATAATTGCTATTTCTTGAGCAAGTAATACATCCAATTACACTAAGATTGTATAAAATTTAGTGTGAATTTCTTTGTGTCAGTTATTTGGCGTTTATTATTACTTATTCAATCCAATCATTCTCCAAACAAAATACACATGCTAATTATGGACTCAAAACGTCCTTATAATATATGTCCGACACTGGGTCAGTTCAGTTTTGATCACTTTCGGTTCAGATTTTTGAATATTCTTAGAGATCGATTATCTAGGATAATTGATTTTAACTGAACTTAAATAACTAATGGATTTCCAACGATTTCGGTCGTAATGGTTCACAAGAAATGAACACCTTCCTGAATGTTTATAAATATTCGTTCAGCAGTTTTGAAGCTAATCTAGTTTGAATGATTTCAACAGACAGACCAATAAACATACTTACAGAAATGTTGACAGACACGAAAACTTCTGACATCTGTACAAAATTTGGTTGTAAAATGATTCAATCTTGCCATTCCGGTATCACATGCAGAATATGATAATCAATAGAAAATAAATATAAAACAAAACAATCATATTAAAGTTGGAATGTTTCGCTTAATATTTGGTAAAAATAGGGGTTTTTTTTGGTAAATACTTAATATATTCGGCAAGTATCATCTTACCACTGAATCATCGTTCTTTTTCATACATATTCTACCGCAATATAAATTCGTGATGTGAATATTATTTCCATTTGAATTATAGTCCAGGCAATATGGACGCAGGTTATGTTTAGTTTTACAGCATATTTTATTAAGTTCAAAATAATTTGCTCCGACTTCGAAAGGTAATTGGTCATTAGGAAATTATTAATAGAAGTTTTTAATTAAACACTATATTTTACTTTTTAGTTCATATTTTTTGAAGGGTGTTCTTTTTTTTGAAAAATATATACTTGTTACTGTATACAACCACAAACAATTTTTCATTTGGAAATTACTAAAAATAGTTTTTGCCCAGTAAAGGACATCAGATCTGGGTTTCCTTTTCATGGTATCTACCTTGGGATATCCCCTTTTCAACAAAAAAGTATGATCAAAACGGTTCATGACGTAGTTATCCGCCAATACTAAAAAAAAATATGTATACGGTCGAATTGCGAAATCTCGTTTTACGAAGCCGGTTTAAGTGATGAAACTGAGCCTTAAAAACTTCTCGAATTGCGTTAAATAATGAGATTGTTTGAGGTTATTTAAGGAATTTTCGTTTGCAATATGTTTGCATACGAAATACAAAGGTATATTAAATTTAGCCTGCATCATCATTAAAAAACACAATAACGGAAATAAAAATAGTTCAGTCATTCCGATTCAGTCAGAAAAATAATTTTATCTTAGAAATTTAATAGAGATTATCTACACTTGTCTGTCACAGTTCAGCTTCAGTTTAGACTGGTTATTTCTGACTGAGATTGGCCGGCAAACGATCTGTTACGTGACTGATATGTGTGAATAGACTTTTAACCTGGTAACAAGTAATTTCAATACTAAATATACTTCGTATTGTTAATGCCCATACTGTCTAGTCTGGTGAAAGAATGTACTTGGAGCTGGGGGTTTGTGGGGGGTGGGGTGTAGGCATGTATTCATCATCATATCAAAGCCATACCATGATGATATTATTATTATTTTATTTGAAACAAATCAGTAGTCATGTAACGTACATAACCACACAAATCATAATTTTATAAATTGTTATGTCTTTATTAATAATAATAACAATCGAATTTTTCATTATAAACAAATGAATTATTGTTATTATTATCATTATTCACGATTATATCGGATTTGTTTTTTTATGTATATGCGTTATTGTTCCTCCATTGAATTATAGAATTGTCTGCGATCTCTTTTATTTTTCATTTGTTTTATCAAATAGCCTTTTAAAGTATAATATCAATGTTCAAAATACTTACATATAATATCCAACATAACGCTTCGTTCTTCGAATCTAAATCTATAATTTTTTTTTATAAAGCTTTGGCATTATACCTTATTAGTTTCTGGGTTACTCTTAAAAATCTGCATGGACAAACTAGCAAAATGTCGAAGGATATTAAATTCTTTTAAAAGGAGAAAGTTCATACAAAATAACGTAAATCGTAACTGAGATTTAAAAATAATTTTGCCTCTTTACCTCAACAAGAAATGAACACATTTAGAAATAAGACATGAAAACATATTACTATTGACTAATTTCCGCGAAGAACTCACCGCCTCAACAACTTTTGATTTGAAAGAAGATTAGAAGACTTAATTTTTGGTCACACAGAATTTTATAAAAATACTTTCTCAATACTAGAAGAAAATACTAGAAGACTAAGTTTTCCCAAATTCCCAAAAATACAATAAAAATTGAAAACATCACGCACAATTTTTTATTTTTTTGAGCAGCAGCGTGATTTGGCATTAGGGTGGGTCAATTTTGAGAATATCTTTTTGAATTTTGCCGAAAATTTTTAGATTCTTCAGAAGATAATATTTTTTGGAAAAAATGGTTTTCTTTAATCTTGTTTGTTTTTAAAAAGCGTAGTATTGCATTTCAGAATTGCTAGATCTTGATGCATTGGAAGGTGTAAGCGTTGAGGAATTCCATAGCTCCTTTTGAGCAAAGTTAAATCTGGATTAGTAAATTAAACAGATATTTTAAGATTATATTAGGATTATCATTAGCTAGAACTGAAATTATATAGATGTCACAGTGCAAATCAAAAAGTTATTTTGGATTTTTCTGGGTCATGTTGCGAATAATATAATATAGGCAAAAACGTTGTTAACGATGAAGATGGAAGGACTAGCTTGTGAGCTGTGCTTGGTGTGCCAAGTGGCTCAAAATAGAAATAAATGACAGGTAGAAGAAAGCCTTGGTCCATTTGGGCCTATGTGAGGGTTTAATAATAATTGTAAATTGTCTAGGTAGATTGATTGATTGTACGAAATTTTCCGAAAAGAAGCCATTGATAGTATTACCAGTGATAAAAATATCTTTCAGAATATTTTGAATTTAGAATATTATGAAACAACAATTTATTTTTTAATCCATCCAAATAATTACATTTTTATTGATGATAAATGATTTTAATCTAACTAAATTTTTTCTCTTTTTTTTTTTGATATTATTTTTTTTCAAATGTAACACATTTTATTTTCTTTATTATTATTATTTTTTTTTGAATTCTCATTTATACAAAGAACACAAATGTACGTTACATTATAACAGCCAAAGTAGTATCTAAGCACAGTACGTACAATCTCGTAGAGCGAACCATTGAGACCTATTGTTGTGAAATATCTTGGGTATCTTAATCTTCATTCATATAATACACATATCATATAATACGAACCATGTGCTTTTAGGTTCATTGTTAACAAAATGTTTATATCTGTTTGATTCTATAGGGACTATTGCGTAAGTATCCATTGAATGGAAAACTTAGTTCCTTAAGGCACCAAACATCAACCATAATAATATGTATTGTGTGTTTAAGGCAGTTACGATTAATAAGAATCTTTTAGAAAATTTAAATACATATACTTTGGAGTGTTCTAGAAACGCAGAAAATTGTGTGTGTGTCCCTAATTTGTGTTAAACTGTCTGCTAAGTATTGTATATTTAACATGTTGTTTCTATTTTTGGAAAGTTTTATTGGATAACGAAAGTAATTTTCTAAAACCAGAAAATCATTAATTGAAGATTAAAAAAAATTATAAATCTATAAAAAAAAAATATGAAAAACGGTATTCGTTTAGTTATACTAAAAGAGATAAACGTTTAGATATTCGACATATGATTGAATATCATTTTTTGGACTATTTTTAATTAGCATTCATAAAATACAATAAATATCCAGTCTAAGGAATTATATATACTTATATATTAATATGTATTGTAATTACCATTATATGATAATTTGCTATTATAAATTTGATCCTTAATTGAGGCGAATCCTAATATTTAAGGAAAATTTGTTTGTTTTAAAAAAATTAATTAATTTATATGTTGAGAATACGTCACCAAAATTTCAGCTCGCTATCCCTTTTTGTTTTTGAGTTATCGTGACGGACGGGTGGATAGAAAATCGAAAATCGGCTTATTAGTTGTAACTATAAACACCTTTTCCAAAATTTTGTTTGTGTGGTCAATATTAGGTAGCGTTACAAACACTAGACTAAAATTAATATACTCTCACATATAATGTATGACGAGTATAAAAAGTTATCAAGTTTTGATTTTTCAAATATTTTTATTGTAACCAGATAAGATAACGAATACGAAAAATAGCGCAATGAAATATTTTTGTACTTGTGCGTTTAGAGAAAGTAATGGACGGAGCACAGTAAATGTGATCTTTTGTTAATTGAAACTATCATTTGTTATATTAAAATAGTTTGACATTGCTATTTGACCTACCGAGGATGGTACTGTTTAAAAAAAGATTTCCCGTCTAAAACATGCAGTATATGGTTTGATATAAGGTATAATTTAACTGGTTTTTTGGTCTTTATATATTCTATCTACAAACTAGTACTAGTTCTTTTTAAGGTATTTAGAAAAGACAATTTGTATGTTTGTCAGGAGCAAGAGATATTCTCTATATAATTTAAGTTTGTTCTGTTCATGTCCATACAATTATTTAACCTGGATCCCTCCTAGAATATTTGATTTTATCATTCTATCATTTTATCATTGTATTTTTTTTAGTTTATAAATTTCGTTTCATCAATTTATTATGCAGTATTAATGTTTAATCTACATTGAATTGTATATTCGATTTTTTTATTCATTTTTTATTTAATTCAGTTTTCGAAAAAAATATCCTAAAATATGTTGAATTTTTTTAAACATAAATTTAGATAATTTTTTTGCTTGATACCGGATATTTGATACCTTTAAATGAAATGCTTTAAAATGAAAATTTAAAATGAGAAATGGTTAACCACAAAATAGAAAATATGGCAGAAGAGCATTCGGATTTACTACCACTGATGCCGAACATTTGTCGAAAATCTGACTCGTATAATATGAAACTAAAATGATATTTTTTATTCTACCCTCATCTCAACACTAATATTTTATTTTCTTTATTTTATTTTTTTTTTAAATATTTTAATAAAATATTTTACTATTCTATTAAATTAAAGGAATTTTGTCTTCAAAATCTATAGCAAATTCGGTAAGCTAAAACAAGTCCCGGTATTCACTAGTTGGTCGATGATGTGCTTAGACATTGCCGTTCTGTTTCAAATCCCTACTCAAACTTGTTTACCAGCTCTTATACTATGTTTGTACCAATTTATTTAATTTACTTGTATTTTAATTTCAATTTAAAAAAAGACATAGCAGTTTGTATATAAAATTTGGCAATACAAACTTGACAAATTTTCTTTGAATAAAAAAATAAAAATAATTTAAAAAATTGTTATTTATCATTTCCATAACGGAAAAAGAAAGGGAAAACGTACATAAAAAGGAAAACAGAACAAACTTAATAAAACAATAGACAAAAAGCAGTTAAGATTTTATTGTGCTGCTTGCTACTACCTTGGTGTTTCGTAACAATTTTTTTTTTCGGGGATATTATTTCGACATTGAATGCAGGAAATGTATACGATGTAAGTAAGTCGACATGATATTGTGTAGAGTGTGAAAGCGACGGGCGGGCATCCTTCGTCAGTGTGTCGTTTTATACGGCCGGACATAACAATGCGATATTATCACAAACCCCATGACTCCCACGGGATGTTTTCAGGACGTGTGTTCTGTTTTTGTTATATATAAATGCAGTTGAATATAATAATAATAATACCAACACAATTCGTTCAATGTTTTCTCTGTTGCTCCCGTTTCAAAATTGTTTTCTATTATTTTTGTTGCTATTGCAAGCATTTTGATTTGTTTTACCCAAAAAACAGGGAATAAAATCACAATATTTTTAATAATATTTTATATTTTGAAAGAAAGCTAAAATATTATCATATGGCTTTCCGAACAGCATTTTGAAACGTATCGTTCATAAATACTTGGATTGTCAGCATAACGGAGGGTTATCACACTTAAAAGTTATTATTGAACCGGGTGTACCGAAATTTACCCGAAGTGTGGGTACTGTATTTGAAAGTTTTCAAATCGGCATGTGTTAATGATTTCCCCATTCTTATAGAAAAATATCAGGCATACAATTTAAAGAAACACTACCCAGTTTAATCGTATACAAATTGTATTCGCAGTATTTGAAAACCATGTGCTCATTTGAGTAATGTGGCAACCTGAAATGAAATGAAATTTCTTAAAATAATTAAAAATACAAATATTTGGAATATTTATGTTTCTAAATATTAGAAGAAACAGCTCAATTTGAGAAATTTAAAAAAAATTATTTTACTGCTGAATATAATTCTCAAATACTGAGCATCCAAATGCTAAGCGGATCTAATTTTTGAAATATATAGGTGACAACCTGTCAAACTACTCTTATTAACATAATTTCAGTGAAATCAGAAACAAAAAATTTGTCTCGATTTTGCCCTAATAAATGCACTAAGCTACTGACGATAAAACGTATTTTCTATCACAAAATTTGTATGTTACATTCGTAATCAGCGAGTTATAAACTTCCACGAACAAAATTTTCATCCATTTTGAAGGAATCTAAGACATTGACTAAAAATTGCATCAAAATGTACCCCAAAATTTGTCAATTATTTCCCTAATCAAACGTGTATCACAAAATTTCCTATTACTGCCTTTAAAATATTTAAGAAAACCACATAGCTGTATCTGCTTGAAGAGCTTTGTTCACATTTTTTGATAAAAAAGGCTATAAATACGCTACACTTTAACATAGTTTGATATTTATACTCGACATACATAATATGTCGTGATATGAGTTTATTTATTTTAGCCTAAAGTTTATAACGCTATCACAAACAAACATCTAATTAGTCCATTTCCAACTGTCCGTCCATTCGTCCGTCATCTCGACAACTAAAAAAAGAGATAGCCAGTTAAAATTTTGTTGACGTTGACGTTCTAAACATAAAAATTGAGTTGAGAAAAAGTTTATGAATGGGCAAAATCGGTCCAACTTTTACGATAGAAGAAAACGATAGAAGAAAAGTTCAAATACAAAAAATCTTTATTTTTTGAAAAAAAAAAAATTTTTGTTTGAAACAATTTTATGTTAAATGTTCGAGTTATCCACAATTTTAGCTTAAATTTGGCTAATAAACACATATAGATATTAATAATACATATATTATACATATATACATACATAATTGTATAGACTGGATAATTATAGTATTTTATGAATTAAAAATTATCCAAACAATGAAATTCAATCACTTGTCATGTATCTAAACAATTTACTCTGTTTGTTGTTATCTTCATTTTAAACTTAATAATACAATCAATATCATCTAATTGAATTTTGCAAACAATTATGGGAAGTTGACTTATATAATTTTTTAACGAAAAAATGCTAAAAACATTTTAATAATGGTAAATTGAGTCGGATATATCGAATAAATTTTATTAGAACATGCAAAAAAATTATTACATGCTATTATTATTCTTGTTATATAATTTTCTTATTTTTTTATGTTTGTAAAACATGCAACCATATTATATAACAACCTCTCTTAGTGACTAAACCCTCTTCTATCAAAGTCATCATACAAGCTTGCAAGCAAAAACAAAGAAAAAAAAAACAATATTTTCTAAAATAACATTACTCATAATATTAACCGAATAAATTTATCATTAATAAACGTCATTAAATAACATTTTTTGGGTAAACCAAATGAGGTTTTGAATTTTATATACTAAAAAATATTATTATTATACAGTGACTTCAGGGTATACACAATGGTGTATTTATCATTATACCAATACGATGCTTCTTGGTAGCTTTGTATTTGTTTTTTTTACAGTATGTATTTTTTACAATTGTATATACGTTTTAAAGTAATATTTACGATTATTTCGAAACCCAATTAATGGACAAAATTAAGTGGCAAATTTAATTTATTATATGGTCACAGTACATTAAAATGTTTTCATCCGTTTCTATGTTTACGAATAGCACGAATGTGTTTTTGAAATCCGAATTTGTTAACTAAAGAAATCAAATTTAAAGAAAAAAATTATGTTTTAAATGCAATCATTTATGGTATAGGATTAAAGAGCTATTAAAAATAATAAAACTCTGTGGATGGTGTACCAAAGGAAATTTCTCAAAATTTATTAAAAAATGTTATTGAATAATTTATATTTGCAATTTAAAATAATTGCTAATGCAATTTTTTCAATCTTTCTTACAATTTTCAACACAATAACTTCAATTAGATGTAATTTTTTTATAATTATTCAATAATTTTTGTTTGACATTTGCTATATAATTTACATGCACACAATTGAACAAATAATTATATTTTCTGGGATGTGAATGTTTTATTACATATTTTAGACACTCGTAGCGCATTATCAATCGATTAAGAAGTCGCTTCCACGTACCATATACGATATCGATAGAGCTTTCATACACTAATGAATAGTTTTGCAAACTTTATTTTTGTGCAATTTAACCTTGGTTGGCCTCAAACTTCTCAATATTTAACCTCTGAGTTTGGACTTATAACGCCATCCTGTGATTTTTTGACCTTGTTAATTCATCTTATTTGGACACATCGGTCGTTGAAATTTTTAATAATTTTTGCCTTGAGTTTGAATTTTGTGGTTAACTGAGAAAAAATATCCAACAATCTAGGACACAAAAAAATATATTTTAAACATTTTTGAGTACGATGCAAATGGATGAAAAATTAATAAGATCAAATTATAATTTGATACGTGGTTGTTACTACCTTCAGTAAACTCTGTTTATAATATAAATTTGAAATCTCTGTATTTTGATTTAAGTTTTTTTTTCTAACTTCACACCTAAAAGAATAATTTGAATATAGAAAAATGATGTGATAAAGATAATATATTCGTTTATTACACTGTTTCAGCAAATTAAGATTGTTCGACATTTACATTTTGTAAATGTCCGTGCTCCGAAAATATCGGTTTCTCTCTTTTTTATTTGAGAAGAAAGAACAAAAATTTTTTATGTATTTGTCAAATGAAGTATCATTTAATTAAAGAAGGAAGGTGAAATATTATTCCAAACACATGTGCCAAAAATCGGTATGAGTACTTGTAATTGATTTTAAATCATAAACAACAGTGTAATGGTAACCTATATTGAGAAACGAAAAAACAAATTTTATCTGCAATATCGTGAATCAATTTGTTAAAAGCATAAAAATTATATTTGAAATAAATCTGTATTATCATCGCCTATTAAATACTGTTTTAAAAGTGTAATATAATTGATGCGATGAAGAAGAAATTTCAAGTGTTTAAATTTATTGTTTAAAAAAAAAAAAGTTCGTTTATATCATTTCTTATATTTCGTTTACTCTGACATTCACTAGTTGGTATGGGTGCTGTCGTTCCAAAAGAAATATGCATACTTTCTTTTGGATTGTGATTAATGACAACTTTAAATTCAAACTATTAGACTTATGTCTACAAAATAATAATAGGCATAATAAATAAAGAAATTTAAAATAAATAATCTCTATAAATGTATATTTGTTTCAAATCTCATTCTAATCTTGGTGAAGTCTTAAAACGAAATATTGATCGATAATTTAAATGTCTTAGTTTATCGATTTTTACTTTTTTCAGAAGGTTTTTTTAATGTATGTATCAAAATGTTCAAAAAAGGGTTGAAACGAAGTTTCAAATTACAGTGAAATACTTTTATTTTTATTTTTAAATGCCTATTTTAAGCTTCACTTTTATGTCAAGTTTGATTAAATCCATATTTCTGTTTGGGAGTAATTTGATCTATCTATTCGAAACATTATCCCGAAAGGCTAGAATATTGTATTTTTGAAATCCGAATTTGTTAACTAAAGAAATCAAATTTAAAGAAAAAAATTATTTTTTAAATGCAATCATTTATGGTATAGGATTAAAGAGCTATTAAAAATCATTTTTGAATTCATGAAAAAACGTCTTCATTAAAAAGAAACTTAACAGTAATTATTTCTAATAACGTCACTTTTTTTATGGCTGCTCAGTTTCTGTTCAATTTCGAACACTGAGAAGTGGGGAAAATTTAATTTTCAAAAGAGAAAGTAAATGAAACGTTATAAAAAAAAATTTACTTGTATATTATTGACAAAGATAAAAATTCAATTCGAATGATACCGTCCATAACACCTAGTCTTTTACAACAGACAAATATAGTAATAACGATAATAATTGTAGATTACTTTAAAAATCCTTGAAACAGAATAAAATAAAAAAATAAAAAATACGAAAATCTTTATTTTTTCCATTTTCTGTAGATTTTCCGCACTATAGGCAATATTTGAAGATTACAATAATTCATTGTATTTCGTTTTTCTTTATTTTACTGTCGAATTATATATTTTTTATGTAGAAAGAAGGGTGCTTTCTTTTTTTTTTTGATTGTGTATTTAGTAGGTACGTTCTAGTTGAAACGTGAATCGTACGTGTTTTATTTGTTACGTTTTATGCCAATGGATTTCCATCGCTTCTCTTTTTTTTGTTGTTGTTCTGATTTCGTCTTTTTTTTATATAATATCTTTGTAATAGATTTTACCATAGTGTTTATAAATTGGTATATTTTATGTTGTAACAAGTTTATTTTTGCTGTTTTGTCTGCAATAAAAATAGGGTGATTTAAATGATTTCGAAACTTTTGTATTTGAATTATACGGTTACTTAAAAATATCCCTTAAATTAACTGTCACTTTGATTTTAAGCTCTTATTAGTGTCCATTTAAAGCTGTTTAACAACTGTTTTTTGTGTACTTTTTGAATCAAGAAAGTGTCGTAGTTTTCTGATTTGAAATAAAAAAAATAAATCAATTTCCATGTATTTATTTTAGTTTTCTTTAAGCATTTTTAGAAAATAGTCTTGCATATGTCTTTTTATCTACCTTTACAGTTATTTCATCTCCATGTTTATTTTGAAAAAACAAAAAACGAAAATACATGCATTGCAAATGATTTTAATAAAAGTGGAAACAGCATTGGTAACATTTTCTAAATTTTAATAAATATAAAAATTCAAATTTGTTAGTAAGTGGTGACAAATTTTAGTCGTTTTATTGTGATATTTTTTTTGAGCTAACTTTTGAACAGTTTTAGATTTTAGACTCCTGAAGGGATTTTATCCACGAATTTACCTATATTAATAAAAATATGCATTTAATGGTAGCCACTTTTTCTAAAATAGTATGCTTATCGCTAATTTGGTGATTATAAATAGCCAGTGGTATAACCATCAAATAGGCTACAAGTAACATATTTCTCCGGAGAATTACGTTCAAACATTTTATATTATTATACATATAGACTGGGTAGCACAATTTCATTAACTTTGAGTTATTTCAATTCAAAATTTGAACTACGGTTAACTATAACTCTAGGTTAGTATGAATGGTGCAACCCAGTCCATAATTTAACTACTAATTAAGACGGGTCTTTTAAACATTGTATTGTTTGTGGTCGTATTGTTAGTCAAAAACTTTGTCAGAATATGAATTTAAAACTAGACTTTTTTGTTTAAAAAGACAGATGGGTTATTTTTAAGAACATTTTCAATCAAAAAAAGTTCAAAATTTAGATTTTTTTTAGTTTTAAATAATTATTTATTTTTTAAGTTTTATTTTATTTTTATTTTATAACTAAAGTATTATTATTTTTTGTTTCAGGTATGTTTTGAATTTTTGGAACTTTCTTTTTGTGAGTATGCATAAAATTTAGACAAAAATTTTTTCCCTATTAAAAATTATCATCCATGTTTATTCTATAATAGTATATAATTTACAGTCTTTATTTTATCTAGGAGTTGTTATAAACCATAATTTTTACGAAGCTCGTTAAACTAGATGACAAGTTTTTAAGTTTTGAAGAGTCGGGAGAAAATTACTTTTTCTTAACCTAAGAGGACAAAGTAATGTCACAGTACACCATATTAAGTTGAATAATGACCAAATATTGCAGTTTATTACGGCCGAAATAATGTGAATTTTGAATTGTATATCTTACTTTATTTAACAAATTGGTATCTTGTTTTCTTGTCAGTGTTTTTTGCGCGGCACTTTTTGGACCAGACATTCATAGTAATTTGCATCGTTGATTTTTCAAAAAGATTTTCCTTCTTGAAGGAATAATAGTATATACAATAAAAATTTCTTTTACCCCGATAAATTTAATATGTAAATAAATAACATTTTCTTTAACTTAGACCTTTTTTCTCAATTTTATGATACTTCACGATATGAAGTTGGTGCTCGTAATAAATTGTAAACTTTATTTACTGTTGATAGGTTTTTCTTATTTATTTAAGTATTTATTACAGGAAAAAAGCCTACACAATTTTTCGTTATTGTTGTTTTTATAGGAATATTTTGACACAAATATTCCTATAAAAACGAAAATTGTTACATAAAATCTTATAAATTATGTTATTTTGTATTTTTCTTTGTAGATAACGTAATGAAGAATATTTTTAAACGTTTTTCTCACAGCATTAACCTTGTAACGGCTGTAAGGGCTTGTATAGATAAAAAAAAGTAGTGCAAGAATCAAGTATGCGTCTGAAACGAACAAAATCATTATAAACAAAGTGTATAAAACAGAGTTCATTGTTTTGATACACAACATATAATTTAGTATCAATGTTTGAACTATTTTTAATGATTATCATTCATTAAATAATCAAAATATCCTGTCTATACCGCTATTAATATATTACAATAATATAAGTAATTAATAGCTAAATTTTACAGAAACTTGTGCCGAACGTAAGCATCTTGCAAAAAAATTTTTCAAGAAAAGTTGTTTGTTTTAAAAACATTTTAGATTATAAAAATTTTCTTCTTACTTTTATGGCTCAAAAGTTGAATTCGGGTCCCATTGGTCCTAATGGATTGATTTTGCTCATTCACGAAATTAAACTCTAGTCTTTATGTCTATAATACAACATTAATCATTTTCATCTCGCTAGGTGTTTTCGTTTTTGAGTTATCTAGGTTGTGGACAGATTTTGTAGCGTTACAAACTTAAGACTAAAAATAATATAATCTGACATATAACGTATATGTCGAGTATAAAAATTTTAGTAGCCGAATGTAAAAGAATGAGTCGCCATTCGAATGGCAATAAAAAGTCATATGTAATAAGGCACATTGATATTCTTAATCACTTCTCAAAAAACTAAAGAAAACTCGATCCGTTTTTAACTTCACTTAGAGTTTGCTTAAATAAATGTGAGGTAGTGGCCCTATAACTTTGAAGTATTTTTAATAACTGAATTTATTATTTCAATCAATATTAAGTTCTAAGTTTAGTAAATAATTCAGAATAATAAAATTACTCTGATACTACAGTGTCTATCTTTATAAAAGAGACTAATATTAAGAAATGTAATTTGTACTGTATGCAACTTTTATTCACCGGTGATAAAAGTTAAAAGCCAATGTTTTAGGGTTCCAAATCTACAGAATATGGACTTAAATGTTGTTAATTTAATATTAAGGTTTTTATCAAAAACAGAATATGAATTATAGAAATATGATTTAGTGACATTGTTTTGTAGGCCACGTATTATCTTTACTTCATCTAACTAAGTCCTACACAATACCCTTTTCTTTGATGGAACAAACTTTCTATGTCAGAGTACTAATAAACACACCAAACTAAGAATATCAGATATGGTTCTTGTCCTTTTCTAATTGCCCATTACAAAGAGAGAATGCAAACGCAAACGTATCCACAGGAAGAGGGGACACCAAAAAAATCGCCAGGAATTATTTATATAGTGCATATCATATCACTTATTGTGAATATATGATAAGTATTTTATAATATTTAGGACCAGCTTAGAGATGTAATTTTGGGTAGTTGTTGATGACTGTTCTTTTTTCACTTCTGAAGCTTCAACAATTACTTATTTTCACAGATTATATAATACCTAAGATAGATATGGGACTGTTTTAGTTCTCTTAAAAAACCTCTTGTAGACGTCTTTGCATGATAGTGATAGTAACACTTAATGCCATCTATTTATTTTTATTTTTGTTTTATTGAAGAGTTTAATGTGAAACATAAAATTTCGATGTTTTTATATCACCTAGGCTATAATATCATTCTCTTCTAATTAATTGTGTTTTAAATTATATTCGAATGTTGTTGACTGATTAACGTGTCATTAAATGTTATTCTGTTAATATTGATAGATCGTTTTACCAAATAATAATTTTGTGATATCAGTGTTTAGTTTTAATCGTGTTAATAAATATCTTTCCTAACAATAATACAAAGTTCATGTACAATTTTTTAACAATTTAATAAATTTACATTATGTTTGTTTAACTTGTGATTTTAATAAAAAACAAACCGCCTACCTAATAAAAATAAAATAAAAAAAATTAACCATCTAACCGAATTCCAAACCAAGCTGTTTGCTCCAACCATGATGGATTCAACTCTTTTTTAAAAATATTTAAAAAAAAATCTTTCATAGAGGACAAGAGTCGTCAATCTATTTTTGGTTAATTACTTTATAAAATAAAACTATTATGATTATTATAGATAAATATATATCATTCTCGATGAAAAACAACTTTTTATGAAACAACTACTTCACCATCGATGAAACTGTCAAACTCACTTCCTGTTTTAAATATGAAAATATACGTTGTATGCGTATATCTATTTTGAAAACGAATACACTAATCGAGTCGTCATATTGATTTTACAAAATGGGTATGTTTGTATATTTAGCGATGTTCAATTCTGATAATTTCCCAAGTGAGGCATAACGAGATAAACTTATCAACATTATATTGACTGATTTCATTTTTATAATATTACTTTTGAATATTTTCAATATAACCAGCATTATGTGTTTTTTTTTTTTTTTTAAATTAATTTTCGAATTTTTAATTTAGTTTACAAAAAATCGGAAGTACATATATTGCTTTAATAAATTTGATGTGCCTTGGAAAATAAGAAATTTCAAATCAAATTTAAAAATATATTCTTGAAAACCGAACTATATATGAATTTAATATGTCAAATATCAAACAAAATTTTCCATTATCACTTCATGCATTGCTAAGAAATAATTTATATGATTTAATAATTTAACTTCTGTCAGAAATATAGCCAATTTCTTTCTCGATTGGTTGAATTTCTTAATACAACTATGTGCCTTTTTATTTCTTTCTTCGAACTTAGAAAACCGTAATAAACTCATTTTTAATCTATTATTTAAAATTATGCCCTACAGTTACCTAGAGTAATGATGGAAAATTGACCAAAATTTATGTTTCTCCTTTGATACCAAAATACTAGTACACTGAGAATGACAGTGGTCCTGATAATGTATATATCAGTTCTATATATGAAATAAATAGTAAACAGCTTAAAGTAGAAAACCAATAGCAACATATTAATTTTTAAAAAGATAACGAATGACTTTAGGTATCAAAGTAATTTTAGCAATAACAATATTTCTTCCCATTTCCGCTCTCGAAAAAAATTAATATTCATCGTTTTTTCCCCTCAAGAATAACATGAAAGGCAATTTATTAATTTTCTACTGATAACTACTTCAATTATATAATACTAGTGAATAACAGCAGCATACTGGGAGTGTGTTGGATTCGAGATGTTCTTGTAGAGTATAGCATGTGGCGATATGGTAGGTATTCACTTTTAAACTTATATATACAACTAATTATGGATTTAAGGAGTGCTTTAGTCTAAAAGCTAATGTACATTGTTATCAATTTCACGGCTAAGGAAAACACAAACAAACGCGGTAATGTTGATGGCGAAATTGAGTTTTACTAGAGTTTCATTATAGCGGTTGAAATTTGACTATAATCACTCAAAAGTGAATCTGACTGCCTTTAAACAAAACAGTGTATATGCATGCTTTTAAAAAAGCATTATATTAAACAAAATATGTATGTGTGTGCATGGTTGTGTGCGTAATTAAGCCATACCTCTTATATATGTGTCTGTCATAGTGTGTGTATTGTTTTTTTATTGACTTAATGCATTACATTTATGCATAATAAAAAAAAAATTATTATTCTCCAGCTCTTCTCTATATAAACTATAAGTGTGCCAAATTTCATTTCCAGAATTCTATAGTTTTGACAAACTTGAGAATATCTCATGATGGCATTTAATTGATTTTTTTATGGTTAGTGATTATTTCATCTCAAATGCAGGTATGTTTTTGGTACAGAAACTTTTGCATTCGCATAAATGTGAATTCTGGTTTCTCACAATCCCGAAATACTTCTTGCGAAATAATTGCTTTTTTGAGTTAAATCTCACATGTAAGCTATGAAGGCAACGAAAGAAAAAAGTCACTATATAAATTTCAACATATTGTATTGTCACTAAAAATATATTCATATATTCCTTCTGATGCCATGACGGCCAGAATCGATTTGCAGAAGGGCAATGACTAGACGAATTAATAGGAAGAATGAGATGCCTCCGATATTGACTAAATGGAACCTATTAAACGAGGTTCTTAGATATTCATTCAACATTGAGCAAATGTACTTTTATGGATGTGGTTTTTAAGTCATTTAAAAAAAATTAACAATTTTATCGCATTTTAATGGCTTTGATTACCCAGCAGTTTTAGGATCTTATTATTTGAAAATGTTATAACTCAGTGATGTCGATCTTTCTTAGGTGTCTGTCGATCTTCATCAGCATTCGATTTGTTTCAAATAATTTTAAAATTGCTTGTTGGCTTTAAGACTATTCCAAAAGTCAGCACTTGGTGCAAATATTCACTACGACTGATTTTTCATTGTGGTAGTCAACATACTAGTGGTAGTTTTGTTTGATAATAAGCTATAGTGAGGGTGTGATGCTTGTATGCTGGCTGGGTGAGGGTGTCTGTGTGTATGTGTATGGGAAAGTTAAACAGGGTCGGTTACGTATGATATTTAAATTAAGGTAGAAAGGTTTTATGTTGAAATATTTGAGATGATCTTCATCAAATAGCACAGAGGAGATAGATGAAGACGCATATTTAATGCGAATACAAAGATACCTACCTCGTTCACTTACTTAAATATCAATGATGATAGTTGTTATCCTTTTAGTCCCAAGTTGCCATTTGAAATTTGGTATTCCGTATAGTATACAACATTTTTGTGTGATATAATTTAACTTTAAATGTAAAATTAATGTTGATTTTGGCAAAAGATTAAGGAAATAGTTCAAAATTTGTAGTAACTTTTACTCTTTGTTATTTTCGTTGAAGTCTTATCGAGGTTTTTCTTTGTCATTGGTTTAGGAAATCAAAATGAAGTTAGAAGAAATTTGTAATCATATTTTTCAAATAAATTAAAATGATTAAAATAAGCTAAATACTAGGTAATTTTACTATATAAGGGAAATTTCTGGAGATGTAACATTGTAGTTGAATTTCAGAATGTAAAAAAAATGTGTACATTTTTGGTTATATTTATTTTCACGAGGGAGGAGGATTTTAAGGAATTAAACTTTTTCTGTCTACCATTACTAGTTTGGAATAATAAAACAATGAAAATATGTTAGTCTGTTTTTGTTATGACTTTGAATTCGGTCGACTGTATTCTACACTTTTTTAATTTGAGCTCTACGTGACTCATTGGTCAGACTTTAAAATCCTCTTATGTCCACAAATACGGCAGGCATAAAAGTAAAAATATGGTAAATATAGGATTTGAAAAATTATTATTACCTGATAAACTAGAATAGTACCTAGATAGATATTGTCTTTTAGGATTTTGACTGATTTTTCAGATTCTTTCAGTTTGAAAATGTCGATATTAGATGAAACATGTCGAATTATTTTAAATTCTGAAATTATTTTAATTAGTGGTGTAGATAGCAAATTATATTCTTCAAAATGTTCGAAAATGATTTTCGATATAACGTATTTACGATACTATATCAAATCTTCGATATCCTAAATATGGGATTCCACAAATACAGTAATGCTCTTTGCAATAAATTACAAACTATTAATGCCGAATAAACTGAATTATGTACCAAAGAAGTTAATCCAAGTTAAAAATTTGTACTGATTCTTTAAATTTGATAACAAAATGTTTCACTTACTCGACTTATTTTTTGTATGGTAATTTCTCATAAAATAGGGTAATAATATTTTGATAGTGGTAAAAGTTTTTAGTTATGATAGTTTTATAAATGCTTGTTGTGAAAATATTCTTAGTTTTCTGAATAAATTATTGTTGTAAATTAGAGTGTAGATAAATCTATGTTGAATTGTGAACCAAAAACCACATACTCCTGCTAAAAATATTTATACACAACACTTTAAACTTAAGTGCTTATCTCTTCTTTTTATATAATATTCATGTTTTATGTGGCACAACTTTTGTTATGTCCTTTTTATCACCATATAAAGAGAATAGAATTTTATTTATAAAATACAACTAGAAATTTGTAATTACAATTCATCAATTATTTATTCATTTAGAATTTTAAGTGGTGTTTCAGTAATTTTTTTTTTTTTGTCCATAATACTTCAACTTTTATGATATTCAAAACTATAAAAGCAGGTTTTTTTATATGGTTCATATTAACATCGTTTTAAAATATTATGTTGATTTATATCTTTGTATAAGAGAGTATAAAAAGAACATACTTGGAATTGTTGTTTCTAGAAGCCATTATTTCTAAATTAATTTAAAATAAAACAATTTTTGTATGTCCTATGTTCACCGAGTTATTACTGATTAATTTGTTTTAACTAAACTTGTTTTGAGACTAAAGTTTGTCAATATCTGCCAAAGAAACAAGGGAAGATAACAACTATCAGTATTAATTAAAGGATACTCGGCATATTGTATCTTGGCATTATTTATACAATTGTAGTAATGAATCATATAAAGATATATTATTATTATAATTGAACTTTTTTTAATATTGGTCATTCTTAGAATTCTCTAAATATGCAATTCATACAGCTGAGGTGAAAATAAATTTGAGCTGAAATTGTGGCAAATATCAACAGTCTACAAAAATATGTCTCAAAGTTGTAAATTTTCTTGTTTCTAATTTTTCGACTGCTTTTCTGGTTTAAAAATAGGGTCAAAAATCCATTGGACCCAGTGGGCTGATTTTGCTCATTCACAAATTTTATAGGTCTAGAATATAGGTCTAGAATAAACCACAAAAATTTCAGCTTGAAATCCCTTTTCGTTTTTGAGTGTGGGGAACTTTAAAAGTCTACGAAGATATGTTTCAAACAAAATTTGTTCCTTTTGAAAAAAGATTCTTTGTTTTTAAATTTTTCTTTTGAATGTTATGATTTAAAAATTAGGTCATAGATATTGGATCCAATGGACAGATTTTGCTCATTCACGAACTTACTTTTAAGGTCTTAGAATACACCATAAAAACTTGCAAATCACTTTTTGAGTTATCTCGATGGGGCACGCGGACTAATTGAATTTACTGTAACAAATTACATTTCATTAATAAAGTTTTTTTTATTTTTGAGTTGTTTGTTTAATAAAAAAAAGGATGAAAACAATAAATTTTAATCCAAGCAATAAAAAATGAGCAATAAATACAATCCTGGATAAAAAATACAATACTGATTTGTGTGT
Source organism: Chrysopa pallens (assembly GCA_020423425.1). NCBI lineage: Eukaryota > Metazoa > Arthropoda > Insecta > Neuroptera > Chrysopidae > Chrysopa > Chrysopa pallens. The sequence goes on along the minus strand of CM035593.1, from coordinate 25,775,922 downwards.
TATGTCTTTATTTTTGTAGTTTTTTGTTTTGCCCTCATGGCTTTTTTTTATTCTATATTATATCTATAGTATTGTTTTTTATAAAGTATAATATGTGAACACAATATATATATATATATATATATATATATATATATATATATATATATATATATATATATATATATATATATATATATATATATATATATATATATATATATATATATATATATATATATATATATATATATATATATATATATATATATATGTATAATGTGAAGGGGTCCCTTAAGTATGTATAGTTTTCCTATAACGGTCGTTGGTTATACCTTAGATTTTTATCGTCCCCAAGCGGGAACTAGTCAATAGGCTACTATTACTATTACTCTATAATACCTATTCACAAAGATGATTTATTTATTGTTGGTGACGTTATGAATGTTTGGTAAAGTGGAATTGTTGGTGTGTGTACCAGTTATGAACTTTATTTTATTTTTGATGTCATCGACAACGGTTTTGAAACTGACTTTTCTATTAATGATATTTTTTGTTTAGACTTAATAATATTTGAATTCATTATTGTATCAACTATTCGTACCGTGTATAGTACGTGTTCCTTCTCTCAATCGATTGATATGCCAATAGTAGCTAAAATTTGTAATTAACATTAACAAAAGAAAAAAAGGACACTTAATCTTTGAGTTTGCAATACTAGAAGAAGATATTGTCTAAAACAGATGAATGATCATCGTCATAAAATCACAGGATGGTTTTTTAAGTCAGTCCAAAGTCATTAAATATTAAGTAGTTTGAGGCAATGTCAAATTACACAAAAATAGAGTTTGTAAAACTGTGTAGTAGTGTTTACAAGTTCTAGGCGTACCGTGTATAGTACGTGGAAGGGACTTCTTCAATCGATTGATGCCCTACGAGTGTCTAAAATATTATTTGTTCAATAATTACTGTTTGCATTTAAATTGTATAGCAAATGCCAAACAAATATTATTGGATAATTATAAAAAAAGACATTTAATTGAAGTTATTTGATTAAAAATTACAAGAACCATAGAAGAAATTATATTGGTAATTTTTTTTAATTTCAAATATAAATAATTTAAATTTGTTAAGAAATTTTGAAAAATTTCTTATGTTAAATTCACCGACTTATTCATTATTTGATTGATAAAGTATAATTTTTTACCCATAACAATGCAGGAAATAATAATAAAATAATATAAAATCATGTTAACAATTTTAAGTATAAATATCTTGAATATTTTTTCTTAAAATCAGCGTTCAATTTCATAATAATCATTCCCATATATTTAAAATTATACAGACAAATTAATTTTAAATAGGGTGAAAAACAACAAAAGAGATTTTATCGGTAAAAACAATTCAATTCTTCGTAGCTCTTTTTACAGTTCTTTATTTGAATATTCTAAGCTTACATTTGCTTTTTTGTATGCTTTAAACTGACAGTAAACGATAAAACACAAACTTTTTAAACAAAATGTCTTAATTACTGTGTTTTTGTGCAAACATTGATATATGTTTATACAATAATACTTATAAGAATTTTGTCTTTACATGTTTGCTTTTAATTGATTGCAATGCAAAGATTCTTTATAAATATAAATCGATCGTATGAAAATTGCAAAAACGAAAAAAGTTTTTAAGATATTAAATTTTATAACGACAAAGTGAATTGAAAAAAATACGAACTATATATCGAGTTTGAATTACTTATACCTATTAAAATTATAAAAATACACGAAATATTTGAATTAATAATATGCGTTTCGTTCATACTTTTAATAAAACTTTGCCCAAATATTCTTCATATATAACTTTGTAACTGTCCTCAATATGTTTAACCGTCATATTTTTTCGTATATATTTTAAAATATCCATTAAATGTCTTTTACGGTAAATCTACACTTAATGAATGAATATTTATTATGCAATATTTTAAGAAAATTATAATATCAGCTATATTTATATATTTAAAAAAATTTGACGAAAACTGTTCCGAGTCTGTCCGGCCGTTCTATCCAGGCGATATGCATAAGTTTATTTTTATTTCAAGATATTCATGTCCAGATGAAGCATCAAGCATTGGGTTACATTTATCTTTTGCTTTTCTCAACTTGAATTCAAACGCGATGTTTTAATAGTTTTTAATTCAGTTGTATTGAAGAGGGAGGGTTTTTATTTGGTCTTAAGTAATTCAAGATCTTTCTTTTGAGCTATTAATAACTCATATTAGCTGAGATGGAGGAGAGAAAGGGGCGGGCATTCACCTTGACTTTCAACTCTTGAAATAAAATGAAATTTTCTCCACTCAAAGTTTGATATCTCCTGTTCTAATGAACATGAAAAAGTTTTGGTCAAAGAACACTCAGTGATACCACGCCTATCAATTCAGCGATTAGATCTCAAATTGGATGACGTGAAGATTGTTGAGAGCGTAAAACTCACTCAACTTTTTTTTTGTGTGATTTGAATGATTCATAGTATTTGGTCTGTTTGGAAAATGTCACAGTTGTTTAGAATTTAATATTCTAAATAATTTACTTTACAAAGTTATTTATTACAGTAATATTGGTTTAATATGTATGTTTTTTTACTCCTACAGCAACAGAGCGCCGGGTACCAGTTAGTAATATTTAAAAAAAATTAATATATGTAGGTAATATTATTTTATATTTTAAAAATATCCATTAGAAAAACACTAAAAATAATTACTAGCTCTCATGAGAGTTACTTTAATGGCAAAATATTTATACAAGTCGGAGTAAAGGATATTTATTTTGGAAAATTTACCACTAATGGTTGGTTTTCAACTAATATTAATATTTTACTTAAATAATAATATATTAGGGTACAGTATAATTGGTTTTAAGTGGTCTTTTCTTTATGGTCCAAATATTCGAGGTTATACATTAAAAAATAAAAACATTATTGAAAAAAATATCCTAATAAATTTATTTGAATATAAATAATTCGGAGAGGCGTTATATGAAAAATTAATATATCAGTGGAATATATTAGGCGATAATGGTGTTTTATTACTTTCATTAGACAATCGTATAGATTACATTCGCATTTGAAAAAAAACTTAAATAAATAAGGAATAAACAATTTTTTTCTTAAAAACAAACAACTTTTGTTTCAAACAGTTTTTGTTCTAGTACTATTACTACCTCATTCCTTTTACGTGTTTAATTAATACTTTAGAACCCCAAATATTCCAATTGTGTAAAGTCAAATTAAGCGGAGACTAAATTTAATATATCCTCTTATATTTTATATAAACAGGATCTTCAAACAGTATCAAATCTTTCTCCCCAATATCAAAAAAATAAATAAGTACTATTCTGAAGAAAATAATGTGGACTAAAGTTACCGGATTTTTATCACTATGGGGCGATATTTCTTTACAACTTGGCAATGACTTTCAAGGTTATTTCAATATAAACTTTACAAAATTGACCTTGAAATAACTTTGGAGGTCCTTTACCAAGATTATTATAATATCACCATTTTAGTCCCCGATAAAAATCCTATATTTTTTGACATTTTTTCTGATAGATGATACTTTTTGAAGACCTGGTATGTGAAATATATATTTCCTTATAAACTTTGTAAGATAATTCGACCTTTTGAATATTTTTCTATATGTTGTTGAATAATCCCTGATGTAATCCAATAGAGGTTGTTAAACTTTATTCGAAATTCGAATGTCTCCAGAGATCTTCAGGCCATTGAAGGGAACTTGTTTATTTATTTTATCAGTAATCGATACAAAATTTGTGCTACATTCATAACGAATTGATTTTTTGTTCATGATTAAAAAATATAAATTATAGACAATATGGTATATTATTGACATTACATGAGTTAATCAAATTCGGTTATTTTACTTTATGACAAAACAAAAACAAAATAGAATAAGTAACAGGCATAAAGAACCAATTTTTATAACAACCCTAATAAATAAATTATCAAAAACTTTTACTTTCACATTTATTACAATGTCAAAAAGTTTTTACCCCAACTAAAAAATATTAATGACAATCATATTTTATAAAAATAAAAATAAGAATAGAGAACACTATATCAGTTTTCTTTTTTGCATTTTATATAGGGAAAAATAAACATGAAATTTTTAAAACAAACAGTAGTTTTTGGAGTTAATCTACGGAAAACAAAGAAAGCTTAACTTTACGAGGAAATTGAACCGGTTATTCCTGAAGTATCTTGAAAATGAGAAAAAATAAAATGTGGATTTTTGGTATTTTTTATTTCTTAACTGTAGTATTTATTTTGATTCTGTACTGATTAATTAAAAAAAACTGAATATGCACATTTGAATGCGAAGTCCAAAAGTAACAAATACTTTAGGTGCCACCAGAAAGCAAGCTGAAAATTTTTGGTTTTGGACGCATTCTAAACATAAAAAGTGAATATATTTCGTTTTTTTCCAAAATTTTCTAGTCAAAATGTTTTGTATTTTATAAATACGTATTTCGACCAGTCATTATCATGATGAGATTAGTCATTATCAGTATGGATAAGCTAAACATAATGTTCCAAGAGATGTTATTCGTTGCTAATTTGGTGACGGTTGGCTCACAAACCGTCTAGGAAATTGGGGGAAAAATAGAAATTATACCAAAAACCCTAGAGTTCACTTAAATGTTTAATGTTATTTAAGTGAGTTTACATTCGTGAAAACATATTTGTTTTTTCAGCTTTTGCTGGAAACGGCTAAAATTTGTAAAATGTTTGAATTTGCAACAATTATTTAGCAAGTAAACACATTAATTATATTACAATATTACAATTATAAATGTGTTTATAATTGTATAGATTGGAGTATTTTATGAATGCTAATGATTAAAACTAGTTCAAAGTTTGATACTCAACGATCTGTCGGATACTTAAACAATTTTAATTTCAACGTCTTAAACCAATGAGGAGAAGACCATGAATTAAGATTTCATAAATAATTTAAATTTATTATTTGAAGTTATTTCTTATAAAATTAATGTAAATTAAATATGAACACACAATTTACATCATTCAGTTCCATTGTTAATTGTAACATATTTGTATAACATTTTTGAAACACGTCGCTATAATGTATTAGACATGTTCCAATTAAGTTTTACCGTGCGTCTGGAGATAGATTATCATCACATATTTATAAACTGTGTGTATATTATGAAGTAGGGTTTTATACACATTAAAATTTTTGAAATAACACAGCGTATATACATAAACAGATTTTTATACATAGAAATTCTTCACGTGCATGCATAGTTTACAAAACAAAAAATAGAAGTCTTTCAAAGCCACCAGATGAAATAAAATATGTTTAGTTGATATAAATCGACACACAATGTTCGTAACTAATTATAAAATAAATTCTTATATTTTCATTTCAAAAGTTTATTTTTCGTATTATAAAAATCATTCATCTAATTATAAATGAAATAATACTAGTTAGCAGAGCAAAGTATTCAAAATTTAATTTAAATATGCTTAATTTGAGATGTTTTTTAGATGCTGCAAAATGAAATTACGTGCTAAAATTTTTAAATTAATAATATTGAGTTATTAAGAAGCACTACTGCCGTGATATCAGCAGAGCAATGTCACAAAATAATATTCATAATGTAAAGTAATTACCAGAATTAGGTGCTTTTATGTGCTTTTATCGTGTGCATTCAATAAATGAATTTCATCAAAATTACAATTACTACTTAATAATCATTGACATCTTGAATTAACACAAACATTTTGATTAAAGTATTCAAAAATTAATTTAAAAATGGTCAAAATTAGGTGCTTTTTTGATGCTTGTTAGGTGTTTCAAAATTAAATGAGGTCCTCACATTTTTAATGAAGAAAATTTGATGCAGTGCTGACGTGATAACACGTTGTCAGAGCAATTCTGAAGTTTTCCTCATACTTGTTTCAATATTATACTTGTGAAAACATTTATTTCAATAAAAAGTGGACAGATTGTCCTTTGTAGTTATTCACTTAAAAATAAATAAAATATTTCCAAATATCAGGGCACTCCTATTTCTCGGATAAACGTATGTTACGTCAAAATCCTTATGTTTCCATTAGTAACAGAGTTATATATAATTTATTTTTCAGAGCCTGTCACATATGCAAATATATAGAATTGTATAAACTTTTAATTTATTCACACGTACAAAAGCTCTAGCTACAACGCAGATCTCAGTGTGGCCATTGAGAATAGATTATTTATATATACAAACACACATGTAATATAGGTAAAACAAAGCACACAGATAAAAAGGTAATACCAAAACATAATACGTAACTTACCAAAATATATAATATTCGATTCCAAAAATGAATTATGAACACCATATAAAGTTAACTTACATATAGGGCCACGACAAATGTATTGATACTTTTTTGTATCGAGTATTTTTCTTTCGATACTTATACTTTTGGACTTGATACTATAACTCGATTTTTACCTTAATCGGTGTAGATAACTTAAAGCATTCAAGTTTTTTCAATACCTTCTATTTACGAGATATTTTTTCCAAAACAATCAGAAATATCGATACCTTTTGATTCAGTGATTTTTCCTACAGATTTTTTGACCGATTTCACAAGGTTTCGATAAGTTTCGATAAGAATGGAACTTCTTTAGCATTATTGTGATTTGAAACTCGATGAAACAAAGCGACAGTAAAAAGAGAAAACAACACGCAACTATAGGATATATCCTGCGAGAAAATGAGATAGAAGGCATTATGCAGTGTTTATTGCAGTGTATGTTTATAAGTATGTTTGTGAGTGCTTGCGTAAAGCAATTACAACAACCGTGGTTTATTGTAAACAATTATTCTTCATATTTACACTGTATCAAAAACAAGACCAATAAGCGTAATTGGCATAGTATTTCAAAGACATTTCTCCGATCAAAATTAAAGTATTTGGTTCATACTTCAATTACCACAAACCTTCCGTATCATTTAACCAGAATTCACACTCGGAATCTAGATAAGTGTAATGTTTGTTTTATATATGTGAATAAGATTCATAATAATTTAAACTTGATATCAATATCATCGGAAATAAACTCTACAGTTATTATTCTCCTGAAATTCTATATTTGTTTTCTCATCTTGATGTTTGAAGGTTTTCCTTCTATCGCGTGTGAATTGCACACATGTTTTTTTCGTAAAAAATCGTATCAATACTTCTTGGAATATCGATTTTTCTCAGATAAAAAATCTGTTGAAGTACAGAATCCATCAATACCTGAAATATCGAAAATGTAACGTTGTTTTAGGCAACGATATTTTTTTTTCCGAATAAATATCAGTATGAAAAAGTTTGAGAATTGAAATTGAAAAGTACTCGATATCTCAAAAATTCGATGTTACTCATGAGTAAAGTATCGATAATTTTGATTCGATAGTATATCCGTCCCTACCCTCATATAGGTAGGTTTTTGTTTTCATTAAATTGTCACAGCTGTTTTTGTATGTTTATACAAATAAATAATGTAAAAGATGAAAGAATGAAGATGGTATGAAAACGCAATAAGCTTTGTGGTCTTTGCACCTGGTTACACTACAAAACATTTCATGTGTTTTACGTGTGTATGTACGGTATAATACCTATACCCAACAATATATTATTTCACAGATAATATAATATCTTTATGCTATAATTTTAGGCTGTTTTAGTATTGTGTTAAATAGGTGAAGAGAAAAAAAAAACCAAAACCATTTAGGTACCAAAAGTATAACAACATGTTTTCTTGTTACACAAACAAAAATATTAAAATATCATATTTGAGAAGATCGTCTCTAAGTAGAGTCACACTTTCGACTTTTAATTTTTTATCTTTCATTTAACCCTACGATCGATCACGCATTAAAAACAGTCACGCTAGTACATTTTTGCATTATATTATAAATTATAATGGATGTGACACTAGCGTTGAAAATGTAGGATTTAATGCACTTCTTACACTTCGATTTATATTATTATTAGACATCAAGATGTGATGTCTTAAAATGACACGAGAGACCCGAAATAAGAAAAAATTAAATTATCTTATCACATTTTCTTATCCCTCATTCGAGACTAGTTTTCAAAAATTATCAATTTTTTTTTTCTTCGTAAGAAGTGCTAACATTCGAATTTGCCAATTGATGTGATATGGAAATCAAGCTAAGAACTTTTAAAGTTTAAATCGTCAATTTTAAGTAGTTTTTGTGATAATGACAAAAACAAAAGAAATGCCAACAATTTGTATTGTTTCATGTTTTCTAGGATAATTTATATTTGATTGGATGGCCAGTTTTCAAGATATCGCTTCAAATTGGTCCTCAAAATTAAGCCCTGATTCGATTTCACGAGGTATCTCAAAAAATAGCCCCCGAATCGTTAAATATATTTTATTTTTTAAATCTATGTATCTATTTTTACCAACATCGAAGACCAAATTTTTTAAGATTTCATCGATTTTTTCAAATTACCCCCATTCAGAAAATTACGATAAAGCAAGAAAATTTGTATTGTCTCCAATTTCGATCAAATAATGTTCATTAAGGCAGTTTGACCTATAGATTTCAAAAATAACATCCATTTAACCATAGTCTAAAATCCGTTCCCAATTATAAAATAATTGTTATTTTGTTTTCCTTAACCATAAATCCCATAGAACTCCTTAAAAAAGTAAGATAATTTTTTTTTTTTTTTTAAATTTTGGTTTTGAAAACCAAGTAACCGAAAGTTTTTTTTTCCAAACACTTAAATTTAATCCAATCAAATTAACTCATCAGTTTTTCGAAGTAGTTCGTTCAAAAAACGACCAGTAAATCTTTAGAAAATTCTCAGAAAATTGATTATTCATTTTTCATATAATTAAAAATTTTCTGATTCAATTGAAATTATTTTAATAACTCACATGCATTTAAGACTTAAAAAATCAAGCATCCATAATCTAAAACTTTTTAAATATAAGGTTTTTCTTATTTCCTGAAAAACAAACAATGTAGTGGAGAAAACTGTAAATGTTCAAATTATTTTACGATTCATTTCAAAAAAAACAAAAAAAAAACAATGATTATTATAACATGGTTTAAATATTGTAAGAAGTTTGTTAAAAACTAAAAGCTGTTTCCATTTTATTTTTATTTTTTAAATACAAAAAGCACAGCATTTGTGCTCTCCATTGTTTTGAAATTACTTACATAAAAAACATTAAAACTGAACTATGTAGTTAGCAAGAAGTAAGCTTCAGCAACCAGCAGTTAGCTTCTAACTGCTATAGTCTTTAAGTGAATATGTACGTACAAAAAGTTTCTTTGTTCGTATTTTTCGCATTGTATTTAAAATTCTTATGTAAGTTGTAATTACAGGTTGTATCATTTAGGACTGTATATAGAACAAGTAACGATAGCAACTAACAGTTAGTTGTCTTGATACTCCACACATGATTGAATATCATTGTTAGGCCTATTTTTAATTAACATTCATAAAATTCTATAAATGCAGATATATTTGTATACATGTGTAATAATATGTGTTATTATTACCTTGGGATAATTAGCTAAATTTGACATTTAATTGTGGCGAAAACTAATATTTTACAAAATTAATTTTGAAACGATAGTCGTTTGGTTCAAAGAAATAAACTCTTTTTTTTGTATTTTAATTTTTCTTCTATCTTTTATAGTTTTAAAGTTGGATCAAGGATCCATTGGACCCAATTGGCTGATCTTGCTGAATTTAAACTCACGTTTAATGTTTCAAATACGTCACCAAAATTACAGCTTATTATCTCCGTTTGTTTATAAATTATGTTGTTCAGAAATACTTTTTGTCCACTAAAGTTATTCTAAAGCATACATGCAGTAGTCATACATACAATCCGAATATATGTGTTTTAAAGGTACTTATAATTTTAATGAAAATGGAAAAGTAATGAGTGAAAAATAAATAACAGTGTGGCAAAATTCAAACATCATTTATATTTTATAAATATATTTCATATTCGTTTTATGCATTTAAATTACTTATTATCATAATTAAATTTCATATAATTACATGATAAATATGAAAATTGATATAAAAACCATAATATATGATTTGAATACCACAAAAAAACGTTTTTATATATTTAATTTATTTGACTATGATGGTCCAGACTAGGAATCAAGTTACATTCATAGCCAACTAACATCCATTGTTTACTATTTTTGATTTACTTCTAGATAAATGTTGGGAAAAACTAAAATTCCTATTTTGTTTTGCTTGTTCTAGAGATTAAAATAAAATTTAGACACTGCCCTAACGGAATATCTTAACCAATCGCCAGAACTTAGATGGGTGATCAACTAGGAATGCTGTGTGCTGCTGTTGTATAGAATATACCCGATGTTGTCAATGTATGACCATTATAGTTGAAAATAAATTAAAATTAAAAATAATAAATCTTGGGTATCATTAATCAAATTTTTAATACGCTGATCGATTTTTGTGCGATCTAAAAGCAACTAAAAACATTGTATTAAAAACACTTTTTATAATTAACGCTAATTTCATTGTTCAAAGCTCAGTTGTTTCCATACTGCAAAACAGTGTTTAAAGATAGAATTGCGTGATTATTTTATGAACATCCAACGAAAGAGACTGTAGTTTTTTAATTTCTGATTAAATAAGACTTGGATGTTTCGTGCTTATGGTCTCAGATACCGGAATTGACACACCTTAGAAAATTTGTTTATATTAAAAATGTTTTAAACAAAATTTAAGAAAAAATATTTAATTAAATCAATTTTGTAAAAAAATCTTCAAAATAACAAATTCTATTCAATTGAATTTTTGTTTATAATATTTCAATATCTTTGTTATACAATTTTAATTACTTTTTCTTTTAAATTTATGAATGTTATAAACAATATCTATTCTTATATGTGCGCTCAATATATATAATATTTTATAGCAAAGGTGCACATAGAGATGAAATAATTGCTCTCAAAACTGCAGGACGAGCCTGGAATTTCTTTTTTGAGGAAATTTTTGAAAATGATTAAAAAAGACTTAATTGTCTTTCGCAGACGTCTGTGCGTTATTTGTACTACTGCTATTCTATTGAATAACTCGATAAAAGATGATTTGAATCAATGTTTTACAAAAACAAGTGAAGTAAAAAACTTAGAAGACTCTAACAAAAATTGTGATGAGACAGCGAACCAAAATATTGAGAGCAAATTTCTAAACTATCACCTTACATGTAATTTCAATGAGAATTAAAACCATAAAACAGTTTCAGGATAATAAATGGTAATTTTCTTAAAATTTGGAACTAGGTTTTCAGTTATTGTCTTGGTTATAAGTGCTATTCTTTTTCTTTATATATATTATGTAACAAAATAAATCCTTTGTTTATTTTTTTTTAATGAATTTTTATTAAAAATTTATCAAATACTGACGATTATTTCAGCTTGTTTAGCTATTTTCAAAACAATATGTTATATTTTTGATTCTGATTGTATATAACAAAATTTTTTAGATCCAAAGAGTTATGTAACACCAAAGTATGTTGTAACTAAATATTACCTATCTATCGTATTCTTACTTTCTATATGAAACAAATTATTTAAATTAAAATCCAGTAGCAACATTTAATCTCATATCGAATTGAAATAACAATAATATAACAATTGAAAGTATTTTCAATATAAAATTGATTGTTTTATTACGAAATGTCTAGACTCTGATTTATTTAAATAATATTAGAATTTGTATTGTTTTGTGTATGTGTATATATGTATTTGTTATTTTATAAGGATTTGAGCTTTTACCATCTCATGTGTATTTTACTCAACTAAACTCTTGAATTGTTACCGTTATTTACTGGGTATAGTAACTGGAAGGTATAGTAACCAAAACTAAAACATACAATCTACTATTCATTTATGTTAAAAACAACGTACAACATACCGGCTTTTCATATATGTACACATATATACCCCAATGTTGTTTGTTTGGTAAATATATTTTAGCTTTTTATGGAGGCTTACTGAAACAAAAAAGCTTCTAAAGTAAATGAAATTTTTTTAAAGTTTTTGATTTCTGCATTTTTTATTACACTGGATCCTTTAGTCCGTATGTTCGTCTGTCAGTAAGTAACTCAAAAATGGAAAGAAATTGCGAGCTTTGGTTGCGTATTTGGGACCTAAATTGTGAGTTTAAGTTCGTGTATGAATAAAATTTGCTTTTAAGATCTAAAAGATCCATGATTCTATTTTTGAACCATAAAGAAAATTAAAAAAGCACCGTTATAATAACATATCGAGTATCTTAAAAATTAACACTGTTAGTTGTTATTTTCACTTGTTTATTTTTAAATCAAATTCCTAGTAAAATATATAAATTTTTTTAATAATACATTTTGAAAATCTCTATAACAAAGATATTGGATATGAGTAATTAAAAAATTTATGAACAAATCATAAGTAATAAACAAATCATAATTTCATCAACTACTTTTAGTAATCAATTGTTTTACATAAATCGTATTTTTAAAGGTAAAAACCTGTGTGACATTCCGTATAAAATGAGTAATATAAAATTTTCGTATAAAGTACTTAATACAAATACAACATGTTATAAATGGCATTTTTTATATCAAAATATAAAAGTAGAAAAAATGGAACACCATTAAAAAAATAATATTTATTTATTATCAATTTTACCCGAAAATTTTACTGTGTCCATTTTATACAAAATTTCACTGCACATAAAATTAAAAAAGTTTATATAAAACAACTAAACATCCTAAGTAGATAACGAAATTATTATTTTTTTTGTTAGTTTTACTTAAAACCAAAAATGTTGGCTGAATTCCTGTGTAAACAAAGATGTCAACATACCTACCGGTTTGAATAGCATCGGATTAAGCGACAAGTGTTATTCAAATACACCGGCCTTAACAATTAACCACCGTTTTTAGTAATAACATTTTTGTTATTTAACGTTATTCTAATACTAATGTTAAAATTGATTGTATTATTTTATTTTTCAACTTTTTTACCTTTTTTATTTGATTTTTCTTTAAAACCATAAACACAATACCAATTAAATTGATTGTGAGTCCAAAATTGGGTGTATTATGTATATTCCTTATAACGACATCGAATATACCGACCTATGATTATCGTTATATCCGATTTCCGCAAACATAAATTTATGTTCTTCTCCATACAGAGATTCATGGAGAAAACGTCTAAAACCAAGTCTAAAACCCCGTCTAAAACCAAGCATATGCAAATTATTTAACTTTGTTAGATAGAATAACTTTGTAAGCTATTATCTGAACTTGAAATCTACAATAATACAAAATATTTAGAGAATAATTAAATATTTGTAGGTGATGTTATTTTATTATATACGTTACATTGGTCCCATACAATATAAAATCTCATGGTATCCCATATTTAAAATATAACAAAATTACAAAATATTGACAATATAAGTTAATTAAATAACCCTGTAGGTAAATAATTTATATTATTTGAAATTAAATACTGGAAACAAATACACATACAATTAGCTTCATCTATAGTAGTATTATGATTGTTTAGGAAACAAAATAGCTCGTTGAAAAATCAATTATATACGTTTTGCATTTCCTTTCAGGAAAACCAAATTATTAACTGTTTTATACAATCTATAGTATTAAAATTGTTCCTTTTTGATAAGAGAGATTATGAACATTAAAAATTCTATATAATTGACAATGCTCTGAACACCTTGGTATATCTAGGAAAAAATTTCTAGTATTGAAAAGATAATAAAAGATTTGTTAAAAAACATCAAAGTAGTAAAAAACCGCTGCAAGTAATAAATTTATCTGTAAGTATGTACAATGGCGGATTTACACTTTCCTGAAAAACAGACCACGAAATTTGTGTTACTTTTACATTTTTTCCTCTCATCCTGCCTTTGTCATTTCTATTATTCCTAGGATTTGATCCCTGGGTAGTAATAATTATTATTTATTCTACCAAAATGAGCGAACTTTCTCTGATGTAGCCCGAAGGCCTATTAATAAAATACTATACAAAAATCTGAGAACTAAATTCAGATGAAAATGATAACTATTAATTTTTGAATTGTGCAAGGAATGATTTTCTCCCTATATTACACTTCAAATTTAAACGTCTTTTGTAATTTAAGATTGATCAATTTATAATAAAAATATTACTAGTCGAAAAATTTTATAAATTGATTTTAAACTTTTCCACTCTCCTTGAATCTGATCAGATTTCTTGCGAACTTGGCCCAAAAAAATAAATAAAATTTTAAAATAAGATCTAATTACGATCGATATGATAACCAAGGTTGAAATACGTTAAGGCAATGGTCGATCAAAGTAGTTTTGCATACTTTACATTGGATATTCAAAATTTAGCATGGTATATTTTGAAATCAAAATGCAATTGTTTGAGTATAGTTTCAAACTCATGCAGTCAGTATACTTATACACAGAACATATTTGTATGTTTTGGTTTTAGTTATTTTTGTGGTTGGTCATTTTCTATATTCATTTCGAATTACATTTTAAAAGCTGAAAACTCTGTACGAATCATTTCATTTATTACTTTTTTTATATAGATGAATCAACTACGGAGAAAAGTACCCATACAAACTTAATCCATTCAATGGATTTGCTACAAAAATACAGAAAAAATGAAGTTTTATTTCAATTCAGAATTGAAAATAGAATTTTACTTATTATTATTTTAATAATATTAAATTAAGTCCAAAGTTTGTAACGTAAGAAATTAAAGGACATTTCAGGATAGGTATTGTAAATATTTTTCATTCTCATCAAATCTTTTATAGATAGTATCAAGCAAGGGTTTATGTCGTTAGGTTAAAGCCATAATACTTTTTTAAGTAATTAGAAGGAATCAAAGGAAACAAAAAATAAAATTAAAAATTTCACAAAGATGACATAAAAAATCTAATGTTTTCTACGGGATCTGAACCACGATTTCTTTCTTCTGGGAGTTTAAGATAACGAATACTCTATACACTGAGCTAAACGATAATTTACTTTTAATGACAAATTTATAAAAGTTATCCATGGTGTCTAGATTTAACTAATGACTTCTATTCAAAGTCAGTTCCATCACCAAGGTTTAACAAATAGAAAGTATTTATTCTGAAATAAAACCTTTTTGATTGATTTTAATATTTTTCTTCTATCTTTACTGCAGTTTTGTTTTTTGTATTTTTTTTTTCAGACGCCAAAGAAGTATAACTTCTAACGCGTGTACATAAGTACACACACACACACACATTTTATTTATAATAAATATACTACAATACGTCGATTATCTATCAATGTATATATTTAGAGTGTTCTACAAATGCTACTTTACTTGTATTGTAATTCTTGACATATAAAAAATATATGTCACAGTATATAGGAATCATGTAGTTTATTTCGCGTTCGTCCATCTGTCTGTTCGTCATCAAGATAACTCAAAAACGAAAAGAGATGGCGACCTGAAAATTTAAAGGCGTATTCTCGACCTTAAAAGTGAGTTTTTTTTAACTATTTGAATGAACAAAATCTGTCTATAAGGTCCAAAAGATCAATGGCCCAATTTTAACAAAACATTAAAAAAGTTAGTTAATTATTTGGAGTTGCCATGATTTTAGTTCTAATTTAGCTTATAAACATATATATAATTACAAT
This sequence comes from Chrysopa pallens, assembly GCA_020423425.1. Lineage (NCBI taxonomy): Eukaryota > Metazoa > Arthropoda > Insecta > Neuroptera > Chrysopidae > Chrysopa > Chrysopa pallens. Next base: position 25,760,147 of record CM035593.1, on the reverse strand, counting down.
GCATACCATTATTAAATATGTTTGTATACCTGTTTAGGCATCTATATTTAGAGGAGTATTTATGAATGCAAATTAAAATATTTGAAACATTAATACTCAATCATATGGCGAGTAACTTAAGAATTTACTCTATTGTTTGTTAGTTTATAGCATGAATTATTTGTAATTTTCTCGGATAGAATGGACTCGCCTATTCATATCTTTGTTAATTTTCTACATATTCATTTTATATTATTATTATTATTTGATCGAAATATAAATGTTTGTTGTGTTGAGTTTTTTGGTTTTAAAGCTTATATATAGCTGGTTTAAGCAATATTAACTTTTAAATTTATGTCATTTGAACTTTATAGACATAATACTAGATGGTAAATTGCAGAAACTATTTATCTGTATGTATACGATGGAAAATATTTTTAACAAAGTTGTTTGTTCATCCTGAAAATTGGATTTGTCTTTTATATAATCTCAAGTTTATATTTGTGTTAATAGTATCGTTGCAGTCTCAAAGTCGATGATACGAAAAAGCTATCGCAAAAAGAGTAAACCGTATGCATCTATAGCATATAACGTGTTAGAGTATGAGATAGAAGTATCTGTAAGATTTAACTTGGTAGAGAATGAGATGAAAATATCTATAAGGTTTGATGTACGAGGGTATGTGTAAAAAGAAATTATACAGTGTTTATTACAGAGTAAGTATGTGTGTTGTAATGACATCATAATCATAAAAACGGTGGTGTTTTGTACCCGTTTATTGGTTGTATTGTTTATATATAAATATTTTGTTACTTAAATAAAAACCTTTATCGAAAATTCAAATTCGGATACTGGAGGCAGTCCTATAGTTTTGAAAACATAAAGATGCTTGTACGTAAATTTTCATTGATATCATGTCGAAAATCAGTCCAATTTAAATGAAGATGTCTTTTGCGAGAGATGTCTTCGTTATGAAAATATCTGTAGAGATAATTCTCTGTGGCATAAATTTTGTGCATACACTTGATGAGATTTTAAAATAGCCAATGCAGATCAGTGAGTACCATGAAACGATATTTTTAGTGGCACACGTTCCGAAGCCTTTTATATGATTTTTATATGAGATTTTGTATGTTATTGGCCGTGAGGGTTTTCCTCAGAATGGTTTAAATGGTTTATCATTCAGTCTTTTATTTTTTATTCAATTGTGCTTTTTTGTATCCCAATATACGATTCTATTACATTTTCATTATTATATTACATTTGCATTAATTGTTAAAAAATTTACCAACATTCTGTAGTGACTCGATGAAAATTTATTTGAAGTATTTTAGCGTTTATTTCAGGTGAAAATATAATTTTATTGATCTATTGTCTAACGGTCACATTCATCTGGGTTTTATTTGCTTTGAATGATATGAATACTGGAATTAGTAATCGTAAATTGCTATTTTAGTTCAAGCTACGTATATTTTTCTATTCTATTTTAGAATACGTTCTTTGAATGGTTCGTAAACAAACATTTTCTCACAACTGAACATTTGGAAGGCATCTTTCAGCAGATTTCTGAATTAATATAAAAATAAAATTTAGCTCGATTGATTTAGTTCTCGAGCTTCAATTATTCAATAATAGTAGGTTTTTAGTAAAATCGAGAGCAATAATTATTATTTTTGATCTCAAAAGCAATATCAGTTTTAAGTGTGTCTTCCAGACTGATTTCAAAACAGTTTTATTTACAAGATAAGACGTTGAAACATCTCATGAATTATAAAACTATACATTGGTAAGAAAGCCAAAAATTTCTATATTTGTAATTTCAAAGTCTTTTATTTCTCATAATATTAAACACCTGCTTGTCTCTGTGTTTCCGTTTCGGGTTTCCGTTTGAGATGAATTTGAGTATCATAACACTATAATAATAGTATGGTGTTATGCAAGTTACTTCTTTTTCATTTCCTTGCGTTTCCACCATATTTTGTTTAATACACTATTTTTATGTATAACACTTATAATTTTGATTTACTTGACAAATAAATATCTATTACCAAAAACTTTCAAACAATTTTAATTGAAATACAAAATCTAATTTGGATACTACAAATTAAATAATCAATTTCATTTTAACATGAGATCACATTTTTTTTTATTTACATAATTTTTTTTTTTTTTTTTTTTTTAATTTAAAATACATAATTTTAAATAAGAGATGTAAATATTTATTGTCATATTATGTCATAGAAATGGTATAGATTATTATTATTATTTATTATAAAAATGAAGAGAAAAAAGAACAGCACAATATTTACATCTATAGTTGTTACATTTTTAATATACAAAAGTATTTGAAATTTAAATTAATATTGTTTGTTATATTTATTTACATCCAAATCAAAAGATGACAGTTAATTTTTACATTTACATATATTTAAATCTGAATAATAATCATAATGTATTTATATTGTAAATAAAATAAACAGAGAATAAATATTAAGGTAAATTTAATATAGTGTTTTTTTTTATATTTATAGAATTACAATGGTTTGTTTCTTTCAAATAATCTGTTAAATTACTAGATATAGTAGGAAAACTGACCTGGATGACGATCGAAAGTATTGAGAGATTGAATATTATATGTAAACAAATGAAAATTATAACTAACAGTGTTAATTGTTTAGATATTCGTCATATAGTTTAGTATCAATGTTTGAACTATTTTTACTCATAAAAAACTTTAAATTTACAGTCATTGCAATAGTATGTGTTTATTTGTGCTTAATTTGAGATGAAATTGGAACGAATCTTAAAATTTTTTTAACAAATATTTCAAACAAAAGTTGTTTGTTTTGAAAAAACAAACATTTATTGTTTTTAAATTTTTCTTTTAAGGTTTCATAGTTGGGTAGTGGATTTATTGGACCCAATGGACCTATTTTCTTTATTTAAGATCTTAAATTCATTTTTTATGCCTAGAATACGTCACCAAAATCTCATGTTTTTTTGAGTTATCTTGATAACAAACACATGGAAATAAACTAATTAGATGATTCCATGAACACGTGTACCAAAATTTTGTTAGTGACTTCCATATTTTCTAGTTTGTAAACCTTAGGCTTAAATTAATATACTCTGATTAATTATTAATATCCTATTTATGTCGAATAAAAAAATTGTTCCGGTTAGTTATAGAACTTTGTATCAGTTTTCCAACTCGAATTGTGTGTTCCTCTTTCTATCTCTCGCTAAATTTTCTTATTCTAAGTATTAAATAAGGTATATAACATCAGGTCTTCAGAAAACCTTCAGTTAAAACTCATCGATTATCGGATCCCCTTCACTACTGCAATAATTACAGTATCATTTTAAATATAAATCACTGAAGATTATTTTAAATATAAATTAAAACTGAATATTTTTAAATTAATATTATCTTTATAATTGGAATCTTATAGATACAAAAAAGTCAGCTATTTATTTTAATTCTGGAGGTTGGTACACACTGTATGCATGATTTTAAAATTAAAATTCCAACAGACGTTTTAATGGTTAAAACATTTTATATTCGTAATAATGTTATCATGTTTCACTTTTGTATTCATTATTGAGTTAAAATTATACAGTATGTTTATTTTTATCTCTTTCCCTGAACATGAAAAATATATTGGTAAATCTTCTAAGCCCATCGACACTAGAATAAATGAAAATTATTCTTCCGTAAAGAACAAACATTCTAAAAATAGTGAGTTTGTGAGTTACATAGTTTCAAAGATTTCCAACTTTTTTGTACAATGTACAAATTTTACGAACCTATTATATTAGTCGCTTTAAGTTAGGACTTCATGAAACTTTTCATGTATGTAAAAATGGTGGAAAGTATTTGCTTAACACACAAACTGGAAGCAACGGAGGCTTTGAATTCGTTATTTGTCTAATACAAAAAAGTCATAGTGACCGTTGACTTTTAATATTGTAATTTTATCTGAAGTATTATGTCAGCCGTCTTGAAAATAATATTTAGGAGAAAACAAAACATATCGGCATTTTCAGCCCACATTTTCAGGCAAATGTTTTTAAGAACACACTGTATAAATTAGTATAAATCATCATCTAAATTATATTTGTATTATACTAATCATATTCAATGTGAACTATTTCATCATTTTAAATTTTAAAATATAATTTTATCAAGTTTTTGTTTTCAAAAATATCTATTTTCACATTAGATCGTATCCATTGTGTTTCAAACAAAACGATATGTCCTCTGCTATATACTATCTTTATTATTGTATTTGGTTGTATGAGTTATGAATGAATTGTTACAATAATTTACGGTTTTAAGACTCTATGGTTATTAGTGTTTCGAGAGAATATATATGTTTCCACTCAGATAATCAGAAACATTTCTGAAATTTCTACAATTAGTTTCTTCAATATAAATTTTGATTTCTAACTGTTCCTAATGGTATTAATCGAAATCTATTTATCAGGTCCAAAGAAGGCAAATATTTATATCTATATTTTTAAATACAGTATAATAGGCAGTATTTTTACTCGACTATATCTCTATATAAAACATGCTAGTGTTAACAAAAGTGCCTCTACAACTCATTTTCTTCGCCTGACTTTTAAAGTAGGTGCTTCAAAGATTTCACTTACAATTCAGTAAGTACGAATAATTAAAAAGAGAACAAAAATAAAATTTTTTATATTCTCGCTTAAGGATATTATTAACTATTGTATAAAGAATAAAAATAGTATATTTTGTATTTACAAAAACATATGTTAAAATATCTTTTTGTAATGGACTAAAAGTATAAGAATTTGGAGTTTTTTAAACTTTTTAAAATTAATAGCTCCAAAAATATTAACTTTATCGTAAAAATTCACATTACATGTTTTATTTGTATTTCATCAATGATTTGAAAAAAAAAAATATTTATTTTATTTAAACAATTATGATTCAAACATAATGGCACCAAGTTTCTCTTGGTAGCATACATTTATATCATCATGTGCACGTGCACTCTCACATGGATTTTAATACCAAATTTGTTATAAAAATAAACTTATTTAGTAAACCTTGATGAATCACAGTATTTGAAACTTACCGATGTACAGAACCAAATGATAAAATAAAATTTTGCCAATTAAATGTTTATTATTGGCCAGATGTTTAAGAGTCATAGCCATTGTCACAGCTTGTTATTTTAACAAAATACCTGAACTAATACCTTTAATATAGGTATGTGGGTATATTTTAAGTGAGATGTGTAATGTTTTAGATCAGATGAACGAACAATGGAAGGTTATAGGTACATTGTGTATAAAATTATGACATATTTCAAATAATAAATAATTATCATATATGACCTCCAAAATTTAATTATTTTACATCAAAAATATAATAACATGATTGTAGAAAGTACTCTTGAAGTCTTTGATTGTTAGTTATTGTTTCAGTTAAAGCGATTAAGAGATTTATTTTTGAAAAGAGTCGGTTGTGAAATATTCAGTATAATATAATTTAGAATCATTGCATAAAATGTTTTGAATTATTAGAGTCTATGTGTACAATTAATTTTCCAATAGGTAATTTGTATGTTTTATAATAACTAGCGTTTTCTTTGTTTCAGGTATGATCTTTCTTTTCAACTTCGCTATTGCTAATCAGCAAAGGTAACAATATAAACAAATTTTTAAACATATCAACCATTTTTTATGCAAAGTAGAAAGATGAGGTTTTTTAAAATCAATGAGAAATGATTAGGTAGAATATGAAAAGTGAAATGAAAGGATTATTATCACAATTAATGTTTTGTTTCGTCGTAATTTAAAGTTTGATAAAAATAAAAATAATTGTTTTTATATTTTTTCTATATTGTAAACTATACGCCGAATTAAACGAAAATTTTTCAATGTAAAATTGGCCTAAAATTTCAGGACAATAGTTAGTTCTAGTCTTTACGAATCGTTTTTGTCTGTTTATTATTATTAAAGGTATTACCAATAGTGCCAGCGGCATACACAATATATTGGGAATTTTTTGAAAGCTCTGTGTTTATTAAACGATTTATAATTAGTGCATGAAGAACAACTGAAGAAGGTTTGTTATCGTTGACTAGCTGGGTAAGTTTTGACATATTGATATATTAAGTTAATTAATGGTACCAATATGCGTTTGTATCAAGTAAAATATTGACAAAATCTTTTTTTTTATCGACCAAGGTAGTTTAAATTATTCTCTTAAAAACTAAAATTATCATCCAAAATCTATAATGTGAAGCAAAAACTTTGTATCCCTTTTAACGAAAATTGGGTGACCGACGTAATTTGAAAATTGTGCATTTATAGTTTTTATAGAGAATAATGATGCATAAGAATATATTAAATCAATTAAAAAAAAAATATTACACACCCTATGACACACGCATATATAAAACGTGTGGCTTAAATTACACACACTATTATACACATGCAAATGTACTCTTTTCTTTAATATACTGTTTTGTTTAAAACGGTTATATTCAGTTTTGAGTGATCATGGTCGAATTTTGACCGCTGTAACGGAACTCTAGTAATAATTAAAGTTGTAACACAAAAATAAAAAATAATATTTAGACATAAATAAAATTTTAAAATTTTCTCAAATAATATAATTAGTTGTATTTATTGACATTTTTCACACTTATTTTTAAAAATAATATTTCAATGAATCGTATAATTGACCTATAATAATGATTGCTTGACCCAAACCTTACTTTGTGCTATCATAAAATAGCATCATCGTAGACTGTATGAATAATATGATGATATTTCAAATAATTTATTATATTCAACAAACATTATATAATAATAATAATATTATTATTGTTTATTTTCGATAATATTAATTTAATATTATTTATTATAGTCTTTGTTATTATTATTATATAGTTGAATGAAATGAATGATTGGAATCAAGAAGAATACATATATTTATTTATGGCTGTTGATATTGAAAACAAAGGAAACAATTCTATTTTAATTTATGATGATAAATATACTTGACGATTATTTGTCAATAATTAAATAACGGGATGGATTCAGGTTGTTTTGAGTTTATTACTATTCAATATGTTTGTAATCGAATGTCAATATATTAATATCTAAATGTTTTCTTGCTTCTTTTAATCTTAAAAAATAACCATCCAAAGTGTTTGTTCGATAATACACAATGTAAGTTATTACATTAAGGCTTGTTTTATCGATTCTATTTTTTTGGTTAATCCATATTATATTATAATATGTACTGTGCCGTATTTGTATACTATAAAAAAACATTAAACTATTATTTATAAATGAATATAATAAACTTCAGGCAACCAACAAATTGTAGAATACAAATGTTCACGTGAAACTTTTATTTTCAAACAATGGACTAACGAATTCAATTCAACTTGACTATGCATCGTGTTATGTATGTTCTAAACTGGGTCAGGTTATTTATACGTCGTCAAAGTCTGATGTGACCTTCTTCTTAATGTCTTCCTTCCAAGTATACCTGTATATTTAGTTTACCTGGAGACTAGCCAAGCTTGACTCTTGATGTGTACTTCTGGTCTGATGTACACCCATCTTCAGTTGTCACGCCATTGTACTTTAACAACCATTTGATGCGTATATATGTTTCCAATCGAGTTCTGACGATATTCTATCAATATTTTGTCTCAATAGTTCCATTTTACTATTTCTTCTTCTACTGATATTGCCATTAGAGTTCTTAAAAAAAAATGCTAACAAACTTCAAGCAGTGGAATTATGTATATTGAAATCTACAAAGTTGTTTGTCTCGCAGTTTCCTAAGGCATGGGATTAAGAACTCAAGAATGACAATATCAGTACAAGAAGAAATACTTTGTGTTCCATATGATATATATATATATATATATATATATATATATATATATATATATATATATATATATATATATATATATATATATATATATATTTGAAATAGCATTTTCTTATGAAAATAGATAGATGGTGGGGTGTAAATACTAGTAACAGATGAAAATGCATAAAATAAACCAATAAAAAAAGAGACGGCTCTGTAGAGTGAACGGTAAATGATAAACTTTTTAAACAATGCATTTTATTACAATAAATAATTTTAATCAATTAACTTTAACCTCTTTATTACATTATTTACACTTCATAATTATTATTTTATTTCATAAATAAATAAATTTATATTATTCACTAACGTGTATGTATGCTTAAAGTATCGAATGCGGGTCGCATTGATAAAATTGTTTTTAAAAAATTGTCGGTGAAACATGTCACAAAAGCACCGTATATTATATTCAACAAATAATATCGTAACATATTACATTATCTCAAAAAATCAAATTTCATATCAATGGTGTTTTTTAATCGAGGGTAAAATCTGTATAATATCTTTAAAAATATTCGAAAGATTAGCATACAAGCATATTGTAATAACAGCTTCTAAAATAAATTCATTCATGTTAAAACATCGACAACTTATGACCAAAGGCTACTTTTATTACTTTTACAATCAAATTTTCATCCCTTGTATCATAAAAAAGCGTACCTTTTTTTTCATTCACATTCAAAACAAACACATAAAAAAAGCGAAAATGCTTTCAACCTTTTTCAATAAGTAATCTCTTCAAAAATAAAAAAAAAGTGCGTCACATAGGAACCGCGTTTGCTAAGGAAATTTCGAAACATACAATATAATCTGTGACGAATATTTATTTCACGATTAGATGGAAAACATAGTAAATTGTTGGAAAATTTATAATCTACAATTCTTCTTATAATACAAATTTTTAATACAGTAATAATAGTCAACAAATTCTTATCATTTCTAGCTCATTTTAATTCTTCGCCAAGCTAGTAGGAAAGAGTATTTAAAATTGAATTTAAATATGCTCAAAATTAGGTGCTGTAAAATTAAATTAGGTGCTCAAATTTCAAATTAAGAAACGTGAAACTTGAATCACTGCTGAAAAAGGTGCCAAACTAGCATGTTGCATGGAATTTTTGGTAACTTTGATTAAATTGATTTATGTAAGGCACTCCATAAAAGCACATAATTCTGGTACTTATAAATAGGTTTTTTTTCACGTTGCTCTACCACCCGTATTTCACGGCAGCAATTGATCTTATGGCACAATTTTTTTCACTAGCTTCTCTCTTTTTTTGGCTGCGTTTCAATATTTTACTCTATTTGTCTATTTTGTCTCAGCCTGACTGTATATTTTTTATGTTGTCGAATAGTTGGCAACGGAGTTTGTTTCTGTTTTCACTTACTGAGCATTTCAAAAAAGTCTTGAAAATAAGTGGCTAGTTCCAGGCGATAGCTACAATATAATGCGTGAATTTATATGTTGGGCAGTTTATGAATTAAGAAGGAAGTCAGGAAATTAATTCTTCTTGCCTCGATCTAAACATTATAGAAACATTTCTTACAAATACAGAAAATTAAAATATTTGCTAGATAGGGATTTTTTGTATCAAAATTCTCCTTTTTGATCTTTTAATCAAAATATAGGTACAAAACCATTAGCCTTTTTAAATGGGAAATTCGCCAAATATTAAAAAAACAAAATTATAACAATAGAACATTATTTTGAATTAAAAATATTTTTTTATAATCAAGTTATGTTATTATTAGAGCAATAAATGGCTAATATTATTATTAATAAAAAGAAATGCGTGTATTGTTACGATTAAAAAAATAAAAATAAACGAGGGGGGAGCTACGGTACTGTTTTTTTTATTCATATATTATTTTTTGTGAACAATAATCATAATTATGTTTTATTATTGAAACATATCTATTATGTTGTGAATCAATCAAATTATGTAATTAAACCTTAAGTATAACATTCTATTAAGTATTTATTCATATCACAACCCCTCAAAAATCTTTTTTGTGTACACACGATTTGAGAATTTTATTTCTATAACTGTTATTTAATAATGTAAATAAATTTTAATATTATGTATTAATTTGGTTATCAGGTTACAGAAATTTAAATTCTGAATAAATTTGATAATATATAAATGATATTATTTATTATACTTATACAATATGATATACAATATGGCAGTAGTATATTAATTTTAGTCTAAGATCTGTAACGTAACATAGTATTTACCACACCAACAAAATTTTGGTATATTTGTTCATAGAATCGCCTAATTAATCCAATGTCCGTACATCCTTTTATCATCACAATAATTCAAGAACAAAAAAAAGATAGCCAGCTGAAATTTTGGTGACGTATTCTAAATATAAAATGTTCGTGAATGAGCAAAATCGGCCCATTGGATCTGATGGATCTTTGGCATAACTTTTAAACTATAAAAGATAGAAGGTTCAAATACAAAAAATGGTAATTTTTTTAAAACAAACAAACTTTTTTTTTGAAACATTTTATTGTAAAATGTTTGAGTTCTCTACAATTTCGTCTCAAATGTAAACAAGTATATATATATATATATATATATATATATATATATATATATATATATATATATATATATATATATATATATATATATATAACTGTATAGACTGGATATTTATGGTATTTTTTGAATGCTTTTTACAATTATTTAAAGTAATATGGGTTATTTCATGTCATTTGGTGGATAGTTGCCATAAAACATTTATAAAAACAATTTTTCATGGCACACAAATTTAATTCCATTTATAAGTGAATTGTATTTCGTCCATTTCGCATGCTATATTAGGCGCCTGTATATCTATGCATGAAGTATTAGGACTAATGAAATATGTATGATTTTAAATTAACTTGGTGTTTGTAATGTATGTATCCAGTTGAAAATTTTAAATATTTTAAAAGGATAAAACTCTAGGGATAAATATTGTAGCAATTGCATGAAAATATTATTCACACTACTAATAATATACAATACAGTTTTATATGTTACTATTTACAATGTGTCACAAAATTCAGCAAAATCAAAAATATCATATGGCCACAATGCATCAAATTGTTTTCCTTTGTTAATTTATTATCAATATAAGTCTGTAAATAATTTAACACAGGAAATTTTTCCAAATTTATTAACAAGAATAATTATTGATATTTTCAACACAATAGCTTCATTAAATGCCATTTTTTGTAATTATTTAATAATTTTTGTTTGATATTTGCTATACAATTTACATTCAAACAATTGAACAAATTATTATATTTTCTAGAAGGCGAATGTTTTAACGTACTTTGCACGGTATGGATAGAGTAATATTTTAAAATGATATGCCTATTCCTTTTGAATTAAAATAAACTGGATATCATTAATCGGAAAACTTCTAAGATTGTATTAGGAAAATTCATTTAATATCTAGGAAAATAGTTTCTAAATTGATTTAAATTTGTATATAATTATATTTCTAAATAGATCTCTATCTAGGACAAAAAAAGAGTCTAGGCTCAGATCTTGACGCTCTCTGGACACGATCAAACACTTACCGGTAATTATCAGGCCATTTTTGAAAACTTATATTTATGATACAAATTTTTGATTCACCAAGCAGTTGATAATTTTTTAAATGCCGGTAAATAGTGTAAATATATTTATTAGTGAGACGAAATGAATGGTTTAGTCTGCTAGTAGAAAATGAACATTTCAGTTGGGTTTTTCAAAAAGATAAATTTCCATTGCAAAAACCTTCTATATATTATATACTAAACGGATATCATACATAAATATACCTATATGTTGTTGTAAATATGTTCATAAAATGTTTTATTAATTATTTAATTCATGTTATTTACACATTTAATAATAGCCAAACGTTTTCATTGTAATTATTTTAAATTCTATGTAGATGTGTCGGGCATTTTGAAAATAGAAATGTAATTATTGTTTGTTGGAATTTGAAATTGTTTGTAATTTATTTAAATATATGTCAATTTAATGCTACCTGCAGTAATAAGGAATTCTTCCTTTACTATGATAGGATATTTCCAATTTTTTAATTAAAGTCATAAAATTTATTTTGAAATGGGCGACCTAACAAATTGTTAGTTTCTTCAAATCTTCAAAATTTATCGATTTATTTGTCTTTAAAATTTGATTAAGTTATTTTATCATTAATTATTAAGCTTATAATTTATAACGTCATTTATCAAATTTGAATAATTGTTGCACAGAAAACGGCTATAATTTTCACAAATTATGATCGAAATGTACATTTTTAACTTTAATTAAAGGTAATTATTTCCAAAAAGTCTACAAATAATAATATGCAAATATAAGTTACTTTTTTTCGATCAATTAATAAAAAACGATTCAAACACGAATCTATTTATATTTGACCATTTAATTCATAATAATCATTTTTAAATGTTTTGAAGAATTATTTGTTCATTTAATTAAGAAGAAGTTCGCTTACCACAGGTGGTATTGATAACATATTTTTTTAAATCCATCTTATTGATAAATCCATCAGTTTTAGCCACCTGTAGCATTTATTTTTGGTATGCATAGAAAACATTTTAAAAGTTCATATTTAAGACTATGAAAATAGAAGTGAATTAATTTTTGGAAACTCGAGAGGTTGAATTGTAAATTTATTTTATTGAAATTTTATCATTATTATCGTAATTTTCATAATGATAATAAAATATTACTTTATCAATATTTATTGAAATTTTGCTTTTTAATTTTAATATAGTATTTACATATAAATTATATATAAACAATAAAAGAAAAGTTGTATTTTTTCGATTATAAATATTAAATTGCTAATTTACACAATCATATAAAACGAATGAAAGGGAATCAATAATAAACAAACAACAGTATCAAATTCCTGAAAAATAATTTAGGAATATCATAAATTTCATTACATTAAAATACAACTCAACAGTATGTTTAAAAAATGTATTTTTTTCGTAGAAAATTACGAAATAACTGTTACCATCTGTCTTTAGGCGAATACGTATAAATATTTATAACGAATATAAATATTTTATTTAAAAAAGAAAAATATTTTTCCTCTTAAAAAGAAATTCATCATTTTCTTAATCATACTTTTCTCGTTCGTAACAATAACAACATATGCTAAATATCACCACTTTGCTGAAAAGCAGAAAAATATGTAATGAAAAAATGATTTGTACGTATTAGGGCAAATTCTAAATGGAACTGGTACACACATAAGTTACATAAATGGTTCCGTTCATGCTGTGTTTTTATGTCTGATTTATTTAAGTAGATAGAGCATTTCCTATGTTTAAAACTTATCGAACCGTTTTCGAATTTTAACTTATGATAAATCCATGGTCTTAATTAGTTTAAAAAATGTTTCTTCAGAAATTGTCGCGTCTTATTCGATTTCAGAATATTTATTACCTATTTTCAAAAAATTGTTGTAAGTAAAAGTGGAGATTATCTATAGCCAGTTTTTCTTACATGTTGAGGCTGTTCAAGATTAACACTTTAAGGTTTTGATGTCAAGTGAAGTTTTAAATAGCAGACCCAATTTTTTCTCTTTAAATTTTTACCTTTACTAAATTTGACATGTATAACGTAACTTTATGCAATCAATTTGTTTTATAAAATTTTCTATATCTTTCCTTCAAAATTTACCTTCCGTTTTCTTGAAATCGTTTTTATATCTTTGTATATATCTTTTTAGTACGTGTGTTTATGACAGAACTTCTAAAGAGCTAGACCAATTTTGTAAAATGATTTACTTGGTGATTTTGATTTGACTCGATGATGGCGAACAATTTCTATTAATGTTGTAATATAAAAAGTTTGTTTGCATTTTGGAATAGGCTCATGTCTAGTTTAAGGTCTCAATTAGCCCAGGTACCTTACTAACGCTTTAATCAGATTTTAGGAAATTTTCTTTTTATATTTTTATTAAATTATCTTTATATAATTATTTCTTTATCATAACTCTTAATAGTTATTTTTGCCTCAGTGCCCGATCGAGTTAAGGTACAATCACCCTAATCCATTTGACTACTTAGGCTGCGGGATCAAATCGAGCGGTAGTCTGTCTGATCAATTAAGAAGTAACCGAATCCACCTATATCATAAATTTAATTGTATGTCTATATATTCGAATGTAATTTAAAATGAATAAAGATTAAAAATATTGATATGAATGGCCTTTATTATACACTTGTATATCTCAAAAACGGAGGCTAAGTCCCATTATTATTATTATTATTAATTACTTTTGTCGATGACATTCTTTAATTATTATAATTGTCGCGCGAATATTGGTAATATAACAAATGCAGCGTTCGTGAAATACAATGCCAATTATTTTCATATAATCTTCGTTTCACTGCGTATTGAATGCATATTAACAGCTGACCATTTACTGTTCGCTATATTCTACACTTTAAATAATCCGTTTTTTTGAACAGCTTTTATTATGTGTTTTTATAATCATAATCATTATCAACCTGTTTTTCAGCTCACACATGCATGATGATGCATCATTATTATTATTATTATTATTATTATTATTATATGACACACGAAGAAAAACAGATACATAAAAAAAATGAGTTTTTCTTTTGTTCATATTTATTGGGGCATAGAATAAATGTACCATAAATACTTACATTGTTCAATATTACATGGATTGCTTGGTACTGTGTACTGTGTACTGTGTACTGTGTGTGTATATTATGAATGTAAATATTTCAAAATTATGTGAAATATAAAACAAACAAAAAATTTATAAAACAAAATTAGTTAAGTGTTCGAGATCTGTTTTCTGAATTAAAAAAAAGGTGGTTCTGTACACTAATTTTTAAACTCGACATATACATAATATGTAAGAGGATATTATTTTTATTAAAAATAGTTTAAAATGAAAGGATATAATTTTTCTTTTATCGTAAAGGGCTCATATTTTTAAGACCTCGTTCCTACCACCTCACTTGCTTAAAGATGATTTAATTCAACATTGCTATATTTTCGAAATATTATTGTTTATCAAATGTTTGTCACGGGTGGCTTAAAAGAAAGCATCCGATTAATAGTTTACTAATTTCTGAAATAATATTTTATTCACAGTTTTAGCAACTAGTGATAAAAGAAAAAAAAACAAAATTTAAATTAGAGTAACCGCAAAACCCAAATTGTTGTAATCGTAATATCTAATATCGTATTATTATAAAACTTAGATAGTTTTATTAGTTTTATTTGATATTTCAAGTAATTATTAACATCTTTATAGAGGTACGGAATGATTTGGAAACATATAAAATGATCAGATGGGAGTTAATATATGAACCACAAATCGACATATGCACATAGTTATATAAATACTACTATATATTTTATATAATGTTTGTAATCACATGTGTTTTTGTATTGTAATATATGTCAGCGATTCTCTCAATGTATTATTTTTTATCAGAAAAATCAATATAATCGAAGACTATTTATTAAGTAATGGTCTCTTAATATATATTTTGTATTTCTGTTTATAAGGGAGTCATTCTACTTTTCGAAAATAAACAAGTTTTTCCTTATTTGAAAATATTAAATAAATATTTAATATTAAAAAAAAAAATTATGTTTATAAAAACGACATGTAATTTCTTAAAGTTGAATTTTTGATTATTTATTAATTAATTGAATATTTAATTACAATTTAAATTGAAAATAAAATGGCTTAAAATAGTGTTTAACCCATAAAAACCCATAAAAATAAAAACACACACATATATATATATATATATATACATAACAATTCGTTTTATGAAAGATTCAAGATCTTAATTCCTTGCCGACATTGGGAATTTATTAATTATTTACTATTTATTAATTAATTGAATATTTAATTACAATTTAAATTGAAAATAAAATGGCTTAAAATAGTGTTTAACCCATAAAAACCCATAAAAATAAAAACACACACATATATATATATATATATATACATAAATATATATATATATATATATATATATATATATATATATATATATATATATATATATATATATAGATATATATATATACATAACAATTCGTTTTATGAAAGATTCAAGATCTTAATTCCTTGCCGACATTGGGAAGTTATAACTATCTGTTGATCATTGATGGTAATCACATTTATTACCGAGTATTGCCTGAAATCACAGCTATAGGCTTTTAGTAGCCAAGTTAAGTGATGAGTAAAGCAAAAACCAGATCTAGCCTGGACCACTCTTGGTCTTGGTCTTGCATATTCAGTCTTGATCTTGGCCATCCTCAAATACTTCAAGTTTTGGTCTTGGTCTGGGTCTTATATATTTGATCTGATATTTACGTTTATATTATTTAGTTTTCTATGCATTATCATAATGCAGATAATTAAAGGTAAAACTTTTAAATAACTTACAATTAATAATTAACTTTTATATAGTAGCTAATAAAGATAAGCTGCATGGTTGCAAACTATGTAGAGTAGTAAATTTGTAATAAATGCAAACCCTATTACTGTAACTTTGTGTTTAAAGAGACATCTAACATCTTTTACTCAATTTGTTACTGATTATCATGTCTTGTTGCATTTTGTATTTGTGCTTTTCTCTGGCTCCTCGCGTTTGTTTATTGTGATCTTCGAATGAGCGCTATGTTTATAGTTGTTTGTTCGAATGTGTCTTATTAATACTTGTATGCAATACATACTTATGTATTTTAATATAACGCATACAAGACATCAGTTTGACATGAAGCGTCTTTGTATTTTTTTTAAAATTGTTAGTAGTAAGAAAACATTTTGATGTTGATACATACATTCTTGTATTTATCGGAATCTGTTATTTTTAGCTTAGTCTTGAATTTTGTTTTTGTCTTGCATACACAATTTTGATTTTGGTAATGCGAGTGTATAGGTAATCTTGATCTCGTGTTTTTCCAAGACTGCAAGATCAATACCAATTATGATTATCACTAGTAATTCAAGCTTTGACTGGTTTTAAACCCTAACTATAACAAATATAAATGCACATAATAATGTATATTCATATGATAGTCAATAGGTATTTTTTCATACTCCACATAAATAAAACATTACAACAATTATTACAAAAATTGTACACAAATATTAAGGGTACTTATCAAACAATAAATAAAACATTATTATTTACATTACACTAGTTTTTTATACATATATAGCTCTTTATTATTATTTAAAAAAGAGCTTTTATATAAATAGTATTGTTTGTTTATTTGGTTATTCTGTTCACATTAATATTGAAAATACAATTTTAAATTAAAAACCCAAAAAAATAATCATAAAATGAAGACACTTAATTGATAGGTAAATGTATGATGATTTATTGTCTATTGTAGTGGCAATATAATTCCCCTATTAATTTAGGTTTTAAAAAACCACTATATTGTTTTTAAAAAATGTATAATGTAAATATGAATGATAAAATATTTGTTATAGCAGATATTAGGGGCTTAGTAAATTGAAATATTCTTGAAATTTTCCTAATCAGGAATGTATTTCTATGTATTTGCTTAATATTTTTATGAATATATGTATACAAATTGTTATATTCAATATATGTCTATTTTAATAATTTTTTCCCTATAAAAAACGATCTGTATAAGAATAGTGTGTGTTCATAGTATAGTATATGTATTTGTATTGAGTATGCCTATATAGCAATGGGCCTTAAGCCTATATAGCAATGGGCCTTCAGAATTCCTTAAGAATTCTTATTTATGAATTGGATGTAAGAATTATATTCAAAGCGACCACTTTGAGAAGTCATTCACACGTCGACGCCACTAATTGGACACCTTAAGACTACATAAAAAAGAATGCTATAAGAATTGTTTTTTGTGGTTCCTTAAATAAATTCGTTTCTAAACTACAAAAATAAAAAACTTTTTTAAAATAAATTAAACAAATTATCTAGGCTGCATTTAGGCTCAAACTCTGATATTAGCATTAACAAGTTTCTGTTAAAATCATTTTTACTTAAAATTCTATAAAATACATGAAATTTACGCAGTAAATAATCTTTGTTATTTATGGCCATATGCATATTTAGCTCAAATATTAGATATTATATTTAGATGAATTGATAAATATTAATTTTTTTTAAATAAATATGAATAACACCGCCTATCTAGATAAATTTAAACAGAATCTCAAAAATTAATTTCAACCAAGTCGTTAGTGAAGGAATTTGTGGTAAAACTAATTCGATATGATAATTCTCCATATTAATTTTTAATAGAAAAATAAAAAACAAAGACCATGAAACAAAACAAAAATTAAATTTACGGTTATGTTTCGAAAACAATAGATATATTCGAGTGAAATGTACATCAGAAAAATTAAATTAAATCTAATCGAGTTCTAAAAAACCTCAAATTTCTGATAAAACTCGATAAAAATTCTTTTTAAAGTGCTCAAATTTCGTACCTCTTAAGGAACTTAGGAAAAAGACTTCTTTCAGAGCTCATATATTTAAAACTTCTTACGGAACTCAGAATTCTAGCTTCTTTCGAAAATAATAAAAAAAAAAAGGACTTCTTATAGAATTCACAATTTTGATTTCTTTCGAAGTCAGAAAAAACACTACTTAAAGAGTTATTAATTGTGAGTTCTTAAAAAAGCAGCATTCACGATGTCATAATTGCGACATCTTAAAGAAGTCTTAATAATTATAATTCTTTTTGAAGTCTTTCTGATTTGGATGTTTGCTGGGAAGATACAGTACGTCCAAAAAAACGTTCTGCAATTTTATACTGTATAAATCTTCAAATATAAAATATTGTTTTTAAATTTTTAACAAATTTAAAATAAATTATTTTTGATTGGATATCCGTGCTCTTGATTCAGAATGCTATTAGAAATTTAATTCGTTTCCCAACTGTGCATATCACTACATACAAAAAAAAAAAAAAAAAAACAACATATGATATAATATCATATGACATGTATAAATCCAATGATTTATATTTACCCTCTATATATTCTAACTAGAATGTTCGATATTCGATACATTCGATATGTTAATAAAATTTTCATCATTCAAGTTTTGTTTAATTTTAATTAACATCCATGATATCCTACCGTTAGTAATTCGATTTATTTGTTTTTTTATTTTATTTTATATTTCTTGTTAAAATTTCTATGAAAAAATGTGTGTCTATGTTTATGTGAGTTTGAATTTATTTCTCTCTATTGGGAAATATGTGTGACATAGATATACAACATATGCAATTAAAATTGTTTAATTTTTATGGAAAAAAAAAATTAGGTTAAAATTATTCGGTTTCATGAAAAAAAAAATGAGTAAACAAAAGAATTAAAAACTTTTCTGGTTGAAAGATGGGTATAACGTCTGTGTTATTTGCATATATTTGCTTGAACAAACTAAGTGACATAAAGAAAACTAAAACAGGAAGTCTGTAAAAGCCCAAAAATTTAGGGGAAGTAAATTCTATTTTGTTAGAGAATATATTGGACTAGTACTTTAACAAAAATTTTTTATGGATAAATGAGACAGAATAAAAATTATAGCAAACGAAAAATTTCAGAAATTTGAAACCAAATTTACAAAATGTAATTTTAAATAGTTAAAGATATCTGGGAAACTGCTCTTCTCACCATTAATTGAATATTAATTTGAGTCTAAATTATAATATAACACCATTTCTATTACATTTTGAACGAAATACTTTTATCGTCGATTTTGATGAAACTCATTTTCTAAGGTTATTTAGACCCAAAAAATTGCAAAATACCATCCATTGAGCGATAGGGGACTAGTTTTCGAGATATGACACAAAACCTAGTTCGAAGGTTTATGTCTGTTCCAGATTCAGTTATTATTTAAAAGTGTCAAAAACTTCAATACGGTTAAATTTACAAAAAAAATAAAAAAACTACTGTAAGAAGGTTTTTCATGCTTTAATATTTTAGTTGATCTATGTTGATTTAATTATAGTTGATCTAAGAAAAAACCATTCAAATATGATTTAAATGAATTATATGAGTAATTTTTCCTAAATTATCTTCTAAAGGTTAGTTACAGAAAATCTATTTCTAATACCTCTATAAAATTTAAGTGATCGGACGTTTGGATTGAAGTGATCATCCGATTGGTGTAAATGTTTAAATCGAAAGGTTATTAAGATATTTCTTCCAAGTTTGAAGTTATTGCAGTTTATGCATTCTTTCATTTTCGCATCAGAGAGAGATACACGTTGCTTGTAATATGTAAATTATAAAAAATGTCAATTTTAGTTTTTAGGCATCCTGTTTTATTATTTGTTGTGCAAAATGGTTTTTTTATATTGGTTATTTCATAATCCTATTAAAATATGGATGAATGCTTCACAAAATTTTCTTAAATGAAAAATTTCTTTTTTTGGTTCCTGGTGTATAAAGGACGAATGAAATACAAACTTCGAATCCTGTATTAAACAAAACAACTAAATTTTAGAAGTTGTGCTTAAAACCAACAACAGTGGTGAGTTTATTTAAAGCTGTGAAAACTTCTCAAACTGAATATTTAATTTTAAACCTGAGAATGTTACAATGTATGGTACTGAGGTAAAAATAATACTGTAGATATGATTGTCGATTACTTAAAATATATGTCAGTGATGTGTAATTGGGCTCTTTTATTTGCTTATATTTGAACAATAACATTTTATATGAATGGTATTCAGTTAATTAAAATTTTCCAGTTGTTTTAAAATATACATTTGAATAAATATTGTTATTGAAAAATATGTAACATCTGTTTATATTATGGTAAAATTATTTTTGTAACAAAAAACTTTCATATAAAGATGAAAAATAAATGTTAAATGTTTTTCCTTCAAATAAATATTTTAAATTTTGTAATAAATAAAATTAATTTCTTTAAAATTATCTTTATTGTAACATCAATTTTCAATTTTTGCAATACAATACTTTTTTTTGAAGGCATCTTATTTTTACATACTCTAAAGAAAATAAAAAATTTCATAGTAGGTAATAGTAAAACTTGAATTTCGTGCTCTCCAGTTTTCGATGATAGAAACGTGAATGTATCAAATGAAAAGTTACATACAAAACATAAACTGGCTTAGTTGGCAAGTGAGTATGGTCACTAACATCTTTACTCATTTTAGTACTTAAACTAGAGGTTGAAATAAATAACGGATTCATTGATTACACTGATATCAATATAATTGTCACCTTGCGCTAGAAGGCATCTATGCCTTCAGGTGATGGAGTGTTCTGAAGAGGGTACGGAGGACCAAAAGGTCTTGGTAAAAGGAACGCGGTTGCGGTTCCCCTCTTAATATACTGTATATTTAAAACGTAAATCATGCCTACGATCTTTTTTTATTTATTAAATCATATTTTTAATTAAAATAAAGGTTAATCTTCGTGTTTATAGTTTACAGTCACCCACAATAGTTTAATATTTTAGTAAATGTAAACTCACATAATCGGTAACTAATGGACTATGTATACATAAATCCATTAATAGCAATGACGTTGCAGTTATATATCTAAATGATTCTATAAATCCAGGTGCATTATTGAAAACTCACAAGAACCATTTGTATATTACATGGATGCAGTACTGACTAAGCTATCTATCCCAGCCATTAGGTGTGTATTTGACCGAACGAAGTAAGGTCTGTGGTCAATGATTTTGAATTTCTTCGTCTGCATCTTTCTATCTATGTTTATTCCGCTGTAACTTTCCAACGTCTAGTGCGATTTTAACGAAAGTTTGTGGACATATTTACCACACACAGAAAATAAATATGTACCGAATAGTATATAGTACTATTTTGAAAATTTGCATATTCCCCTTCGGGAAATAAAAAATGTTTTTCTAACAAATTAATAACCGATTTCGAACACGGGACTTTATGCTTCGAAAGCATGATCACTCACCACTATGCTATTGTTTTATGTATTTATATACTATTTTTCTTTTGATTTAGTACATATTATATTTAATTTTTTTACATAATTTTTAGTTTGCCTAAATAAGATCATGTTTTGGATTGTGTCAGAAATCTTTTTAATTTTGTGTTCGTATTATTTATATATTTTTTATTAACTTCTGAGTGAGGTCTACAGTTTACAGAACTATTTGTTATTTCTGTATTTACGTTTGTAACTGTAATATATATATATATATATATATATATATATATATATATATATATATATATATATATATATATATATATATATATATATATATATATATATATATATATTACAAATAACAAGTAATTCATATATTCGGTTTGTAAAGTGAATTTGCACCTTTGATATGTGTTTTAAACCAATAGATTATAGGCATGTTCACCAAATAGATATATATATATATATATATATATATATATATATATATATATATATATATATATATATATATATATATATATATATATATACGCAGCAATCTGAGTGAACACGTTCTGATAGGAATCAGTCATAAACATCGTAAATTCTACAGTTTTAAATATAAACAATAGATAATTTAAATTCTCGAGCACAAAATATTTTTTTTTATTAACACCTGGAAATAAGAACTTATAGAGTAAATTGTTTAGATACTTGATCGATGATGAGTATCAAGGTTTGAACTATTTCTAATTATTTGCATTCATAAAATACTCTAAATCTTCAGTCTATATAATTATCGAAATTTGATCTACCTGTGGCAAATTCAAATTTTTTACGAAAAAATGTTTCAAACAATATTTGTTCTTTTATGGTTCAAATGGAGCCAATGGACCGATTTTGATCATTCAGGAGGTTTAACCCTCTTTTAGTTTCAAAATACGCCAACAGAATTTTATCTCGTTATCTCTTTTCATTTTTGAATGTATCTTGTTGACGAACGTACAATCGGAAATGAACTAATTGGAAGATTATTTTAATACCTACACCAACATTTTTTTAAGCGCATTCAGAATAAAATTTATATAAGTTCTTTGACGTATTTTGTATGAGGAGTATAATTAAATTAATATACTCTGACATATCTTATATGGCAAGTATCAAAAGGTGTCTTGTGTCTTGTGTCTTGCGTTTTTTTTTTTGTTTTTTGGCTATGATTAACAATAACGGGGGTGGGAAATGAAGAACTTAACCTAAGTACATATTTACAAATTACATGCATATTATGTGAATGTGAATTATATATAAATATATACTGGACGTATCATGGATTCTGCCAAAGGTCGATAATTCAGAAACATTCCTAATAGATTATATATATGTAAACGCCTTGGATATTCTCCAAACAATTTATATGATCTCAATAAAAAACTTTCAACCAATCAGCCACGTCATCTAAAAGTCACACTCGATGAGTGTTTAAAAATATCCTTAAATTAAGTGTAAAAAATAATACCTTTTTCGTTAAATGAACACTAAAGATAAAACGAAACCGTTATAAAAAATGAGACAAATGAATATTTAATTAAAAACTCTAAAATAAATATAATTATTATATTTAATACTGAGTAATTATTATATTTAATACTACCACCCTCCATCGAGGTGTCTTCAAATAATGTATAATACAGGTGTACGTAACTATTGATTGAAAATTAACAGTGTTGTTACACAAATAAAACTCTAATATTAAACATTTCATGCGAGAAATCCAGATTATAATTTATTCTGCTATGTATTAACTATCTATACCACACTAACTTTATTATTGATACTACAGGTTTGAAGATACATTTATTAGTATTGTGTATAGGTAATAATTACCATTACCCATGTAGATAACTCGAGACTATTATATATAACACGTATTATACATACTTTCAAAACACAACAGATTAGAAATTATTTAAATTTAATTTATACAAAATAGTCTAGGACTTAACGGAAAAGAAACTAATTGTATTAATATATGTTTTAAATTGATGAACAGTTGAATGTCCCAGCCTTGTTCTCCTCCATCTCATCGAATTTGAGTTTTTAATAGCTCAAATGAAAGATATTGAGTCACTGATTTTTCTTTGACCAAAACGAACTTCTTAAAATTATTAGAACTGGAAATATCCAACTTTGAGGGGGGAAAATCTCATAAAGAGTTGAATACCTGTGTCTTGCTTTCCGTCTAATCCAATTTGAGTATTTAATAGCTCAAATGAAAGGTCTTGAGTTACTGAATGTTCTTTGAAGGACTACATAAGAACTGGATATTTGGGTATAAAAATATCAAATGACTTGGAGAATGAAACGCTCCATAAGAATTGAATATTTAATAATTTGGTACAATAACACTCAGTTCTATCTATCATTTGAGCTTTTGAACACTGAAATTGCATAAGTTGGATATTGTTGAGAGCACAACACACACTGATAACTGTTTTTTTTTTGTTTGTTTCGAATGATTAATAGTATCAGGTTTGTTTGGAACATGTTGCAGTTGCTCAGAAATTTCAATCAATAAAAAGTAAACATGGACTAAATATTTGTAGTTGTATCCTAGTACCCTTGTTTGATTTTTGAGAAATGTTTCATAAAAAATTAATTATTAAGCTTAAAACATTTTTTGAAGTTAGAGGAAAATTTTTACAACAATTTTATAAACAATAAAACATATATAAAAAAAAAACTACTGGAATAAAGTGAGACTGCCGGGAAGGTGATTTTGGCGAAATGCTTATATTTTCATCCCTAATTCGAGGTTTAAATATAAAAATAGGTGCTGGTAGCACACAAACACAGGCATGCTAGCGATTAAAAAAATTTTTTTGTGCTCCTCAAAAAGTGTGTTTCAATCAAATTCTCGAAATTGTAAATTTGACCCCTAAAATTATTACTTCCTTCTACTATTGTATGGTAAAAATAAGTCAGAATATATATATGATTTAATACAAAATCCTAGTTAATTTTTTGTCAATAGTTCCCTGACTAAAATATATTCGATAAGGGTGATGTATTATCGACACATTTACAAAATAATATTTACTTATTTAATATTCATATTTCATAATCCGATTATAGTATTGATTTGCGAATGGATAGTTTAAATAAAACGATGATCGATATTAGCAAAAAACTTTATTACAAATTATCACTTAAAAAAAAAAAAACAAAAACAAAAAATATTAATATTTTTTAAACAATTTTTCTAATTGATTGGATAAAAATAACCCAAGAAGATGGTTTTAATTTAAAAACAGATAAAAAGTATTTTTCGAAAATTAATCTTATCGAAAGTGATAATATTGATCTTTATGTCAACGTCAAAAACTATGCTACATAATTCAAATTTATCAAATATCATAAATATTAACAAAAAAAAGATGGAATCAAGATTTTCGTTTTAATTTATTTTTAATTAATTTTTTTTTTTTTTTTTGTACTTAAGATATTGATTGTAAATAGTAAATTTTTTTTCTGTAATTGTAAATTAAATATAGACTATAATTGTAAATTGAATTAAAACAATTTCTGTATTTTTGATAATTTGTATATTTTGAAGTATAAAATCAATTAAAAAGTGGTACGACATCCCCTACATTTTATATTCAAGGACAAACTTTAAAGTTTATTCAAGCAGCAACGAAATTTAATTAGCGTACACGCACTTAAATAGGGGTTACTTCAAAGCTCTAGCAAAATGTAGTTACCAAAAGTTTTAAAGAGTTAATCGAGCATTTAAATATAATTGCCAATAACTACTCTTTGATAAGTTTGTGCGCATTTGTATAAGTTTAGAATCTGTAAGAATGAATTTTGTTTTTGAAAATTTCATTGAATTCCCACATAAGATTGCTCAAGAAACAGTCATTCACTTAAAAGGTTCGGTATCCACTTCACGAAGGATAAAACTAAATACGCAGAAATAATAAGGGTGAAGGAAGATGAAGAAAAATTGCTGATAAATATATCGTCTTCGAATAGAATTTTCGATTGGTTTATTTCAAATTTTGTGATATTTGTTTGGGTGTAGTTTTGTACTTGATTTTCAAAAACTTCTAGATTAAGAAGAAACCTTAAATTTATTAGTTTAGAATATCATAAATATTTTTAACAAAACTCAAACACCATAGGTGCCAAAACCTACAGTGTTGTGTAATGCTTCTGAATATCGACTTAAAAGAAATCTACATATTTCATATTTTACTTCCTTACGTGTTTTGACATAATGGCGTCCAAGAATTGTAAATTATAAATACAAATGTTTTATGTTATCGCGTAATTATATCAACACGAAGACATCTGCGTGAAAAATGGAAATGATGTATTTCATAAAACTAATTATAACTTTAGAAATAATCAGAAATTGATTATTATGGTATAACGTGATTCAAAAATCTCTAAGCTATTTGAATATCAACACTAGATACTTGGTATAATATCAATTTCATTAATATGCCGTTTTTCTGTTTTCTCTAAAAAGTTTTCCTTTCCGAGTTCCAATTTTAATAGCGTGAATTTAATAACATATATTCAAAACTTTCTGGTATATATTAAAAAAACAGTTGTATATTAAAATATTAATATCTACATAAATCAGTATAAAAATTAATATTTTTCTTGCAACATAAATAATAAAATATAAATTTTTCCTATGAACATACGCAGGCACAAATAATCGAGTGAAACGTGCCTTCAAGGCCTCAAAAGATAAAAATTTTTCTCAGTCTAAATAAAATGAATTATATGACATAATTAAAAACATGAAATCTGAAGAAAATTTAAATAATAAATAGGTACATATTTAAAAATTAATTTCCATTTCTATATTATTCTGTTAAAAAAATATTTATTTTGCTTGAAAAATAAATAATTAAATATAAATTTTTCCTATATATACAAAGAAAGAGATACATGTTTAACTTTGTTATTTATTGAAATGTAAACAAAAAAAAAACGTAATAATTTGTTCACATTCAAAAGGTCACTGATTTTTATAATGATTTTACGTGTGAAGGTCGTAAAGCTAATATAATTCATTATTAAATTATTTCCGGTTCAAGCTCAAATTACGAAAACTTTATTCGTTTTATAATAAATACGTATATTTGTATCTCGTTTTGTTACTTCAAATATATATTAGTTTGTCCTTTTTACATATAAATGAAAAGTCAATATACGATTGGAAAAAAAAACCAGTGGATATAATGTAAAAAAAGTTTCCTACTTACATTTTCCTTTTCCCGGTATCTAAGAAGTGTTATGTTAAATTAAATGTCATGTTGATTTTAAAACCTTTTATATTTTCTCCCCATTTTTTTAAACACCAAAACCAAAACAAAATATTCCCTGGTGCATCGTTTTTCATTTTTAGAATGTTTTAACCGCGAAAATTGGATATTTCATCATATAGTTGGTATTATATATAAATCATCCCCTTAGGTTTTTCAAATTGTCTGCTTATGCGTGTTGAATACAGAGTATATGAGATGAAAAGTAATTTACCAAGGTATGCACAAAAATTATTTTTTTCGCTTCACAGAAGAAGTATTCATGTAGTAAGCATGGGACAATTCACAAACTATTAAAAACATTCACATAATAAATATGATTACTTAATTTTTAAAGCATGAAAAAGCTACACATACTAATTGGAATCAAACCATGGACCTCTAACACCATACATAGTATTTATTTTTGTTAATATTGTGTGAATACATTCTAAATAACATGGTATGAAATATTGACATAAAATTATTGGGCTACTTTTGGGAAAATTTTAATTCCTGTTAGGAGAAAACCTCCAAAATTACAAACTTTATTTTTAAGTACAAATCAATGAATTTGCGATCAATTTCTATTTATATTGAATTATTTTAGCCAATGGTTGTCTATCTTTTTTTGTTGCCGTTCACTTTTTACAATTTCAAAATAATAAT
This sequence comes from Chrysopa pallens, assembly GCA_020423425.1. Taxonomy (NCBI): domain Eukaryota; kingdom Metazoa; phylum Arthropoda; class Insecta; order Neuroptera; family Chrysopidae; genus Chrysopa; species Chrysopa pallens. Next base: position 25,732,277 of record CM035593.1, on the reverse strand, counting down.
TTGGCACTACACAAATGTAACTAATATATTGAATTTTAGTTATATTTTTTATAATACAAGTATATTTATTCTACATAAATTTCAAATATAAAACAGATTTCTGGTATACAAAGCGCTTGAAGCGTTTCAGGTGTCTTGTGAGTACAAATTAGTTTAGAGTGAAAATAATTTTTAATGTTTTCTTTAGAAATTCAATGTTTTCTGATTAGATGATAAACTGCTCTTTTTTTATCGACTTCTAAAATAGGAGATTTTTCAATTCGACCGTATATATACATTTGTATATGTTCGCGGATAGCGTCGACGTTTACGAACCGATTTTTTGGATTCTGTTTTTTATTTGTCGAAAATGAGATATCCCAAAGGTGGTACCAAGATTATGAAACCAGGATCTAATGTATCATAGAGGAGAGAAGTGGCAAAAACTATTTTTAGTGTTTAAAAATCAACCAAAAAACCAAAAAAAGAACCGGCTTTAAAAAATTGAAAAATTGAACTAAAATATAGAATTATTTAAATTTAAAGACTATAAATAATTTATAGTTTTTGTCGCCAATTACGTTTCCAAGTCGGTGTCAATCTTATTCTTACCTAAAAAATTGATTGGCTGGTGTCGACTGAAAAGTTATTGGTTACAAAGAAAAATTTAAAAATATTTTTTGCATTTTTTTGAAAAATTTTTATTACAAATTCAGTCAAAACTTTAAATTGATATATTTTTGGATACATTATATTCGCTTTAAATTAATAATTTATCTTATTCGCCTTCGCTTACTATATTTGAATAAAATAATGTTTAATTTTGTGAACCTAATATTATTCCACTTTCATACAAAAAGAAAATCATTACTTAAATCATTATTTATCTTTTACACGAATAACCTCCAAGGATTTAAATTTTACGTAATGATAAGCAGAATAAATGTGTAACTCAAAGCGTGTATAGCACACATAAACTGTGTATATAAGGCAAGTACTTTCAAATACTAGCGATATAGTAAAAACGTTTTATACGAATATAATGTGTGGTGAAATACTGACTTTGAACTACTGGACGTGTTTACGTTGTACCACTACCTCCACAAAACCATTTCAGTAAGTCTATTCAGCGATGTTGTAGCGATATTACAATGCCGTTCAAGATTATCTTGCTCGCGGAGTATGTTTACCCCCAGGTACCACGAGTGCAGATGTGATGAGTGTGGTCGATGTTCATTTTCAAAAACCGTCAAAAAATGTTAAAGAAAAAATTCTTTACATTATTAAATAATAAAACAATATGTAAAGCATAAAACCGTTCACTCGTTCAATCACTCATCGATATTTGTACAAAACGAAGCGATCTGGAAAGTATGAATGTTCCTATTGTAGCAGGGCAGTGCAATAATAAATTCATATTTTTTTTTACCGTTCTTGAGGTGTAATAATATGATTAACACAGTTAGTGCGTTTTGTAAATAGTCAATTTTATAGAAATTAAAAGTCCTAGTCGCGTTATTACTCAGTAAAATACGAACCAATAAAGAGGCATATATAATAAGGACAATCTCAATTGCATTATAATTCAATACGCAGTGTATTTCTTTCAGTTTATGTACAATATATTCAAAAAATAAGTATCCAAACCGTTGTGAAATCTTGTATCTATATGTCCTTAGCCGCTTTCAATCGCAAAATTGAAAGGAGAGTAAGCTGTGTATGAAAGCGGCAAAACTGATTTCAATGCATCAACGACCTAGATGTTATTGAAAGCTATTTACTCGTCTTCCCAATATCTTCAAAATAGTACACTGGAAGGAGGGTCAAACTTTTTGTGAAATATTTCCATGAATAATTTTAGTTGAATTGAAATTCTTCGTAATCGAAGTGCAGTTAAAAATTAAATCGACATCAAATTAAATGTCACTTAGTGTTCGAAGGTTTGTAAACAGAATTAAGAAACCTTTTGATGTTTCCTTTAAACGAGCTTTCACTGTACCAAGTACATATATGATTTTTTTTATGTTTAAAAAACAAACAAGGGTTATGTTCAGTGAGGTGTACTCCCCCAAACGCACTTTGTGTTATTTTTTCTCTTTACTTTTTTTTTTTTTTGTTTTGTTTACAAATTATTGTATATGTGGATTCATTTTATTTGTAATGTTCATATATGAATGTGATTAAATAAAGAAATGTTTTTTTGTATATAATATTATCATGATCATTGTGGTATTGCACATATAGTAGTTAGTATCAACATATGCTGTAACAACAACATCATTCTATTTTATACCAAGTTAGCGTAGATGTAGTGGATTTTGAATCTTTCAATGTTCGATTAATTACTTTCTGGATAAGGCTGCTACAGCGTCAAACCACTTTTCAATATGTGTGCTGTTTTTTACAGATTCAGAATAACGTCATCTATGTTATCTTAAAGTAAGTTTGACCGTTTCACGAATTTTAAGAAGTCAATATTTAAAGAACAAGTAAAAAAAAAAAATAATTTTAACACAAAAGAAGCCATCGAAAATATGAATTAAAAAATAAAAATACTTCCTTATGACCAATTACCTATTTAAGTTGATGCTAACCAACTTTTTGCTAAGTATAAGATTGGCACCGACTTCGAAAGGTAATGAGTCACCATATTTTAAATTTTTTTTTCTTTTAAGTTCATTTTTTAAGGCGGTTCTTTTTAAAAATTATTATATCACCAAAAATTATTTTTGCCCCTTCTATCTCATTAGGGCATGACAAAACTGGTTATTAAATTAGAAGGATCTGAAATTTTGCGTTGAGTTGAATAGGAGACGAACAATTAACATCTTGATACACATGGTGTTGTTGCTAAAAGTATTTTTAAAGTACAATTCAAACCTCATAATCAGTCAGAACCTGCTTACCTTATTAAACCTCGAATTCTTTAAGGTAAGGGAATTACATTGTTTTCATTCTGATATTATGGCTGTATTCTTTATTGGAGAAAATGAATTTTGTCTATCTCGGTAGGTGAGTTAGGTCAGTCCCTAATTGCGGACAGTTTAAAGAAGTTGTATATTCAATTTCAGCCATAAAAATTAATAGTTGCGATGAGCTGTTGAAAAAGATAGATAAAATAGGTCAAAAAGGCTTACTTGTTTTTCAGTGGTCAAAAAGTCGTCTGACTATGGCTTTTTGCCTCATGTTTTTAGATATGACGAACATACAAGTATCTCAAAAACTTTTTGTATAGCTTATAATTTAGATTTTCGGTGACAACAATACACTTTCTATCTTGCAATTAATAGTATAAAATCATCGAAGAAAGAACGAATAAACCCCTCTTTACTCAATATTACAAAAATTAAAATAATGTTATTCTACTTATTTGTGTGATTATGAATAAAAAATATGTTTTTATAATGGCGTTAGTTGTTCTTGTTTGTTGCCTTCCTTTTTCCCTCGTAGCTTGGTGTATGAGTGTTTTTTTATGAATTTATTTTAGAAAATTAAACACTTATTGAAGGATAAGAAAGAAGTGTATATGATTGGATATGCAAATGGGGAGAAATGCGTTGAAAATAACAAGGGAGGTGAGCAATTTTTCTCGTTACTGAGTATCAAAGAGATTTTTTTATATGAAAGCTCTGGGTCGTTGAAATAAAGTTTAAAATCGCACGAACATATTTTGTATAAAATGTCTTCTTGATTTGATTTAGTTCAAATTTTGTGGTGGGATTAATGAAACCGTTACTTTAAGAAATGTTCTTAAATTGGCCGTTGAACGTACTTAGCGTATTTAAATCATGAACATAATTTTTATATGCATTTATATAACAACCGATACTGACCCGATTCGCGAAACGATTCCAAACAAATGATTTATAAACAAAAGCTTTATTATATTAATGCATTATTTTTTTTAAATATTAAAATATTTAGAATATAATCTTGTATACGTATAGGGTAGTTTAGCATGTATGAAAAAGTACTTCAAAGTATTGAGTTCTTAATAAAAAATTCACAAAAATTAAATATTTTTGCCAAATAATTACAATTTTTTGCCATTAAATTAAATTAAAATTGAAACCTTTTCTATTCCTGTATTCATGCAAAAACACTGTTGGCCATTTTGGTGACGTAATATGAATACGGGTAAAATTCATTGCGAATAAAACATAACTTTCAAATATTTTTTTACTTATTAAGATAATTGTTTAGACTGAACTGACAATGACAACGAATAATTTTACCAAAATGACGTAACACCATTGCAACTTAGTGTTGTAGGTAACGTGATATAAAGATAAAAATTTCGAATTTTAATTTTAAGATAATAAATTAATAATGTGCTTTTATGACTCAAATATTTCATACTTTAGTTTTTTACTACCGAAATTTGATTTTAATGGTACACTATTTGAGTTTCATAATTTTATTTATTTATTTGCGTAAACAACCCGAATTTATTCGAATTACAAAGGAATAATTTAACATGGCTCTTGTAATAAGGAAGCATTCGGTCGTTCTCGGACAAAATCGAAGCGGCATCTGGGAAGACAAATGTTTGATAATAATTTTTAATACAATTTATCATCAACTATAAATAATTTATCTTCAAAAAAACAAAAAATGTTCATAAAAAGAAATTCGTTTTGCTAATGCAGAGTCTATATAATGATTTTATTTTTAAACAATTGAACGAATATTGTTGTTTTTCTCAAGTAAAAATCGTACAAACGAATTACATAAAAAAAGGATTTGGTTTTTTTCCTTTTTTCTTTTTTTGTATGCCTATGGGCGAGATATGATGAGTTGGTGTGTTATTTTTAACGAGATTCTGTTGATGTTTTGAAGCCCCTTTATAAAGATTTTTATTTTTATATTTTTAATGGACAACTCTTTTGACAAACTTTTCACAAATAATAAATTGTAGACATATTTTTTAAATTACATAAAAACATCGTCTCATCATTTTGTACAATATATTATGTACAAAGTCTAATGAAGATTTTCACATATTTTTATTCATTATTTACCATCATTAGATGGTATCAACGTCATGCAAAATTAGGTGAAGCCATTTTTAATATCAAACCGTACCAGGTATTTTGTGGAATGAAATTATAAATTTCAACATTGTATGCTTAAAGGGAGAATATGTTAATTCGTGCAAAAAATGCGCATTTTTGTGAATATTTTTTGACGAAATAGTTAAACTTCGTTTATTAAAACGAATGGTACATTAAACTGTAACATTCGAACAATATTGTGTAAAATTTTGATGAAGGGCGGTCATAACTCGGCGCTATATCAACCGAAATAAAAAAATCAAAGTACTTTCGTTAAATAATCAATTTCCTCAGGAGAAACCATCGAGGGTGTTTACATAGGCGAGTTTCCTCACACTAAATAATTGTTGCCAGATTCATAAAGGATGTTGCTATCATCCATGATGTTTAAATCATCTTTTTGACGAATCCTGCCGTTTTTAGTCTGTTTAGAGAGCTGAACAGCAGACGGACATTTAAGCACTCATAAGGTCTACAATTTTGCTCCGATCGTAATTTTGACAAAGTTTTCTTGAGGTGTTATGCATTCCATAAAAAAAATAAAAATAAATAATTAATTTTAAAACGCCACCGTCATGGTTTCGAAAATGTTTCATATTGCAACGTTTAAAAAATAAAAAAAAGCCTGAAATCTAAGCCCTTCAATCGTACAGACATCTAAAAATATAAATTGCCACTAAAATTCATTATGGTTATATATTTTGCGATTACAATAGTTTCTTTATTCAGTTCAGTATTTTTATAACGAAATAAATGCAGGAAAGTGCAGGAAATATAACTTTTATCGGCTGTAGTTAAATTTTAACCAAAAACCACAAAAAGAGAGAGTAATATATTATACTCCATCAAGCTATATGATGAAAATTAATTCATATTTTAATTTATTATTTCTAAAATGAATATGTGGAGTAAATTAATATGGTTGTTACAGGTAACATGATATTGTTATTATTTGTACTAATTATAAAATAATATTAATTAAGATAAAATATATATATATATATATATATATTTTTTAATATATATTTAATGTTTATATGTGTGTTACAGAAACATTACTTGAATCGTGCATCGAATTGTTTTCTTGCTTTTCTATAGTTCCGAAATACTATTTTATCAACCTTATGATAATAAGTCTGTGTATGATATATGATTTAACATAGAAAATTTGTCAATATTTATTAATTATTTTATTTTTTTTTTTAAATCTGGTACTAATGCAATTTTTTCAATAAAAGTTGGATCAAGGATCAATTGCTCATTCACGACCTTAAACTCACTTGTTATGTTTAGAATACGTCACCAAAATTTTATACCGCTGTCTTTTTTTGTTTTGATTTATCTTGATGACAGACGGTACAGTTGGAAATGTACCAATAAGGTGTCTATGAACACCTATACCATAATTTTGGTTGTGCGATCAATATTTGGTAGCGTTGCAATTTTAATAAGAATAAAATTAATATACTCTGACAATTGATATATTATGTATGTCGAGTATATAAATAACATTGGAGTCATTTATACGGTATTGATTAATAATTCATTCCGATATCATGTTATTTTAGTTTTTCATGATTTATAAATAATAGTTTAATATAAAAAATTGATAAATACCTTTTTTTTACAGAAAAAAATAAAATAAATAAATTATATATTTATCTTTACATAAAATCTAATTAGTCTTCAAAACTACATAGATATTTGTTATTTCCTAATTTATAAAAGGAAAAACCTTGATATGAGTACAAACTATACTTTATATAGGTTTAAAATATACAACTAATTAATATCTATCAATCATACGAAATCGGATATTATTTTAATGTCGGTATAATATAAAATAATATAGTACCGGTGCCTGTTATCTTTTTTTTAAAAAGTAACTGCGCATAAAATATACTTATGTTTATCACTAGATAGCGTTGAAGTTAAAACGATGGAATTATAGAATTTAATATAATTGATGTTATTCTCATTTGAAAATGATAATAAGATCTAGCTGAAATTTATGTGAAAATGAAAAACCAACAATGTTAATTAGAGAAGATACATTATATCAATAAAAAGATACATTACACACACTATAATGAAACACACACACACACACACACACACACACATATATATATGTTATATATATATATATATATATATATATATATATATATATATATATATATATATATATATATATATATATATATATATATATTAGAGGTGTGGCTTATGTTACGCACAATACCTTACTCACGCATATATACACTTTTGTTAAATAAACTGTTTTGTTTAAATGTATAAATATATACTGTTTTGATTAAAGGCAGTGAGATTAACTTTATAGTGATTATGGTCGGATTTTAACCGCTATAACGGGACTCGAGTAGTAAGATTAAGTACTTGACAAATATATGTTCCTTTTAGCTAATACTGAGCAGAAATTGTGGCTAATCGTAACTATTTATGACAAAATGATTCAAACATAAGTTCTTTGTTTAAAACAAACATTTTTTGCCATTGAATTATTTTTATTTCAGTGGTTTAAAAGTTGGATCATATAAAAATTTCTCACTATCTCAATTCATTATTGAGTTATCTTTATGATAGACAGTGAGATGATGTAGATGAGTATTTTATTATTTACAAAAAATGATGAATGCTTACACTTCATGTTTACAACAAAAACAGTTCATGTTGTAAACACTTAATAAAAAATAGCAGCAGGCTGATACACAAAATGGGATACCTATCCTTATTAGAATGCGCAATTCCTAGAAAGAGCCGAATAAAAAAGTTGTAAGATTTAGGATTAAAGCCACATAAAAAATTACGTAATAAGTTTGTCGAATAATGGCGACGAGCACCAAAACTAATACATAAGCATAAACACACGTGTGCCATATTTAGAAGTTTAATTTAACTCCCTTTGATATCAGTGATGACCTTAAAAGATTTTTAATATTAATTTTTATTTTGTTTCAGGTATGTAATAAACAACTAACAGCTCTTAATAAAGACAAAGTATCAACATAATTAAGGTATATACAAATTTGATTTACGTTTTAGAATTTATTTTAGATATATTCCTTCATATTTCTATGAAAAATACGTGAATAAAATAAAAATTAATCATGTTGAATATGATCTAAGGCAACAGCTTTCTAAATAATTAATACGAAAATGTTCTGAAATTTGTTTTCTCAAACTGAAAAATTTAATATTTTCATTGGGTTTGTATTTCTTATTAATTGCTTAGTTTTTTCGAAAAAACTCGAATTCCAACCATACAACTATAAATGTTTTTGTCAGCAATCATTTTCCTTGTACCAGGACCTTTTATTCCTCTGAACCTCCTTTTAGAACACTCCACCACCTGTAGGCAAAAATGCTTTCTAGCACACGGTGAAACAATTATGTTACTTTTGGTGGAGCCGGTTACTACTAACCGTCCTCTTTGTTTTTAATATAATTAATCCTACTACCGCTGCCAGGATTCTATTCCACAATCTTCCGTCTAACTAGTCACATAGGTGAACGTATAAGTAACTTTACTCACTTAGTTACTGAGCCGGTAACTGAACAAAAATTAGCAAGAAAGGGGCATTCATTTAAAAACAAAATTCGATTGTAATCAAGTATTTATTAACTTAATGCATTGATATCAAAAAACATTAAGTAAAAAAAAAAAAAAAAACAAAAACAATGACTTATGAGTAAAGATTTTTTCTTAACTAAATATGACATTAAAATTAATTGTTAAAATAATTTGGCCTCTCCTTTGACAACGATCTCCAATTAAATTTTAGTAGCAATTTCGTATTGGGATTACAGTTAGTTTTACATTCTCTTACAAAATTGATTTCCCAAGTTCATTTCTTCTAAATCCATAAATACAAAAATTTCAAATGAATTGGAACAACCATATAACCTGGTAAGAAATTCTTTTTCCCTTCTTCCTTAAGATGAAATTTTTCATTAGTGGATTGAAATAAGAATAAAAAAAAATTGTATAAAAGTCTGATTATTGTTGAATATGATTAGCATTGTTTTGAAATGATAATATAATTCATTGACAAGACTAACTAGGTTGGTTTCACTTCTTATTAGGGATGAAACGGAATGTAAATATGTACCAACTACTTTTAACAGGAACTGGAATAAAATTGAAGCAGACAGTTGTGTAATGCACAGCGTGTTTCATATAAAAGTATCATAATAATTCTAATAGTATTATGCTTATATAATTCGATATAGTTTGTAACCCAATTTGAGAATAGACATTTTAAAGATTATACTCATAAAATTTTCAAATTATTCAAAAATTCTCTCGAGTTTGCTTGTATCATGAATTTACAAAACCTCATTACTTGGCTCGTAATTCGCTTGCTTTCCTCATAATGTACAGCCAGAACGATTCAATTGTAGCTCGTTTCGAGGTATCCATAAGTTGGATATCTTTTTTGAGTAAAACACCCAATTTGGAAACGGAAGAGATTATAACAAAAATGAAAGGAAAAATAATTTACAGGTTATCAGTGCTCGGGTAGTAGAAGGGGTGAGTTTTTAAGGATAAAACACGGTTTATCTCGTTTTCCGGCAAAACTATAAGTTCAATGGAAAAAAGTTAAATGACAAAGTTATAGGTAATATAAAGATCTACAACTTTTGAACTAACATGAAAAAAAAATGTCTATAGTTCTATTTCGATATTTATTCAAAATAAAAGTGAAAAAATAAAAATTTTTAATCAAAAAAAATTACAGTGCATTTGGTACATAAATAGTTCCAGCGAATTTCCTGTAAAAATTTTTTTTTTAAAGATAAAAATATAAAACCAAAAACTTATTTCAATTTCTCACATAAATTTGTAGATATTTTTATAACCTACAAACTTTGTCATTTAACTTTTTTCCATAGGACTTGAAGTTTTGCTGGAAATCGAGATAAACCGCGTTTTACCCTTAAATACTCACCCCTTTCCCCTTTTCGACCCGATCAGATTGTCGGTAAATTATTTTTCCTGTAATTTTTGTTATATTCTCTTCTTTTTTTAGTTTCAAAAATTATCGCAAAAACGGCAAATACACAATTTTTGACGCAAATATACAATTTTTTGTATTATGGATATTCTTTAAACACTCTATAAATTTCTTATGTACATACAAAATACTAGGTAATGGTAACAACGATTCAATTCATTCATTCAGACATTCATTTCATCCCTCCAAATAAACATTTTCATCTTTATTTACACGTTGTGTTCGTTGTGATACATTCAATAGGATGAAGTAAGAGTAATAATAATAAGAACCTTCAATTGTAAGCAATCCAATTAAATATGTTTTCTTCTTCCTGTTTCTATAATAAATACGAACAAATGTACGTATGTAGTACATATATATATATATAGTAATAGTATACTTATTACTTGCACACATATATACGCATTTAAAACTTATTACACTTAGTGTACTTTATTGAATCTAAGTAGACATTCATATATAATCATTAACTATTGGGGTAAAGTAAGACTGCAGTCACAAAATATTCATAAACAAGTGAAGATAACAACTAACAGAGCTAATTGCTTAGATATTTAACACATGATTGAATTTCATTGTTTAGGCTATTTTTAATTACCATTCATAAAACACTATAAATATCCAGTCTGTACAATTATAACTGTATACATGTAGAATTGTAGAGTTTAGGATTAAACTCCAAATTTTATGAAAAACTGTTTCTCACAAAACTTGTTTTGTATTAAACATTTTTTGAACTGGACTTTTCTTATTTTATAGTTTAATAGTTGGGTCAAAAAGCCCATTGGAGCCCATTGAACCCAATGGGCCGGTTTTGCACCTTCACGAACTAAAACCCACTTTTTATGTTTAGAATACGTTACTATAATTTCATCTCTTGTTGTTTTTGAATTATCGTGATGACGAGCGGACGGACGGGCAGCCGGAAATGGACTAATTAGAGATTTCCATGAACAACTTTACCAACATCTGTACAACTACACCATAATATCTGTGATCTGTGTTTTTTCGCCGAAATTGTGTTTCAATTATATTTTTTGAGTTTTTTAAAGACAAACGTGGCACACAGTTACAAGTTAATGAAAAGTCTTACAGTTCCACAAGTATACGTTCTGTTTTCTTATAAATTTTCAGAAATAGTTGCAATCTGCAAATAATACACTTGGACATTTCTGATGAACTTATCAGATTCGCAGTCATATCCTTTTAATGCAGTAATATCTCTATTAACGAAAATATACAAAATTTACTAAGACAAAAGAAGAGAATCAGTTAAATTTAAAAAAAAATGATGGAATGGTAGAAGTTCAATAAGATAGTTTTGTCAGAAAAATATCAGCTTCCTTAATAGTACGGTTGCTCTGTGTTGGTGGACTCACTAAGAAAACCGTTTTTTACTTGTTGCAAATAATTCTTATATAAATCAAATTTCGTAAATGATAATAATATGAGCAATAAAGTAAAATTTTAATACTCTTACGATAATAAATCATGCAAAAGGCTTAGTTGTCATTCAAAATATACTTTGTTCCATACACATTCAAATCTCTACCTATAAATAGATCCTTTTATAAACATTATCTTTGCTTCAATCTAGATAATTTTATTAAATAACATTTCAATGTTATGTATAATGATTTTCAACAACGATAATGATGCATATATACCTTGACAGTGATAGTAATCATATTAAATGTTAAAAGTTCGTTTAAAAAAAACATTTACACAGAGCTACTAACATAACCTCACAATATTTAAACATACGTTATGCATTTTTAACTAGACGTTACTCTTGATGAAGATATTATTTAGGTCACGATGTATTTAATTTTTCGAAAACTTTAGAGCTTTTACAAATTTAACAACATTTTGCAAATCTTATTAATTACTGCAGATGGAATTTCGCAGAAGGAAAGATTTTCATTATCACTCAAAATTAATCGATTCAATTATAATTTCTTGTAATTTTATCAACGCAAAACACATATCGAAATTTGAATATGCATTTCATCTTAATGTTGTATAAAATGGAGCTAGTTATACTAGCGATCATTTAAGCGCTAGTTTAATTTATAGTTAACTTAATGGATTTCTAAAAATTGGGCGATTCACGTGCTTAGGGTCTTTTAAATTAACGATAGTGTGACCACATAGTAGTTCGGTCCAAGTTGACTAATGATAATTTAGAATGAGAAAACTGTCTTCACTCTAAGTGTCACATGCTTTGTGAAAAGCTAAAAAAATATTGACATAATTTTTGTTAAAATTGAATATATGATATATTTGTTATTTAAATTTTTCTTAAACTATCATCTGAAACGGATACTGTCTCCCGAGGTGTGTGAGGATAATGAGCTTGAAATTTTTTATTGAAATAAAAACTGCTAAAATTTTGACATAATCAGAATGTTAAAAGTTATGATACATACATTGTTTATTTTTAGAACACAGACCTTTATAACTTTTTCTTATAATTCTGAAGGTTATGAAGATTGATCCCCAAAACGTTGCTAATGCATTTGAAATTTTACGTCATTTCTCTGTTTTAATCTCTGATAATTCATAATAATGTACTAAAAAAACGATTTTAGTCATTTTAATACTATTTACTGTAAAAATGAAAAAACTTTTTCGTTAGCTTTATGGGTGGAAAATTACTTTTCCTGTTTGGTCAGTTACAGATATTATGATCACAGAAAGGGGATAAAAATAAGAAATAAACATTTGTATGGATAATAAAGGAATAATAGAACCTTTTATCACCCTCATTTAAGATTGATTTCGATGTAGTAAACAACACTCATGATGTAGGTTTTCGATGTACTAAACAACTCTCGTGTTTTGAACGTATCACATTTAAAATAAAACATAATACGATTTAAAATCACTCAACTTAATATTATGTTAATAATTTTTGATATAAATTTTATATACCTAGTGCTTTAAATTACCTATGATGATGGTAATGTTACCATATTATTCTTCACAATATTAATAGACATCATAGTTGTCTACAGACGAATATATAAAATGGTAATATTCACATTGTCAGATCAGAAGCGGATCTTGTATATTTTAAGCGTCAGCTTAGATTTATTTTTATTTCCCGCGTTCCTTCAATACGAATTGATGTAGATAGATTTTACTTATCAGCTCTGCCCTGTCCAAATATTTTTAGTTCTATAAAATAGTAACTTTTGACTTAGATTCTTATTTAACTTTTGACTTAGAAATTTCTTAGTTAAAATTTGTTGACATAATGCTAATCATAAATGCGCTCTAGTTCATGTGTCAGTTATTCACCATGATACGCTATTCTAAATTTAAAAAAAACAAACTCCATTTGTTGTGAAATCAATTCGAAGGCAAACTATTTTCAATTAAAATGCTGTAGTATAGTCAATTTTATTCAATTTTGACAAATAAAGTATGTATTTCTAGTAAATTATGGTCAAAGGATTAAATTTTTGGTGAAAACAAACATATCCATAGTGAATTACAAGCTAGTAAATGTCTGGTCAAGATATTTCATATAAGAGTTAAAGTGCGCTAATTATTAGTATTAAAATTGAATAGTATAACCCAAAATTAGTGGATTTTAAAAAAACATCACTCAAATCGGTTAAAATTCGGCAAAGATATCAAAAAGATTAATTTCCAATTTCGAATTTTGGCAAATAATGTTTGTCTCCTTCTGAATTTAGATCATCGTTTTAAATTTTTATTTAAATTAAACATATCTTTAATGGATTTCAAGGTAGTAAGATTCTTATCATGTCTTATCATATCAATCGACGCAATATAAGACAATTATGGTATTCTTGTCTTGATATCCTTATATTTTAACTTCCATAACTTTGAAAATACAAAAAAAGCCCTAACGTATGTCTGTCTATTGCCGGTATCTCCTGACATTGCTGGTATATCCTAGTACCGCCACTGTATCAAATATATCATCTTGTTATAAGATACATAATATTTCTATGCTATTTCTAAGTGTCTTCTCCTTAAAAACTACCTATCTGCACTATGATATTAATACACATTTCTTACATATTACTATTCTTCATATCAGTCTTCATTAAAGAACAGTCATTTTATACACAGTATATAAAAGACGTTAGTTTAAATTTTATTCATAATATTAATATTCATCATATATTGAATATTCATAATGAAAGTCTGTACATAACAGTCAGTTTTTTTATAGTTAAATATGTTAAAATCAAATTTCATATTTCATAGTCTATCATATCTAAAACATTTATAGGTAATTATGCTGTCTATAAAGAATATATGAGTGTAATTAACACTATATGCTATATGACTATGCTAAATTCGCGACTCATTACACGAGACGAACTCATCAAGAACGAATTTTTACGCAAATGATAGCTTTTAATCCAAAAGGACAAAAATACCAAATTTATTTTTATGCAAGGTAGGAAGGTAGCAATCGATGCTTAATTTAAGAAACAGGCTTTATTAGAGACTATAGTATTACAACTAAAATACCATTTAATCACATCTGTTCAGAAACCATCAGAAGTCCTATTACCTAGAAATTCGATTTTTTTAGGAGGTGACAAGTATTGATAACGAAACTTTATATGTTTTATTGTTTGTGCTAGAGGGTAATCACATCTTCTTGTTGAGGTGTTTCCCGAAAGCACTTTAAGATAAACTATACTCCATCAGGCTCTTTAGGTTTGTTGTCTAAAGAGCTTTGAAAATGACTATTTTTTGTTTTAATCATACCGTTTTTCACTGGGCAGTGATTCGCTGTGTCAACCACCCCGGCAGTTATAAAAAAAACACAAATTTATTTAATTAGTGTTCAATTGAATGCACAAATTCCAAGTCAAAACTGCAAGGTTCCCAATGACTATATTTTTTAAAATATAGTTAAACAACTTGTGAAGTAATTTCGATGCAAGTATAAATTGGTTCTCTGTTGGACAGTTTACCCTACTCAATGTGAGCCGTAGATTATGTGTAAAAAAAGCTATCTTTTACGTTGAAACTAACTGTTAGAGCTTTATTTTTATACGTATACGTATGAGTGTACTTTCTGTCTTCTTCATTGGCTTATAAAAGTCAGGTGAAGTGGAAACGACATAAAGTATAACGACCTCAACTCAAACTAGGTATCTACGGTGAAAAATATGTTGATGGCGGTATGTTTGATAGGCGGCTCTGACTACGTTATTTCTGTGAAGCTTAAAAACATGATATGATATGAATACAACGAGAACGCATCTCGTATAGACGACTATCAACATCATATCACAATTTTACGTCTAGGATATCTAAAGTCGTATAGTGTTTATTATACCGAAAATGTTTAAACAAAAATTTGTTTTGTAAACATTTCTTTTATGTATGATACTAGTCTAATACATTTATGAGTCTTTAAAATTGGTGAAGTCTTTAAAATTATCTAGGCGATGTATGGTCGCAAGATAATTTTCAGTATTCATTGGTAAGTACCTTTGAGTACTACCATACATAAAATAATTTTTCATATCTAATTTTTTTGACCATAAATACCAAA
Source organism: Chrysopa pallens (assembly GCA_020423425.1). Taxonomy (NCBI): domain Eukaryota; kingdom Metazoa; phylum Arthropoda; class Insecta; order Neuroptera; family Chrysopidae; genus Chrysopa; species Chrysopa pallens. The sequence continues at coordinate 25,716,648 of CM035593.1, read as the reverse complement.
AACTATTCAACTCTTACATTATCATGGTTTATTATGACGTTATATTTATATTCTGATTTAATAATTCAGACAAATGAGGATGGTTGAGTACTAACATAGATTTCCATTGAAAAAATATTTGTTATGACTATTATTCAATAAATATGTATTTAATTTTTAATTTTTGAAAAATTTGATCATGATATGTTTTTTTTTTTTTACAAAAATTGATAAATATCGTCGTATATACTTTTCGTCGTACGAACAACTTTTCTTCCGTTTCGTATATTCTGGTAATTTTACTTTCAAATAATGATACCTCGTCAGATATATAGAGGAAACCGCGATAATTCTAAAGTTGACAAGAGATCAAGGTACATTAAGTTAAGTAAATAATAATCTCTTCTGTGGTTTAAAAAAGTACACAAAATTTAATATTTTCATATCAAATGTTTACATATTTCGTATGAAGTCTGCATTGAAGATTCCGCGTTGTAAAATAGCAACCTCCAAGGAAGTATTGAAATTTGATGGTGTTTAGTTAGGTTGCAATAATTTTCTGTACGATATATGAGGCAAATTCTGGTACTTGAATAGCACATTACTTATCCATTGCACAACCTTGTCTCATCCGAAGAAAGTCAATTTTGTATAGCCTAGTCAGCGGATGGAATTGTGTTGAAAATCGTTTTTCTTACCCTGTTACTTATGATCATATATGTAGACACAACGTTTCAGTAAACCTTTCAGCTAGTGCCCTATGTGTGTGACCAGGGACCCCATCATTTTACCTGTATATTTAGAATATAGGTTATACTTCACTTTTAAATATTCATGTTACATAACTTCAATATATTTGTTACACATTGTAATCCATTATATAATTTGTGAATATCATATCATTATCAACCATATTTATCATCATTTCTATTCTTATATAATATATGAAAGAATGAAGTGATGAAAATTATACTTTAGAAAATGAATAAATACTCTCTCTGTGTACTTTATTTAGCATCATCATCAAACATAAACGAACGTATGAAAGTAATTTAATATTCAACATATTTTAAAAAAAGTACCAAAAAAAAAAAAAATGCATGTCTATATTTATTATATAATAAAAAAAATTCACTTTGATTTGCCGACATTTACTTGATTTTCTATGTGGTATATTTTGCGGTGATTATTTAATGAACTTGATATAGTTCTCTTTTAAGATAATAACATTATCACCCATTTTCGAATTCCGTATATTAAACTCGGAATGATTTTTTTAAATATCCTAAAAACTGCATCATAAGGTTTGATTTGGCTAAATTCGTCTTTATATATGCAGAACTAACATTAAGTTGCAAAAATTGATTATTTTAAAATTACTATTTTCAGTCAAAATCACTAAAATTTTCAAAATTATAATATTGATTTGCAAACCGTGACTACGGAATGATTTTAGTATGATACATCTTCAAGTGTCCCTTTGATTTACACGATTTGAAAACAATTATTAAAAAAAAAAATTATTTTCAGTTGAAATATTATTTACTTAAAAATAAACTTGATTGTTTTCTGTTGACGAAATATTTTTGATCAGATCATTGCTTTTACATTGATATTTATTTACCCATCCATTGTATTATTATGATTTTGGGACTTGATACTAACTCCCGCTTCGTATAAATTTGACATTCTTAAAAAAACTAGACTGTTTGGTATGTTTAAGCTGTAAACTTTACGAATCAGAAAAATTTATTCTTATTTCTTTAAACACTCATAGTAGCTCCACTTTTACCGCTTAGTGCTGGCTGTTTGGTTGAACTGAAGTTAAGATATCTCATTTTATGTTTGACAGTCCACCAAAAAGTGAAAGATCACCCTTCTCGTTAAAATCAACGTAATTTCACTTCACTTTAACTTTCTAAGAGATATATAATATAGTGACCACAATAGGTTTACCTTTTTTCGGGTTTTACAAAAAAATTAAGTTAACTCTCAGTTTAACTTATCTTCACTAGATAACCTTGAAACTTCACGAGATAATCGTGCAGAACTTTCCACTTGGTTTAAGAAAAAATTAGAAATAAAAAAAAATTACAGTAATCATTTTCCATGGATATTATTAAGATATTTTATTCCGTAGAGCTTAATATCATGTCCTTTTGTTTCGTATGATCATTGTTATATCAAACAAATAAAATGATAAAAAATTCAATAAAAAACATTTAAAGAAGGAAATACAGTAATAAAAAATATATACCTACATTGAAATCAATCAATTAAATGGATTTCGTAACAACTTTTGTGAAAAATTCACTTTTAAGTTTTGTATCTTATTGTATCGGACATATCGGAAATATTAATTTTATTGAATAGGTTTTCACTTTCATTTGAGTTTTTATCTGTTTTACTTCCGAGTTACAGCTACGATATCGGAAATTGTTATTTAAAGAAAAAGCTTTTTTTTTTTTTTTTGCTTTTGATTTCAAAAATGTCGACGTTTTGGAACTTTTTGAACAGCTTTCGTTTGGTGCCCGTCGTCTTTCGGTCTGTGAAACTCATTTACACAAACACATATATCTTAAAAATTATTTGACAATTATTTACAAATTTTCTGGTAAAAAATAGAGGAGGTGCTTGGAAAGGTCCCATTTACAAAAAATTGCATCTATCCTAAATAATAAATGATAAAATTTTGTGAGTAGATGCATGATATACTTTTACATCAATGGTTTGAATTTTGTTGGAATTGACTATTCTGGATACTTAAGTAAAAATTGCAAATCAATTCCACACATATTTAAAACTTTATATTGATTGTTACCATAGATACAAAAATTAATGTTATATGTTAGTATTATTACATAGTATAGTAGTTCCCGTATAAAATTAAAATAAAATTTTTTATCTAATATATTTTAGCGGTAAGTTTTGGCATTATTTTAGCAAACACATTTTGGAGACTAATATTATAAGATCGTCGGGTTTTATTTAAAAAATATAAAATTGGTAATTCAAAAAAAATTGAATCTATTAAGAAAGAGTTTTTCTAAAAATTTACATTAAAAAAAATGAATATAATTGAAATATTAAAATACATTTTTCCATCTCATATCCATTGCAACGTATTTGTTGAAGTCTAATAAAACTATTTAAGTGAACTAAAGCTATTTGAAGATATAAAGCTGTTTAGGTGAACATATTCGTACATCGCGAGGAAGTATCGTGTCCATTATTGGTAGTGTATTTTTATTATGACATATATAATTTGTACGTTTTCAATTTAATGTTCTTGATATTTTTCTTCCGTAATTTTATTTGTTTTTTAAATATATTTTGGAGCAGTCTCTATGAGACAATGTGAACAAAAGAAATTATCCCTTATCGCGTAATCAGTCTATTGTATAAACTCCTCTTTTGCCTCTGGGTTTATGACAATAATCCTCGATTCAAAACTTTAGGTCAGGCTGGACTGGAAATGATGCATCCCACGTGTGCTTAGTACGTGGAAGCCAAAGTGGAAGAAGTAGTTTTTAATAAACGTACGAAGTAATGTGTTTATAATTATTTGTTCTATAGTTTGCATGTGAATTTTATAGCAAATGTATAACAGAACTTATTAATTAATTACAAAGAAAGACATTTAATTGACGTTAATGGATTAAAAATTATAAGAAAGATTGAAGAAATTGCATTAATTATTATTTTTAATTGCAAATATAAATAATTATTCATTTAAATAAGTTAATAAATTTTGAAAAATGTAAAATTATACAACATTCACTTATTATATCATTTGAGTTATATATCAATTGATTGATACAGAAGTATTTCGTAACCATAGAAACGAATGACAACATTTTGATTCACGGGGCCTATATTTATAAAGTGTAAATTTATTAATCCATAAATTACGTTCATTTATAATAATTTAATTTATAAATTTCGTATGCTGTACCACCATCATATTACAAAACAAAATACTTCAAACTTTTCGATTTATCTCTTCATAAAAAATTATCCATAAACATCAATAATAATTACGTTTGTTACTTTAGTAAGTTTAGTTAACTTCCAACAAAACTTTTTACCCTTCATACTGACTGAAAAATTACGTATCAATCTACATGTGTATAATACAAAAAGTTTGTACTTAAGAGAGAAAAACTAACTTTGTATTGCGAATACTAATTTTATAAATTGTTTGTCAAAATTATATCAAAATAGATTCTTTGTAAAAAAAAAAAATAAATTGATACTTGGAATTCACTTTATATTTAGTTTAAAGATGATAGAGAGAAAAACTAACTTTGTATTGCGAATATTAATTTTATAAATTGTTTGTCAAAATTATATCAAAATAGATTCTTTGTAAAAAAAAAAAATAAATTGATACTTGGAATTCACTTTATATTTAGTTTAAAGATGATAACTTTGTTGGTTTTTTTAATTGAAGAAATATTAGTAATACGGTAATGAAATAATAGAAATTTTTAACTAATTAAAAATATAATGAAATAAAAACACAAGTAAATTGATTGTTCCTTTATATGGATTTATTTTTAATCACTGTTCAATTTATATTACAAAAGCGAAAGTTGTTAGTTGAGTCCATTCTGAAGGTTGGTTCAATGTTATATTTTGGTTTTTTCTTTTAATTATTGTAAATTGCAATTGCATATAACTTCCGAACAATATCCATCCAAATCGGTAGTATTGTAAAAAAATGATTCTTTACTTAATTTTTTTATGTAAGTTTAAGAATCTGTGTTGCAACTTTCATTTCGAATCTTTTTGCATGTTGAAATGTTTGCAAGCTCGTACAGGTGAACTTGCATATCTCATAGGATATTTATAAATTGTTAATAAACATTTGGAAAATATTCAGGATGGTCCATTTTTTAACATTTCATGTAGGTATTACCTGCTGTTCCACAAATTTTACCTCAAATTAAACTGAATCAGTCATATTATTCTGAATATAAAGCTATAATATTTATGAAAATATATTCGATATCCGGTATTTAATCTTAAATGAGGATATCTGGGATATCGGTTCCACTTATTTTGTTGAAATTTTTGCATATGTTATACAGTTTAACATTATTGTTAAAGTAATAATGAAAATAAATATTTAGTTTAAAAAAGTAATTAATACATACCAAACTGTGCTTTATTTTATTTCAGAATATATTTCAAAAGGTGATTATCTGATTACAAATTCATTATGTCATTTTCTCCTTGCTAAAAGGAGGATGAAATTTACTCTAAAATGGATTGATATATTAACGATGACCTTTCATAAAAATATTATAATTTTTTCTATTTCAATTTATAAATTATAAAGATTTAAATTCATTTTCAATTATTTCTTCAGTCATGTTTTTTTCATTTTTTTTATTCAATCAATTTTTTTCTAAAACAGTTTAATTCATCTGGAATAGAACTTTTAATTTTAGGATTTTATTCTACCTTACGCCAGTTTACTGTCTTCTAGCTTTTATATTTTATAAAAAAAAATTATACTTAAATTTTAAATTTTGTTATGGTTTTCACCTGTAGCAGAAGTTGATTAATTAACGGATTCTAAATTTGCTATATTTTGTGACATCAAAATTCGAAACTAAACTTAATAAACAAAGAAAATTTTAAGCTATTAAATATTATTCCCATCTCTTTCTTGAAAACGATGAATAGCATGTAATTTATATGGAGATATTAATAAGTAGCATTATTAGCTTTTATGATCTTATTGTTTAAACAGAAACTTATATAGCTTATATACGTTTATTTTTAGAATATTTAGCTTACTTTTAAAGACTTTAAAAAAATAACTCCAAATTCATGTTAGGCAAAAGTAAAGATGCTTTAATTGAAGCTTTAAAAATTTCGTGCGGTAGTCTATTTTGGCAGCAAATGTATAAAATTTTAACAGTTCTTTTAATCCAGATAGTAATTCAAAGTGCATATTTAATGTACACATAAATAATTACATGTAAAACGTATATTAATATCGTTTTGTTTGTTATTAAAGCGTAGTGATTATAAATAATAAATATATATATTAAATTCATTTATAATATGAATCAATGATTTACTCTTTACTAATTAGTAATTATTATTTTAGTAATGTATGTTTTGTAGGTGCGCTACGTATGCTAGCTACGGTGTGCATTATGTGTGCTTGCTTGCTGGGCTGGTGCTAACAAACAGTGTTTACAATAATAAATGTTTGTATGTGTGTTTGTTCATATAATATGATGAATGAAATTGATTTTCTACTACAGTAAACATTTATTTAAATCCCTAAAATGCAGACACAATTACATACATAGTTATATTAAGCCAAATAATATTTAAATACATACGTACAGAATGTCCGAAGAACAAATGGATGTGAAAAAATTACCAATTAACTGTAGTGCTAAGTTAGAAATACCCAAAATCAATACTTGTAGCAATAAATGCAACACTTTTATCTATTTTCATTTTTTTTTACTTAAAAACATTAAATACTCGATTGTTATCTTGTGTCATATCAATACAAATTTTAATTTTGGTATTTCTCCTTATTAAGTTATTTAATTTTGTATCGTTTGCAAAAATATTGCATCTTTCTAGTTTGTAAAAAATTTCTTGAAAACTGTTTTTACCTAATTTCATCAAAAGCAAACAACGCATTGAAAATACAGAAAGAAAAATCATCTAATTAAAAGAGACCTTCGACCAGTCAATTTGGTTTTTCAATAGAAAATTGTTAAATTTAAAGTTGTGTACAGTTAAAGTTCTTCTAAACAAATTAATTTGAAAAAAAGGATGCATAATAATATTCTTCCTATTCATTATTATTATGGTCGTAGTTGTTTTTTCTATATACATTTTACAATTACTATGCCACGAACATAGCATACTGTGTGCTTTAAAATGTTTGTTATCAGGATAATTTATTTATCATTTTTTTTACTTAATATTTGAAGCATTGAAATGAAATATAAAACTTATTTTAATTCAATGTATATAGTCACGTGTTGCAAATAATTTCGTTAATTAACGTTATTTGTTCTTGAACTTTATTACTTCGTTTGTAGCCTTAAATTTGTATAGAAGACCAGTTGTTTACCTTTTCTAAACAAATGATTGAAATGTGAAAAAATAGAGATTAAAAATGTTTTTCAGGATCTGTACATTAATATAATTCCTCCTCATTATAATTATGGTTGTAGTTGTTGTTCCTTTATACATTTTACAGTGATCACGGCGCGAACATGATATATTACGTTCTATAAAACGTTTGTAATATGGAAAATTTTGTTTATTTATGAAGCATTGAAAGTACATATAAAGTTTATTTTAATTCAATATGTTCCGAATTCGTCTCATGTTCCAAATAATTAATTAACGTTGATTGTTTTAGAATTGTATTACTTTAAGTGTAGCCTTATGTTTTTGTAGAAGACCACCCTATACACCATAATAGCATGTGAATACTCATATTCACATTCTCTAAGCAATGGATATTAATATATAAAACTAGTAATGGTGGCATCAAACATGGCGCCAAAAACTCATAAAATGCACATACAATTACTTTAGATATAAGGGGAGATTTTTATTATAATATCATTTTGTTTGCGTTAAAGTAATATGCGAGTCGGGCCGGGCCACACCATTGAACTTCACAACATTATATACTCATATACAGTAAAATATACAATGCCTACATATATACGTATAGTCTTTTCAAATAGATTAGAATATTTCTGAATGATGAATTAATTCTGTATTATAACCTCACTTTGCTTATATGAGCAACTATTAATACGAATTCTATTAGGGTTTAATTTTTCTTTTTGATTTTTTTAAATGATTTTTGGATTTTCTATTTCATATGCCATGAAGAGTTTTCAACCTAGCTTACTAGTTTTTCTAAATGCTCGTTTTGTTTAAAATTGTAAGTTACATAAAATTGCACATATTGGTAAAAGTATTATACAAATAATATTTACATTAGAAGCATCAAATACGATTTTAAAAAATAGAATAACAATTTTTTACCAAAATTATGTCAGTTAATTCGATCCATCTTGGTTTCTATAAGGAATTAAATTACATTCTCAACAATTTATTGATGAATGCTATATCACTTGATAAAAGATATAGCGGCCAATAAAAATTGTCATGAGTTTCCTACTAAAAAGTGACCTAAGCGGCTAAAGAATTTTTCGAATAAAAAATGTAAATGTATGACAAATATAATTATATAAAGACAAAGTGTAGCTTAAGAATACTCTCTCGTTTTTGAATGAACTCTACATGCACTGCTACTGACGGCCGACTGGCCGTGTTCGACCAGAACGTTCACTCACGCTTATGGATGTAATGTAGTTTTTATATTATTATTGTATTTTGGTTGTACATAAAGAGGTAGAATACGTTTGAACTATGTTTATGTTTATGTAATAAAATTGTCCCCTAAATATATTTAAATACAGATAATGCCACTCCAGTGTGATCCAATCAGATTGAATGCTCTGAAATTATGATGTTTAAAATGCTCTGCTCCACGTTAACTTGGGAAATGAAATTTGCTATTTTATCTATTAAAATATGAAAGTAGGCTCAGTACCAAACAACATTCGAAAATTTGATTAAAAAACGAATAAGCTTTAAAAGATTGTTCTCCATCACTTTCTTGCAAAAAGAATTTTATGTGAGATTCTACTTTAAGCGGTCATTTTCTATTGAAAAATCGCACAATAATATCTTTGAATGATAATGTAATACATAACATTTTAATTCAAAATCAACTCATTTGTGCTTACTTACATTATTCATTTAAAATTTTGAAGGAAAATGTGTACATAAGTGTATATTATTAATGCCGTGCACATCAATAGGACCTCTAACCGTAGAATGGCCTTTATGTATAAGCACTATGCAGATAAATATGTATGACGTTTATGCAAATCTCTTCTTTGTTTAATTAAGAATTTTGAACGTCCATATTTTGGCTTTTTTTAAGATTAAAAAAAAATTAACTTCAAATAAATGGTCGTGAAGGGAAGACTCTTCAATTGACGTAAAAAAAAACATTGTGCATCTTCCCTATTTGGCAGTGAATTAATCGTAATTTTCAACTTTATACAAAAAAAACTAACTTAAGTGTCTCTGTCGACTGTACTAGAACTTATTTCGGAAATTTTAGCATGTATGTATATTGTATTGTATTATACTTGGCATGTGTATGAATTATATGAACTTTTATTACTCCTAGCTGATACCTCAGGTCCAGCGAAGCAGGTTAAAAAACTTTTGATATTATTGAGGCAAGCGGCTTGATGTTGAATTTCAACCTCCGTGCTCGCTACGATCACATGGGAAGTGTGGAATGTTTATGACTTAAGAACTCCTTTTGCTCGCGAAGTCAAGAAGGCCATACTGTATTCTAACACTTTATTAGCTATTTATAAACACATAGCACATAAAATAATAAAAGTCATGTAATACAATTCATGAAAGAACTGAAGAAAGATCAACTGTCTAACGCCATAGCGATTCAAGCCAATTACCTGATTAATTTTTCAAACAGAAAAATCAGAAAAATTCTGCTTAAATTTTGAATTAAACACCCTGTAAGCACTAGATTGTAAGTATTTTCACTTACGACTGTTTACTATCCTTTTTTTACAGTTTTATTTTTTATATTATGACTTCAATATTACATTAAAAATGTTATAAGGAAAAAAGCCGTGTACATGTTTTATTACGGATACTGTAATCAAAAGTAAAATAGGGGACAATATGACATTATCAACGTTTTTTGGGTACCTCTACTATACATTTTTATTTTTATTATGATGGTTATGTTAATATTCAATAAATACACGGATTTAAGAATGCTTACATTAAAATTCATTCTTTATCTTTTTGTAAGGTTCTGTGTTGTTAAGATTTCTATTCTTAAAAAATTGTGTAATTTTATTATAGCGGTCGGTCTTTTATTACTGATTGAATAATATAAACTTATTATAATAATAGATCAAAAAAACCAAATTGTAATATTATAAAAATTATCTTTATTAATTTTATATCCACGAAAATATGGTTTCGATATTTTAATGGCCCCACTGGTTTGTATAATTAATGTCAATATGTATGGAAATAAACATTAAATTCAGAAATTTGAAATTCATATTGATATCAAAATTTTGACTTCTAGAAGACACGAAAAGGAACTGTTTTGTCAGTGTGGAATCTGCTGACCCTTTCGTTATTATTTGAAGGTGTCACCGCAACGGGTGAATTGATGATGTCTCGTAAACAGTTCGCCATATTTTGATAAAATTTTGTATGTGTTTGCGTCATTTAGGTTTATATACGAATAAAAGCAAATACGAATTTCACGGAATGAATCTCGATCTATAAAATTTGGAAAAGAAAATAAATTTCTCCAAAATAATTTTATTAAAACTTTAATCGTATGAAAGTTTAAGCTTTACAAAAAAATCGAAACATAATCATTTGAGTAATTAAAATAGAATCTAATAAAACATTATTTTTACGTGTATATTCCTAATAAATAGTAAATAATAAACTTTTAATTAATACCATTTATCCTGTTTAAAAGTAAAATTTACATTTAATGAGTTAATATAATTTTTTTCACCCTTACTTTTTCTTTCCCGAACTGTGAAAATATATAACATGAAACTTGCCTCCAGACTATCATTTGTTTTAATGCATATATACACATTCATATAAAATGGTGAAATATTGTTGGAAAAAAAGTAAAAGTTCATGAAAATATGGGGGACAAAATGAATTAATCCTGATATTGATTAATGAGTATTTTATGTATATTTGAAATAAAGCTTATAGCAAAGCTGATTTTTCTTATAATCTAACCGTTGTTAGTAAAGTATTAAAAAAATAACAAAATTCAATGTTAAACTGGATTTGTTTTTAAAGCGTCACCCATTTTTATACATGTGAATTAGATTGATTCGTCCTTTTTATGTATTATATCTCCGATTTATGATTATTAAAAAAACTCTTTTGAAGATAATTTCTATACAAAAATTGAAATTCGTGTGAAGATTTAATAATGGGACTCTAGCCGTTACAGCGGTCGAATGTCGAGCATAATCATTCAAAAGTTAATCTCACTGCCTTGAAACAGTATATATGCATCACTTTAAACAAAACAGTATGTTAAACAAAATATTATATATGCATGTGTATGGTAGTGTTTGTAATATAAGTCCCACCTCTGATATATGTGTGCGTCATAGTGTGTTTAATGATTTTTTTATTGATTTAATGTATTTTTTATGCATAATTTAAAAATAAAATAATATCATTCACCAGCCCTTCTCTATATAAACAAGTAAGTGTGCCAAATTTCATTCTCTTCCGTCCCGCCAATTTTAGTAAAAAGCGGTACTCAAATTTTAAAATTATCTTAATTTATTAGTAGAACATTATTCCCATTGGGAAAAAAGTTCAAAAGATTAAATTGAAGATTATTCAGTGATTTTAACAATCCACAATCGTTTAAAATCCTGTACCAAAAACGATATCTCGAAGGGAATTGGAAGAAATTCGTTTGCGGAAAATTTTCACTCCGTAATTAATTTAATTAAATTTTTTTGTTTTAAAGATCCAATTATCCCGGCAAATTGAACAACTACTATGCGTCATCTTTAATACTGTTTATCTAAGATGTTCAAATCCGTAAAAGGCATGAAAATAGAATATAAACAAAACGTTTTTTTAGAAGCTATACGTATTCTTGGAGTAGGTGTTTTGGGTACCGAAAATCTTTTTGAATAGTGACCTCAATTGTTTACAAGTAATAAAGTAATTTTTATTGTTTTTAATCCTTTAAGAAAATTTGGGAGAATTTTATAACGAACCTTAAAAAACCTCTAGGCTATTGGCAATTTAATAATTGATACGTGTAAACTGGAGCTTAATTATTAGAAAGCACTTACCGAGCTATTAAATTAAATCGAAAATTTTAGAAGAACAAAAAAACCATTAAAATTTTCAATATTTTATTAAATACTTTATTTATTATAAAAACAAACATAAAAGAAAACAATAATCGGTGAAATGTATGAAAAATTATAGCTATATTTTTCCAAATATTTACGATGTTAAAAAGTATAAAAATTTCTTAAAAACACATTTCTTTCATATTTGATTAAAAATTATGAACCAACCAAAATGTATTTCGAATATAATATAATAAAAATTTGAAACATTTCTATGCGACGGATATTATGAAAAAGATAACAAGATTTGAACACATTTATTTAACTACAATAATAATAATCATAATAATAGAAAATAAAGTTTCCGTTTAATGTCTTTTGCGTATTCTATATATAAATATAACCCATAGATATACATTTTTAAAGAAATGAGCTTTTTTACTTTCATTTTTTACGATTCATAATAAAATATCTAGCTTAAAAGTGAAAGTATATTTCAATAAAATTTTCTATCTGAATATTGAATTTTTGTTTATCATTTTTGTAAAAGTATACAAATTAGGAAAGTTATATAAAAATTTTATCTTATAAAAAAAAAAATAAAAAAACAACTTACACTATTAATTATTTAAATATTTCACATGTGTCAATGTTCGAACTATTTTTAATCATAAGAATTCATAAAATATTCTAAATATGCAGTCCATAAGTACAGCATATAAACACATAGATAATATTAGGTTCCAAAGAAAAGTTTGTTTTAAAAAAACCAGAATGTTGTGTCATTGGATTTTTTCTTCTCTTTCATGGAAGTTCATGGATCTATTAGCAGTAATGGAATGATTTTTTGCATGTACGAACGTAAACTTACCTTTTTAGATCTATAAAACACCTCCTCTCAGATGGACGGACAGATGTATAAGCATAAAGGATATACAAACTAAATAAGTGATTCTATGAGCACCTATACTAAAATTTTGCAAGTGCCAGTTTTTGCATGCTTACAAACTGATGGTTAAAATGATTACTTTAAAATAACTTAAAAACCTTAAATTTTACCGTAAAAACACAGTAGTTTCGAAAAAAGTACCATAAAAAAACTTCATTTGTTATCATTGACATCCTAAAAATTAAATATTCAGTAATTTTTGTATGTTAGACACAAGATTTGAAGAGTAGCAAATTTTACCAAATAAGTTGGTTCTAGAACATATGTTGTTTACACTTTACAAAAACGTTCAAATAACAAAATAACATGACTTTCAACTTTTACAAAAGTAGTGTACTTGTGGCAATTAAAAGTTTCAGAAAACATTCGTTACAAAAGCTGTGCGTAAACTAGGCAAATTTTTATCCTTATAATAAAAAATTAAAATGAACTATCTGAGAGATTAGCATCAGATGATAAATTTTAATCAAAAATTTACTCTGTGCCCATATATAATACGGTTCCAACGTTTAATGCTATTTGATTATGTTTATTGAGCTTTCACATCGGCGAATGAATAATGACATGGCTCGGTGATAACACAATGATATTTGATACTTTTGATTCCAGGTTTGATGTCTAGTTCGGTGGAATTTTCTTAAGTCCTACCATGTCAAATGATCTCATAAATAATGACTATATTCTCTATGTTTGCACCAAGCCTGCTAAACTATTTGAATACCTGAACATTGGTAGGGAAAATCATAACGGTGAGCGAAATAATGACGCCCGTTCCTATTTGTGCCGCGGTCTCATCAATTATTCTCCTCTATAGTAACGCCGATTAAATAAGGAAATATGTGAGATTTTATAAGGTGCTTAGACATCAAATCTAATTTCGACTAGAGTTTTTCCTTTTTCATCAAAGTAATGAAATTATTCGAATATCACTGTTCTGTCCTAAAGCACCACAATCACACGTCCAACATTCATTCGTAACGTAACACCGTATCGTAAATCTGTACTGTTACGTGTGATATGTTACATGTTATGATGATGCTATGTGTTCCATCTGTTTACCAAGCAGAGAGTATACCTTAACTCCAAGTATTTGTATATGTTGTTAGATTTCAATGAATTCTATTGTATTTGGTAAAAAATTTAAAAAAACGTGTTCTACTTTGTATTCGTAAATGGGGTTAAACAGTTCACCTTGTACGGTCTTATAAAAGTTTACGCGTGAACTACCTTTAAATCACAATTTTACCAGAATGTATACATATAAATTCTTTTATGTAAGTTCGTTAAGAACATAATATTTGTCTTTTGTGTTAAAACATTTTGTAAGAGGTGTTTGTGTTTCACAACACTAAATAACTTTTAATTACATAATATTATACATATTATACAACTTAAATATTCTCAAAAATATAATACTCAACATTCATTACCATAAAAAATAAGGACTTTCAACTAACTAGTTTTTTTTATCTTCATTTTTTTTTTTTTTTTTGTTGCCACTAATAACACAAATTATTTTTTATCAACTCTAAGAATGCTTTGAATAATATTTGCATACAAAAAAAAACATCTTATGTAAAGAGTTTTTTTGAATATAAAGCGTTTTCTTAGATAATCAGAAGTAACCCTTGACATTTGTTGTTTAAATATAAAATATGTCCCTCTTCTATGCATAAACTACATGTATTTCCTTTTTAGAAGTATTAAAGGGTGATATTAAGGGATCTAGATATTTAGATACATCTTAGTGTTTTTTGAGATATCGATTACTATGCAAATCTTTGAGATAACAGAAATTCAACATAGTATTTGCGCATAAAAAAACTTTTCTTAATGAACTAAATTTTGTTGATTGAGGCTTTTGTCTATCAAGTGAGATAACAATTAACAAAACTAATTGTTTAGATACTCGACATGGTAGAATTTCATTGATTGGACTATTTTAACGAAAAACTGTTTCAATCAAAAATTTTTGTTTTTGAATAAAATATACATTTTTTGTGTTTGAACTTTTCTTCTACCTCTTTTAGTTTAAAAGTTTGGTCAAGGATTTATTGGACATAATGGACTCATTTTAATCATTTAAAAACTCACTTTTATATTTAGAATATATCACCCAAATTTCAGCTTGTTATTTTTGTTTGTTATGGTGATGATGGACGGTCGTAGGACAGACAGTTGTTAATGAACTAGTTAGGTGTTTCTATGAACTCCTGTACCAAAATTTTGTGTGTGCGGTCAATATTAGGATACAAACTTTAGACTAACATTAATATACTGTGACATACAATGTTGAATATTAAAATCTTTAAAATAAACTATTTTGAAAGTTATATCCTTACTTTTCAAAACATTTTAAAAGAACATACAAAACAATTTTTATTATCTAAAAAATTTATCGATTGCTTGGGTTTGAAAATTTATGATTACAATTACATAATTTGTTATTTTTTCACCTATTTTATTAAAATATTTTAAAAATTTCAACAAATATTCTTAAAATGTAAATAGCTATTCTAGTATTTTTTCGTTCATATCTTGCTTATTTTTAAAGTTTATTGGAAATAAAGTCAGGAATAAGTAGGACGATCAATTTAAACACCAAAATAAATCCAGTCAAATACCTCATAATTTTTTTTATATTTTAAAATATAAATAATTTCGATTATTATATATAAAAAAATTTCAATTTGTTATTCATATAAAAAATATTAACTAACTATAATGTTAGAGCTGAGTTCATTATAATTTATCTACCAACAACATATAATAAATTTATTTAAATTTATTCAATTGACATTACTAATAAAATCAAATTGACTTCACATAAATAAAATTTTCATATTATAATATTTAATTTTTTTATTTTTTTTATATGTATTTAATATGCCTAAAAATAATAATATACATATTACGTATAGAACTATATATAAAATCATAAAACAATTTATTATGTTTAATGATTTGCATGTATTGTATAATAAATAATTAATTATCATGACAAAGTTTTCTGTGTTATTTATTTCCTTTGATTGTAGTGTATTTTATTATTTATATGTTTATGATACATCAATAAATAGATTTGTTATTCACACATGCTGAGTTATTCAATTCACCTTTTAATTTACTGATTTTCGTAAATTTAGTATATCATGATTGTTGTAGTATTGAAATATATTAATTTTTTTTACTACATTTGTTACTACATAAGCGATAGACCTCATAGAAGAAAATAGGTCAACCCTCTCTTTCAGAATTGCTTAATATTTCACAATACTCATATAATAAATTTCAACATACTGCAGGTGAGAGAAACTATAATTTAAAAATTTATTATTACAGACCTCCAGATGCGTTTGTGAGTTACAGCAAACTATACAAACATAGATAGACACAGCCAAACGAAATGAAAAATTATTGTAGCTAAAATAAAGACCTCACTCTGTTCAATCAATGATTTATGGACTAAGAAGAATTAAAGAAGCGATTCCCTTAGGTCAGCATGTGATGGTTTTTCAAACAGAAATCTTTGCTTTGTCGAGAGGTGCCACGAAGTATCTGTAACACGCAGGGTTACAGTGGTGTGTACGTCAGAATTTTCTCAGTTAGAGCAGCTTCTTCGCACCATTGAAGGTTCAAGGTTCCAATCGATGATTATACATGAATGCTTCGAGGAACTAGGTCGTCAGACACTAAATAACATAGTTAGACTGGTGTGTTTTCGGTCACTCTGGTATAAAAGAGAATGAGGTAGCGGTTCCATTGGCTCTAGAGGGGTCGTCAGTGACACCTCTCTAGCCTGAATCTGTTATTCCTATTGCAAGATGCTCTGTGATATACTGTGTTAAGTACTAGCTTCAACAAGCACACCTTGATTACTGAGACTTCACGGATGGCATGTGATAGGCTAAGTTGTAAATCACCACACCAAAACCATTTAACTTTCCCCGGCTCAAACTGGCCAGGGTACAGTTGAGAAGATGTGTGGGTCTGTTGACCGGGCACCGACGGTTTTACTATCACCTTCATAATTTCGATCCTATTTTTATCTTATCTTTTCTTATGTTCAGTTAATTAACTTTGTCTAAATTATAACTTACAATAGACTCAAGTTTTATAGGTGAAGCTTGTAATAAGTTTGTCAATGAACATTCACTGATCTCAATAGAAGATGTCGAAAAGTGTGAGTTTAAAATGACAAAAGCTATACTGTCCATAAAAATTAAATTTTATTACAATTATACTTACAATAAATAATGTTCTAAAATCTGCGTTGATCTTTTATTTCCACTCCTATGATGGCAAGTTTCTAACATTCTTTTCTTTTCACGCATATCGAATTCAAAAGATATGCAACTATGTATCTTGGATTTTATAGTAGTTAACTATTTGTGGGTTTTATATAGTTGATGACATATTGGTGAACAGAACAGAACACACATGGAGCTACATGGTCGATACTATTCTGACTTTGACATATTTTATTTGAACTTAATATAATTATTATTATTTATCAAAAATAAATAATTGTTTATAATATTTTTATATTATATATTTTGTATTATAAAATATTAATTTTAATAATATTTGTAATAACTTTTTGTTAGAAAATTTTAAATTAGTTTTTACTTTTTTGTGTACAAAATTTCTTTATATTAAACTATTGCGTGAGTTTCATAGAAATTTATTGTTTGAAAGTAAAATTTTTAGATAAGAAGTTTTTATAGTCCATCTGTCGAATATTAATAAACTTCATTGCCATAAACTTATATGCCAATTTTTAGTAATTTTTTATACACCGTTTTAGCAATTTTGTGAAAAATCTTAAAAATTGCCAAAAGTTCTAAAAAAAATTGTTTATATATTTTTTGGTATTTTGGGGTAACTGGAAAAATCAAAAATAATACTACTATTAATAATAATAATACTATTCAGCAATTGGATGGTTGCTTTTCAAGGTGTAGCTTGAAAACGATTTTTTCCCTTTGAATAAATTGAAAAAATCGAGAAAAATTTCTTAACTCCAATTTCGAAAAAATTATGTTTATAACCGAAAACGGAGACGAAAAAATATTTTTATCAATTTTCTCAATTTCTTCAAGTTCCACGATCTACAATTTTCTCTTTGAATAAATCGAAAAAATTGAGACGAATTTCTTGACTTCAAAAGTCGATCAGAAGGTATCACATTCACTCAAACTTTCAGCGATATTTCGACAACTAGCAATCTAATCGAAGAATAGTGTTATTTTAAAAACTTTTTTATTTAATTTTTTTGTTAGCTTTCATTTGTTCTTAGAATCACAAAAACCACGCAGAGCTTAAAAATCACATAAAGCTCCAAAAATATAATAAAATATACTGTGTTGATATTACTAAATAAAGTTGTAAAAAGATTTTTGAAAAGAAATTACAAAATTGTATGTAAGAATAAAAGCACTTGCTTTAAGGTTGGATAACAGAAAAAACTACCAGACACTTATTATACCTTGCAGAAAGCTTAGGATAAAGAATTTCATGGAAATAAACCCATCCTATTTGTGATGAACAATTTCATAGACTAAATAATACAGGATATTCAAGTACCTACTCAAAATAAATTGGTAGTATTTAGCAGTTATGATGTGGATTTAATATGTATTACAAATATATGTGCATAAGTCTTAAGGGCACTAACCGAGACGTAGCCTCAATGACTGAACTTTTAGTTATTATATATTTTCATGTATGTAACAAACACATCAATTCTTATCTACAATTCTCATATTGAATAAATATGTATGTCTATATCTGTTATTACACCAGAATCACTATATGCACAATTATATTATATTCTAAATGTATAATATAATGATGTCTACTGTCTCTCTATATAATATATATAACAAAAATATTTTTGTTATAATTTAAAAATATTGTATTTTCTTATCTTACATCTGTTTCAGTATAATTTATTAATGTAATCTTACCAAAAATATATATGAATGTATCTTATCAAATTAGTTGATGAATATTTTCATGTAATAACTTAATCAAGTAAGTAACTGAAGAAAACGTCAAAATTTAATTTTCAGAATTACACTTTTTATTAAAAAATATGATTTTTGGGACATGTTACGGTCGATACCATCATTATCAAACAGTGAAATTTGCATATATTTTTTGGTCTTTTATTCCATAAATTCTTTTGACGGATCAATATTTGGTATGATAAGTTCGGGGGATGACCAAAGG
This sequence comes from Chrysopa pallens, assembly GCA_020423425.1. Classification (NCBI taxonomy): domain Eukaryota; kingdom Metazoa; phylum Arthropoda; class Insecta; order Neuroptera; family Chrysopidae; genus Chrysopa; species Chrysopa pallens. Next base: position 25,697,493 of record CM035593.1, on the reverse strand, counting down.
AATTTGATTAGTATTGTAGATGTGTTGCATGCCAATCTAAAAATTGTCATTAATTCCATAGTTTTCATTTTCATATCCACATGATCAGATTTGGTTTCAGCCCGATAGAAATAACACATCTAGGATATCGGTGATAAAATTTGAACTTTTAAAAATTCATACTTTTATGCATTACTTTTTAATGAGGTTCAGTTAAGACCTAAAAAAGGCAAATAAAAAAGAAAATAAGTGGGTTAAAACGATCACAGCCATCTGCCCCGGACACTTTAAGAGAGATGGCCAATCGAGATATTTACAAAAATTTTTAAATCCATTGTTGTCATCTTAGACTTGGCTGTTTATATTGTGTTATATAATTGTAAATGATTAAAGACTAATTTCTTATAAATATTTTGCATACATTTGATTTTTATAGCGTCTCCTAAAAACTACGACCATGTCTCCCTAATCATAACTTACCCTATATAAACTTGTATATAATTTTAATGAAAATTTATTTATAAATATGTATCATTTATTTTCATTTAGACAATTATAAACTATATAAATTAATATTAGACCAATTTTTGGAACAAGTCTTACGTGAAATTATTTTTATTAAAAAGCGTATTTGGTGCCGATAGGTCAATCGTAAAATTATAAGATTTAAAAAAAAACCAATAAAAACATTGACTTATTTAAAGCTGGTGACGTAATAATGGTAAGAATGAAATTTATTAAAAACTCATAACGTTACATTAATAATAAAATTAACGTTGAAAAAATATTTAAAAACTAGTATCATTAAGTGGATAGATGATATATACCACCTTCCTAGATTCGGATTCATCTAAAATTAAGCATCCATATGTAAATTAAAACACACTATACAATATTATGACGTAATAGAATACAAAAATAATATGGTAGCGTTGTAAAACTTTTATTAATAAAATTAATTAATTAATTAATTTCATTGCGCTTCCAACATATATTGATACTAAATACGCCTTTTATTTTTAAATCTTTAATTTAAAAATTAGAGAAATAAAACCTATTACCATAACTGAGTCTTTTAGTTTTTAATATCATATAAAAGCTTGTCTTTAAAACAATACATTTACTCAACATTTTGTTATTCAGTATTGCATAGCAGAATGTTTTGTTTCATTTTTCCTCTAATTAACACAGAAATGTCTAACTCTTAAATTTTTTATAATCAGATGTGATGAAAAATTTTAGTAACATTTTATGTTAGATTTGCCTAAACTTCAATTTATTATCGTATTTCATATTTTCTTTCGAAAACCAGAAAATTGCAAAATTATAATCAGCAATGAAAATGTGCCAAGATGAATTAATACTGAGAAAACAAAAAATTATTCGTATTTATTGGGATTTCAAGAATATTTTTCATGATAATGAAAATCATTCATCTTCATCAATAAATCATACAACTTTTTAATACAAATTAACAATTGGAATTGCCAATGAAATTACATTGCTTACCTAGCCAATTACCAGTTTAAGATACAGTAAATGCATAACGTAATTGCATTAGTATTACATCGGATACAAAAAAATAGGAATTCATCATCACATAAAAACATGTCTGGTGTAATAAATTTTTCAATATTTTATCAAATAAAATGCATAAAAATAAAATTGATTCGATAGACGTTAGAGATGGATGGCATTATTGTTAAATATCAACAAATATTCAGCAGGTACGTACATACATATTGCTACTACTACACAAAACCACAAAGTTTACATCCTTTTTAAATCCGTATAACGTTGAAAGATACACTTAAGAGTATTTACTTGTTGTACAGAGTGTTTAAGAGGAATTGGGGCACACAAAAATGAAACCTTTTTACTAAAGTCCATGTCAATATGTGATATACATTTTTTTTCAATTTTCTCTCACAACAACTCAAGAAAATAACTTGTTATGCAAATGTTATTATGAATAATCTTGACATAAAAACGGACGATGTGTCGAAGGGTTTTTTCTGAAAAATTTTTTTTTTTAAACTAAAATCGAAACTTTATTTTTGCAATAAAACTGAAGAAGAATTGAGCTTTACTTCGCTACGGTATCATTTTTATAATAAATATGATTTTAATCGGCATCCAATTTATATGTTATGAATGCTCAATTTCAGTTCAATCGAAAATCAGAAAGTGAAATTTAAATAGTACATAAAAATTTGAACTTTTTGCCTGCGAATCTGTTTTTGACGCAAAAACATTCAAAAAGTTACAAAATATACACACAAACTGAGTGTACTTGATTTTGTTTGGTTTACTAACCTCATTTTTTCACGAAATAACCTTACTAGATTCTACATAAAAAAATGTCTGCGTTATTGAAGTTTAAGACTGTTGGTACTTATTTGAACTTTAAATAAATAAAGTCACATTATTTTCCTAATAATCATTAAATATTTCTTTATTTTAAATTAATTTCCTAACCTCCGCATTGAAAGTCAAATAATCATTGAGTTTATACTGATTTTGTCTTAAAAATTGAACAAATTTTTTATGTGTCTATTTTACATACAGTTTTTTACTGTGTTATATTGACAACTGAAAATAGATAATAACTTGCATTTGCAATGCACGAAAAATTTATAAATAGTACAATTCAATAAAAAGAAATTCAGCATTAGAAATTGATCTTTGTTAATTCTAGACCATCCTGTTTAAGGTCGTTATGTAAGTCTCATTGCTACTGAAGATGATGCGACTACCATCAAAAGCTGCATAAATATATACATATAAAGCAAGCAAGGGCATAAGATACATGTTGTGAAGAAAGTTTATTGAATTTATATGTTTGCTTATCGAAATCAAATCATTTATTGCAACAACAACAAAAAGAAAAAATATATAATTTAATAGTATTTTTATATCAGCGCAGCGTCACACAAGGTAATAGTAAAAGTAGAAAAAAAAATCAGACATAAAATTTGATAATATATAATCGATTATAAGTTTATAGATACAAATATAAAATATTGGAAATTGAATTTTGAATATTGATGAAAACATTGTAGAATTTAAATATCATAAATTTTTTTTATTGGAAATACATGAAAGAGAACCAGAATTTTAATGGAAATATTCCTATTGAAAAGTCTCCAAAAATTAAAAACCTATTCTTCTACCGCTATTTTAATTTTTGCTTGACTACATTGAAAAATATTTCGACGGGAAGTTATAGGTTACGAGAAGCTCAAATTTTGGTCTCATTATTTTAATACCACGTTACATTTCAATACAGTTTGCAGTAATTTTAACAATTGTTCTAAAATATATTGGACAAATATAATATAATATGAATATACTTTCAAACTTGTAAACTTTATTTTTCATAATTTTTTTGAAAACTACTTTGTTCTTGTTCTAGAAGCAATTTTAGATCGAAAAAATAGTAAAAACACATCATTTTTAAATGTGAATTGCGCGAATTTTTAGTATGTTATAGCTAACAAAACATATTCTTATATAAAACAACAATGTGGGTACCTTAGCGATCAATTAAGAGAGTAATTATTACTTGATAAGATGTAAATTTTGTTTTATATAATCATTTGTTTCGTTAACATACTAAAAATTCAGATCGTTTTACACTAATTTATTTTTTCTATTACTGCCGAAGTATCTTCCTTAAATCGTCAAGATCACGAACACAAAGCATTTTTCGACAACATCAAAATAGCTCAAAACTGTTTGTATCGTTTGCAAAATTAAACAATTTGGATTTTTTCGACAAATGCTTCGTTTTCATGTTATAAGAAATTTAAATACGAAAAAACTAACCCAAACTGAAATTTCAGAATTTAATACAATTTTGTATAATTTATGTATGTGCACAGCAGAATAAATGATTTTCGAAAATGTCTCAAATAAATTTATTCGTACAAAATACTAATAAAAGACAAACAATATTTGTTTTGTATCGTTGATGTTAATCTAGAAACGTTAAGAAAAATTTCGAACTAATAAGTTATTTGTTGTGATTTATTTATTTATTATACACACACAAAAAAACATAAAGTTTTCCTTTATCCGATAATGTTTTTATTTACATTTTCCTCATTTTAAAATAAATATTTCACCTATACGTAGGTACGCTTGTTTGTTCGTTGTTATTGTAGGTATAAGTGAAAAGTTTTTGTTGTGTTTATTAATAAATTAACTTCTATACACACAAAAGATTTTTAAATAAGTTTGTCTGAAGAAACTTTTTCCATATAGTAAAACCGTTTCAAATCTTTATGATACTATTGAAGATTATCAATTTGTTTACTAAGACCTCGTGGACCGTTTGTTTGAGCTTTTTTGAGTTTCATAATTCTTTATTAACATCACAATATAAATACAAGTCAACTTACAAACTATAGCACCTAGTCTAAGCTTTATCTATAAATACATCATCTTATATAATAGTTACATCATAACTATTTTTAAGACAAATTTTAAATAAAAATTATTGAGAGAAGAACCGTTTGACTAATGGTATTCCTTTAAAGATGGAATCTTTTTCAGTAATGATTCATAGTATTCGAAGTTATGACACCACATTCTGTCAGGAATCAGCCCAGTTTCGATTTTTTATAAGAGGTAAGATTTTGTTAGAAAAGTAAGAGGTAGAAAAAAACCAATCAAATAAAAATATATTTTTCAATTTTCATTAATTAAGTTGTTTTGATCGTACAAACTTTGTAGATCATCCTAGAAAATCATCAAATCATTAATTAAGTAATTTTCACGAACTCCAAATCGTGTCTCACAGCCCTACAACCCAATTAACAATAATCAGTTTTGAAAATTCATAAAATTTTAAAACAGTTAAAAGAAACTCAACTTACGTATGAATTCCAAGTCATCAAGGCAACCAGTGTAAAGAACGAACAGATGAAGAGGGAAGAAAAGGTTCCACTGAAAATTAAACAGATCCTCTTACGGAATAATCAAGAACTAAAAAAAAGTAATAATGGGTATTCATTGGAATACCTTATGAAGGAAAAAACAAATTCACCTCCATAAATGCTTATCAATCACGGACAGATATCAATCGTTTATGAATAGAAAGACAAGAAACAATAGTTACCAGGTTACGAATCGATTATACTTATTTAACCCACTTAAACTTAATAACGAAAGAAGAACAACAAAAATGTCGCAACTGTTGAATCAATGGTCCATCAGTTCACTCAGTGTGCAATACTCAATAATCTCAGAATGTCCGTAAGTCTTCCTTGAACTATAAATGAATTTCTTACAACACAAGACAACACATTGACAACACCCTTAAGTTAACCCGGTTTTAAAATAGAATATAATTGCTCTAAATTTTATTGTCACAAATAATTAGTTTATTGTTTAATTTAGTAGTCATTGATAACCTATATTGTAGTCATTAAAAACCTTTATTGTTAAAAAGAGACTTAAAAAAAAATTGTACAGCACAATAATTTAACATAACAAAGGCTCTAAAGATCTTAATTGTCTTTCAAAACGTCATAAACAGTTTTTACTGTACTTTATATTTAAAATTTCATAAAATTTTTCATTACTAAACTTAATAAACAATACGGTTTACAAAAAAAAAAATTAAATTACATAATTAATATTCAATTTATTTACGTCACGGAATTTTACATTACATAATTAAAATAATTTTTCGAGGAAGAAATAAAATATTTAATAATGTCATCTATTTTCTGTAAACGTATCTTATATTGTTTATCTTCTTCGAATTTCTCCACCTTATAATACAGGAATACATATCTACCTTTTACGTTGTTGACTTTTTGTTTTTATTACAATTTTCATGGTAAGTTATTCAAAAATTATAAATTAATATGCAAATTATATTTTTCATTAGGAAGATAATTTAAATAAAATTTTATTTTTTCTTTATATGTGTCAATATTTAAATCATTATATTCTGTTTATTTTTTCATTGGATAGCATTTTTTGTCAATTTACATCATCTTCATAATTAATAATTTTAGTTTGATCCACACGGCTAACATGCCAAAGAGAAGAATAAAAACACAATAATTACTTTATGATTACAAATATGGATATTTGTTGTCTTTTTTTATTGTATTTTGTTTTTTGTTTTTCTTCAAAAAAACGCCTGGACCAGAATACCAAAAATACTTGATAAATAACCATTAAAAAATATATATATATATATATTTTTGAACATCAAGTTTCCTGATTATTTTCCACTAAACTTGAAAATTATAAACAGAATGATCCTTTTAAGATATTGAAAATTCTGAAGAACGTAGCAATAATTGTTACGAATATAAACAGTTTTTGAATTAATGATACCATTTCCAAAACACTGCAAATTAGCAACAAGCAAACCGAGCACGTGTAAACCAAATAAGCAAAGAGTAACATCTCCTCAGAGAATCATTACAACTAGCTAATTCATACTAGATATAACTACTTTGTGGTCGAAATACGTATTTATAAAATACAAAATAATTTAATCTAGGAAATTGGGTGAAAAAATCGAAATTTATTTATAGTTTTTAATGTTTAAATATACCATAACTCATGCAAGTTTTACTTTGATTTGATAAATTTTATTTTATTGTTTCAGGTACGTAATTTTGCAGTCTTAGCAAGCTTCAGCAGAGAAAATTTTGAAGGTAACAAAAAAAGTTTGTATTTAAAAAGTGCCTGAAGTTTACAGATTTCTCAATTCATAAATAAATTTAAGAACATTTTGAAAGAGTAATGAAAAAATATATTAACTACCGCCACTGTAATAAATGAAAATTATCATTCACATAAAGTTATTTATTTCAAAGTATCGATTACATAAACGAAATATTACGTTTTATTAAATGAGTTTATTTATCTATCACTCATACCTTCGTAAAATTATCGTTAATGGACTTCAATATTATGCATGTGATTCACATAGAAATATTTTAGTCCGATTTATACAGGTCAGCCCATTATATTTAATATTGGATTTAATTCGAAAAAATGCCACTTATTGTTGATTAATGGCAATTAATAGTAGTTTCTTGAATCATCATTTTTTTCTTTAGCTTGTTTTCACTCATACAATTTGAAGGAAGGTTACTACGCCTTATCAAAGGTGTAGTTTTGGTTTTGAAATATTCAATTATTTTTCAGACTTTTAACGAAAATTATAATAATTTTTCTAAACCAATTTTTTCTAAAAATCATTCAAATTGTTTATCAAATTATGTGTCAAATAAAACCAATTTCACGTTGATAATCTAGCTCAAAAATGGTTATGAACGGTTCATACAAACAAACATACACACACACTGGCAATCTATTAAAAACAGTAGCATTTCAATTTGCCCGTTACAATAATTTTATATTAGAAAGATATGTAACTGACTCTTACTGTACCGTTCGGACATGCTATACTAAAATTACATAATAAAAAGTTTTGTCATTACATGTTGAAATTTATATTATTTCAGAACATATTTTTTACTAAACATTCAATCAAAAATCATTTTAAACATTTCAAAATGTTTGACGTGAAATTATGTGAAAAATATACTGATTTCTCTAGTGATCATTTTTTTGTCGTATTTATTTTGACGTTATTATTTATGATTGATCAAATTACAAATATATATTAAAATTTAAATATGATGATTTATTGCTAAATAAAATATATTTCATCAATATGTGGTGGTCATATTTGAAATTGTTAGACAATAAGATATTTTAGAAAATAAAACAAATAGTTTGTATGGTAATTTTTAAGCTCTTATTCGTGATTTTAGTAATCTACCAAAAATTTCTGAACAACATACAAAAAAGAGTTTAAAATAAATAAATCATGGAAAGATTGAAAACTATACAAATAATGCAATATTTATTATCTGTTTAAAATTGAAAAAGTTTTATGAATACCAGAAATAAACAAGTGCAGGTTAGATTTATTGGCAATTTATGAGATATGTCTTCATAACCATCTGCTGTAAATATTTTAAAAATGCTACCAAATAGTGAAATTTTAATATTTTTTCTGCTTTTCATTTTTGCTTTATTTAATCTTTTTTTAAGAGTTGTAAACCAGCATACACCCGTATTGATACTTGTTGACACCAAAAAAAAAAAAAAATTATAGTAGAATGAAAACCATTAGAAACGGAAGATAATACAACAGCAATGAAAGACAAAATAACTTTTAGGTGATCTGAGGTAGAGAAAAGGAAGATGATGAGTTTTTAAGGGTAAAACATGGTTTATCTCGATTTCCGACAAAACTACAAGTCCTATGGTAAAAAGTTAAATGGCAAAATTGTAGGTAATAAAAAGATCTACAACTTTTGTATTTACACTTTTTTCACATTTTTCTTCTTCATTTTTTACGAATTTTATAAGGCTTGGTCTAGCAACATGTGGTAATGACGACACCACGTGTATGTAAACCAACAACATGTGATAATTACGACATATATAACTTACCAAAAAATTAACGTGTCATAACATACTGTCAAATTTTTTAGAATTTCAGCTCACCACGAAAAATATGAGCTTCGAATCAATAAAATAAAAGCTTATAAAAATAAATAAAAAGCAAGATACATTTGTTAAAATTACTAACAAAAAAAAAAAACAATTTATTATTTATAGTAACAGTACAATATTTATAAATATTTCATAAAGAAGTTCATTGAAAAAGTTAATGAAGTTATTATGAAGAATACATCCTTCATTCCTCAACTAAATGCATGTACAAATGCCATTTATATTATATATATATGTACATACAAATAAACATTATTTTCCGGAATGATCAAAATAGTTTTGAAGAAAATAAGATTAAAATATAAATGACAAACGGAATTGTATAGTTTGAAAATGAATGTCATTTTCAAGTTTCATTTCCCTTTAAGTTCCCTTTTCACTTATATACCTATGTATATATATATTTGTTTTTTTTTTTTGTTTTTTCTTATTTTACTCTATCGTAAGATATCACACTGAATTTATTCTTTGATTCATAAATGTTAATAACAGGAAGGATGTTTGAAGTGTTTTTGTTGTATACGTAGGTAATGTAATGAGAATAGGTAGATAAGGAAATAGAAACATTTCAATTTAGAAGGTTATATTGAAATATGTTTTATAATTTAAAATATAACTATTAGTTCAGTTTATACTTTTGTATGTATATATAATAACATAACATAAGAAAATATAATTATTAAGGTTATTCGAATATCAACGTCAAGTGATAATCAACCAACGATGTATGATTAATGTTTGTCAATGATCCCAATATAAGGGTGTTTTAAATTTAGTCTTTAGGGTAGTCATGCAAAAATATTGTGAGAACTTACAAAACTTACAGGTAGGTATCAATAACATTTTCTAATTTGTCCATTTTTTCGCTGTCCGTCATCATGATTCTGATATTAAAAGCTTATGAATAAGCAATATTGGTCAATTCAATCTCTTACGAGATAGAAATAAAATTCAAATACAAAAATATTCGTTTAAAAATAAAAAAAGTTAAGTTTAAAACATTTTGTTATAAACTGATTTAATTAGTTATAATTTAGACTCAAATTCAGAAAATTAATCCGTGATTTACTTGATTTATATCCTGTAAGCCCGGGTAAGGCCGTCTTGAGGTTTCTTTTATTGGTTGGAATTTAGGCTAAAGTAGATGGCTGACCTTACTTACACAATTCTATTGGTGGGCGCGGATATCTCAGGGTAAATAGCATTGTCTTGTTGCTGTGAAATGCTGCTCAAAATATTATCACAACATGCTCGTCTGCAAAAAAATCTACAACTTTGCTGATCCACTTCATCTCAGCTTGTCGGTAGCTAAAGGAATCAGTTTCCACCCTTAAATCTTTTGATTTACCAATTAATTCGATTGTTTTTACAATCATCCTCAGTAGCCCAAAACATACTCTAAACATTTAATAAATACTAAAATATACGAGTATACACGTCTATGTTTACTTGAAAATTTTACAGAAGTGTATATATTTTAGTAACTATTAATCGCTCAGGGTATATTTTGGACTACTGCAGATAATTTCATAAAGGCAATTGAAATCGGTGTAACAATATATAATCGTATATTATTTTGTAAACAAATATTATTGTGGGTCCTTTAGGGGATATATATTAATTTTATAATAAACTTTTTAGCCCACAGAAATGCTCATTCGAGTACGTGATTTTATTTTGCAGCACCTAAAAAGCGCCTGGTATAAAGCATATTTAAATTTCATTTTGAATATTTTTTTACTGTTATTTCAAAATGTCACTGCTAGGTTGACACTTTTTTACCAGTGATTCATGCTTGTGAATCAGTGCAGTGATTTTTATTTATAATGCACTTAATTTTGGTACTTACATTATACTATGAAAGTCATATTTTGACATTGCTCTGCCTTAGTGATATCACGGGCACCGTGCTTCTTAATGACTCAATTTTTTTACTTATTTTTAGCATATTTAAATTTAATTTTGAGTAACAGTCAACTAATTCTGGTATTTACATTAAATTAAAGAAGTTTTTATTTGGCATTGGTCTGTCAGCGTAATATCACGGCAGTATTGCATTATAATGACTCAATTTTCAAAATTAAAATTTAACGACCTTATTTAATTTTGTAGCACCTACAAAGCACGTAATTTTGAGCATATTTAAATTTAATTTTGAATACTTTACTATGCTAGGTTGACGGAGATTCAAGCCAATAGAAAATAATATACAATTTCGAAATGGTTCAACAAGACATCGAATAATCTCAACAGCAAATAAGTAAAATACAAATACAAAGTTTAACAGCTTTCTTCTACACGTTGAAAATTATAACTCTCGTTTAGTTTTGCTTCCCTATTAAAGGAACGATACACACACACACACACACACACACACACACACACACATATTAAATATAGAATATAATTTTTAATAGTGTAATTATTTATTTTACTTTCTAAAGCTATTTGCAGCAATATTTAGTTTCAGAAACATTTCAAAAAGGATATTTATACTGTAGCATTAAAGGATATTGTCATATTTACTTTACATACACACAGGTAGTAATATTACTACTCACAAGAAGTTAATTTATGATGGAAAATAGGTAAATCTCATATAAACTTTGTTGAATTATTTTACTTCAATGCATATAATACTTTTATAGGGTTGTTTTAATGGTTATATGGTGGAAGCGTTGGTAAAGAATTTCTTTCATAATTTAATTAATGAATTGTAGATGCTGCTATTAAAAGGAATTAATAGCATTATGTTCCTGCGTATGTTTTCATATGATGTCACTTTTAAACAAACATTTCTTCTTTGTATCAGACTTACCTATATCGCTCGACGTGCATAATATATCAGAGCATATTAATTTTACTTGAAAGTTTGTAACGCTACATAATATTGACCGCACAAACAAAGTTTTGGTATAGATGTTTATAGAAACACCTAGTGCATTTCCTGATGTCCGTCCGTCAGTCATTAAGATAACTCAAAAACAAAAACAGATGGCCAAACATAAACAGATAGTTTAAATTTCTTGACTGATTAAAATTGGTCAATTGGACCCAATGGATCATTGACTTAGCTTTGAAAATATAAAACAAAGAAGAAAAGTTCCAAAGAGATAATGAGCTGAAATATTGATTACGTATTCTAAACGTAAAAAGTGAGTTTAAGTATGTGAATGCGCAAAATCGGTCCATTAAGTCTATTGGATTATTTTTCTATCAGAGACCGGTTATTTTCAATTTTCTGATTTTATGGACTATTCAAAAGAGAATATCCTAATTTGTAAAAGAGAAAGTTTTGATTATATAAAAATTTAAGCACAAAAAAAAAATACCTAAAATTTATTGGCGAAAATAAAGCCTGTCGGGAAGCAAACAAATGAATTGTAAACTCAATTTAAACCGGCTTCAAAAATAAAAGATTCTATAATCAGTTATATTGATTTATAATCCTCTTTTTGGGCATTTATATCGTCTTGCCCGATCTCTACTACTTGCAAATGATTATTTTGACAAGAAAACGAGATAGAGGCCGAGATATACACGAGATACAAAACGAGATATACTCTGAGTAACGGATCTATAGTTACATACATGGGCAAATCAGATTGCATTTATTGGTTATTGCTTTAAATTTTTTTTAAACTAATTATTATTATTAATACAATGAATTTAATTGTACTAATATTGTCTGATTCTCTTGTTAATAAAATAAACATTTATTTTTATTAAGAAATTGTTCATAAGTCAGATATTTACTGTGAAAAATAAATAGTGTTAACTTGTGTCATAATGAAATAATTAATAATTCACATTGAAATGTATAAAGTTGATTAGTATTTCTTGTTTGAAGACGAGAATTTTTACTGAAAACCTGATAACTACGTTCTAAAAGTAGATGGCGGTTTTAGCAATCATCTTAAGGACATTATAAGAAAATGTAATTGGAGAAAATGGTGCAAAATTTTTGGAGTTTACTTAAATTCAATTTAAAATCATTTTAAAGGTTACATCAAAAACGTCCGCTAAAAAATTCGAATCTAGGAGATCTGAATGTAGCTGATTATATGGTTAGAATTTAAACTTGCATGAAATATTTAAATTATGGTATAAAATGCGTTAGCTTGGATAAATTTTGGTTTTTGTGATGAAACCTTAAAAATACCCAAAAAATAAAAAATAAAAAAAATTTGTATTGCTGTTTTTAGATTTTCTTGGGATCCTAAAAATACCTAAAATGGTGATAAAAACAGAAATATGTATGTATGATTATTTGATCCACACACTATTTAAGATATAGGGACATTATTTACATAATAACAAGTTGAAAGTTCAACTAGATTTTCAATAAATTGGGGATTCAACTGTATATAATCTTAAAAATACACCAAATAAATCTTTCAAAATCTACAAAAATTTTAGTTATGTTTGAAAATTTTATACGGCAATTAAGATCTAGAAAAAATCAAAAATAACATTTATTTTACGATTGGAAGAAAAGTTTTTGAGTTATGGGTTGGAATTGGTGCAAAATATTCACCCTGGGATCGAATTTGAACAGGTGATATCCCAAAAACTGCACATCCAATCGTTAAATTGGAGATTTTTTTTGAAATTCACAAGATTATACTTTTCGATTATTTCGAAGCCCTTTAAGACAATTACGAAAAATTAAAGATAATAGAATATTTATAAGAGAAATTTGACGTATTGTATTCAGAAATAACATTGGATGTGTAACTTTTGGGATATAACCTGAAATTCAAGCCGCAGGTCAACATTTCAAGCAATACTTCAGTAACTGACAATCAAATCATTAAATGAGTGTTATTTTTGATTTCCTTATACCTCAATTACGTTATAAAATTTTCAAACAAAACTAAAAATTTTTGTTGATTTGTTGTAGATTTTGAAAGAATTATTTTGTGTATTTTTAAGATCATATACAGTTGAATCCCCCATTTATTGAATATTCAGTTGAATCTTCAACTTCTCACCATATAAATATACTTATATTAAAAATTTTGTGTAGATCAAGTAATCATAAAAGTATATTTCTATTTTTACAAAAAAATGGATAAACTCAAAATATCGGTAACCGATGTAATTCCAAAAAACTTGGATATAATTCAATTAGAAAAGACATTTCAAGTTTGCAAATCCTCTATTTTAAAAATGGAACCATATTATTATATATTTTGATATAAAAATTGAGCTGTATTATCCAACTGTATATTAATAATAATTAAAGAATCTGCTAGTCGGTATATTCTTCTTTAATGTTTCTTTGCATTTAAATAATGAAAATACCACAAAGTTAAACACCACATACAACCAAGCCATTGAAATTGGTATTTTGTTTTGTTTTTTTGTTGCAAAAAATAAAGTCATTTACTACACACACCATACGAAACATATTTTTTTTTTATTTCTTTTTATAGTATTTTATCAAATGTGATCGTGTGTGGCGCACCCAACCAAATTGTATAATACACTACACAACACTACTGCTGCTGCTACAACAATCAGATAATCCTTTCACACATATAAATAATACACAACAATATTTTAACCAAACAAAAATATAAAATAAAATATACATACATTGGCTTATAACATTTATATGTAGAAGAGACTCCGGAGCCAGCGACAGTAATGGAAGCCAGGGTTGTTTAATCATTGTTAATCATTTCTTATCAACATTGGAAATGAATTATTTTGATTCTTCATAAGAGAATAAATACAAACACGTTTGTATACGTTTATTGAAATCAGTGTATATCATTTTTAATGCTTATTTAAAACAGCGGTGATTAAAAAACAAAACCAATAAATGTTCTCGATTGAAGCACTTATGACCACAAAATATTGTATAGTATTTTTTATTGTTTTTTTAATATTATTGATTATCATCTTTTTGTTCAAACAAATTATTGAAAATAATTTTAATAGGCAAGATTCACAAATTTTCTTTTCACTTCAATTGAAGTGTCTTTACACGATCATGATTTTGAAGTTATTTAAAAAAAAAAAATGTTTTTAATAGCCAAAATATGGACGTTTAAAATTCTTAATTAAACAAAGTTGGAGATTTGCATAAATGACGTCATACATCATCATCATAATGATTATGTACATAAGGTAATCTACGGTAAGAGGTTCTATCGATGTCCATGTGCATTTACTTACATTTTCCTTCGAAATTTAGATAAATAATATAAGTATGCACAAACTAGTTGATTGTAAATGTTATATAAATTACATTAATATTCAAAAAATTTGTGGTGTGATTGTTCCATAGAATATGACCGCTTATCGTAGAATTACACATACAAGTTTTTTGTAAGAAAGAGTTGGATAACAATCTTTAAGAGCTTATAACTTATTCGTTTTAATTAATTGTGATTTGATTTTCGAATTTTGTTTGGTATTGAGTCTAGTTTCACAGTTTGATGGGTAAAATAGCAATTTTTTTTTATTACATCTTTCGTATTCAGAAGAAACCTATGTATGAATCTTCCACACTTAATTAAAATTCTAATATACACTAGTTTTATGGTGTATTTTATAAATTTATCACATTAAAATGAATATATTTCGATAGATAAAATTATTTTGATAAAAACTCAACACAACAAAGCAATCCAGTATTTAATGTTTTTAGATAGGTATATTCAAATGAAAATATACGTAAAAGTGTTGCATTTTTTGATTCCACAAGTATACATGATTTAATGGTAGTCATGTATGGTGCTGACAGATAAGTTACTTCCATTTCTACATAGAAATAAGTAAATATTATATATTGTGTGGACAGACTTGATAGATATAATATATATGTACGTATTTCATTCTCTGTACTTAGTAGTTTTCAACAACAACAAATCAACAAACAAGGCATTGCATTCATTCAATGTAAGTATTTAACAAAAACAAAATAAAATAAGAACTATTGTTTGATATTATTATTGAGTGTGTAAATACAATGATGTTTGTTGGTTAGATAGTTTTGTGTGGTGGACAGAGGTCAATCACTTAACTCTAATTATTTTTTTTATTGGTCATGTGCATTTTATCGAAAATCTTTAATTCGGTATATTCTTTTGTGCAAATATAACAATCATAGTCAAAGTTATTTAATGGGTTGTATTTTAATGGATATTTTAAAAGAGTAGAGTGGCTCAGCGATAGCATGCTGAGCTGTTATGCCAATGGTCCCGGACTCGATATCGACTATGTGTGGCGGAATTCACGTTAAAGCTTTGTGATGATGAAGATCCAAGGTGCTAGTCATAGACTAAATTTCCCCTATACCCTTCCGTGATCACGAAACGATGTCACGCTATAGTCGAGTCCCTGAGGCCAATATAGCTTTTCTATTTTGATCATTTAATGGATTATTAAAGTATATATACAGGAAAATGTATTCAGTCAGCCAAACATTTCTAAATCAAACTTTATTAGTATACTAAGAGACCACCATATTACTTATTGAATTGTCAATTAAATATAAATTGAGTGATCCACGTTTAATGAAATTTTAATAAGAACTTAGAAGATAAGCACAATCACAAATTCGAAATTTAAACAATATAAGTGAAGGAAAATATATTTAAACAATTTAAATGAAGGGAAATTAATTGAATTAGTAACATAATATTTTTTATTCTATGACGTTAGACATCCTTACTACATGTAAAGCAAAAATTAAAACAAGTAGTCTAGGTGTGACCCGCAAGGTCCACACGAAGAACTTCTCAGTAGAGAAAATAAAATACTATAATTTATTTATTATTGCGAATAGGATATTTTGGTCTACATTAACATACAAACATATGTCTACATTTACATACAAACAAAAGAAAAGGATGTGAATAATAAATTTTCGTAGCATATATGGAAAAACACAAATTTTCTTCTTCAACAAAACAATCATTAATATTCCTAGAACCTAGCAATTCATGATGATTCCAATATCAAATATTCAGTATGATAAGATCACTTGAATATTGTGTTCTATATCAATTACAACATAAATCAAAGTTCATGTCACAAGTGATTTAAAAACCTCTAATATGAATAAATTATAATAAAAATTAAAAATAAAATGACAAATTATATTTTTATTAACAAATAACACCAAACAATAATTGTTTTTGTTTAAAAAAATAAAAATAAATAGAATTTACTTTAATAACATTAATAATTTGTATAAAATATTATACTTAAATTTTATTAAAAAATATAAAGCTTGACTGAATATAATATTATATTGAATAGAGAGAGACCCGCATAATATTATTTAGTAACTATAAACAAGGGGTCTGTTGTATTATTATTATTATATTTAAAATGCTATAAATGTTGTTTGTTCGTCTAAAAACAGACCACCAAAGTTTATGTTGTGGTTTGTTGATAACAAACTATCATTATTTATAATAATTGTGTGAAAACGAAATGTAATTATGGTATATTTATAATATATTATTTATTGTACATTCAAATATATTCGGTAGATTTCATTAAATATTGTGCTTATTATATTCGACATACATAATATGTCAGACTATATTAATTTTAGTCTTAAGTTTGTACCTAATATTGACTGCACAAACAACATTTTGGTATAGAAAAATCTAAATAGTCCATTTCCGACAGTTCGTCCATCCGTCATGACGATAACTCAGAAACATAAAGAGATAGGGAGCTGAAATTTTGGTGACGTATTCTAAACATAAAATGTGAGTTGAAGTGAATGATCAATATCTGCCCTTTGGGTACAATGGACCGTTGATACAACTTTTAAACTATAAGTTTTGTTTGAAACATTTTTTCGTAAAATGTTGAAGTTCTTCACAATTTGAGCTTAAATTTGGCCAATAAACACATATAGGTAATATCAATTCATATTATTATTATTATTATACAAGTATACATAACTGCATAGACTGGATATTTATAATATTCTATGAATGCTAATTAAAAATAATCCAAACAATGATATCAGTTATATGTCGAGTATCAAAATAATTAACTCTGTTAGTTTTTACCTTCAGTTATTAAAATATAAGACCGGTTAAATAATAATTTAAGCATAATTTTTGTATTTGTTTCAATTTTCTACTGAATTTATATGAATTCTTCATTTAAAAATGACAAGTAATTTAATTATCAATGCATTTACCTTATGACCTGTAGAATCATTGTAAAAATCTATACCCTCATATAGTTAAATCATTACATATTTTAATGATATGTGGTCGTATTGTGTATACACGTGGTCGTCGTACCAAATTAGCTATGTTAATAATACTTATGTCCCTCTTGAATATCAATTACTAAACTATAATACTTATTTACCTCTACTTATTATATACATCAGTTGAGTTTGTGCGAGTAGTAGTACGGTGGTTTCATCATCATCATTATTATCATCATCAAGCATTACACATCAATCAATCAAAGCATGTATATGCATATATTGTTACTATAATTGTATTATAATGCTATACACGTATGTACAATAAGTAGATGATTATATCAGTAATTAGATATGTTACTCAACCCCTTTCAATTGATTCTTGTTGGATAAGCATTTTGATAAGGGGGAAACATGTATTTATATAAATACAGGTGCAATTTCCGAATAATTGCACCTGTTTACACAGATATTAATTGTTGTATTACACATTATGAGGATGTATATAGGAAAAGAAAATGGGTCCGTGACTTAAGATGCATTTAGGATAGGGTTGTCATTACAATATTTCTCTGATTTGTTGAGTTATTTTATGTGAGGTTATCAGAAATATATATCATTGAAAATTGTCAAATAGTCCTAAAAATTTCGCCGGTTTTGACTATGGTAAACAAAGTGAAACTTACAAAAACAACGATAATTTTACGATTGGATAACGATGATCTTGCAAGATATTGATTGAAAATGATATGAAATATTGACATTCGTATTGGATTTTGGGTAATATTTCAAAAACTACGCTTTCTATCTCTAAATATATCTTTTGTTGAAAAATATGAGTAAAACTACGTTATAAATTGCCTTTATGGAATTTGGACCAAATATTTAAAATGTAATATCCATTGTACATTTGAGTGATTAGTTTTTGATATATTTCTTGAAATTATAATCTGAGATTAATAAATTGAACCGATTTTAAGTCATATCTTTGAAACTCCAGAAATAAGTGTTATTTTCGAATTTCTTAGGTCTGAACTACCACAGAAAAGTGAATAAATGATAGCGCATATAATAAAAGTTATTAACATTAATAATAATAGTAAACATTTGAACTAAATATAATTATGGGATGCAAATTAATAATTATTTTCGTTTTAAGCCCTCAAAAATTTTCTCAGATCAAGGACACTTTGAAAGATATATAACGAACAAATGGGCGGAAATGGATTTATTAGATGTTTCTACGAACAACTATACTAAAATTTTTTTCATGTGGTCTATATCTTATAGCGTTACAATTTTTAAACCAAAATTTATATACTCTGACATATTATGTATATCATATAATGCATTAATATGACAAATCGAAAATAAAAATAAAATTTGTATCATGCAATTCAAAGAAAGAAAAATTACCAGTATATTTGTATCGAAACTTTCATTTCTATTAAAAACAAACATTCAATTTAAATCGTGATTTAAAATTATATTTAATTAAAACAAGTTCAAATTAAATCATGCCAATTTTAAATAAACTACAAATAACAAATCGATAATATTTCGATAAGAATGAATACGATGTTTGAATGAAAGAAATTTTCACATAATTTCACTATATTATTTTATACGGTATGGTTTTTTGTGTTTTACGTTTATCATTATCATTTATTTTTATAAATCGATCACGATTATCTATAACTAAATATTAATACATTTTTTTTTCCAAAAGTATTCAATTGATATCAATCTATATATTGAAAGTTTATTGTCATTCGTTTCTAAGAAATAATAACTATACAAAATCATATTCAATTTATTATATATAATGAATTTTTAATATGTTGATTATTATTGTACGGTTGAGACTTTAAAAAAGTTTTCACTATTATATGAGATTGTTATGAAAACAATAGAAAAAAATTAATTTAAATCTTATTAGGACTATTAGTTGAGTATCATTTTGCAGTTTGAATCTCTGGCGTCCGGGAAACATTCCTTCGAAAATTTCAGTATTTTTATTCATGATTAAAAATGCCAATTTTTAAGTGTATGTTTTTGAAAGATTTCTAACAAAATATTCAGAAATTGTACATTTTTTAGAATAAGCATTTGCGATGAAAATGAACCTTAAAAGAAATCAAGGTGAAATAATTGTTTTTGATGTTAGTCGAATTAACATAATTATAACTCGTTAAGAGTGCAAATATGTTTGAGTAAAATTTCAGTATTACTATTGAACGTTGAAGAATACAAAATTTAAGTCATCAATAATTTGAACAAATACGTAAAACGACTTTCAAAATGAGTTTTTGTTTGATGACGTTATGCCAAAAATTAAAAAAAAAAAGAAAAATTATGTAAATAAGGTCACCTTGAGCTTTCTCCAAATTATGGTTTATTTTTATGTTATTTGTGTGTCCAACTTTCGGAGACAGTCACCTTTTTTTAATGTTACAGAGTATATATATGTGGAA
Organism: Chrysopa pallens; assembly: GCA_020423425.1. Lineage (NCBI taxonomy): Eukaryota > Metazoa > Arthropoda > Insecta > Neuroptera > Chrysopidae > Chrysopa > Chrysopa pallens. The sequence goes on along the minus strand of CM035593.1, from coordinate 25,677,282 downwards.
TTGTAAGAAACCTTATACAATATGACTAGTTTCAATAAATAGTAGGATTGATATAATTTGTATGAATAATATTTTTTACCTCATAAAATGATATTTCGTGCTTTTTTCAATTACCTATAACTATCAAATATATGAATCCAACCATGAAATGAGAGTTAACAATATAAAAAAAAAACAAAAACGATGAAAAACCACAAAAATAAATGAATAAAGTCAAAACCTTATTTCCGTATTTTATACGTACAAAACAATTATATTAGACTATTATAATGCATAAGTTGCACTTTAAATTAATTGTTATTATAATGTTTAGAGTTTGTTTTCTCTTTTCAATATACAATCAACAAAATTATTTATCAGTTTATTTTAATAAATCTGTTGAAACGATTCTTCAAGTACTTTCGACTCGCAAATGTTTTAAAACAGGCATGGTTCTTATTCTTGAAAATCCACTTATTGCTTATTGAAAAACCTAGAGGTGTTATTAAAAAACACAAATTTTTGCGGATACTTGAATACATTTTACGTACTTTATATGTAGCTATAACGAAAATTAGATTTCAATTTAACTTATATTAACTGATAAATTGACTATTTAAACTGTTTTAGATTTTTAGACCCATCAGGAAATATTTATTTTGATTTATTCTACATTTTGTAGACGTCCAATATACAATATTGAGAAAAGTATAACAATAATTGGAAAATCAAAAACAAAATAATTAATCTATTGTCATTAAAGTGACGTTTCGTATTTTTATTTAGACATTTTCCAGCAACTAATTTTATCGTATTTAAATTTTGTCTTTTCAATAATATACGATTAAATTTTACTTAAGTAGCCTGACGAAATCTTTATAAAAAAGGCAAAACGTCGCTTTTTAAACAATTATTTAATCGTTTTGTTTTTAGTTAAAATTCCCGTTATCCTTTGCTGAATTTATTAATTGTTCAAGTACCTTCTGGATGTTTTTAATTAATATTGTAAATATTATCTACCTAATAAAACATTACTAATTGTTAAGCATCTGAATTGAAGTATATTAGTTCTATCGCCATTTCGATAGTTTTATGACATACTGCTACACCGGAGTTTAAATAATATTTTTACGTAGTTTTACTGGCTTTTATCGATGGATGTTGTTTTCCAAAAGATTGTTTTCAGTTGTATGTCTATATGTACTGCTTGAATAATAATGCATTTCTTCCATATACTTTTTTATGTATAAAGTAAAAACATTTCCATCTAATACAACACTAAATGAAAATATTTAATAACAATTTTATTTGATATTATTATAAAATCATAATAATAACAATAATAATAAATATGTCGTGCAACACACCAGATGTCGTGAGTAAGTGTTTATTGTGTGCACACAGCCCAATATAGATTCAGTACTGAACATCATGTACAACATATAACTAAAATACAATTCATGCAATTATAAAATAAAATAATATTATAATAACATTGAATATACAAAATGATCCAGATAAGAGACAATCAAACTTTTTAAAGTACTAAATGATATTTTTAAGTGGAAGCTTTTGTGGTACTAAATAGACCCAGGGTCGATAATTTTTGAAACCTAAAAAAAAAATTATAGTATGATGTAACCTATTGGAAATGGAAGAGAATATTACAAAATTGAAAGGAAATGAAAAAACTATTCACTCCAAAGTTAATTGATTTGAGAAAAAAAAACCTTGAATTTTAATTTGTCTCCCATCACTAAAAGTTTGAAAGTCATGTATCAATTGTACCCAATGGACCGATTTTGATCATTCACAAACTTAAATTTACTGTTACGGTCTAAATACGATATCAAAATTAGCTGTCTGATTTTGTTTTTGAGTTATCTGGATGACGAATTTACAGATAGGCAGATGCAAATAGACTAATTCAGTGATTCTATAAACACATACAAAATAATGAATGAAAATTGAACACACACAATTCTTGGATATTTCCGAGCGTTATAAACTTCTGACAAAATTTGTAAAAAACGGGAATTTTAAACCTTTTTTCGTACAAACAAAACAATAAACCGAAATATTGGACATATTTTTATATATTTATCTGAAACACTCGGTTCATTTATCATTGTTGTTCTTGTACTGTTATTGTTCATGAATGCACATCATTCACTAAATAATATGATGGCCTCTGCCTGTCTGACTGTCTGTCTGTCGGCTCGGTTTGTACGTTCATATCTTTCTGAAATATTTTATATTAAAACATAATTTGTGTATTTATTCCATCAGTAACGTGGAAAAATAGAAAAATGATTAAAAATTGTCAAAAAATCCCTTCAGGCTATCCATCTAGAGTTGAATGATATGTATTTTTTGATTTTAAAATAGTTAATTTTTAATTAACCACTTTGAACGGGCATTCCATTTTCTGAACATTTGCTAGTGTTTATAAAAAAAAGGATTCAAAGATATGGTTCAAAATTTATTATTGAAATAACGGGTAACGGATAGTTTCGATGTATTATAAATGTTTACCGGAATAATCTTCTACTTTAAACAAGGAAAAATCCAACTTTGTGGTGTAATGGATAAAATGACGGATTCGTAATTCAGAGGATTAGTGTTTGAGCCTAGATGATTTAATTTAAACAAACAATATTTTATTTATTTTCATAGGCTAAGAAAATAATTTATTTTATTAGTTAGAAAAAAGGATACTTAATTTATGAAGTCTTCAGCGTTCAATAAGTGGTGCATTCGACATCGCAAAGACTACTTAATGGGTTCTATTTGTAGATAATTTTGACGTTCAAATCTTAAATAAGAATTCTTTAGTATTTCTTCCAGAGGTCATATTGCCATATTTGATGAAAACATTTTCAAATATTATACATAGAAAGAAATCTCAAATTTATAACCCCTCTTTCTTATTGAAATTATATAATATAGAAATACGGACCTGTACATTCTATTTATTAATTTATTTCCATTTATATCATATTTATTATTGTTTATAATAATATCATTTAATAATAATATTATTTCTTATGTGTATTGACTATATTTCTTTGTTAATTTACTTATCAATATCTGAAATGTTTAGTTTATTTTATTTTGTTGGTTTTGTTAATATAACATTGAATCATTCACTCATAGACACACATGTTAATAATATGTAAAGACCGCTAGGTATGTAATGATTCATCATTTCGTAATAATATCCAATGTTTCATTAGGTATAGTTGTGTTTTTATATGACCTATGATTCCTTTTTGATGTTAAATGGATTCCAATTTCTGTCCTGCTATTGATTTCAATGTATTAATATTTCCGCATGATCCGTATAAGTGCTTATAATCTAGACAAAATGCATTCGAGGTGACGTCATAATGGATATTTATATTAAAATCCAAATATCTTAATTAAATTTTCGATAATTTCTCTAAATAAGGTGGTTCAATATTTAAAACAAATGATTTGAAAACTAAAAAATATGTTAACTTCGATCAGGGTGCCTCATTAAAAAACTTTTATTTGCAATAACCTAAAAAATAATTTACTATTGTAATTCAAAATATCAGAATCAGTTTTTGCAGATCTGATTCCTGATCGATTTTTCTAGTATAAGTGACTAACTCCCAATGATTTTTTTGCGTAGTTTCATCTTCTATTGTTATAAGTCGCTTTTCAGAAAATATAAAGAAATGGTTTATCCTAATTGAACAAGAATTGAAATAAAACTGCTGTAAATTGGTTTTACATTGAAATGCCACATTTATTTGTATTACCACCAATTTCATTGAACTATAAACGGTACGGCCTTCATTTATTTTTAAGACGTTTACTTTTTTTTAAATTTTCGATTTTTTATTTTCGTTTTATATTTTAATAATTTGATCCATAATGATCATAAAATTCCAATTGGTAAAGTAGAATAGTAAAAGAACAATAATTACTTTGAAAAATGAGTTTTATTGAATTGAACTTTTTATATATCAATCAAAAATACATAAACTTCTTTGTGTTTTTTGTTTCACCAATTATTTTTATTCATAAGTGTTGACATACGTTTTGGTCTATATGACCACTTACAAAACAGCGTCACACTGTTTTGATTGTTTTCTGATTTAGCCAGTTCTTTTAAAGTTTCTTAACATTTGTTAAAGTTTCCTGACCACTTTGAAATCTATTCTTTAAAATAAGATTTTTAAGAATGTTTATCATTTTCTATTCTCTCAAAAAGTTATAACACTTTGTCACTATCAAAACCCAAAATGCTTCATTAATTTTCCATTTATTAAATACTCTGTTAATTAAAGAATATCCATATATTAGATTAATTAAAAACAAAAACAAAAAAAAAACTAACGAAAATAATACCTAAATTTGATGCCGTGATATAATTATAAATATTTTATATTTTATTTTGTATAAAAATAAATAAATAAAATAAACTAAAAATCTAAATATTGTTTTAAAGTTAATTGTTATTTTTTAATTCAATTGTATTCCATCAATAAAAAAAATGTTTTTTCGTGGAAATAATATTTTGTTTGAAAAAATATTTGTGATTAATAAATATTTTTAATCGTTTTAAATTAATACCTTTGTCTAGCTAATCGGCTTTAATTTTCAAACATTTTTAATAATGAATTAAACTAATTATTAGGATATTTGGAATTTCATATCGGATATTGATGACATTAATTGGTCATTGGTCATTATTTTTTGTAAAATTGAATCATTCTAATTTATTCATAAATATGAGGAATTCTTCATGAAATTTCAAAATGAATTAGATAGTAAAACTTTTCTCAAAAAAATAAAATTATTATGCTTAAATAATTATTTAAATGAAATGAAAATATTTAAAAAAGCGTCATTTACATAATGAAATACATGTAATTAAAATTTTTAAGAATAGTAAATTTTTTAAAATGATTACTCCACCATGTACTTGAAGTATACAAATGTTTTAAATACGTATTATTTATTAAATTTTGGTTGTAACAAAAGTTTTCAGTTAACTTGCCAATTGCTTGTTAACCTGAAGAATGGATTCTCATAGATCTTTGAAACAATAAAGGGTCAAAATATTTATAAAGATAGAGAAATCAGGAAATGATAAAGAAATAAGTTAAATATTGCTATTTTAGGCTTACATATTTAGATAAGACTCAAGAAAAATCGGTGCGGTTCGAATTTTTTATCATTTTCATTATATAACTTAACATTTTATACATGGTTTCCAATAAAAATGATAAATGATTTTATAATCAATGATGCCATGTGTTAAAAATTATTGGGGTTGAATGATAGATAATTTGTATACTTAATGAAAATGATGACTTTCAATTTTTTAAGTTAATAGTATAAATAATTCGAAGTATTTATCATATTTTTATTAAATTATTATATATTTTAGTAATTTTCCACGTAAAATTAGTGTGTTTAAAAATTTTGTCTTTGTAGTAACCGACCTCCATAAGAAAAACTTTGTATTTCAACTTTTTATTTTTTTAAATAAGAGACAAGCTCATATAGGTCAAGAAATAAAAATAATTCGGTTATAACGAAATTGAATACATATTTTTACAATCACTGACTTGTATCTGCCAGTATATATGGTTTCGTATATGCTTTAAAAATATTTTTTAATAAATATACTATTTTCAAACCGATGAGTATATTGCATAATTGTTAATTAGCTTCAAACTTGATAAAACATAGAACTATGTTGTATATTTTATCGACTGAGTCCATGCCTCGAGTTATCAGATACTACATTACTACCAACTATAACATTATAAAATTCAACGTATGCAAATTAACCCGTAGATGATATCGTAATCAAGGTAATGTAATTATGAAAATTACCTCGTACATAATTACATTCCATTTAACCCTAATATTTAAAATATAGATTTTTTTTTATAATCCTTAGTTAAATATATGTCACATGATATCGTTTGGGAGGAGGTTTCATTAAAAATATCATTTAATAAAAATTAAGTGTAATGTTAAATATATTTAAAAGGAGGTTGTTGTTACTTAAACGTACGTGCAGCCATATTATAACCTTCCTTGATTTCAATTACAATCAAACTAATGATTGAGCGAAATTTAGACTTGATAGAGAAGCCCCTTTTTGGTATAATCAGAAATTAATAAATGTAATAAAACAAAATTTTAAGTTATATCATCTATATTTAATTATTTAATTATTGAAGTTTTTAGGGATATTTGACAGAGAAGACAAATTATAGTATGTTAAATAAATTTCGATATTTTTATCTATAACTTGTAGACCTCTGTAATTTTACCAATGGTTTTCTACGGTTTTCCATTTGATTGCACAAAGTGAATACGTTCCTTATAAAGTTAGCTATAACTGCATACCTCTTCCTCTTCCCTCCATATGCCCCCCATCCTATTATTTCAATTTATTCTGTACAATTATGTATTGTTTAAAAAAAGAATGAATAAGGAATTAAATTGAAATAAATTTCATTTCTAGCCAATAAATATTTTTATTGCCAGATATAAATAATTAATAACTATATACAGTTTTAAGTGTATTATTTTTATATTAATATTTCACTCACTTTTTTCAGTTATAGATTACTTAAATAGATAATAATTATATTACTGATAATTTAATATGTATGTACCTTTATATATTTTAACTATTTTATTATAGCTCATATTTTCCGTTTCAAACTATAAACAATTTAAAAGTAATTAATTTTTTATATCTTAATAACAATTTTCATAAATTTAATATTTCAAACGTAAATTTCAAAAATGAGAATCGATTAAATGGTATTATATTCTATAAAATATTTCCTTTTTGCACAAATCCTAAAAACCACAAACAGTAAATTTATAACAATGTGTTCATAGGTACTAATTTATAAATAATCATTAACTGTTTTTCAAATTGGTATATCTCACTATAAATAGAAAATAAATTAAATTGATTAATATATTTGAAAATAATTAATAATATTAATTATAATTACTGTATTTTTGGTACATCACACAAATTAATAATAATAACAATCTAATTTTAATCATTTACATTTATTGTTTAATTATTGGTTTAATACAATAACCAGAAATCACTAATTATAAATGAGAACAATATTTATACATACTATTTATTATACATTTACATAAATCAAAAACATTACAATAAATAATTTGTAATAGGTAATATATTTTTAATTAAATCATTTAAATTATTTATTTATAAAGATATAAATTTTATCTGTTTTATAAAAGAGAAAAATATATGTTCGAATTGAAGAAAATAATACAGAGGAAAGGGGAAAAATTATGCGAGTGTTTTCCTTAATAACAAAGTGTTAAGGAATTCAAAAATTATCAGATATAAGTTTATATAAAGCAATAATTATATTCGAACTTTGTGCTATTATAAAGTAGTTATTTATAAAATTTATTTAGTTTATTAAAATAAAAAGCTTTACGGGATTAAAACTGTACAATTTACAAAGAAATATCTACGTTTAATAATACAAGTACCATCTTCTTTACCCCTACAGAAGTAACCATATTTTGGTTACCAAATACCAGAAAATTCAATACAACAAATTAAATAAAGTTTTATTAGAAAATCCTTTAGTGGATGATATTTTATTCGATGTTTCCAATAAAATACAAAAATCCATTTTTATCATAGAAAAAATTTTTGACCCTCAAACTCCCTAAGGACTCTGATGAGCTTTCACCATTTTATTTTCGTTAACTTTGTACAATTTTAAATCTACCTTCTTGATTAACATGAATCGTTATGAATTGAGGTTGTCTATAACGATTCGTATGATTTTAATGGTTTGTGGCACGTAACTGTGCAAATTCTTGTATGAATTGTATCACACAAGTAAAAGATAGATATGTTTTTGTACCTTCCGAAAAGGTCAAGTGCTAATAAGCTATGCTCAGATGATGTAATTATTTCCAAATGCTTTTACCTAAAGTAATAAAAAAATCTTACAATAATAGTATTAACATCGGGTAAATTTATTATATTTGTGGTTAATAAGTTCTCGGAGTTCACTAAATCTAGAAGAGCTTTCAATTGAGAGACCCAATTAAATTTAGAATTGATGGTGTCTTCGTATTGGTTAATTATAGGAATCCATTAAAACACAATATTCGATAACGTTTTTTGTTCATAAATAGAATATATCGTACCTTTGACAGGGTTAATTTGAGCTTAGAGAATCGAGCTACGAACCAGTTTCCAAGCGCACTATATAGTTGTGAGTTTTTTTATGTAGCTTAAGTTTAGAATAATCCATAAGAACCCGTTATATCTCATTTAGATAACGTATGCACCAATCTGAAATACAATACAGAAAAAAATTAACAACTCACTAATTAAATATTTGTTTATGTTCGTTATTGGCAGTCTAAGTCTTGTAACGTGTCTCGTTCATATAATCCTTGTTTCACCTACGTATCCTTTCGTAAACCATAAAATACTGGTTCTTTTTTTATTATTATTTGACTCTTTCATAATATATAAAATTCTTCGTCTTCTTTTTATTACAAATAAATCGTATAACGTAAAAGCAAGTTGCATTAAACTTATAGTTAGTATATTTCTTGTGTTTGTTCATCGTACATATAATAAAATGAATATGTAAATATTATATATAATACCTTATAGTAGTACCTATAACATAAAGGTATTAAAAAACATTGTAAAAATTTATATTTAAATTATATTTTTTAAATAAATAAAACAACTAAAATATAATATAATACTTTTTTTTTATTTAACTTTACCGTGTGAACTATTTCAAATATATCTATGTGAAAACAAACCGATTGATAGTAATGCATTCTTAGGACCGTTTAAGCAGTATTGTGGACACAAGAAATTCGAATTTTAAAATGTAAATTGGTAATTTCAAAATCAAAATAAGGTGGGTTCAATGATCCGCCATGACTTCACAATTAATTGGTTGTGTATCAACTGTAATGTAATGCTTATATCTGTAATATCTTGACGGAGATATAAATTACATTAAAGATATAATATAAACAAATGTATTTCAACTTTCGTTCAAAATACATATTTATTATTAATTTTGTTGTTTTTAATATTGTTTAACGTAGTCACCATTCCTTTAGAAACAAATGGTGCAATTCACACAGAGTTAACGAAAAAAGATTATTTCTTAACTCTGTTATCAATTGAAAACTTAAAAACATGATTTTTGGATTGGAACCACCATGTATCTGCAACTTTTCTGTCACATTTCTGTGTAAATTAACTCCTACATTAATAATGATTAATGTAACATTAAATATGATGTTTTCTATGGATCTAATTATGTCGGTTGAACTTCACAGTTTGAATCATGTCGGATTAACTTCTTCGTCTATAAAAAAAATTTAAATTAATGAAATGATTATATCTCAAAAGGGGTTAGAAAACCGTCCAAGACACTTTAAGAATACTCAGTGATTTAGGATTTTTCATTTGAGCTATTAAACACTCAAATTGGATGAGATTGAGGAGAGCAAGGCACGGGCATTCAACTCTTTATAGGATTTTTTCCACTCAAAGCTAGATATATCCTGATATAATGAATATAGAAATTTTGTTTAGTCTAATTGATGAGATGGGTTAGAGGCTCAGATATTCAATATTGATCATGAAAAAGAATACAATTTTACTTAAAAAAGGTACTTTGCCATTGGGAGCTATTATTAAAGATAACGGAGCTTTTGTAATCAGAAGCGGGGTTGAAAAAATAAAGTATCAAGTTTTTATAATACTCGATGCAATCTAAAATAAAATATTCGTTTACTCGACTATACTTTATATACCTATATTATTAGCAAATCAAAAGTAAACAATTCAAACTAAATCCTAGCAGCATATTTCTCTTGTATATAGTTTTTTGTTGACATTTAAAAGTAAAACACACAGTCAGTAAGTATATTATTAAGCATATAATACACAAACCCATATAATATTTACTAAAATAGTTTAAGTATATTTTATAGTGTAGTTTTAAAATTAACATAAATATATGAATTACTTTACAACCAAAACAACAACAACACAAACATAACACTACCCAGAATGGTCATTAATATTATAGTTAGGTATGTTAAGCTAACAACTTAATAACCTACTGTTGTAACAACACTATAACAACTATAATTTTATATTACTTTAAATATATAATGTTTTATTGTTTACTAAAATTCTGTATTTTTTAACTTCTTACTTGAAAGCTATTTATTTTTTACGATTACTTCAAGAATTTTTCAGTTAAATTTTAATCAATGTTTTTTGTTTCAGGTATGTACGAGTTTTAATTTTTTTTTTTGTGGGCTTGTAAGTATAACTATTTGTCAACGATTAGTTATTGTAGAAGACCATCGACAATTTGTTAACGTTATTCCCAACTTTTTAAGTCTTATTATGTCTGAAAATAGAGAAAAATATTTGTTTTTATTCTCGACATATATACAATATAATACTAGAAAATCGAAATTTTGGTTAATGTTCGTAGAAGCATCTAATAAGGCCATTACGGATGCCTGTGCATCCGTCCGCCACCAAGATAACGCACGAAGATAGACAGCAAGTTGAAATTTTGGTGATATTATTTTTAGACATAAAAAGTCAGTTTAAGTTCATTAATCTGAAAGATCCCAGAGATCCATGACTTTTAATCATAACTTGTGATTGAAATAATTTTTTATTGATTGTTTGGATTGGCCCCAATTTTATCTCCAATTTAGCTAATAAATACATATAATTACAATAATTATTATATTATTTTATGTGTGTTTATAACTGTGTAGACTGGATATAAAGAGTATTTGATGAGTGCTTACGATTACAAAGAACTTAAACATTGATAATGAACTATTTGTCGAGTATCTAAACAATTAATTATGTGAGTTGTTCTTTTCATTCATAAATTAAGAAATATAAATTACTTATGGCTTCGAAAATCTTAAACTATGGTACAAAGGAAAATGAAAAATTTCAAGCTTTAAAAATTAGCCCGTAATTACGATTAGTCTGACAACTTTATCCTCTTTAGCCCTTTTGTTTTTCAGAACCCATTAAATATTCGATTGCGCAAACATCGATTGGATGGATTCATTTATTACTGTCTTAAAAATATGTGTTGTTATTTTTTGATATATTGATAGTGTTGTAAGAGATTCCAAAATTTTCCTTAATGTGTTGGTCGATTATTTCGAAAATCGCGTTCACGTATATAAGTTCACATAGAATAACGTTTTTCAGTATAACATAAATATTTACATAAACAGTATCATGAAAAATAAAAAATTATATAATATATTGAAGAGGTACTTTTAAAGTTTTTGCATTATTCATTAATATATTAAACATAACGCACTCGCTAAAGTATACAATACATAGGTACATACACTCACGTAAATGTACCTCATTTATGTACCAAATGAGGTCGTGTGTATATGGTAAACAAAAAAATATGCGAAAAGGGATAAAAAACACAAAGTATGTGACGCGTTTTTATTATATATTTATATACTTGTAGAAATGTATTTGTATATGTGAGACAATTTACAGGATATTCAAGGATATTGCATGGATAATGATTTGAAGAAATAATAGTATTAATACATTTTTGGAAAATATTAAATAAATACTATACGCATCTTGTATAATATATTCAAGAAACAAGTAAATCGATCGAAGCATGGCCAGTAGGTGGAATGTACAATAATATCATTTTTATTATTCAATTCAAGTTTAATTATTTTTCCATTGTTTACAAATAGATAAGTTTTCACTTTTTTCAGCGAAAGTGTACCTTTCGGCTTATCAAGTTACTATCAAATAATGAGTAATTATTCTTTTATTTTGGAAATATGTAGGGAAAGTAGGTAAGATTATTTTGAATGAAGAAACTATGTGTGGAGTTGATTAATATTTTTTCGATATTTATAATTTCAAATTAAATAAAGATCAATTTGATTATTTAAAATTGTAAAATTTAGGATTGTTATTTTATAAAAATGGTTTTGCATAGTAATTAATTTTATCAAACAGAACTCCAAGATTTTTCCAAAAAAATTCGATTTTTCCCACAATTTCCTAGATCAAATGCTTTGCATTATAATAATATGTATTTCGACAGCAAAGAAACCATTATTGTAATCATTGTTCTGATTTAGACTTCAAATTGTCTTCATATTGATGATGACTACTTTTTAATTCAAGTGCCTATTTATATAAAACAATACATATGACGAAGAAGTTTTGACCACAACTTGAAATATATATCTATTGTACCTCTTTTAAATCATATATGCTCTAGGAGTCCTATAGTTTTGATAGAATTATAAATATGGTGGCACTTGGAGATATTTTTTGAGTTTTATATTAATACATTTTTGGAAAATTTTATTCAGTTCCATTCGTTCTGAGGCCAAGAGAAGTGCCTTTTTAAGATTTTGGACATAAGTGGTTGTTCAAAGATAGTCGGATTCCATTAACATCATTCATTTATTTTATGTTTAATTATCTTTTTTGTTATCTCAATAAACGGAGCCATTCAATCGCATTGCAAATTTTTTCTCTTCGTAATGTGAAAGTAAGTGAAATTTGAACATATCAAATAAATACATGAATTTTTTCATTATACTTTTTGAACGATCTGAAGAATCTTAGAACACACATTACTTAATAATATTAACGTGTGTTGAGTTGGTGCCGTTTTACTCTGTATGTGTATACGGTTTTACGACACAAAAATTAATTTATATTCTCTTTGATAAAGAATAATATTTCCACAATGATATTTTATATTTATATTATTTTTTTTTTATTATTATCAAAAAAATAATAACAAAATATTGTTTGTGATATATTATATATTTTAATATTAAAATTATTTTCTACATAACATAAATTAGACTTTGTAAATAAAATAATAAGTCATATTATTATTTTATTAGTTCATCAGAAACACACACGATATATTTGTATAGGGCTGGACGAATACATTTTTTTCAAGTGTCACGTGGTGGGAGGATTGTTTTTTATGGGGGTAGTGAAAAAATAAAAAACAACAAATATCGTATTTCATTTATATCAAAGGCTTTGTCATTAAATTTTCATTGATTTCAAGGACCGCATCATTAAGTTTCTGGATCTGGAATTTCTGTCTTATAAAGTTTGAATGATATATCGAAATTTCCTAAATTGAGCCGATTTTCTACCTAAGACATATCAAAATTTTTAGATGATATGCTTTTAAATAATTGTAATTTTTTGGTATTATTTATCGAAAATATGTTTAAGAAAATTATCTTTGTTTTATTTTATTTGCATTAATTCAAGTTTTAACATTTAAAAGCATAGCAAGCTATTTAATTCTAAAAAATTTTTAAATACAAGCTTTTATGATAACCCGTGAAGATAACAACTAAGAGAGTTAGCTTTTTGGATAGACGACATGATTGACTTTCATTGCTTAGACTATTTTTAATAAGCATTCATAAAATACAATGAATATCCAGTTTATACAGTTATGAATGCTTATATAATAATAATATGTATTTTAATAACCTAAATGTATTTAATACCCAAATTTGAGTTAAAATTGTAGCAAAGAGAGGAAAAGTTTTGAATTTCTCGAAAAATATTGACAAAGTGGTATTTATCGAAAATATGTGTTAGAAAATTATCTTTGTTTTATTTTATTTGCATTAATTTAAGTTTTAACGTTTCAAAACATAGCAAGCTATTTAATTCTAAAATTTTTTTAATACAAGCTTTTACACTAACAAGTGAAGATAACAACTAACAGAATTAATTTTTTGGATACTCCACAAATGATTGACTTTCATTGTTTGGACTGTTTTTAATAAGCATTCATAAAATACTATTAATATCCAGTGTATACGGTTATAAATACTTGTATAATATATGTATTTATTACTCAAATTGGAGTTAAAATTGTGGAGAACTTAAACGAGCCGAAAAATGCTTCACGCAAAAGTTGTTTGTTCCAGTAAACATTTTTTGTATTTGAACTTTGCGTCTATCTTTTATAGTTTAAAATTTGGGTCAGGGATCCATGGGACCAAATATTACTCATTTTGCTCATTTACAAACTTAAACTCATTTTTTATGATCAAAATTCTTCACCAAAATTTCAGCTTGCTGTCTACTTTTGTTTGTGAGTTTAAGTGATGAAAATGAACTAATATGGTGTTTCTATGAACACCTATACTAAAATTTTGTTAGTGAAATCAATATTAGATAGCGTTACAAATTTTAGACTAAAATTAATATAATCTGGCATATTATCAATGCCAAGTATAAAAAGGTGAAAGAGCTATTAAAAAGAATTTTTCTTGAATTTTTATTATAAAACGAAAAAAAGAAGAGGTGTATTTAGTATCAAACTATGGTGGAAGCGTAAGGGAATCGAAAACAATTAGGTTTTAAAACGCTATCATGTTTTTTTTTTTTGGTCAAATTTTGCCATATTTATCATATTGTTATCCGATTTACGTATTAATGCTCAATATATGTCAATCAAAAATCGGGATATAATTTAAATTTAACTTGTAAGATTTGATTACATACAGAAACCGAGATAGGTGAAACTAAATAACTTTTTAAAATGTACTTTCTAAACTAAAAAATATAAAAGTTTACGATTAATATCAATTTTACTATAAAAATCGATTTTAACTTCAAACTACATAGAACAGTTTATTTTGAACATTTTTTGTTAATACAGAAATAAATGCATTGTTATCAACATAATTGCTTGATTAATGTATATATTTATTGGAATCCTTTATCTAAATTTTGGTAAAATAAAATAGCAAATATAAACAAAGTAGTAATGAACAAAACATTAAAGTTAAATAGTGGTTTTTGTGGATATATCAGTTTTATGTGTATACATATAATACTTTCGTTCTAGTATATGTAACATAGAATATATGTTGGATAAAAGTTATATCCACTGACGACTACAATAAATACCATAGGGAGATAACGAGACAAAACTGTCATATGATATTTTTTAAAATACTTATTGAGTACAAACCACAGTTCACAACAATATGTACCACATATATATATATATATAAATACTATAATAATACATGTTTGTTAATATAAATAGCTGGGCAAATTGGTAGACACCCTTGATCATGATAATAGTGATTCGAACTACCAGTTACAATAAGAAATATTACTTGATCACTTATAATTAGATATAAAATTATATTGGAGTGAACAATATTATATTTTTGATAACTTCTATAGTTTTTGAAAAAAAAGCGTCTGTCTGAAAAATATTGCATTAATGAGTATTCTTTTATTTTAAATTCGAAAAAAAAAAATAATTGAAATTTGTGTTTTTGAGTTGTTTTAATTTTATAATAGTATCATTATTTAACTAATTTTCATATTTCCAAGCTCTGTTAACAATATAAAATTAATAGCTCATAAGATACGTACGAAAAATTTGAAATAAATAAAATGACAATATGATTTATAAGAAAGGCATCTATAATAAAGATAACCGCTGCAATATTAAATATAATACAATAAATAATAATTTTCCATATGTTATGAAAATATTTCCATATTTTCATATGGAATGATTTTTTAGGGAAATTTTCTCAAAAAACTATTAAAATCTAAAGACCAAAGATTATCGTGGAAACTCTTTAACAATCTTTAGTCTGTTTTTCTATTCACATATACATGCTTATTCATTTAAAAAGCGACAAAATGAGTGTGCTTTCAAAACTTGAGCTTCTCGCATACAATACAATTATAATTACTTGTTTGGTTATTAATTGTCCGATAAAAGAAGTTTTACTTCAGTCTTAACTTCCATTTGCCTCGTCCGATCACACTATTCGTAACGCTTTCGTAACGCATTCATCAGCTTAATCTCCAAATCAAGCGTGCTTAAAGAATTTTTCTTCAAAAATTCATAATAAAATAACAATAATAACTTTTTTGAAAAAATAAATGTAATTATACTTGCATTGTATGCGAGAAACTCAAGTATTGATATTGTTACTTCATGTCAATTCCATTTCCTAGAAAAACAGTTTTGTATTTTTTTTTAACAAGATTATCAAACGATTTCGCAGTCTTAGTTTCTTCCGAATCCCTGTAGCGAGAATACATTTTGTTACATTTTTTGTTTTCACAGAATATTCAGTAAATCAAAGCGTCGCCATTCTTCGTGAATACTTTATTTATAGTTTTTAAAGCTTGTATTTTGCCCAGATATAATTGAAGTACAATATACGTTTTATATATAAACAAATCTTTGTGAACAAAGAAATAGTGTTATTATTAAATAAAAGTTTTATATATAAGAACATATCTCTTCTATATAATATCGTTTTTAGAAATATAATATATATAAATACGGTCTTTATTTCCTTGTCCAGTATTCTTTCACTTTGTATTATTTGGACAAAAAATCATGTAGACAAACAAAAAATGTAAACATAAAAGCTGTTACAATGTTCTATAGAAAATGTAAAGAAAAAAACAAATTTTTTGTATATTCCTTTCACTATCATCATATCAATGCGGTTTAAGTCAATAAAAGATGTTTTACATTGATTTGAATTAGAATATATTTTATCGAAATAAAATGATATGGAAAACTGTATACAGTCGAAACCGATGTGACTACAGGTTATCGAAAAGTCAATTTTATTGACTGTTGAATTTGGGATTCGTGTAACATTTGATAGAGTACAACCAAAGCATGAAACAAATTAAAATTTCCGGTTTGCTTTTTGGAATTAACAAAATGACGGGCGGCAGTTTAAAGTATTGAAAATCAGTTGTTGATCGATTAATTGCAAATTAATGCAAATTAATTGCTAAACTAAGCTTTTAAGGGAAAAAAGCTTAAAAAGTCTAAAGAGACGTTCGCAAAAATCTTTTAATGAGTTTTATCGTAAGCTTTCAAAAGTGTTATAACAAGTTTTCAGCTCTTTTCAATTCTTTCGCCGATTCTTTAAGCTATTTATATGATTGACGAAAGAAGAATGAATTCAGCCCTTCTAAAAGGTAAGCGTTAACTACTTCAACAAAAAGAAATAGTGAATTGAAATTTTAAACACAAAACTGAGTTTAAGTTCGTGAGCGAACAAAATCGGTCCATTGGAAGAAAGCAGATAGAAGAATAGATACAAACAATTTATATTTTGAAAGAAACAACTTCTGTTGGAAATATTTTTTAGTAAAATGTTTGAGTTGTCTACAGTTTTAGCTCAAATATACCAATTAAACAGATATAGGTAATAACAATACTTATTACTATACATGTATACATATATAACTGTATAGACTGTATATTAATAGTATTTAATGAATGCTAATTAAAAATAGCCCTAATGAAATTCAATCATTTGTCGAGATCTAAATAATTAACTCGGTTAGTTGTTATATTCACTTATTTATTTCTAGAATGCTTAGTCCATAAAATAATTGCCGTTATATTGATAAAAAATTGATAATAATTTTTTTAAATACAAATGAATTCATTGTATGCGTCGGTGGGCTAACTACGTTTGTTGTTAAGTTGAATAAAAGTTCAGTTGGAGTTTGAGTTAGTTCGAGGTGGTTTAGTGTGAAACTAATTATACAATAATAAAGTTTATAATTATTGTTTGTTGAGCTTTTTGAAAGAGAATATAAATTTATAGTCATATAGAATATATAATTGCTTGTACATTCAAGTGCCTATCAAAAACTTTTACTTATATGAAATCGTTTATAGAATTTTATTGAATGTCCAATATGCAAGGCTGGATGTAGTATCTTGCCTTGAAAACCATAACAATTGGATAACGGAATGATTCCGAATTTTCTGATTCACATCGAAATGTAAATCTAGACTCAAAATTCTGTTGACGACATCAAGAGTGTTGTTTAAGCGATCGTCCGCTGTTTAGTTCTCGGATAATCCGAGCGAAGTAGGAGGCTGGTAAACCGACTTAAGAAGTTAGAATTCGTCAAAAAAATGTTTAAGGCATCATGAATGATAGCAGCATCCTTGATGAACCAGGTATCGATTATTCACTGTAAAGTAACTCGCTTATAACATTTTCGTTTTCTACAAATATTAGTTTAAAACTTTTTTTCCCAAGACTCACGTTTTCAAAGTATTACCCCTCATTGCTACATAATTACGGCACCGACTTTTTTGAAATTTTGAATACTATTCCTGTATATAGTTTATAAGGTAACGTCGAAAAGTATTTTCAAATTTAATAATTTTTTTATTTATTTTAAAATAACAAATTAGCCGATTTTTTAATAAATCGAGTTTTTCACGTGTTCCCAAATTGCAAAAAATTTCTAAAAACCCCCTGCGGCGTTTTGTGAGGAATTTCTAACCAACGAAATTTTATTTTTTTGATTTCGTATAATCCAACAGGGTGTTATGAGTGGCACCACAATTCTATTATTTTTCCGGGACGGTTTCGAATACTTGTTGCCATTGCCGTATTTTCTAATATTTCTTCATGCAAATTTTACACAATATGTTGTATATGGGTGTATTTTCAAATGTTGAATTTTATTATATCATTCATTTTAATAAATAGATTTTAACTGTGTCGTCAAAAAAAATTCACTAAAATGTGTCTTTTTTGGTCGAATTAACCCTACCCTCCCTTTAAGGAGCAATAGCATAATAACTATATATGTTAATTAAAAAAAATGTGCCATATTAAAACAGTTGACGTAAAAATGTTTCTAACAAAAGGTTATTTTTGTATATCAAAAATTTTTTTTAGTTTTTAAATATTCTTCTGCATTTTATGGTTTAAAATATAGGATCTACCTCTATGCGTTAGATATTAAAAATATTAACGAACAAACCGTTATTCGAAAATATCTGTTCAATATTTTCTAGTCTTACACACTTTAGAATAAATTTAATATATCCCTATATATACTCATATTTTCCGGGTAAAATAATTTTTTTTTTTTTGTATTTTCAATCGGTTTTCTGAATATGTTTTATACCTCTATAAAACAATCATGATAATCATAATAAGCATAAAATAATGTAATATATTACTTACTCACCTTCTTGCTGCTGTATATTAACTGTTATTATTATTATTATTATTGTTATATAATATATTTAGACCAGGGTCGATAATTTTTGAAACCAAAAAAAATTATAGTAGGATGAAACCAATTGAAAACGGTAGAAAATATAACAAAAATGAAAGAAAAATTAATTTACAGGCGATCTGAGGTCGGAAAGTGAAAGGGATGAGTTTTAAATGGTACAAGACGGTTTATCTCGATTTCCGGCAAAACTACTAAGTCCTATCGAAAAAATTTATAAGCAAGTTGTAGGTAATAAAATGATCAACAACTTTTGTGTTAACACTTTTTTCAAATAACTTGAAAATTTATTATGTGAAAAATTTAAATAACCAAGTTTTTCTTTCTCAAAAAAAAAAAAAAAATTTCTTTTCACGAAATTTGATGAAAAGTTACTAAATATTTTTTATATTCCAAATACAGTGTAATTTTATTGATTTAAAATATTTATTGTTTCGCCCTATTTTGAATTAACATCGAAAAAGCATCCAAATTTTCAATCGAAAATTTTAAGTGAAAAAAGTGTAAATATAAAAGTTATATATCTGTTGTAAGTTTCCCATGTTACTTTTTTAGCATAGGACTAGTAGTTTTTTTGGAAATCGAGATGAACCGTGTTTTAGCCTTAAATACTCACCTTCTTTCACTTCTGGGACGCTCGCATATTGTTTTCCTTTGATTTTAGTTATATTCACATTCGATTCAAATGGGTTTCTTACTTAAATTTTTTTTTCACTTTTTACCATTTTTAAAGGCTTCTACCCTGGTCTAATTATATAATAATGCATTCATAACATTGTTGCAACATTACCAGTAACTTTTGACTATACATCAAACATTATTTTTTGATAAACATGCACATTTTAAATATATAAATGTGCATAGATATGCATAAATGTTTAATATTTTATTAAGTGAAATATTATGTGAGTATGTATTAGACATGTATTATTCTAGAAGATGTTTCTATGCATAACTAACTTGCTTCGAGTGTTTTTCTAGATATTTTTAATAAACTTCTATAGGGATTATAAAATTGCATGTAGAGAAGTTTTAGAAGCGGTCTTAAAGTTTTAAAGTTCATGTTGCACGTCTTTATAAAGAACTTTTTTTTATCCATACTTAACTTTAAGTATCCATAGAATACACCGCATTCTTGGCGGTCCTTTAATACTTTAATTATGCCTAGCTTAATGATACGGAAACTATATTTATTTTTGAAGAAACAAACTGGTTTTAATTTTGATTACTAGAAGTGGGTTTTTTCGGTAGCTCGCATTTAAAGTTCCTTTTTGTCACATTATTTTGCAAACATCCTTAAAATGAAAATAAAAAATAGTTTGAAATTAATTGGTTGTTATATAATTGTTCGTAAGTAAGAAGATCCCTAAGTACCGCGGTTATATTTCCTGAATTTATACGCGGTAAGGCGTTATGAAAAACGCGCTAAGTAATTTTGAATAACGAATTATTTGACTAATAATTGTTTTGCAGAATGCTTTCGATACAGCCGTAAGTCTTATGTGATACGTTTATGTATAAACTGATATTCATGCAGCTGTAAGAACGATTAATTTAGATAAATAAATTTTTAAGCATAAACGTAAGAGCTTTTTAAGCATAGGTCCATTATTTAATAAAAAAAAAAGAGGATTTAAAGCGGAGAATTGTTTATTTTCAAATGCTTTGACGAAACTTGATTTTGAACAAACGGAAAGTAGGATTTGAAAGTATGTTCACAAACTAAGTTCACAAACTTCAGGAGATATTTACTCACTCCAAAGACAACAAAAATTCTAAACTCAATTCTAAGCTCAATCCTTGTTGCGAAAAACAAAATTTGCGTAAATTTGAAGCGTTTTTCGGTATTTTCTTCTGTACTTTTTTTCCTAAAAAACAGAATATAGTAGCAATAATCTAAGACTTGTAGTCTACCAAATGATTCATTTTTAGAAAGAAAACTATTGCAACGTGACACCAATCAAAATGGATAGTATTATTGAGAACTTTTGATTTGAAAATTTATTCTGTGAAAAATTCATTATCAATTTACTAAAATCATCTTACAGTAGATATTTACAATCAGAAACTTCATTTGTTATTTATTGGGACAACTAGGCTTGTGTCAAGCTCCAATCAAGATCTTATAGCAAATACCGATTTTTTCTAAAAAGATTTTGTTTAGTGTACAAATAAATAGCTTCTGAACTTTGATAACTTATTTTCTGAACACATGTATATATAATTATATATATATATATATATATATATATATATATATATATATATATATATATATATATATATATATATATATATATATATATATATATATATATATATATATATATATATATATATATATATATATATATATATATATATATATATATATATATATATATATATATATATATATATATATATATATATATATAAACGTTTAAAGTATACGCAATCGTAATATATAAATATGGTTTTTATATTATCCAATGCGAATGTTATATTGATGAGTATATTTACGAAACCAATTTCTATTGTAATACTTCACAATAACAAAAGTAATATATAAAAATAAAAAAAACTTTTTATTTTTTTTCAATCGATTCACCGGAAATATTAAAAGCAGAATATATCGTATTTATTTACCATACATATGCTACTTATAAAAAACCTATTTAGACAGCTTTTGATTTGTTGAACATTTTTATGGTATTGTATATATAATGTTTGCATAAAAATTTTTGATGATTATAAGATTTTTTTTCATTTTTCAAATTTTTCCTTCATGAAAACCTTGAATGAGATCTTTTTTTTTTTTTTAAATCTAAAAGTTTTTAATTTTGTTAAAGCAAAATACACTAACTCTACGTAAAGTTGAAAGTAATCAGTCCACCGCGTTATTAATGGAGGCTCAAATTTTCGTTATACGTTATAGTTATACGGTTGTTGCATATATAATTAAACATATGTACATATATACATATGTTAATTAATATATATATATATATATATATATATATATATATATATATATATATATATATATATATATATATATATATATATATATATATATATATATATATATATATATGTATATATATATATATATATATATATATATATATATATATATATATATATATATATATATATATATATATATATATATATATATATATATATATATATATATATATATATATATATATATATATATATATATATATATATATATATATATATATATATAACAAAGCTGTATCACAATTAAATAAACTGAAAATCATTTTTTTCTTATTTAAATGACTAAATGTTTATTAGAGATATTTTTTCTCATTTAATTTCACGTATAGTCTTAGAAATAAATTTTATCTTACAATTTCGTGATTTATTTTCGTGATTTTTCGTGATCGTTCAAATCATCTTACATGATTTAAATGAGTTCACAATTAATTAGAAATTATATATATCTTAAAAAGGTTGAAGGCTGAACAATGAGTCAGTATTTCAATATTGTAAGTTTTTAAGAAATAAATAATGGAAAAATAATACAACTTTCATCTGTCAAAAAAATTGAACTAGATGTAAGACCCAATTAGTAAATAGTGAACTAATGTTGGAATTTTAAGCACACCAATCTGTTAATATTAAATATGATTCTTTCTTCAAGAAAAGCATTGTAGAGTAAATTTGCCACCGATAAGCAATATGGAACGAATGTAATTTTAAGGATAAGAAAAAATTTTTAAAGCTAAAATTACCGCTCTTTTAACTTGGGTAGTACATACACTATACCTTAATGTAGTTGCTATGTGAATGAATACAATTTCTGGAAACTGAAGGGTAATCCAAGTTAGTACATCTTTGAAGTGAAAAACGTATATATAAATATTATAGAAACAATATGTATAAGAAAATTTAAATTCAATTTAAATTTGTTCGCGTTTTTCTGACTACGTTTATATATAAACACATAAAATGTATTTTTTAAATTGAAAACTACATGAATTATCTTCTTTTTTTCGCGTAGGTATAGATAAAAAATATCGTAACTTACATTTTCGTTGAGATAAATGAGCTACAGTTCTTATCTATATAGGTATATATAGTTACTTCCCACACATATATCCTTTAATATCTGTTTTTCTTTTCTGATGTTAGTATATTTTCCATGTATAAGGTATGTGTTCAAATTAAAACAACTTTTTGGTTTATTTTTATTTTCAATTTCAAGTTTTTTTATAAGCATAAACAAAAATATAACTATTACATAAATATGTAAACGTTTATATGGGTTGATTATCTAGTCTGTTCGAAATTTTGCAGAAGGTATTTTAACCTGTATAAAGATTTTCGAAAAAATTTACTTGTACGAAATTTCGTTGTTTAAATATATATACCTATCTATTCTAATGTTTTATAATTCTGTAAAATACTTTAAGAATCGTTAAGAAAATATCAAGAAAATTTGAAATTTTTCCAAAATATTTATTTCCGTATCAAATTTTAGGCAATATTCAAAAACTATGAATTCAATTGGTAGATGTAGCAGTTGATTTCGAATGTTTATTGCATATTTCATTTTATAAATAGATATGATTAACGAATACAAGTTATGTTTTACTTTTTATTTTGTTTAATAAAGCAGTATAATAGAGAAGAAGTGTATTTTTTAGGGCTTTGATTTAACTTTCAATGTATCTTTGTTCGGGTTGAATCTGGAAAAAATTAACTTTTATTTGAAAATTTGTACCATCATAAATGCTTGTCCCGAGATTTACTTATGTGCTATACTTGTCTCGAGATTTAGTAAACGAAGTAAATTATATAAGTTGATTTTAGCTTTTAAAATTTTCAAACCAAGTACATACCTCTTGCGACAATCTTTCACATAAATTGTGTAATACTGATCTAAGTTGTTAATAAAAGTTTATTTCTTTCTTTTTAGAGCATTCAAATAAAAGCTTGCTTTTTAATTATTTTTTTATTTCATTTACAAAAAAGTTACTTTGTTTATTAGTACACTCAATTTATAAAACTTAATAAATAATTACTATTTATACTTATGGATACTGTTGTTACTATATTCTGTTAAAAATAAAACTACCTTCATTTGTTCAGTACAAAATTCCAAGTTGCTAAGAATGCACAAACTTTATCAACTATATTACATCTATAAAATTATTATATCCAACAGTAACAATTAATAATAATTCTGTCATGCACTGACTATCAACGATTATCATCATATATAAACATACATCGTATATAATCGATTTTTCTTCCATAAAAAATGTATGTAATAATTTTTCTAAACTATTATATTAATCAATCATAGTATATACAGAGTTATATGTACTCGTGTCAGTTGCATATGTGATGATAACATGCTCTTGCTTATATAACTGCATGTGTGATCAAATATATCATCAAAATGTGTGTGTTATGTCAAATAAGCTACTAACTACTAACTCTCCACACTTGAATATGATTTAATATCCATTTAAAACAAGAAATATATTTATTGGTACTTAAAATACTGTTTTGTTTTTTTATAACTCAATGCTCGTAAGGACTTTCACGCAGTCGAGTAGATACCGAAAAAGACGTTTAAAAATGTATTTTATTTTACACAAAAACCAATAACATCTATGTTTATTATGGCGATCGATCTCCTAAAAGTCTTCCAACAACGGTGTCCGGCGGTGACGGTCCTGTACACTTTATCGGAAATAAAAAAAGCCATACGCTTTTTTTACTAGATAGATAAAACTACGTATTGATCGAAGGATTTTTTTACAGAATTACAGAATTTTCAACTAAAATTTCCATGTAAAAGTAACAAGAAAATAAAAATAATTATACGAAATCTTAGTCATTCGATTAATGCTTGAAAAATCTGAGAAAGATTAAGAACTAATTATAATCAAATGATTTAAAGAACACATTTTTAGTAAACATTAACTGAAAATCACGGTAAAACCCTACCTAATAAGATGAAATTATATAGACTTTCAAGTAAGTAAATAATAATAATAATAAAAAATGTGTTTTTATATTTTTTCTTAAAATATTATATTGTTTTTGATGCCACAAAACGTTTATTCAAACAA
The DNA here is from genome assembly GCA_020423425.1 of Chrysopa pallens. Taxonomy (NCBI): domain Eukaryota; kingdom Metazoa; phylum Arthropoda; class Insecta; order Neuroptera; family Chrysopidae; genus Chrysopa; species Chrysopa pallens. Next base: position 25,652,007 of record CM035593.1, on the reverse strand, counting down.
AAGGTGGTTATATCATCGTGAAACTCTCCTTGACTATGTATTGTTTTCAGCTAATTTTCCGAAATCAGTAATTTTAATTATGCATTAGACGGTTTTGGATGTTAAAATTTTAACATCAGTCAAAATCCTTGTTTAATAATTCAAACAAAGTCGTACTTATTGAATATAATACACTATTTATTATTGGTAAATAACGTACGTATATTTGTCAATATTATATCAAATAATATGTCATGATTTAACAACAACACACATATAACACAAATACGTCACAATTCATTAGATTTTGTGACGACTCTTCAATTCGAATGAATGAATTAATGAGTGGATTGATGGAACAACGATGGGCTTTATTTATTTGCACATATTATATAGCATAGATATGATATGATATACATTTAAATATTTAGAGTATAGTATTTAGTTATATTATATACACAATACTATCTCTATATTTAAAGCCCTACAAAGCCCTACAGTAAATATTATTAAGAGAGTATTTTCCAGTTGTCATAGCAATATAACACTTACCAATTTATTTATATTATTATTATTACTACTAACTAGTACTAGGAATGATTTAGAACAAGAATTCATGTTACTGACATTATTTTATGAAATATAGGCCACTTACTTTAGTATAGGAAACCTGTTAAATAAATCAAGTGATTATACATACCCGTAAACTACAAAGCTTTTGCTGTTTGCAGAGTTGTTTTGGTTCACAGGTAAAAAAATTATCTGAAAATATTACACTATAAATTTATTGCATTATATGCATTGAATCGTCTTTTACTTCACGAACAGGACACCGAAGTTAAATTTTTTTTAAAAGCTTGAATAAGCAAGATATTTCCATTTTAATTACATGTAGAATTTACTTTTTTTAAAAAGCGATTAAAATTAAAATCATCCCTGACCAGTCAATAGCTAATAAATTGAGGCTATAACTCACCATACTGACACTGATAGGCCATTACCACACTATGTGATGCCATTAACCACTTGTTGAGGATAGTTTTTCGGCTAATAGTTTCGACTAAAAATATTAGATAATCACTAGCTAAAAATGTGATTCAATCATGATATAAAAAAAGGTTTCCTACTTTTGGTATTTTTTATTTAGATTTGGTTGACTCATCTATAAATAATAGGCAACAGCGAGGTCAAATGTAATTTGAAAACTGAAATCTGTAAAAAATAATTATGTCTCTGCTGTGAAGAGTCACACATCTTTTCTTTATATTAAACATTGGCCCAACATCAAACTTAAAATAGATGATATTTGTAAAAGATTATTTTATGTCCGTTTTGTGCCAACCGAGCCAAAGTGCAATAATGGTGCAAAATAATCTTCAAATATGAAAAATTGTATAAAATCATTTACATGTAGTAACTATTGGCTTGCCATGAGCTACTATTTAAGTTAAAACAAGTGATTTTTGTAAAAAATATATAACATGCCAGCTGTTAGTCAACGGTGAGTCAAAATTAAATAATTGCAGAAAATCATCTCTAAAAATTCATGAATGGTCCGACTTTCATACTTAAAACAAATGATATAATTAAAAAAATTTTTTGTGCCAGTTGAGTCATAATTTAATAATGGCACTAAACCATCTCAAAAAAATAAATATTAGTTAACCATGGGTTAATATGTAACTAGAATAAAACGATATCTGTAAAAAATAATTCTATGCCAGCTGTAAGCCAAAATGTAATTTTGGTACAAAATGACTAGCCAGTTTTTATTTATTTTTTAATTTTAATTTGTAATTAAGTAAAAGAAGCCAATCATGAGTTCATGTTATGCAAAAATATTATGTTAATAATAAAAACATGCCAACTCTGAACTTGTTTTTCCTAACTTATATTTCTAAGTCAGCCATTGGCTGTATCTCTAGAAAAATTTGTCAAAATTCAAATAATTTGTTTGTAAATATTTTTGTTTAATTAATTTTTATTTATTTTTCGAGTCTATTAATGATATTGCGTCGAGTTGCACTGTTTTTTGTGAAATATAACAAATGCAGCACTTGACAAATATTAAATTTCATAAGAGTAAGAAAATAATTAATTGTCGTTTTGTAAACTACACATCGTATAGTTTATAAAATGATATAATTATAGGATAACTATGTATACAATTGTACACACATATATGCAATCTCTACATTTTGTACGATTAAAATAGTCGTGTAATGGTGGTGTACTTCATTATATACCACTTAAGAATTATTTTGTATATAATATTGAATTTATTCCACTGTTTTGATTTATTTATAAATGTTAACTTCTGGATATAAATTATATTATAAAAGCTTCTACTTTGTATGCTTAATTAAGGACAGTTCGTACAGAAACAGATAATTTCTGTTTGAAAACATATCCAGCAATGATATGTTCAAAAGTTTGTGAAGGATTACTACTCTCATCCGTACCAAGAGAAACTAAGGAGTCTGTATTTTTACTTGATGATTTAATTCAATGTTTACTATTATGATTTTATTCCATATGAATCTTATTGAAAGAAAATACTATTAAATCGCCGAAGAATTCAAATGTATTTATATCTTAATCTGATATAAATCATATTCCAATTTTGGTTGTGACACACCCGGTCCTTCGTTTTGTGGTATTCATATACTTAATAAATGTGTATGGACCTTCAGAACCACGACTGGTTGCAGTGATACTTAAAAGATACGATATGCACAGTTTATATAGTTTACAGTTTGACATACTGCTAGTGAGAGATGATAAATATATTTCATTTAAAATTTTTAAATTATGAGTTGGTTTCGATGAAAATGATACTAGTAGGATTTGTAACATACTTCAAATAATAAAAAATTTACCTCCGTTTTTCATCCATTTAGACCTATAACGTATCATATCTTAATAAATAATAGCCTATGTGTTATTCTGAAGTAATAGTAACATTATTGTAAAATTGCATTAAAATCCATTCGATAGTTTTTGCGTGAAAGAGTAACAGACATCCATGCTAGATACATACAAACATTCGCGTTTATAAATAAAATAAGGATGATTGCTTTCTTTTACTAACTTAATTGAGTGGTGAAAAGATCCAGAATCGTCATACTTTTGTCAAACATTAGAAATAATCCATATTTGATTAGTCTTCAAGCAATTAGCTGCACAGAAATAACGTCATTGGTTTGAATTACGATATCAATAAAATATAAGGTTTTAAATTTAATTGGCTACTTTGTTGCTGCTTACCCACTAAATATTATTTTGAATGTTTCTTAAACGAATAAAGGAAATGAAAAATCATAAACACATATTGCGTGTCCCATAAAAATACAATAAAAATATTTGAATAAAACAAAGTCTATTGTTTATTATTTTATTTTTGATTGATTATTGAAGTAATATTAACATAAATTGACCATTCATAAATTTGAATAATGTATACTCATTATATTTTTTTCGTATAAATTTATTTCTAGGGAATAGAAAAAAAAATGTTTTGATTAGAAATTTACTTGATAAATTGACTCATATTGCCTATTCAACGATGAAGTGTGAGTTCGACTACTCTAATAAAGATTTTGTACTGTATAAAAAACAAGATATACTCTTTTAAATTTAGTATGAAAGTAAAAACAAGTTGCAACTTTGACTGCAATAATATTCGATAATTAATCGATATTGAAAATTAAATTAAATTATGATTAAATCTGAAAAACAAAATCTGAAAATGACAAGTATTCATTGTTTCGATGTTTTACTATATTTATTCTATTTTACTATATTTATATATTAATTTCATATATTTTATATAATACACAACAAAAATTGTTAAAACTATCGAAATTGTATAATAAGATAATCACCTCCAAATGAAAATAATTCGCTTTTATTCAAAGTAATAATAATAATCGACAATATACAAAACATATATAGTTTGATCTCCGACAGATGTGTAATGTTTTCAATTCTTACTATCAAACTTTATACTGATAATAGACTCCTATACATTCAATATACATCGATTAAAATAATCGTTTCAATCGAAAAACTAAAAATACATTTTCAAAAATGATGGAAATCCTTATTGCAGTAAGTGATTTTCAATTGTATGGTGGAAAAACAAGTTGTGTATTTAGATTTCAAGTTTTTATTTTATATCGTTCCCTTGACTTTTCCACACAATAACTTTGTATTCGATAATCTTACGGATTCCTGAAATCTATACAGTTTTATATACACATATAACATTCAAGAAAACAATATATTATACAAAAAAATCGACAATCAATTTATATCATATTTCATAGAAAAAAATATCTAAAAAAGTATAACGCGTGTTTGCTGCTGATTCCCTAACAGTCAATGTACTTGAAGTAAGGGGTTTCTATAGAATATGATGATATATAGGTGACATCTCGTAATATAACAACACTATCGTAACATCATTTACATTAGAAATGTGTGAGCTTCCAAAAATATGTGTTAACCGACTTCATTTCGATATACAGTTCTATCCCGAATATATTGATGGAAAATGGGAATACAAATGCGTTTTAGAAGCAAAAACACCAGTTACTAAGCGATCTTTAGGTCATTAATATTTGAAATTAGCCCCATATAGACGACTGGTTTAAAATCTATTAATTCTTGAACACTATAAAAATACTCTTCCCAAGCAGAATTTAGACTCATCCCTGACCATATATTCGGCTCATACATTGGGTTTTAACTCACCATTGACCAGTGTTACTGGCCATCAGTAACCTCACTATCTTATGCCATTTTAGCTACTTGTTTGGGATAATAGTTGACTTAAATTTGATTTTGGTACAATATCTGTTTAATGACTAGCCAGTTTTTATTTTTTATTACAATTCTTATTTGTAATTAAGTAACAATAGCCAATCGTGAGGGCATGAGATATAAATTAATTAAGATATAAATCAAGCCAACTATGAGCTTACCATGGCCTTGTTTTCCTAATTTATATTTCGAAGCCAACCATTGGCTGTAAAATTAGTTAAAATTCTACTTAGGTATAATAAACTTTTAACAATTCCTTTCATTTGGCGATATTGAAAATTTTCGATATCTCGATTCTGAAAATTACGTGGTAAAATATTGTAACGGTATAGAGAATTTCTAGATGTCATATCTGTAGCAGATTCAACAGAAGTTTTTTTTATTCTCTACGTTTCGATAAAAAATCTAAATTTCAGGCAGCGTGTCTAAGTATATATGTCTAGATTACATCCTATAGGTAATTAGGTTACGTAATAAAGTGAAAGACTTTTCTGGAAAATCGGTGTAGCTATTTTTTTGTTGTGGATAAAAAATCTAAAAAATGTATTTTAGCTCCTAGAAAACTTGATAAAATTTTTATTTCAGATGTGTTATGTTTGTCATGATATGATTCTTTGACACTTGGGCTAACATTTAGAATATTTTTATGAAATTGGTAATATTTTTTTATTTATTTTTTTTTTGTGAATAAATACCAAATCAATGAGAATAAAAATTGTGAATATGAACTGATGAATAATAAACACTTGATATCTCTTCTCACATATAATATAAATGTTTTGTATTGTACTCCTTTTTGTATGTAGTACGTATGATATCAGACTGAATATATCGGTTTTTGATAAAAATATGGCATCTATTTTTATGCGTGAATAACACCAAAACTAGTGTATGGATAGGATATTTTTTATATAGGTGTTGTTATAAATGCAAAAACATACATTTTATACATAATGTAAAAGCACTTTTATATCTAGTTGATTTTTTATAAGTTAAAAATAGTACTATGTAAAGCCAATAGACATTTTTTTACATATCTTCTGATATATAGATTATCATTATTTTAATGGACCTTCAATGCTTGTTTCGTGCAGCGTTTGATTTAATCACAGTTAGAGTGTATTAAAAGGTTTGCCAAAACGGCGAACGCATCTAGATCTTTGGGACCTCTTTTAGAACACTTCATCACCTGAAGTCAAAGATGTCTTCTATAATCTTCTAGCACAGGGTGACAGTTATATTGTTATGATGTTGTTGGTGGTGCCGATTATTTCGTTCTTACTCATGCGACGACAGTAAGATAAACCAACGGCCCCCTATTTTTTAATTATAATTGTTCAAACTACCACTCTTTGGATTCGAACCCGCAACCTCCTGTCTAAGTAGTTAGAACGCATAAATAAGCTTAAGACAAGTCAAATTTTATTAAATTTGGTATGCACAATATAGACAAAAAAAAAACGGTGGGCGTGTTTAAGAGTGTTTTTGGAAAAATTGCTCGAGAAAGATAACGTGGCACGAACTTCGTTTTCATATCAATATTGGTCTTATAAATTTGAGCTATTTGTGCCCGAAGTTTGAGTATCTACTCCGTTGCTAGAGCATACTATAAAACCACAAATTTCTGGTTTTTCAGAGTATATTTTTGTTAAATTCTATCTTTACTTCAGACATTTGGCCTAAATAAGAACCACTTCCGTTTAGTCAAATTTTTTACTTCCCTAATTCATTTTATGTCTAGAAACTATCGGAGCAATATTCATGCAATGGTAATCATTCCGCTTTTCCCATGAATTTTGCCTCTTATGAATGCTGAAAATTTGAGGACCTGTGTTCATATTCAAAGATAAATATAAAACTGCACTTTGGGAAATTTTACCATTAAAATTTTGTTAACGAGCTCTCAGAACAAAAAGTAATAAGATGATATGTTTTAAGAATATTGTTTCCCAAACTAGGATTTCACTGAATGATGCCCCATGCAACTTTCGCGAATTATTTTTTTTTCTCGTTGGCTTCCATTTGAATCAATAGACGACTACTTAAATAAGCATACGTTCATCGCTTGGTGTTTTAGTTTATACGTATTAATTTGCCTACATATAAAAATCCAACTATAAACCACATTTATCTTCAAATATCTATAAATATATATTTTAAGTACAATCTATAGGACATATATAAAGATATCGTTTGTTTGATTTCGAATGTTGTTTGGTAACGAAAACGTTTACTGTTTTGTTTGTGTTGTTTGTTTGTTTGATAGTAGTTTTTTTTCCACAATATATGCATGTATCTATGTATGTATGTATGCATGTACGTATCTACTCACAATCACGTGATTTATTATTGTCACTTCAGCATTTTTATTTCCTTCACTTACGCACCAAAATACATATGTGTGTGCATGGAAATTTTCGGATAGATAGGTATTGTTGTTTTATTCGAAAATCGAAATTTTTATGAAACCTTAATACATTTGAAACAATTAGCTTTTCTAACTGAGAGGTTTCGACTTTTCCTTTTAGAATATTTATTTCCTTGTTGGCTTATCAAAGCTTTCTAACTGAAAGGTGTATGCCTTTCTTTGTGAAATATATTCTCTTATATGTACAGCAAAGCTTCGTAAGTCTTAGATTTTGACTTTCTGTTGGGTGATATATGAAACTTTAAGCGTAGTTTCCGCTATTTTAGGGATTGAATTTCAAAAATATTCTCATCAGCAAGCTTATTTAAAATCGTTATGAAAGCATATTTATTCAAAATTTTTTAGATTTCTGATAGTTTGGACTGCATATTGCGTAAAATTGCCAAATTTGAATCTCGTCTTCTCTCCTTCAAAGAATGAATTTCCGAAAACTATCTTGGTTTTTGATTTAGCGGTTATGTATGTATAGTGATTGATTTATCAAAATTTTGACACCTTCTGCCAATCTTTCAGAGAAAAATTACTTGTTACTTTTATGCTTTCGGTCTGATTTTGGCACTGTACTGATTGATTATTCAGTCAGTTTTGCCTTTAATATAATGGGACCTGAATTATACCCACAACGATTTGTTGTTTATTGGTGTGCTTATATAATCTGCTTTATAAAACTCTTACCACCCAAATAACACCACGAATGCACATACATGCGATCAAATGACACCACCATTACCCACAACACATATCACCAAATGCGCCTATGTTGTAAAATTCAAAATAAGTCTCTTTTATATATATATTATTGTATGTATGTTTGTAACAACAACAGCAAAAAGTTTAAAGCCAAGCCAAGCAACCAAAAAAATAACAATGGTGTGTTTGTATATACGCATAAATCTAAAACTTTTTTTTTTTTTAAACAGAAAATAAAAAACAACTCACACAAGATTGTATTGATTTGTGTTTTTTTTCCAGTGTTCCGTAACATAATTTGCAAAAGAAGGGGTCTCTTTATGAAAACATTAAATTTATGGTGGTTCAATAAAACAACATCCCTTACATCAAGTCAAGTTTTAGATTGCATTACCAAGTGAAAAATCAATTATCACTGACGCAAAGAAATATAATTTTAGTTAATTATAGAGAACCGCATTGCGAAAGGTATATAATTGAAATATTTAAATATAATTAAAATTAATTTTTCTAATTGACGAGTGGAAAATCTAAAACTGTTTTTTGATATTTATAATCCACCTCGTCAAAATTCCATACTTAAATCTTAAATAGAGTATAGTCAGTTTATATTGAAAGGCTTGGAGTAACGACAGCACTCGCTCAAAACCTCATTCTTTAGCATTTTAATAATTGCTTTAAAAATTTTCCATTTTTTACAAATCTCCTGTTACTTTTAGCTCCATAATTAGAAAACTCTTGTCAACGATGTAGATAATCAAATAAAAAAATAATAAAAATTAATATTAAAATAAAACGTTATTCTAAAATTCAAGACTGGCTCTAGTTCTCAGCATAAAAGAAGTGTTCTTTCAAGAAAATGTTATCTACTGCAATGAATCCTTTTCCCGCAGGACTTTTAGTAGCAATTTAAGTGAAATATTTAAGGGTCATTGTCAGCTAAGAGACCGCTTTACTAGTTAAACGTAGACCGACAAAAACGTTAGAATTTTAATATTATATAATTAATATTATATAATAACAGTTTTATTAAAACAACTTCTTTTGCATGCCTGCAAGGTAACCAGTCAAGTTACCACTTAAGATAAAGCCACAGGAGAGGTCCTTATGGAAACAGTCTTATAAAACATTTGTATATTAAATCTATATTAGTTTGTGATAAAACAAATTTTTTTAATTAGTTTGTGATATAGCTAATTCATTGATTGAAATTGACTGCCGTTTAAGTATATGCACTATATTAAGTGACTTTTCCAAATTTTGAAAAGAAGTATGGATATGTAACATGGAAATCGATTTTACCTCTTAACGTCATTTCCAACCCATATACAAAACTAATAACTTATTTATTATTTAAAAAAATCATTCATTTTGATATTATGCAAAACGAAACTATTAAAGAATGAACTTGCCAGTTGCTTAACCGTTTATTTTAACTAAATGTATGTTAAAAATTTTGTGTTTTTAGTTGACATTACACAAATTGGTGCATGAAATAAGTTTGTTAAACTTTTACACACGTGTACATGTTTTCTATCAAGAAGTGTAATGTGAAATATATGTAGAAAATTATGTTTTTCAAAATATGCCGCCTTATGATATCATTCTAAAAATTTCATACATATTTCATGGATTTCGTGTTAAATTTGTGTTATTCTTTTTCATGTATCAATATTTCATTCGAATTCTTTCTATGCGACAGAAAATAATTAATTATGTGCTAATGAAGAGTTATTTCAAAAATAAATATTTATACAAGTAAATATTTCAAATTATATTAGAACCAAAAAATTTAGACAATATATTACAAACTAACTAATCGCTTATATAGCAATGCACACCTCGAGTTGCTTTGAAATAACTAAAGACATACTCCTTGGTCAATGCTTACAAAGTTTTTTAAGTTTCACCAACCCAAAAAAATTATCAAAATGCCTAAAAAACTATGCATCTGATTGTGAAAATGGATGTTAGTTTTGAATTCTACGGGGCAAACTACTCCTATGAACACAATGTTGGTTAAATCGGAGTCAAAAATTTGTTCTCGATTTTTTCTTACATGCCCCTAAAAAAAACAAAAACTAAATTTTTGTTACCGATTTCGATAGAAATGTGGCTATAGAAGTACATTTCCAAAATAATATCCTTTTATCGATTACATGCGTAGTTTGTGACATATCGGCTGATATCCGATCTGTAAGTAAATTTTAGGACAAATTTCACGCGATATGTCATACACTAGCAATCCAATTGTAAAATTAATTTAAGTTTTGGTTTTTCTAGACCTGAATTAATCTTAAAAACGAAAAACGAAAAAAATTTTTTTTGATATTTTGTGGCAATTTATATTTTACAAAATCTCAAAAACCACTCATTTAATTACAATATATACCGCCATCTAGATACATATTTAATTATTTTTATTTTTAATCATTAATCTACAATTTTCTCAAAAACGAATTTTTCGTTCATTTTTGGCCGAATCTAAACTGCATTAAAAATTTCCAGTCCACCCCAAAAATGTTACGTTTTTTTCAATACAACGTTTATCAAAAAATTTCAAATAACTATTCTGAAAAACATGGGTGTAAATCGGAAAGTTCTTACTGCTAGTAGAGTTTGGTTCACAATTGTACAAAAATTGATTTTTAAATGACTATATTTTGAAAAATAACAATTTTTTTCATCTTTGTTCATTCCCCCATTTTTGTAGTAGAGGTACTATTACATTATTTCAATCAATAAATTTATATTGCGTATTCCAATTTATATAAAATATCTAACGCTATTATGAAGACGTCATTAATGTAATAAATAATATGCAAAGAAACTCATTAAATTAACCTACTGGAAATGTCTAGAAAACAATATTACACATTAGAACAGACATACTGACTACATTATTACATTAGATATCTCAATTAAACAATATTTTGATGACTATATCATTGACTACATTATTACCTTGAATATCCATTCTACGAGTGTCTTTCGTAACTGAAGTGTATAAAAAGTACGTGATTTCAATTGAACAAACAATTCTCTATTCTGGTAAATCTACTCAATTTCTGGTAACACATAAATAAAAACAATTCAACACCTTAAATTATAACGTTGTACAAGTTTTTCAACAACTAACAGTGTCAACGTTTTATATATCCAACATAGGACTGATTATCAATTTTGGGTTCATTGATAATATACACTCAATTCATAGGTCGTTATATAATCATATGTAATTAACATTTTATGGAAAATTTTTTAAACAAAAGACATTATTTAATTAAGAATTTTGAATGTCCATTTCTTCCATACTTATAAAATTATTTTTTAATATCTTCAAATCTTTGTTCGTGAAGCAAGGACGTTTTTATACCAGATTTTTAAACCATGTTTTTAAATGATTCGATAAGCTTTTGCTCATCCAGATTATAATACTTAAACTTTATATAGTTAATCCAATCAATGTCGACTTGAAGTATCACACGAAGCATAAAAGAGACATTGTTTTTATTGTAGATGTCTGTTTTTTATTCTTATTGTCCTTAAGTAGAGATGTATACAGGCTTTATAAATAAAGTCTATCTGTATTGTTATATATATTGTATTTTTTCGCACAAATAATTTATAAAATACTGATCCAACTTCTATGAAACTATATTGCATAATTTTGCAATTTTGACTTGAAAACGTGACGCTGTCAAATAGTGTTGCCCAAAAAAAGAATTCTGAAGTAAAAATCAAAGTTTTATTTTTTATTTAGAAATATTTTTAAGAGATATTCTGTAGAGGTTTTTATCAAAAATACATACCCACTTAACAATTGTATTAAACAACAGGTTACCGTCTTAATGAAGTAATATTTTGATGACAATACAACACAATTTACTGTATAGGTACGCATTATATTCTATAAACAGACTTGATTATTAATCAATTCGAATTAAGTTATATCCTGCGGCGAGGATCACTTAGTATTATTAACCTTAAAGCAATACGCCTAACAATAACTGTACATTATATTATACATAATGTATATATACAATTATCGATTGATATAATGATCAAAGACAATATTCGAAATGGAAATTAATGAGAAAATTTCTATACACACACATCTACAATAATAATAATGATAATAAAAGCCTATAATTTTATTAACAGCATTATTATTTGACTAAATTTACTGTGTTATTAAGTATTTAAAGGCAATGTTTGAATAATAAATATATTGTTGCTTCATTCAGATTTTATTTCGTAAATAAATTATTATTTATTTGTTTGTTCTGATTCTCGGTTATAAAATATTAATTTTTCTGTTTCTATCTTTTGGTGTCAATGTCACAAATAAGGTACATTAAAGCGTTAAAGATTGATTTGAGCGTTTCTTGTCATTTATTAATCCACATGAGGTTCGGAATAGCATTGTTGAAATTTATTTCGTTCCATGTTGAAAATCTTTCTTGTTTTTCTTATAATTATGAGTTTTTGGATTAAAATTCACCTCAACGGGTAAATAAACATAATTAAATTCAAAAATTAAATATAACAACTAACAGAGTTAATTGGTTGGATACTTGACATAAAATACTATAAATTTCCAGTCAATGAAGTAATTTATGTATACATGTATAATAATAATATGTATTGTAATTACCAAGGATCTATTCAACCCAATGGACCGATTTTGCTAATTCACGAATTTAAACTCATTTTTTATGTTTAGAATACGTCACATAAATTTCATGTCGCTATCTCTTTTTACTTTTCAGTTATCATACTAACGGATGGACGGATGGATAACCGGAAATGGACTAATTTGGTTTTTCTACTATACCAAAATTTTATTTGTGCAGTCAATATTTTCTTTTGTTATCAACTTAAGACTAAAATTAATATACTCTGAGAACTAGTGATTTTTCACACCATGCCAGCTTTAAAGAATGATTTTGAATTATTAAAATTCTAGAAATAATGGAAATAATAACGTCAAAATAGGTTGTTGAGGGAATAATTTCACCAAATATACGTCAAAGCAAGGTAGCTTATGAAAATTTCTCGGCCACAAGAAATGTTCTGATAGTAGCATATTTCAAACTCAAATTTTTTAAATTCTTGCTAGAAAATTTTCAGTTTTGATATTTCTGCAATTTTTATCCTTTCCGCGAAACCATTCAGTCGTCTTGTATTTTGGTTTTCTTGTCTTACAGTGTGACAATGTCTACATTTATTTTTTGTTTTTCCAAAGCAAACAACATTTGGTAGCACCTGTTCGAGTTTGATTTAAGTTCAAGCTTAATTGTTATTTAATAAGTTTAAGAGCTACTACGTTAAACTTCCTGAAACCCCAGAAAACTGCTTAATTTGATCCCATAATTTCAAATGTCTTTATTTGCCATTGAAAGTAAATCTTTTTATATTATAACATTCTTCAGTAGTTTTCAGGGTTCATATAAGCTACATTTGAATCGTATTGAATAGAAGAAATTTTGTATGATGGGCCGTTGTAGTTTTTGGCGGGATAAATATATTTTGTGATTTAAATTTTTGTATCTAAATACTGATTTACTTCAAAATTTTAATCTATTTCATAGCAGTAAATATTCCGATCGATTTTAAAATTAATTTGAACACATATTAGATTCACACTGTGATGGTAATTTTTAAATTCGCTTCAGTTGATCTGTAACTAAATAATGAAATATTTTCATCATACATCAAAATTCCTTGAAGCAAACATGAAATTGTCATTATTGAGTCTGTGTGTGTGTGTGTGTTGAAAATTGTTATGTTATTCATTCATAAGGGGATGAAATGATGTAGTTTTACACATGAGTGAAGTGTTACTAACATTTAACTACCACATGTAGAATGTAGAGGGTGTTGAAAATTATAACTTTTAAAGCACTTTGAAGAAATAAAATTCTTCTTATAAACAATATTTGATTTAAATATAACAAGAACCATGGTAAATGGATTAAATCTTTTGTAATTGCATAAAACAAAAGTTTCAAAAAACAAGTTTGTGTTTACGCTATATTTATTCTTGCCTTTAAGTCTTTTATCTATCACTTGAGACCGTGGGGTATTTGAATACGTTTACTTATATAGCAAACTATTTGCCCCAAGCCGCTTAATCGAATGAGTTGAAGATTTAAGTTGAAAAGCATTCAAAATAATTGATTTCCAAATATCGACCATATTATACATAAAAACTTAATGTAAAACTATATTGCGCATATAAATACAAAATTTAATCAAAATCGGACGATAAGTTAGTTTTTATTATGCATGTTAATAAAAACAGCACTAGGAAGGCTTTTATCCAAGTACTTTCATGCCCACTACTTCTTATACTTCCGGCTTATAATTCGATATATTATGGAATCATCTTACCGGAATTAAATGGAGTTTTAAAAGAGGAAATGGTCTAAATGATTTGTTAAATTATGTGTGATAGACTAGATTCAATTATCTGAGCGCAACAGTTAACCTCCAACCGAATTAAAATTAGAACTGAAGCTTATCAAGCGGTAAATATGGGACTAAATGAATTATAATTTTTGAAAATTATATAACGGAATTTAAAATCCGTCCATGTTTTGCCAATTCAAAATACATGTTGAGGGGTTTAACTGCAAAAATAACTATCAAAATGTTATGAAATTTGGTATGCACATAAAATCAAATGTTGAAATGTTAAAAAAACTCTTCGACGAAGTCTAACGTTTTCAGGTCAATATTGTGCATACCAATTAGTTTTTCAGCTATTTATGCGCAAACGTGAAAGTAAAGTGTGTGCTTTTTACAGTGGTAATAGTCCTTGTTAAAAAAGGTCAAATTTTCCAAATTTGAAATCAACCTGTATACAGTGATGTATTTAGAATTCATTCATTTTTCAATAAATTGATAAAGTTTCCCCATTCGAATGTATAGATTATGTACATATTAATATTATTATATGAATTTCTTGAGGTAAATACATGTTGACAACAACAGATTTTTTATACCTACACAATTTTTATGCTACATTAGACTACAAAATTACTTATGATAATTGCGAAAGCGTTTTTATTTATTTTTTATGTAAATCCATAAATCGGTGTAGCATCCAAGTAGCTTATTGTTACAAAATATTTTGTAAAAATTTTTGTGTGATTCAGTAACTCTTGAAAGATAATCTTGTTTTTTTGTAATAAAAATATAATAATCGTACGTCTTGCAGACGCACTGATATTTAAAGTTGCATATTTGACAAATTATCATAATTAAATAGTTTTAAGGTATTTGGATAGTTAGATTAGGATTTCTTACGTCACATCGAATGATATATTCGAATATATATATAAAAATAATAATAATAATAAGAAAATTCTATACAGCTCTTACAAATCAACTCTAAAATAGAATGTTTTGATTAAATGAAAAATTACCTGGAATTATAGAACTAAATCTCATTGTTTTTAATGAATTATAAAAGTTGAAATACAAATAAATCATTATTTTGAAAAAATGATTAATTTTAAACTCTAATTCACAATTTGTCCCAGCCTAAAAGAAATTAATTTTCTAACTCTATATCACAGTTTTTTACTATAAAATTAAATATTAATAATATTATTAAATGTTAATGAGTAATTATAGAATGCAAAAATTTTTAATATTGCATTAAAATTACGAACAGCCATTACAAAAGCCAAAGGAGCAACGTGGAAGAACATCGAAGATAATAAAATAAATAAATAAATAATAAACTTCTGTAAATCTCTTACAAATCAACTATAAAATATTTAATGAAAAATTACGATTATTTAAAGATCTAAATCATGTATTATAAAAGTTTCCATACGAATCAATCGGTTCGAATTAAAAATATACATTATAAACCCTTGAAAGTCGAAATTTGGTATTGCTCTTACACCTAAACCTAGAACACCTAAAGTTTCACAAAGGACGATCAAACGTACCTATTGTACTTACCTGGCGACACAACTGCCTCATGTACGTTCTACCCAGAGACAAAGTTTGAATTTTATTATTTTGCATCCGTCTTAAAGACATATATTATCTTTTTTAGGGTTAAACTGTCACTAATGACTTTACTAATATAGTTTGTTTAATTAATTCAGGTCTATGTCGCAAAAACTTGTTTGAATTTTTTTTTATGTTTACTTTCAGAATATTTAAGCCAAACAAATCAATTTGTTAAACCAAAATAATTTTTATCGTTTTGTTTACCAACACAAAAATCATCAAAGAAATAAATTATTTTATTTTAAAATGCAATTGTTTATAACAAATACTACAAATAAAAAAGAATATAATAATAATACGATTTTATTATATGATAATTCGTATGTATATTCATTCGCACACAATCGAATTGACACATACAATTGCAGTTAGCTTGCTTGCTTGCTTGCATTACCGATTTCATTTGAGTAATAAATATTGTTTTATTACAGATGAAATGAATAGTATTACATTTTACAATAAAAAAAAAACGTAATAGTTGCATTCAACCGTGAATATTATTATTACATACACAGACATGTTGTGATATTTTATAAATGTTGGTAGAATAGTTTAGGAGAAGAAACCGAAAAATATTTCTATTTTATTGTGAATTACTTTGTGGATACATTCAATTTAATGTTTTATCTATTTTTAATAATTTTAAAGATTTAAATTTTAAAACTAAACTTTTCGAATCTGACTATTTTCGATCAGATTTCTGAACAAAGATCACATATTTTTTGATAAACTTTGTAGTTAGAACGTTTTCGTCATTGTATTGATAATCGCTCATACACTCTCAAAATTTCCACCAATGTGTTGACGTTATCCATACACTATCAATTTACCGTCAACACGTTGATAGGAAAACTGACAAGATATCTCTCATAAAAAGATTACCAACATATTAGCTGATAAAAGAGCTTATATTTAGTTTTCAGTGTAAAGTATATATGAATGATTAATATACAAACAAATTTTTGAGTGGATATTATGAATTGATGTTATTATGAATAAAGTGCATAGCGATTTCTGAAACAATACGTATAGCTATTGAAATTGTCTGATACTATAGACTACGTAATTTAAATATAATAGAAACATTATTTGAGTATTTTTTGAATAATTCTCTAAAAAATTATCATTTATGTACAAAAATTGTATGCAATAGTTGATTAATAATATAATTTATATTGAATTTAAAACCTGCAAACATATTATATTTTTGTTTGATCTTCAAAATGATTAATAAAATATTCTTAGATACCAATTAAGTCGAAATTTTTATGAACTAAAATATTTTTTGAAAAAGTTGGATCAAGGGTCCATTGGAACTAATCGATTTTGTTCATTCACGCATTCACTCGCTTTATATGATTAGAATACGTCACCAAAATTTTATCTGGCTTTCTCTTTTTGTTTTTGAGTAATCGTGATGACGCACAGACAGTCGGAAATGGACTAATTAGGTGGTTCTATGACAAACCTATATCAAAATTTTGATAGCGTTACAAACTATAGACTAAAATTAATATACTCTGACATATTTTATAAGTCGAATATAAAAATATACTAATGTGTTTACATTTAACGAATAAAATGTTTTTTTACATGCTTTTAAAAGTATGATGTTTTATAACACATAGAATAGGTATGGGTTTGCTCCTTGTCTATACGATAATATAATATCTACAAAAATGTTTGTAGCCAGTTGAAAAAGTGGTAGTTTATCCTCATGACACTGTTTCACGGTTCATTGGTGTAAAAAACCAAGAGAATCAGCACATATTCTTTCTTCTTTCTTAACATTATTTATTTTTTATTATATATAAAACACACGGAACAAACACTATATCCTCAATTTGAACGTATCCATATAGTTTAAGTTCACTCGTTCAACAGATTCCAATTATATTACTATCTAAAACGTATATAGGAAATTTTTTGTAACAGTGTTCCGTTACAAAATCACACATTGCAAATGTTTTATTCGAAAAATCAATCGTTTCAAGTGAAGAAATTATATTTCCTTTTTGTAAAGATCAATCGTAGAGTTTATTCTAATTCTGTTTTAGCACAATTTTTGTAATTTTTGTTTTATATTGTCAAAATTATATTAACTTAATAATATTCTGAAAACAAAAGAAAATTTGGTTGAAATAATTTTGAAAATCATAAATACGTCATCTACTTTGAGTATCCAATTGTTTAATGTAGGTATTATTATTCAATTTTGTGTAATATTGGTTGTATAATTCATAAAATACAATTTATAACGTTTTGTGTTAATTATATGGCAAATATTATGCGGAAAAAGTTATATAATACATTTGATATGAAAAATATCTATCGCACACAAAATCTATCGCCAAAAATTGATTTTACTAGAAGCTCTGGGTATCAATAAATTATGTAAAAACCAAACTTTTACAATATTAGATTAGATAATAGACCTTAATAACTTCCCTTGATTAAATTTGAATAATCCTACCCACTTTCCCTTTATATTTTCAAAATAAACGAATAATTATTCATTACTTGATAATGACAAGTGGATGAAGAATAAAACATTCAAGTTCATTAAAATTGCTTCAAATAAGCCAAATAAATTTTTAAAGAATATATATTTATTTTATAATTGACTGAAATATTTCGATAGAATGTTTCAAATAATTTGTATGGTTCGAGCCATTGATTGTACACATCTTATTACCACTCAATCGATTTTTGCCTAGATAATAAACGCCTTTTAAAAGACTTATAGTAAAAATTATAAATGTTTTATTACACTTTATCATTTATTAATATTTCATGCAAGTTATCATAATTACAGACTATGTTTGATAAAACAAATTACTTTAAAAAGTAGTGCGAATGAATCGTACGACCAGTTAAGTTAATCGTCCCCATTACTCAATATATATTTTTAATTCAATAAAACATATTTTTGGTCTATTTATTTTAAATAAAAAATAACTGTGAATTATTTTTAATGACACTACAGTTTTTTTAAAGTTTGATTTATTTTTGTTTCAGGTATGAATGTATTTTGGATTTAATTGGCGTATCATTTGCTGTAAGTCATTAACAAAAACTTGATTTGGTTTAATTGATTATAATTGTTCGTGCTGAATCAATGATTTCTGAACCGTATACAATTGATGTTCGGAATTTAACACAGGAACGAAGTATTACATACTTGATCATTAATCATGAGACTAGTTGGACCCTTGCGAATATTTCGCACATTTCCTGAATTCTTACCATTATATCACACTCTGTGTTTTCTAAATCTTATTTCTACTTAAAAAAACGAGTACGCTGATAAACATGTTACGGGTGTTAACTATCACAACTGAATTGATTTATATAAAAATATATTACAATTTCATTTGTTTCTTTATTATATCAAATTCTCCAACGCTTTGGATACGAGTGAGATTATTTTAAATACGCTTCAAAAAATTAATTTTTAATGGCATAATTTCATTTCTTCTATTATTTTGACGTCACAAATTATGGATGGTGAATTAAGATACTTTTTTTCAAATTAAATTTTTTTTTTGATATACTAATATTCAATGAATTTTAAATTATTAGTAAAAACCGCAGATCTTCATTTATTAACTATACTCGTTAAAAATTTAGAAAATTTCAAAATATTAAGAACATAACATTCGAAAAGTCTATTTTTGTTTTTTTAACCTCGACTAGAATATATTTTAACTTAAACTTTTTTGTAAGGAAGTATTCTATGTATGAAAAGGCATAAAAATAGTGCAAGTAACAAGATTATTAAAAATACCGTCGAAAAAACACAATCTAGAATCAACAACACTTTAAAATGTTTTTAAAAACTCATCAAATTTGCAACCTATACCTACCTGCACATCAAAAAGCACAAAATAATAAAAATAAATTTGTGATAATTTATTTAACTTCAAAGAAAAAGTGTATCCATATAAAAAATTCATAGCTTAATATTTATATACGTTCTACAGCCTCTATGAATATAGGTATTTAGGTTCGTAGTAGATATAGGCCCTTGTTATATATTTTGACGTATCACATCTATTATTTTAAGGGTATCTTGAAGTTCATATGATAGATGTCTAGAAACAAAAATTATAGCATATAGTATAATAAACAAAAGTTGTAAATGACTTTAACAAGAGTTTGTTGTTACATTTTTAAGCGTTATTTAGATTAATAAATTACCCAATTTTTCTTAATTATTGTGGATAAAAGTCAGAACTGAATACCAATACAATTACACGCTAATTAAGTATTTTTGGCTTACGATGTTTGCGATTTCTAGTATCTTAATTTTTAATCACTGGATACATAAAACTCCTTCTACTTTGAAAAACAATTGATGGTAAAATTACACACTAGTATTTCGTGTGAATTTTTTTTATTATGTTGACCTGTCGTTTCTTGCAAAGCAGTTCTAAAAATTCGATGAGAACAGAAAAGACATAAAAATTTGAAAATATATAATTTCCTAAAAACTACTGAGAAATATTTTCACAGACATTTTTATTAAAATAGTAAATATTTATTTGTATTCTGATCTGCGATTGCTGTTAAAAACCATTAAAAATAAAAATTTGCATGTGTATTTGTAGTTAAAAATATAGGAGGCTGATAGTGTATCACTATCTCTTTTGGAACCACGGTTTACAAAAAATAACATAAGATGGCATAGACTTGGTAGCGTATAAACTAACATAGAATACAAACAAGTTTCATCCATCAAAAAAAAAAAAAAAATATTCAAAATTCGTAAATTAGATTATCAGATTATACTGGAAATCTTAATCTGTCAGACCTATTTAATTCAGAAATTCTTTTGCAAAAAAGCTCATTAATTTTTTTATTTGTTAATAGAATGGCTTATATAAGCTAGAATGTACTATAGGATAATAGCCCAGGATTTTTTTAAATAATCCTTAAAAAATAAAAAAGTACTTCATACACTAAAAATAGATTCTGACAACGTTAAATGTATTTTAATGTAAGTAATTAAAAGTAGTAGTCACGAGAATTCTAGTTTTTGAAATTAAATCAAATCTGACCAATATTCATTTCTTAATCGTAATTAACCGCTTGAATTTTAAAATCAGACCAAATATGGCCAGACAGGCCAGAATTTAAATTTTAATTCAAATAACTTTCGATACATATTTACAATGAACTCCAAATGTAATCTTCATTTGTTTCATTTTACGTTCAAACAAAATAAAATGTAATTTGTGAAATAGATTATACCAAAATTTACTCGAAATTTTTCGTTTCCAATAGTCTTTTATTGTTAAATAAAATAATAAACTCCATAAAAATATTAATTTATTATTTATTTTTTGGTGGATATTTATGAATTATGTATGGATACTTTGATAAAAAATAAAAAATAAATGACATTTTTTATTTTATTTTACGTTTTTTTTTATAAAAATGTATAATTCGATAAACAAAAAAAAAAAAAAAAATTACAACGAAGTTGACTGTTAAAATGTATTTCCAGTCCAATCGTCCCTGTGTTTGCGTTTCATAAACGAAGGTTATTCACCTCTCATCATGATGTATCGCCAACGTACACATGTTGATAGTTTTGAAAATATTTCGATATTATCTCAAAAATGTATTGATGTTTTAGAATAAATTTATATAGATAAATATGAGGATAAAATTTGAGGATAAAACTTTGTTTAATTTTAGAAATTTTTGACGAATAATTTCTTAAAGTATTTAAAAATACGCTGAACTTCTAGTCATTTATTCGTATTTCGACAACATTAGCCGTGTCTCGACTTCATCAGTGTGAATTAGCAAAACGTAATTACTCTCGTAACTTATGCCTCCATATTATTCCAGAGTGACATGCTTTATATCGCATTTTTTCAAAAATGATAATGAAATTCTATTTTAATATTTTAATGTGCAGTGAGATTGGTTGACTGCGCTTTATTATTAAATAATATGACGCATGTTAAAGTTTTAATAAATTTTTTATAAAAAATATTTATTACAATTTTTTTTTTACAAAACAATTAAAACTTTGAAAAACGAAATTGAAAATATTTAACATATAAAAAAATTTATATAAATTAAAAGCAGTAATAGTCCCGGTGCCAATAAGCAAATCATATCATTTATAAATACCTAAGGACCTTATAAATACCTTAATAACTAAGTGTTATGAGTGTTTTGTTTCTTTTCGGCACATAAGTTTTTGGATTATGACCACAAGCTACAAATTCATGGGCATTGATTATTTTTATTATAGTTTGAACATGCAAAATGGTTTTGCAATGAAATTGTTATTGAATGGTTTTGCAATACAATTTTGGGGAATATCAACAGTTTTACTTGCTTTGAAAAATAAAATGAACCACTTGCCAAAGTTTTCATAGAGGAAAAAGTTATAACACCAATCATAGTTAAGGCAAAAAAGGTATATTTTTGATTTTTTTTTTTTTGACGTTACAGTTTAAATCTATTTATTAAAAATAATAATGGAGCATAAAAATATAACATTCGAAGAATATTGTGGACAAATTTCATGAAAAACTATTAAAAATTATAGAAATGGCCAGCAATTATTCAGAAGCATCGGGGAATAGTAGAATTGTAGTGCCCCTCATAACTCCGTGTTGGATCATCTGAAATAAAAAAATCATAGTTCTTTCGTTAGATATTCGATTTCCTCTGGTAACACGAGAGTTTTTCGAAAGTTAAGTAATTCACTTTTTGGGAACACTTTTTAAAAAAAAACACGATTTTTGTGAAATAAATCGGCTTATTTGTTATTGTAAAATAAAAATATTAATAAATTTGAAGAAAAACTTTCAGACTTTTCCTCGTAAATTGTATACAGAAATAGTGTGCAAAATTTCAAAAGAAGTGGAAAAACGGTTTTAAGTTTGATTGGGGATAAACGGAAACGTCCTTAAATGAATCATTGATGCCAGGTACATTAAGAAAGTAACACGCATCCCTGATGTCTAAAGCATCTCTTTGACGAATCCTGTCTTCTTAAGAGTATTTTTCGGCTTCCCGTACAGCTCGGCTTATACGAGAGCTAAAATGCGAACGAACGCTCAAACTACTGATCACTGATACTTTATAAAATTCAAATAAAATTTGTTCCTCGAAAAGTATTCTGAATGATATTTTAGAAGAATACGAAAAATACAGAAAATGTAAACCGTGTTCACAACTATACACTATATGAAATAAACATTTGTTTGTTCATAGAATTACACCTAGCTGCCTATTCACGATTCTATAAAACGCTTTTTGTGGAAATAGGATTTTATATTATTCATATATCAAAAAGCTCACAATATGTGAACAAAAAACAAAAACAATGATTTTATACGTTGCCATAGGTTATTGTTTTGTAAAAACTGTATATTTATTTGAAAAAAAAAAGGGACTTTGCCATTACATTATGTGGCTGAAGTGACAAACACATCATTCTATTGTATAACTAGAAATTGGTTAGCTTTTTTATGATACGTATATCATATTTTTTTGGTAGTATTTTGGAAACCGATATACTTCCATACACTTAAAAATTTGTTGTGGACATTATATGAATCCTTTTCACTTTTATAAACAAACAAATATTAAAATAGATTTTCCTGCTGAAATGTGTTGTCATATGAATAGAAAATTATTAATATTCAATATTTTACTGTTCATAGTTTTTAATGTGATGATTCAGCATTTCAATATTTCCTTCCTCGTTTACAAGGAAGACAATAATAACTCCCGAAATTAACGATTTATTATAAGGTTGTAAAATTTAAAAGATCGAAATGATGCTGAAATTAGAAAATTCGGGAGATTATCTTCAAATACAAGTCGATATTTCCCAATTTTTTGAAATTACTTCAACTATAGAACGTTCTTGGAATTTAACCCTTTTTGACACTTGCAAACATTTAATCTTTTTTTCTTATTTGTTTTTTACGATGTCATCTATGTCGCAGTTACAATGTTAATTATGACACAATTATTATCAAATTTACGTTAACAGTGGTCCCAAAATTGATGGATTTGCATTGTGATGTTATGTGAAAATTGAGTTCTTGAGTTACATGAATACATGATATCACCGAAAAAAGAATATAGCATCTGAGATTGCTAACCCAATATAACCCAAAGCATCTGAGATTGGATACAAAATGCTACAATCCCTTTTTAAAAAATATAAACATATTTTATGTATAATAAATTTGCGAAACAATATTTTCCAATTAAATTCATTCTTTCTCATAAATAGCCCCTAATTAATCTTTAATTACCTAATTGTGAAAAAAAATTATTTCTTGCTCTAACGGAAAAAATTTATGTTTAACAAAATTGGCGAAACATCTGTTTATTTTTAATCAAAATTTATTTTTTCGCAAATTTGTTAATTTCCTCCGTTATTGTTAGACCGACAAAATGTTTAACAATTAATTGACGATTATATATGAGCCTATATCGAGTTTAATCGCAAAAAGTTATTTCGTAAAGTTGACATGTATGAGTATTTGTAGTAATTTTTCAAAATAATCTAGATATAGAGTATAAACATGACTAATTTATATCCAATTAGTGTATTTATAAGAGCGGAATTTATCTATTAACATTCGTAAATATCTCATCTATTTTACCGATATATATGATATGTAACTAGTGTGAATGTTTAGGTATATATTTGACCGAAGGAGTGTAGGTCTGTGGTTTAACTAGGCGATTTTGCATTGTGTTTGTTTGCATCTATCTATGTTTGTTTCGCTGCAACTTTCGAACGCCTTGTTAGACTTTGACAAAATCGATCACACTAAAGAAATACACTGTATACATTTTCATTTTCTCAATCAATCTCTTATAGAATTGTTATAAAAAGATATTAATAAAAATTTATTTTACGGTTGAAAGTGTGATTTCGCACCACTAAGCTACTTTTGCCATCTACTATGCCATCTTTTTTAATAATTAATTTTCTTTTTATTTATTAGATTTGTTTACGTAATTTTGAATTTTTTGTAAGATCATGTTTTGGGTCTTCTAAATTTTGTAAAAAAGTACTGAAGTCTTAATTTTATACATTTTATTTACTTCTGAGTGAGGTCTACAGTTCACAGAAGTACTAGAGTTATATTTGAAAATCATTTCAACATTGCAAATTAAATCCATTTACCTATCCAGGTATATCAGATTCAATATACATACATTTCAATTTCTATAATAACAACATTTGTATAATATAAATCAAAAATTGTTATAAATGTTATAATTTTGAAACTGTAATAATACTGATTGCTTTTCAATTTTATGCAATAGACCAGTTTGAAAATGGTTTTATTTATAAAAACAAAACAAATAATAATATGCTTTGGATAAAACTTGTTGGTAATCGATTTAAAATTAAGAATATAATGACGATGAAAAGTCTAATTAATATTAAAATAAAATTTTGACAATAATATAATCCGTTTCCACATGTTCGTCTATCTGTCTATCCATCATCATAATAAATCAAAAACGAAAAGAGATAGCGAGTTGAAACTATAGTGACCTATTTTTGACATAAGAAGTAAGTTTACTGGGTGTAATGGTTTCATGAACCAACTTTTAAACTATGAAAGATAGAAGAACAATTTAAAAACAAAAAATGTTTGTTTTTTGAAAATAAAAATCCTTTGTTTGAAAGATAGTTTCTTTCATATTGGATTTGCCACAATTTCAGCTACATAAATGCATATATTTTCAATACATGTTATTATTTTATATGTATTTATTACTGAACATTATTATTATTCACATTAATACTGAACCATATGTCGAATATCTAAACAATATATACTGTTAGTTGTTATTTTCTCTTTTTTGGTATTTTATTTTGTGTAAAAATAAAGTAGTCGATTAACATAGTATACAACTTTTTCAAATTGATTTGGGATTTAGTCTATATTCTGTACATTAGAGGCAAACGATTTATTATCTAGAAAAATCAAACTTACCTTTAAATTACATTTAGATATTTGTAATAATAACCTTATGTACCATTAGCTCCGCTTACTAGACGATTATTTGTATATGTTATTTTGCTGCTATTTAATTCTTTTTGCAAACTTTTGATTGGTGCATGTTATCATTCCCAAAGGCATTGGACTAAAATTAAAATAGTTAATAAAAAATAAAATATTATTTAGTTAGTATATATGATATAATTTTTTTACCATTTTAAATTTTGATTACAGAGACCCAACTAACTTCCACATCTGTCATGTTTTTACTGTTCTCACCGTCATAATTATACTGGTTTTAGTTAAAATAAATATTTATAAAATGAACATGTTTTCACATATATTTAATTTGCACAGTGTGTCTCAAACATTTAATACTCAAGTGTCTCAAACTTTGCACTTACTTATTTTTATACGTCGAGTTTTGTCCTTTGCAGGCTTACCACCATTACGAAATATTAAAATCTTTGATTTGCTCAGATTTCATTTCAGATTCCTAACATCACAGTCTAGTGAAAGTGAATTAATTACGTTATGTAGTGTCAATCTGTCAGTGGGTAACAAAATCGAATCTTCGACATATGCCAAGACCTTCATTGAGATCCCGAATGCCGTCTATTGAAATCTCCACTCCCTTCATTTTACTTGCTATATAATTTATAAATAGAAGCAGTTTCCATAGACAACATTTCTTAAGCCACATACACGTCTCGAAATGCTCCATAACTCCCTGCTCACACCACTATACAGACGTGGTTTCTGTATGAATATTTTTCACTAGTCTGATTATTATT
Source organism: Chrysopa pallens (assembly GCA_020423425.1). NCBI lineage: Eukaryota > Metazoa > Arthropoda > Insecta > Neuroptera > Chrysopidae > Chrysopa > Chrysopa pallens. The sequence goes on along the minus strand of CM035593.1, from coordinate 25,625,248 downwards.
GTGGAAACTCCGTGTAGCTGAAAAAACAGCAAATACTGACGAAAATTCAACAAAGAAACAAAATTTTTTCTGTTGTGAAATATGAGAAAAGTTAAACTTCAAGCGAGACATATTGTACATATTTATTGATGAGCAACATATTTCGATAATTAGCAAAATATACATATGAATATAGATATATGTATGTTTACATTTCATATAAAAAACCAATCAATTTGAAAATATAATTAATTTCATTTACTATCCAAGCCCTAAATTATTATATTCTATATTTAAAATTTATTAATTAACTGTACGTAATAAGTAAATCTCTACCAAAAATGTGAACATTTAAAATAATAAATGTAATAAAAGGCTATTGATTATTACGAATTAATTTTCAAGTTACGCTATACGATCAAAATTAATTGAATCACCAAAACGTTTCTTAAGGGAAATTATTTCGAACAAGCTGCTTATTGAAAGTTTTAGATAGATAAATTAAATTAATTCTGATAAACAACTCAACACAACATAACAACCGAGTATTTAATGTTTTTAATAAGGTAAACAAATGAAAATAGGTAAAAGTGACGCATTGTTTTATTTTACAAGTATACATTGTCGAAAACAATTAAAAATAATAAAGACAGGACATAAGAAAAGAATAGGGAGGTATGCACGAAGAGATGTTTAAGAATTTTCAAGAGAAATTATCTACAAATTCGTACGTACGCAAACAACGGAGCCCTGAGTTTTATAAAAGTATTGTACGCGCACTTGAATTGGATAAAAAAAAAGTATTTAATGCGTTTATAATCGTTTTCGTTTCAAATAAATACATGTAAAAGAAATCAATTGACTAATTCATTTTTTTTATATCCGCCAGCAATTTTTATCATTATTAAAAAAAAAAAAGAAGCTATAAAAGCGATCATATTTCGAAGTCAATTTGTATCACAATTATTAATGTATAAAACCTAAAGAGCTTTGAACATTAAGTATTAAAACTAAAAACATAAGTATTTTACTGCTATATTTAAATAAAAGAAAGTTAGAAGTAAAACAGTTAATTATATAAATACCATGTTTATGCTTGCAATATATATTATATTATCAATTTCTTACCAGCGTCAGTTTAGGTTTTAAACATTTTCAGCGGGAATTTTTTCTTTTACCTTCTCTTACAATATTGAGCCTATACATTAAACAGCATTCTTATACCCGACAGATACAGAATATATGAAGGTATTTTAAATTTCGTAAAGTTAGTAAGAGTAGTAAATATTGAAAACACTTAAAATTTTTAGGGTACGCATTCATAATATCACCAAATCAATCCATTTTCGTCTGACTATCCGCTTGACCGTAATTATATTGAATGAATTCAATACCCAACTCTTTAACCATATGATACCAAAAAAAAATATTTTTGTTTTTTTAAATCTAACAACTTTTATTTGAAAGATTTTTCGAAATAAAATCGAATTCAGATAATTAATACAAACATGAGCATAATACATAAAACAAAATTTTTCATAGCTGTATGGACTATGCATTTCATGTTCAAAAATGTATACCCAATATATCGGATATATAAACAATTAACACTTTTGGCTGCCATATTCACTTGTTTTATTGTAATTTGTTAAGATATTTAATCACATTTTATGCATGTTTTATTTTACACGTCAAGTTTTAATTAAGTTCTGTTGATAAGAAAATGCTACCGGAATTGTAGAGCTGACTAAAATTAGAAAGGATATTTCATAGTCACTTATAATAGATGTCCAGATTTCGGATTAATAACACTTGTTTACTGTTGTATGATGGTATTAAATGGCGAATTTTCATTGTTTACGGACCCATGATAACTGAAATGTTTAATGATATAAGTAATTTAATATGTTTTATAATGATTTATTGATGTATAACAATGTACTTGCTATCTTAGAGGGGATATCTTTATATATGTTATATATAAAAGCTTTATTCTTACATGATAAATTGACTTTAATTTTATTTTCACACTTGTTCATTTATTATTTAAGAAAGTTTGTACAAAAAGGAATTTTGTTAGAAAATGACCATTTAACTTATTAATAAATAGTTAGTCGAATAAAGTAAATTTATAAAGTTTTTAACATCAACTCATGTTTTACATTTTATTCTTTATTTTTAGCCTATATAAGTTATTATTCAGAAAATGGAATTAATTCGAGCTTAGTTTTTTATAGAACTTGGCATACAATTTTTTTGTAAAAATTCTTAAATTTTTTGGAAAAAAAACAGGGTTTTTACAGCAGACCATTATCATAAAAATCAGAATTTGATTAAAATCTTACCACAAGTTTTTACAAGTGACTCGAGCTCTTCAATGAGTAAAATTTTTTGTGAATTGGATTTAATGGATCTATGAGTAAAATTTGATAATTCAAAAGTTTCACATGTAACTTTTTTCCGTAAAATTTTCCACATTTTAAGTTCAAATTTAGATAATAATTACAATATCTACATATCATGAGTATATATGTATTTATAACTAGATATTTATTTTAAGAATGCTAATGAGTAAAATTAGTTCCAACATTGATGCCCAATCATATATCGAGTATCTAACAATAAACACTGTTGGTTGTTATCTTCACTTGAAAAAATCGAGAAAATTGGAATAAAAATTTTGCTCCCGATTTGGATAAAATATACGTTCTAAGATAGTTTTGACCCGTAAATTTTAAAAATAATATCTATTTAACGATCGGATGCGTAGTTTTTGAGATATCGCTAGAAATCCGATCCAGAGTCCGATTTATCGGATGTGTTACACGAAATATTTTGATCGTAAAATAAATATTATTTTTAAATTTCTTAGGTCTCAATTAAACTAGAAAACCCATAAACAACGAACGCAAAATTTTGAACTTTTTCGTCAGTTTTGGTTTACAATCACAAAAATTTCAGAAAATTTAAAAACAAAACGACAAATCACTTTATTGATATAATTCATCATTTAAAATATAATTAGGACTAAAAAATACTATATAAATTTCATTAATTTGAACACAAATTTTAAGTTCATATATTTCTCGCATATTCACTTTTCAATTTTCATAAAGTAGTTACAAGGTACACGGTTTTTTACAACTTTTATGCCCGCCCCCGGCAAACGCTAACGAATGAAACTGACTGCAGAAAGCAGGTTATTTTTTTCCATCATTAATGGGTTCTTATACCAGAAAAGGAGGCTTTTGAAGTTGCTTGCATATTTTTGTCGTTCTCGTCTTCGTCCATCAGAATCATATTTTAATCTATGGGCTTAAATGGTTGGCATGTTTTGAAATAAAATTTTTCACTCATTTATTATCTCTGTTCGCTTATTTGATATGTAAGGGGATTTAAATTATATTTCTGTTTATTGTTACCAAATAATAAATAAAAATTCAATTTTATTTTTATTCAATTAATATTAATTTATATAAAAAAATAAAATAAACTAAATATGCCCGTCCATGTATGTATTATTTTACGTACATATATGAATAAAATATAGTAATTAATGTATACGAAATTATTATTTTAATAAATTCACATGTTGTCAACGTATGCTAACAATAACGAACAACAAACAACTCTCACGTTTTTTTCTATTTAATTACCTAAAAAATATTACCAAAATTAAATTTACATGTATGTGCATATAAACACGGTCATGTCTGTCTGTTTGCATTAATTTATTTTGTATAAAACTAACCATAGAATAATAGAGCTTTGCAGTATGTTTTATTTTTTGGAAATTAAATGTTTCTGGGACAATATTGAAAATTCAAGAAAAATTTTATAAATGTACTAGACAACTTTAGCGCGGCTTTTCATGAGCCCTATTAGTATTCAAAGTGTTAAATAGCTTTGGTTAGACCTTCATCAAGTGACTTTAGAAAAAAACATTAAATAAAACGTATCCTCAATAATTAAAAACAAATGTTAGGCTGTGTTCTCACGCGCAACATTAATTCGTAACGTAACACTGTATCGTTAATCTATACTGTTACATATTTCGAGTCCAAGGATTTGCAGGTGTTACGATGTTACTATATTCCATCTGTTTACCAAGTAGTAATTTAACTTCAGTTTAAATTTGTTTATTATGATCAATGTCAATAAATTGTATTGTATTTTGTTCGTTCCACTCCATATCGAAATATTTAAAAACAATCTTGTCTTTGAAAATTATTGAGTTCACACTATTCGCAAACCCGCCTTGACATCTGTTAATGCGATTCAAATCTACCGACGATTCACGATGTATCAGCTTTCGTCGCGTATCAGCATTTGTTACACGGCGATGTTATGCGTTCACGTCCACACAAAGGTTGCTGTTATGCGTCAAAGTTGTGTTACGGTGTTATGTTACCCGCTAAACAAATCAATTCATTAACTTGATTTACTAATTCTGTTTTAAATAACAATGCACAATAATAAATATTAAATAAACTAAACATTTTCACCCTTAAAAATTGTGTAAACAGTAATTGATAATCGAATATCAAATAGCAAAACTTTGTTAGAAGTTAGAAGTAGTGATTTATTACGAAGCGTGAAAAAATGACATTTTTGTGGAAATTTAATAAAAAAATTGTGTAGAACATTTTAATAATAAATATTTCAAACAAAAGTTTATTTCAAAAAAATAAACATTTTTGCTACTTGAATTTTTGTCTTTCTCTTTTGCAGTTTAAAAGCTGGGTCAAGGATCCATTGGACCCAATGAACCGTTTTGGCTCATTCACGAACATAAACTTATTTTTTCATGTTTAAAATACATCATCGAAATTTCAGCTCGCTATCTCTATATGTTTTTCAGTTATCGTAATGACTGCCGGCCGAAAAATCGGAAATGAACTTATAAGGTTAATTTTAAGTAGCGTTACAAACATTAGACTAAAATTAATATACTCTGACATATTATATATTGCCGAGTATAAAAATGCAGTTTTGTGTCGATATTCTACTTGGTTTACATAATCGTTATTATTTTACTGCACATAATTAAATTCTCTTAATACTTCAATCAGTTTTATAACTTTATTCCAATGTGGTTTTTTATGACTTATTTGATGCACATCCCCAGGCATGATTCTGAATTTATTTTCTGTCTATCTGTCCATAATATATGCTTTGCGTATTCAATAATACGAGACCACATCATAATAATAAAATAATGCCTCATTGAATAATACCCAATGTCCACTATACATACACATTATTAAATGTTGATATGATTTGATTTGTACAAATTTCTCCACATCCACATAGGTGTACGGTCTACGATAGTAACTATTATAATAACGTCATTGCAAACTAAAATCAAATTGCACCTTTAATATACGTCTCTTGTTTTATCATACTTCTTTATGATATTAACTATCTTTATCTATCATTATTCTGCATTTGTAGTATAAATATAGTATATATATATATAGATTCATTTCATCATACCGATTGGGTCTTGTTACGTTCGTTTATCGTTATCAAGGGAATTGAATTCTCGGACCGTTTTATATATTGGTACATATATAGAATAAAATATAGACCGACCAACAGCTCTAAAACCTATGCTTCATACCAATAGTTATTTATTTATTCATTATTTGTTCTACACATTTTCATTACGATATAGGAAATTCGTTCCATACAATTGCATATTGGTCATGTAATAAGAATCAACATAGAACGGAAATTATTTTGAATGATTTTATTTCTTGGACCTATGTGTGTTGATCCTAAACCAATTGTAAATTCCTGACTACAAAAATATAATGTAAATAGAAAAATGTCTTACAAATAGCATTAATATTTTTATACACAACATATATATTGTATGTCAGAGTACATTATTTTTAGTTTATAACGCTAAAAAATATTGACGTTGAAAAATATAAAAATATATATGTGTTCAAAAAATTACCTAATTAGTCCATTACGACTATCCGTCTGTACGGCATCGATATCCAGAAGGAAAAGAGATAGCAAGTCGAAATTTTGGTGAAGTATTTCAGACATAAAGACAGTTCAAGAATTGCTTCATTGGGTCCAGAACCTATTTTTTTATCCATAAAAGATAGAATTTTAAAGATTAATAATGTTTGTTTTTTTAGAACAGACAACTTTTTTTGCGATTGACTTACAAAACGAAAATCATTAATTGAAGGTATAACAATTATATTTAGAAAAAAATTATGCCAAGCAGTATTCATTTTATTATAAAACAGAAAAAAGTAAGCTACTTTTGATTGTTTTTGATCTTTTTCTCGTGACGTAAAAGATATCAAATCTTAGAAAATTAATGGAAGAAACTCAGTGAATCCCAACTTTTATCAATTGCAGTTATCGTAATTTATATTGGATAGTCTCTCAATTAAATGAAGACGTCATCACCTTTGAGAACGTCCTTAAATATTGTTATGGATTATTGAGTATTTTTATGATTTACTGTGAAATCTTTAGCCCAAATTAAATACGATTTCGGGACGTAGACACTATTTTTATTACGTTTGTGTCTAATTTTCAATGCAATAATGCATTTTCAAACCGATTTATATATGCGTTATTTTTATAAAGTGGTTTTTAATATGTAGATAAAAATATCACTATCGAATGTGTAGATATCGATATTTTCTAATAACGCTTAAATAATGAGATCTCGGAGCCGTTTCAAGCTCATAGAAATTAGTTATCGACTTGTAACGTATGTATATTTTATTGTTTCATTATTACATCGTAATTACACTAGAAACAGTACAATATTTCAAACAGCAGTCAAAACTATATGGATTTTGTATGTGATTACTATATGGTTTAAAAATATGTGTCCTGCATTATGAATAATGAATAATTACAATTTTCTCGTAATTACAGTTTTTATTCCATACTAAATTAAATTTAAGACAGATTCACTCCTTGTTAATGTATTTACACAAAATAGCAAGTCATTTAATATAGTACTCAAATTGAACGAACGAGGAGCTGAGGTCTATGTTTTATCTAGAAGATTTTGATTTTCCATTATTCATATTTGTCTATCTATGTATGTTTATTTCGCTTTAACGTTCGAATTCATTATCAATTTCTGACACACTTAAGATATTTACTGTCAGGAAATTTCACTCTGTCTTCCATACGGGGTAAATCTAGAAAATTAACTTACTTCTCTCCACATTCTAAAAGGAATTTTTGAAATATGCACATCGAATTGAGATAATAAGGAAAATAAGATAATTCTCCATTTAAGCTAGGAGAATTTGGCTTTTTTCAATCAATATGAAATGATCCCGGAAAGTAATTTTGAAGTTAAAAAAACTCGATGAAACGAAGAATCTACAATAAAAAAAGACAACCACATACAAATATAGGATGTAACGTAAGAGAGAAGGAGCAGTATCTTTAAGTTTAACGTGCTAGAGAATGAGATAGAAAGCATTATACAGTGTTTATTACAGGGTTAGTATTTGTGTGTGCGCCTGTGTAAAGGCATCATGATGTGCACACATATTTTTAAAGGCATATATATATATATATATATATATATATATATATATATATATATATATATATATATATATATATATATATATATATATATATATATATATATATATATATATATATATATATATATATATATATATATATATATATATTTTAAATATACTGAAAAAAAAAAATTAATTCGAAATTTGGACATAGAATCGAGCCCCGAATGCTCATTACAAAATTTATTTCCTCTGCCCAATTGGCAATTTCTCCTTTAAGTATTAAAATAGTATAAATTATAGAAAGTTGAAACGAAAATTTTCGAACGGAATTTTCTCCGAAACGATTGAGTGTTCATGTTATTATTGAAAGGGGAGATAATCATATAGAGGTACAATAATTAAACTCAATCTTCTCTCATAATAAAAATTCCAAGGTTGTGGCCTTCCCTTGCTAGTACCACTATCATCAGAAATTAACACTACAATTTTCCTACTCTTCTTTATCTTGAAGTTCCACTTGAGACGCGTGTAAACTATACACATGATTTTTTCTGTGTACCCATCTTTTAGACAATGGGCAAAAACCTGAAATAATATGGTCAGTAGAAATAGGGAAAATTTATGTTTTTTTTTTCTCACCCACTCTATTTCTAGGCAATATACAGTTTGTAGTTAACTACGGAGTGTGGTCTCCAGTTCATAGAACTACTCGCATGTGTGATATGCATTTGAACATGGGTTGTATAAAATTCTGTTATAATATAATTAGTTAAATGAACGTATGTTGTTGCATTATTATATTATACTGATACTGAAACCAGTTTTATAATTTGTTGTATCATACATACATATTATCGCATAACACCTGCTTTACATTATTAGTATCTATACTAACAACATGCATATGGAGGTTGGTTTTTATACTGTGTTATTATAGTCTTTTTTGTTTTTGATATAAAAAAAAAATATAACATTTTTGAAATTGCTCTCTCATTAAATAATTTTGGTTTATTTATTTTTTATATAACTGCAAAAATACTCATTTGTTTTATACTAAAAATAATGTTTTTAGTAGATTCATAGGAGTACTAATTAAGGCGAAGTTTTCGAAAAGAAAACAATGATAAATATGCAGTTAAAAATAAAGTAATTAAGAAATTTTATGAGTATCTTTATCAAAATTTTAATATTTGCACCGTGTATCCAATTGATTTTCGTTCATTGAAATGGTGTATGACTTAACTTTTAAAAATTATCATAATTTAATTACAAATTCTTTGATCAATCTTACAATTTTCAACTCAATTAAATAAATTTTAATGTCATTTATCGACCGCGCTAATTATTTGTTTTATCATTTCAATTGAACCGTCTTCACTTCTCGAACATGGATCTGACGTCAATACATTTGACGTCAACTGTTATTATCACCATGTTACTATATATTAACCATCGTTTTCAAGAATAAGAAGGAAAATAATCTTAAGTAGGTTACAACTTCTTTGTTTTGAAATCAATTTTTAAGTTTTGTTATGGTATTGAGTTTAGTTTAACATTTTGATGTGAAATATTGCAATTTAGAATCAGTCCGGTACCCTACTAAATAAATATTTATATTTCTAAGAATGAGAATGTTTTATTACAAATTTTAGCTTCCAGGGGCACTTTGAAGGACTACGTATAATTTCGCTATATACGGTACGAAAATATTTTTAAAAAGTTACGAACTTCAGACTAAATTTAATATAGCTACGAATAAAAATTTGATTCATTCAAAAAGTCGGTTATAAAATTGATTTCAATTTTGAACCAAATCATTACAATTATCAGTGTAGAATTTATCCCGCAGTATGTATTATATTTATTAAAATTTAGGGATTTAATGACAAAAACTTCCACAAACTGACGCTTACTTCAATTAAAATAAATTTTGTAGTTATTTGAGAGGATGTTTATGAATAAAAAAAAAAATGTATTTACACGTTTAAATTTCTCAAAATTTACGTTTGTAAACAAAATTTTTCTCTCAGTGTTGAATTGGTATTCATTCGTAATATATTATTATGAGAGCTAGCCACCTGTTTATCACGTACAAATAATTTTATTATCGTATCAAACCTACCTATGTTGATAATAATATTTGTGTATACTCGTATATACTCGGTTATAGTCCTTTGGTTTATACCAATATTGTATAATTGGTATAAACAAACATTATATTCAATTTATTGATTACCAAGTGTTGTCATTATATATGTTATGTTATGTTTATATGCTATGTTTAAATGTGTTATATATTGATATGTTTGTGTATAAATAAATAAATAAACATATATATACACAATTTTAAAAACCACATTCATATATACGTTTACTATATCTATATATTGTGACATATTGGTCATATTGGTGAACCAAATTTTAATTCAAACTTTGTACGAAATGTTTTTATTGTATTATTTGGTTTTTTTTTTTTAATGTTGTTTGTTATTTTACAAATTTTTATATTTAACCTAATTACTAAACTACTATAGCCGTAGCTCGTAAACGTCGCTGGAGAAATTTAAATTTATATTTAATCACTCCACATTGTTTTATTTCGTTGCTTTGATAACTTAATAATATTTTATAAATCAAATGATATGTAAGTCTATAAATGTTGTATGAATAAACATAGGAAATTTATCAAAATTTATTACAAAATTAAATTAATTTTTCATTTGCTATTAAAAATAATTACTTTGGCAATATATTCCTTCATTCTTAAAATTTCAACTCAATAACTACAATTAAATATCATTTTTCGTTTGATATTTGCTATAAAATATGCAAACAAATAATTGAATATTAATTATATTGTCTAAAATATGAAATTTTAGCCACTTATCAATCGATAAAAAAGTCGTTTGCTCGGTACGAATAATAATACATTATAAATTTTTTTATAATGTATGTAATTATTTAAAGTCCATAATCTGTACGTAATATGAATGGCCATTCCATGACAATAATATGGAATGTATGATCTTTTTATAATTTTTGGGATTAATACAGTTAAGTAAGAAAGGTGGGTCTTTCTTTCTTAATCCCAAAAATTTCATTGATAATCTTTCTTTTGTTAATTGTTTACAAAACAATTCAATTGAAAGCTGCTTCGTTTGTTGAGAAAAAATCCTAGTTGCCATCACATACCTATCTGCTATTATTAACGATCACAGATTTCATATTTTCAGTAATCGTTTTTTTACAGTCGATGTTAATTTCTTTTAACTGTTGCGATGAGGAGGAAAAAATTATATCTTAAGATTATTTTAAAACAAAAATTAGTTTAAATTAAATTTTTTTTTATATTAAAATTACTTTTCAAAACTTCAAAGATCCATAAATAAATATATTTTATTAAAAACTTTTTCGATATTGTGACGAATCTTATTTTGGAATTAAATTTAAATTTTATTAATTTACTACAAGAATATCCTTACCCAAATTATAATTCCATGAAATACAGTGAGAATTATTATTCTTAAATAAAATGTTGAAACACATTCAAAAATTTTCTTTAAGACGTTGATAAAATTTTGAAATATTACGTAACAAAAATTAATTGATTGTAATTTTTCATCTGTATATCAAAATTTATTAAATATTGGAATTTATCAAATTTTTCGTACTTTGAAGACACCTTCAATTTGAATAATTTACTAAAAACTTTTAATTTAATGAAATTTTCATCTAATTCCTAACATGAAATAAACCGCATAAGGCTTTGTAAATACGTCAAGATTGTTAAGTTAAAGGGAATATTTTACGCCTCACTTGGTGTAAATATATTCATTTATATCTATCTAATTTAAACTTAAATATCCGCCATATTTTCAAAACCACTATGGTTTAAGTAATTGGTTTTAAAGATAATTTGATATAAAACGCATTTCTTGTCTACCGAGTAACTCATATCGATATATACGAAAACCAACCTTTAGTAACAGTGTTGGAGTAATTAACAAAAATTTCTAAATTTTGTAAATAATCTTTTCCTACTGACCAATTTTACGTCAATGGAAATTTAATCAACAGCAAGATATGTTTAAAAAAAAAACAGTATTAAAATATTTACATCGCAAAATACAAAGTTATGAATTGATCTCATGAACTATTAATTTTTTGAAAAATTTACAAGAATCTTTAATTTCATCGAAAAAGCTCGAATAGGCTTGTTAACCATACATTACCATAAAACATATAAAATGAAAAACAAAAAAATTTTGCTTCTGACCAATTAAAATAGTTTTCTTTATATTAGGTAAAGATACCAATTATTTGACCAGCCAATTTTCGTTCATAAATAAAACGAAAAAACTCATAACAAAAGAAAAACGATTATATATTATGCAATGCATTAAAATAACTAAACTTTAGTATGTTTTATGTATTAAATGTATCTGCTTAAACTGTCCATTAGAGTATAATTAAATATACAGAATACTATTAAATAATTATAAAGTTTTTACTTTTGAAATACTCTGTACCTGTATATACAAACATGTATATTAGAACTATAATTACAAGTAATCATATTTTCCGCTATTATTAAAATGTTTTCTTAAACGTAACAGTTGTTGTTTATTAAATATTTTATTTGAAATATAAACTCACAATAATGTTGTTGTTGTTGTTGTTGTATTCATTCCATTTGTATGTTGATGTTATTATTATGATCATTTCTGATAGAATACTATATGTTTCATTCTGAAAATCGTCATAAAAAATTGTTTTTGAAGTTATACTTCTTTAGGTGCGTTATAAAAAAATGAGAGTACAATTTTAATATGCGCTCGCATCACCGTCACATATATTCACAGGTTGAAGATGTTGTTATGATTTATGTTACACTTTATGTAAGAAAATATATATTTATTTATTTAATATACTTCAAATTTAAACTGAGCTTTATTGACTGTGTTGACTCCTTCTCCAGTGCTTTTATTATTTTATTGTAATTAATTATTTGTATGCAATAAAAACACGCACCCTTTTTTTTATGTATCAAAATTTGAAAGAAATCAAATGAACATGAATATGCCCTCGGAAAACTTGTTTAAGTAAAATCGATTCAAAATAAATGTTGTTTGATGGCTATGTAATATTTTCATCAAGAGTATTGGTAGATAAATGAAGATAAATGGAAATCTTATTAACAATTATAAAAGTGCCTAAGCGACCGAACTCCGTAAGTTTATTTTTATTGGTGACATGTATTTTATAGTTATATTGGGAGCCTCGATTAAAGTAATAACATAAAATAATAAAATAACAAAATAATAATATATAAAAAATAAAAAATAAAATACTATTAAATGTACCGAGACTGGACTCGTTGCATAACTAACCAAAACATTTCCTCAGTGTCACACCATATACTAAATTTATTTACTGAAACTGGCGTTTTTCCAAGGTTTCATCAAGATGAGCCTAAGAAGTAACATACTATGTTTAAAAAAATTGCATCCAAATCGTTAGAGCCGTAGAAAATGGGCGTTGGCAGATGATTTTTATTTCAGGGTGAATAAAATTGATAAAAACTACTTCACGACCAGTTCAAACTTTTTGTGAGTTTAACCATAACCCAACAACAATTTGAGTAATTTCCCTATTCAGGAATTTGTTAATCAGTGATAAAAAGTTCATAGCCACATAGAATTCTTATGGATCATCATTATTATTTCTTATTTAAAATAACATACATACCTTCCCTTTATCCTACCTTCTTAGATACAGTAGGAACAGTCAATGTAGCTTATAATATGTGTAGTGTTATTATACAGCAACTAACGCAACGAAGGAACATTTCCTTTAAACTAACTTACTCATCCTTTAATACAATATAAATTGTTAGATATATAACTAACAATGTTGTTAATTACTTTTATGTTTGGTGCAAATAACAAAGGGAAATATTAAACCATAATATATAATAGTTGAAAACTCGTTGAAATGTTAATGCTACAATAGGGGTGGCCACTGAATATGCTATTTTCCACATCAAAAAGTGAAAGTAGACGCAATATTATTACAATTATTTGTAAACTTGACAAAAATTAAACTTGAAAACGAAGAAGTTATAAGCTCTTAACGATTACCTTCTATAAGGGGAATGGGGGTGGGAGTTATGGTCGAAAGTTCCTTTTTTTTTTTAAATTAATAAAATTACAGTAATCAAAATATATGTATCAACTTTAATATGCTCTTATCGTAGAACAAAACGTTATTTGTATTTGGAAATTTTAAGTTTGCATTTCAAGTTTTGAATACTAAATATAAAAAAAAGGCACTTGATGTCGAACTGATATCTTGTATGCGTTACAGTAAAATATGTTAGTATGTATTATATAGACACATTCAAATTATACAGAAAAAACAACTATAAACATTAAGCTCAGCCCTAAATCATAACAAACAAACGGGTGGAGCGAGAGAAGAGCACGCTTGAAACATGTAACAAGACATACGTGTCAGTAGCATATTGTAAAAGGCGTTAGTCACTTTAATCAGGAAATTATAGTTATAGTATTTGTACTTATTTCAAATTTACGACTCTAAAGAGTTGCATCCATGCAGCTTATTATGGTTTTAATGAAATAAAGTATTTTATGAGTTAATTATTAAATGTGACTTGTTTATAATGTATACCTTTAATTCTTCATTGTAATAATGCTTAGAAATATTAATTAAAAAAAATGTAAGTATCATATCATATAAGAAAAACCAAGCAAGGCTAAGACCAAAACAGTATAATTCAGACCAAGACTGTCCTAGAGTAAGTTTATCCTTTAAAGAATAAGGATCAGTAGACAATGCATGTTGAAGACAATTGTATAAATATAATATTCATTTCCTATTGCAGTTAAGGTATTTAATATTTCATATTTACTAGATGTATAAAGATATTTATATATAGATTTGTTTTGTTTATACGAGTTCTGGATATATTCAAAGAGAATATGGTTGATATTACGTATTACGTTTATTTGAGAAACTTGCAATCATATCAAAAGTTTATTGAATAAGATAGATTAGATCCTTATCATTTATAGAACAAACAATATGTAGATGAAGAAACTTGTATGTTATCTATATAAGGAAAACAATTATGGACGGAATTTAATTAAAATTTGCATGCAATAGAAATGCAATTTTTTTTTATCTTGTTTGTGAATAATAAATTTATATAATAAAATAAATTCAAAAACTCAAATGAATACTTACACAGCAGATGTTCATGAAGCATATTGTGTAATTTAAAAATGTTCTTCTTAACATCGGCGTGTAGCTAAATTACCGTTAATGAAACATTTGTGACTATTCGAAAAATCTTAAATATGTAATTTTTTTTTTCCAAGGTGTTAAATACTGTTTATTTTCGCTCAAAATGTGCAAATCGAAAGATATTCGTTTTTGTTATTTAAATATGAGTTCATTGAATAATAGATGTCAAAAACAATTTTCTTTAATAACCAATAAATGCTTCAATTGTCAGACAGTCCGAAAAATATCCATTTTAGGTTGCGTGACAATAGATACTTGTCACATGTCAGTTTTAAGGTTAGAGTTTTTAAAAAAATTCGTGGCCACCACCAAACACCTTTTTCTAGAAGACTGTACCTTTTTCTGATTATTTGCAGGAGTACATTAGATCATTATTTGTACTAAACGTTAATGTCGTTAAAAAACTTGGATGTTGCCACTAAATGTATCAATAATTTCTCCTTCTTGTAACTCATTTAATTAGAAACAAAAATTTAAGAGATGGTTTTCCACGCCTAAAAACTTTATCCTCGTCGTAAATTGATATAAACACGTGTTTTATAAGCCCGTACCTGTGTGTTAGTTCTGTTATTTAAATGCTGTAATAAATTCAGAAAGTATCTTTACTATATAGAATCTGTTTTTATAGAATACTCGAAATTAAAATTAAATGTTAACACCGATGTTAGTCATATTATTTTATGTTATTAATTAGAGAAGAAACGTATGTTGTTTCAAATTTGCAAGATACAGTGTGTACAAGTACTTAATATAATTGAAAAAAAAATACATTACAGAGGCATTTCGGTAAATACTCGGGAAGATGAATAATTGCTATATTATTATATTATAACGAACTCCCTGAAACTTATTGAAAAAATTATAAATATTTAGCGATCTAGAAATTTTATAGAATTTGGAATACAAAAACCAAGTACCTATTATAAATTTTGAAAAATATTAGAGAAAAATAAAAGTCAAATATTTTAGTAAAGTATGCTTAAATTTAGTCAATGCCTTGAACTCGGGAATTAAAGTCATCGACAATATACTTATAAAAGGTTTTTTGATTCATTTTATAGAAATATGCAATCAAAAGCAGTTATACTTATGAAAGTTTTGGAATCTTCTGAGCCACTATAATTTCAAGTAGGAATTAATATAAATCAAATTAAAATAAATCAAATTGAAGTCTAAATGATTTTTACAGACAGACCGACCGCCAGATCTACTTAAAAATAAGTTAATTTTAAATGTAATGTATGAAAGATCCTATAACACGCTGTATCCAGTGTCGCAACTAATATACACTAGGGAGTTTGCATCATATAATATGTGTGTAAGAAGAAGGCCATTATAGATAAAGGCTTTATAGATGACATGGATTCATGTGTTCTTCTCATATACTATTATGACATAAGCTGCTTAGAACGGATGTGTAATGTGTATATATAAATACATGTGAGTGTAATGCTTTCAACAAAATTCGTTAGATTAAAGTTAATATGCCTAATACAAAACATAAAAAATGGAGACAAAAAAAATTACTAGAAAAAAACAACCTAAGCTAAGCACAAAAACAGTGTGATTTATGAATATGGTCAACAGAAAAAAAAATAGTCAACCAAAAATAAAACTTCCTTATAAAAAAATACAATAAATTTAGTACGGCTTATTTACATTATTAAATCAGAATAAAATCCATTATTGGGTGGTCTTGTAAATATATTATGGTTGTAAATCTGTCAACACTACTTAAATAGAATATTTATAATTTTCCTCAAAATCAAAAGACTTCGTTAGAATATTATGTTTTCTTTTTCAAATTACTATTTCTTAATCACATTTTTATAAACAAGTCAACCAGACGAACCGGTATTTTTCGTTTTAAATTTTCTAAATATTTTCATAGCAATTCAATTTGAGTTTATCATTAGATGTAGTTGAGGTATAAACACACATTTTTTGTTTATATTGCAGTCCTTCCCTATGAGCTTTTATAGGTTTAGATTCTTCATAGTTTTTAATTTGTAGAAAAACCTTTTTGTCAGTGAAGTCAATGTCTAGAAGTAATAAACTCCACTACCAATTTTCTAAGGATTCAAACCTGCATGCTATTTGTAGTCCACAAATATTTTGTAGTGGAAAACGTATGTTTTAGAATAATTTTTTCCTTTTCCCATTTAAAGAGTATTATATATTTTATCAAAAATAAATTAAATTAAATTCAACAATATCCCTATTAATTTCATCTACATATATTTATTATTATTTCATTGTACATCACAAACAAATAGTACATTATTCATTCAACTAGAGATAGCCATATTGTTTACTCAAAAACATAATAATAATATGTTTGTAAATGAATGAATATGTGCTAAATTTGCAATAGAATTCTTTTGTTTTAATAAATAAACCAAAAATATATATATATATATATATATATATATATATATATATATATATATATATATATATATATATATATATATATACCAAACACAACGTAAACTAAACTCATAACGTTAGCATTACGTTACGCATGTTACCTAATAAACAATATTATCTTTAATTAAATCTATCTATGAAATTATTTATATAACATAAAATACATTATATTGTATGTATGTTTCCTTTAAAATCTATATATAGGTAATTTATATGTGGACATAGTTAATACAACCATATGGTTCTAAAAAAAAAACACGGAACTAGTAATGAAGATATTACTTGACCAATTTATTTATAACGTTTTTTTCAACTTACAATTCTACTTAATCTATGTTTTTATTTGGAAAATACCTCGTACTAAAAAAGTTGATGTATTTAATGAAATAAAAAGCTGAATATTACACATCTTATATAAATTGTAATCGAATAGCACTACAATATAGTACAAGCGTAATAAAAGCTAATTCCATTTAGTTTTCCATCGCTTTTATAATTTTTCTGGTTTAAAAGAGAGGTTTTCAGACTTTTTAAGTTTACTTCAATTTTTACTTATTAGCTTTATCATAGGTAAGAAATTAAGATAGAATAATAAAAAATTGGTTTTTTTTTGATAATTCAAGTATAAAAATCATATTTGTATTACGATAAATTTAATAATATTTTTATTAGACTGAATTTTGAGATATGGTATACAAGAGACTCGAGATATTGCTTCCGTATAGAATTTCAGATGATATTTCAAAAACCTGGCATTCAAGCGTTCAGGATGTTAGTTTGCAATTTTTTAGGTAAAATTATCTTATTTCAAGAGCTTTTTCGAAAAAAACATCACAATTTACTCGATATTTCACGGGGTACTTCTAATTTTTTAACGGATTTTAGAAATCGATAAAAAAATTTTTATTTTAGAAGTCGTTTCTTAAGATAATATATTCCCAAAAATTTCAAAAAAGGGTCTTTATTTAATGAGCAGATGCGTAGTTTTTGATGTCACAAACAAAAACTATAAAATCAGTCATTCCAATCGCAAAAAAAATTCAGTAAAAAATTGTTAATGCTGATTGATTTATGTAAATGGAAGAAAAATTCAGTTCTCTTGAATTTTTGTTTGAAATATCCAAAAAAAAAAAAAAATTATCTGAATGAACATCTATTTCTCAGACTTATAATCAATCAATAAGATACATTTCTAAAGTGAATATTTCCTTTTTTATTTCGTGAAAAATACAATTGTTTTCTTTTTGTACAATTCTACGCATCTTATTCCAAAATTTATTAAAACCATACAGTAAATTTAGGTAGAATGATATATTTCTAAATTATAAAATAGATGAAAATAAATTTTAAACCAAATTG
Source organism: Chrysopa pallens (assembly GCA_020423425.1). NCBI lineage: Eukaryota > Metazoa > Arthropoda > Insecta > Neuroptera > Chrysopidae > Chrysopa > Chrysopa pallens. The sequence goes on along the minus strand of CM035593.1, from coordinate 25,606,622 downwards.
TTTATAGCCTTTGTGATGGTACAAAGCATAATATACCTAGTCTAATATACAAAATAGATAACGGTATATACACACATATAGTACCTACTCTATTTAAGGGCAGGAATCTGTCTACCTACAACAAAACTACTGGAGTTTGTGCAGGTGTCAATGATTCTTCTATATATTTCACTATTCACTCTCTAGTACAACCCGTGTATCTATCATAAATTACAAAAGCAAACATATATTCATTACCATTGTTTTAGGGTATTTTGTTTTATGTGTCTAAATTGTGTTGTCATCAAGGTGTATATGGGTAATTCCATACATGAAAGACAAAAAACGCAGCTGCTTTCAACATTATGTTTTTTACAGAATTTGTCTACTTTGTGTGGCAAGTAATTTAATATAAACACCTCTTGAATTGAATTTTCTTTCGTATCGTTATGATTCCGATTCGTTGAAACGAAAAAGTCTGTAGGATAAAACTTTCGAGAGAACGAGATAGATGTATCTATTAGATTTAGAATGTGGGAGACTGACACAGATGGCATTATACACTGTTTATTACAGGGTTAGTATGTGTGTGTGCTTTCCTGCTTATAGGCATCATAACAATCGTGGTGTGTGTACATACACTAACTCAGAGACTGGATTAGTGTGATGTATGTAATATATACGTAATTAAAATGAATAATAATGTTTAACTTGGTATCAGTAACATCAGGAAAAGATCCTACAATTATTCTACTCCTGCAATTCTATATTTGCGTCCTTATCTTGAAGTTTCTTTCCCTTTTTGAAATTTCATTTCTATCGAGTGTGAACTGCAGTCATGGTAATTTTAACTCTCTGAAAGTGAGTTGCCCAAAAAATTGCAAACAACAAAACTATAGAAGGCATCAGTTTGTTTTGGTTTTAAATTATAATATTAACGAGAAATTTCCCAATGAGAAAAATAAAAAAACCAATAATTTGTTTTAAATTACGCGTCGAATAAAAGTGGTTTCACAACGTTAATCAATTATTTATTCTCGACAAGAACTCCCGACTGTAAAGTCTTAAATATTGCAGGCAATTTATAGAACATTTTTTGTTCATAAATCCAAATCGATTATTAAATAACACAGTCCTGAGATAACTAACATTAAAAAAAATTTTTAATTTGCCATTATTATTAAAATTTTTCACTTTTATTACATTGTTATGTTAGATTTTTGTTTCATAAAATATTTGTTGGAATTGTAAATAATTTTTGGATAAATATAAAAATTTCAATAAATGTAGTATGATTCGAACCAAGTACCGTTGAATACAAACGTAACTATGCTAATCATCAGTTGCTCTTCTATGATTCTAAAATATGTATTTTATGAACATACTTACATACAGTGGGGTCGTTATATTGTCGCCAATTCAATAATATATTCCCATCACAAAAAATGACCAACGTGTTTAAAAATTTTTCACTTGAAAAATACAGAAAAATTGATAACCAACCTCTTGCTTTTTTTGTAGTTGAGTAATGAAGTATGTCGTAAAAGATTCTGTCGTTTGTCGTTGAACCACCCATGTACTGCCAAACCTTGATTAGTAACAAACCGACTACTGGTCGGTATATTATCATACACCCTTTTCACACAACTACGATGGATTGTTGTTTTGTCATTAAATTGTTGGATGAGTGTGATAATACATATAGGTACATATTATATCTAGGTGAAATAAATATTGTATTTAATAGCATGTTGATAATTTTGATAATAATTTATATGTTTTCATGTTCGATTATATTTTACGTACCGATCGAATCGACGGTCATTATTAAAATGCTTTAATTCTTTACACAAATAATGTGTTGTATGATATTTTTTAGTTTGATATATAGATAGCATCGATAAAAAAAAATTAACGACTTCAAAATGATTATACAATTCTAAAAACGGGTGTCGATAATAGACTTTCTCGTGATGAATTTATGTTTATTTTTGTATCTGTCCAGAACGGCTTGGTCGATTGAGTTTCGATACTACAGGAAAAATTTGAATTTTCTGCAACTTAATCAAATAATTTAAATAAATTATTCTATGGCATTATACTTCATTTTCGCGATTTTCTTTCCCAATTTTCTTCATTTTCGATGAAATGTAGTGAAAATATCGATGGAATAATATGACCTACTAATTTGAAGTTTGAATATAACAATCGGATTTACGGATCAAGAAATATCGGTATTTAAGTAAAAAACAGAGGCACGCACAAGCGCGATTTATTATAGGCAAGATGTTTGAAAAATGGAACCATCTTGGGTTCTAGCTTTTTTGTATCTATGCTTTGAATAGACAAATTTTTGAAACTGGAAAAATAAACACTAAACTTTCAATAAGTATTTTTTATGTTCCGTTAAGAAAACAGTTTGTGCGTTGTCTAATTGTTATTGATTGAAATCTAGTATAATACCTAATAACAGAAAATTAAAATTCGTCAATTTTAAGGTTGTGAACGTAATCGAAGAATTACACTCTTTGAGTCAACAAACTACTTACTTTTAATAATTTGTGAACATTCAAACCCTATGTGATGGCAAATAACCCATAAATACTCTTCTTAGACACTTAGTCGAGATAAACTTTTTCCACCATTCTTCAACTTCACCAGAGGGTTTTAATTCTGATTAAATTTTCATGAAATTATCCGGGAGATAATAAAATATTATTATTATGCTCAACTAATGTATCTACTATCTCTTTTTGAACTATTATTAATTTCCTAATACACGCCTTTCTTAGTTTTTATTCAGTCAAATACTCTTAGTAACCTCAATGCTTGGCCATTTGTAAAAATTAATAATTCATTTTTAATTTTTAATTGTAAATCATAATCGGAAATATGGTCAAATAATTTCTTTGGGTGAAATAATTTTTTTTTGCCAGAATAAAATAGGGTGTGAAATAGAGTGAAAAGTAAATAAATTTTACATATCTGTGTGGTTATTATTCAAATTTCATTGAATATCGTCACCATATGAAGGAAAATTGAATATTTGTGAAATTTTTTTTTTTAAAACAAAATGTCATGACTATAACGCTTAGAAACCAAACCAATAATCTTAATACATAATGACTTTTACTTATATTATTGTATCTATTGAATAATATAAATTTCTTGACTTAAAAATAATGAAACTTGTGATTTTTTGGTTTATGATATTTCCCTTGGTAGCCCTAATATTATGAAATGAAAGAAAAAAATTAAACAAACACAAGCATAATTCAATAATAACGATTTGGAAATTTTTCAATTTTTGGACTTATCGGAATGAGTCTTGTTTTTTTGGGGTAGAGTGTGCACTGCCTACAGGCACCAACCAAGAAAAGGCAAGCTTCTACCAAATTTGCAAAAATAGATAAATAGATCTTAGAAACAAAACTCTATACATTTTAGAAAAAATTGCTAATAGTCTAAAATTCAATTGTAAATTGAATCAATTCATTTCATAAATTTATTCTGAATTAAAACTTTATTTTGTATTTATTAAAATTCTTAGTATCTAAATTTATTGGATGCTGATTTGTTTATAACATGATATGTATTATTAATTATTAGGACAATAATTATAAAACCGTGTTTTTACAACTTAATTTTTAAACAGAAGTTAAATAAATTTTTCTTGCAAACAGAAATTAAATAAAAGGTACTATACCTCAGTAATTAGTACATTCTTTAATGTAATATGAAGATATTGTATTTCTTCGATTATAACTGGTATATGTCATTAATGTTTTGAATTGAATTATTAGTGGCGATGAATTAAAAAAGGATAATTTGTTTGATAATTAACATTGTTAATTGTGAGCAGCGATTATATTCTCTATGTTTAAAAACGTCCAGGTCAGATAATATGTTTAATTTAACATTTCGTTACGTTACCAAATAGAAAACTAGATTTATACCTATTTTAAAGATATATACTAGATTTATATCTATCCTAAAGCGGTACCCGACGCTTAATTAGGCCCTACTCTTAATTAGACCCGCACCATTTTTGCCTACGGTTTCCACCATGCTAAAATCGGCACTAGTAATAGATGTTGTTTTTCGAGCTTTGAATCTATTAATTTTTTAAAGATTGATTTAATTGATGACTGAACTATTGTTGCATCATACAATTTCGATTTTCGAGATGAATATAAGAATTTACTCTTTAAAAAAAATGTATTTTAATTTAAAACAATAATATTTTAAAAATTTCATCTTATGTGAAGTTGCAAATACCCATTTTTACTACTTCCCTGTATTAAAGATAATATTGGCAAATTGTCAGTATATCTGTATGTAAATAAAGGAAAATATATTTCATTTGCATATGTGTATTTGTTTTTCATGTAAGACTTTTTTACTCTGTAGTGCATTATTGAACGGATTATTATTTTATGTACAGGACGATCAGAATGTTTTTCGATTATGAAATTGACTAAATTATTTATGTACCCAATTGAATTTAATTTCGCGAACAGAAATTTAATTGTCTGCTATTTCTAAAAAAAGTAATTTATTTTGTGATTGAAATTAAAAGAAGCAGCAGGGTAAAATAATTTTAACAATCGAATAAATCACAAATTAAAACTGTGACAAATTCTACAACGTCTTAAGTGTAGAAATTCGTCAAGCCTTTGAGACTATAAAGTGTGTCAAAGAAATATATACTCAACAAATATATCAAAATTACTTAATAGTTTAAGATTTACGATTTTTATGTTGTATAGAGTTGTATTTCATATTTAATTTTCTTCACTAAAAAAAAAAAAAATAAAACAAAAAAACTGTATCTAAACTGTATAAAATGTACAATACGTCATAAAAATGATGTATTTTTAATTTTTAATAAAACCATTTCTTTTATGTAAGTCGGTTAATCATATTTATATTCTCAACATATATACAATATTAATTTTCATGTAAGATTTGTAAACCTAGAAAACATCGATCGCAAATTTGGGTATAGATGATGATAGAACTATTTTTGATATTCTTATAATCATGACAAAGAAAACTCATAAACGAAAAAAGATAGTGAGTTAAAATTTTGGTGACTTAAGACATAAATGTGAGTGTAAATTCGTGAATGAGTAAAATTATTCCATTGGATCCAACAAATCCTTGACGATCAATGACTGAGATCAATGACAAAAATCCAAAGACAAAAATTGATTTTGTTTGAAATAATTTTTAATAAACTGTTTAGTTTCAATTTTAAGATGTTTATGACGTTTATGATTGAAATTTGAAAATTTGAAAATTATGCTATGGTGACTAAGTATTTTTTACCAAGAAACATCAAAAAAACTCAATCAAAATCACACCGTATAAATTGGCATTGGTTATCTATTCTAATGTATTCATGCTAAGAACGTTATGGAAAATTGTGCCAAGGGTTATTGTATGTAATGTATTATTATTATTATTATTATTATTATTAAAATATATATGTGAAGCTCAGATCCAGTTAGTACTTACCATTGAGATATCTTTTCTGTCTTTTGTAAATGTGTGATGGCATTGTTGTTAGTAGAACTGTAAAATAGTTATTTCAATTCTAGAGAATATCCAGAATAATATAGTAATTTAAATTTTGTGTAATGACTGCGAAATGACTAAACTACTGGGTGGTATGGACGCTTGGCATTTCAAAATGAAATCCAATTTAATTATTTCACTGTTATCAGTCCCAGAAATAGTTCTTATTTAACTTATATTTTATCCATAAACAGTCAAAGTTTTCTCAATTGGATGAACTTTTTTAATGAATTGCAAAATAGAAAACGTTTAATGAATTTTTGTAAAATGTATGTACATATAAAACCAATATACATTTTTGGATAATTTTGCCAAGAATCTAAATGCTTAGAGCAAGTGCCTTGCCCAAGAGATATATGGAAAAAGTCAAGCTTTTGAACCAAGGAGATCAGAAAAATTATAAATATAGAATTTGATCCATTTATATCACATTTTTGGAGGCAAATAAATGTCAAATTTTGCACGAACAGGTGAAAACGAATATCCGTAGAATTGTCGAGAAGGGTGATGATTAACAGAAAATATATATTCGTTTTATTTTGTCACACTTAAAACATATATGGTTTTAATATTTCACGACGCTCAATGTTGTTAGTTGGGATACCTAAGGATTGTCCAAACATGACACAATTACTTCTTTTTAAGATAGGTAATTTTTTTTTCGTTTAAAAGTGTTTTATCTTTTTTTATTTATTTATTTATTTCTTTTAGTTTTCTTTCGTTTTATCCTAACGATAATTAACTTTAAGAAAAATATTTGTAAAATATGATATGAATCCTGTTAATTCAAAATTTTGTTAAAGTAAATCCTGTCTGAATTTCCTTCAAAATAGGAACTGCCGTATCACCTAATCTATATACTGTTCTTTATGGGGACTATACTTACTATTGTTATGCTAAATTTGTACAAGCAGATGTCTGAATACAGATTATTTTATGGTGAATCACTTTTACAAAACAGTTTTTTCTGTGGCTACGAAAAGGACACACAATTCTTTGTTAAAAATTTGAAGAAAATATAGGAAGATTTATTTTATAAAAACAGCCACGTTTAGTTCGTTTAGAGGTTAAATAACATATTTATTTAGAGGAATTAGATTATTATTTTTATTTTTATTTCTTCGATTAAAATTCCATTTTATCAATAGACAGTCTGGTAATCAAAACGGTACCATTAGAGAATTTCGAAATAATAAATGTATAAATCATGTAAATGGAGTTTTCGATAGTCCAATGTTTGTAAACAATAGTTTCATGTAAACATTTGTATTCTGCAATTTAATTGGTTGCTTAAAAGTTATTACATTCATTTGTAAATAATAGTTATTATTTATACTATGTAATACGGCACAATACATATTATATATTTATAATATAATATGTATTTAAAAAAAATTAAATCGATAATACAAGTCTCAATGTGATCACACAGGAAATGATTGAATAGCGGACTAACGAAAATGATTCAACTTTATCACTATTTATGTCTATGTAATGATATATTAGTGTGTGAAATGTATAAAATCTGCAAATTTCTAGAAAATGTTCTTGTAAAAAACTGCACAAACCAAAAATTTTTCATAGCTTTCGAAAATGTTACGTAAAGCACGTAATGAAATTTTTAATATATTTCTATATATTATACAAAAATTTAGATAATATTATAAAGTATCTTTATTTCGCAATTAAACAAAAGATTATAACAAAGAAATTTATTTTATAGTAATTAATTTTATAAATTAAATTTAGCACGACTATTAACCAAACACCATTTGTTTAATTTAAGTGGTTTTTTTTCCACAATTTACTTGTAGTTAATATAATTTATAGGTGTAGTATATATATTGAAGGTATTACTATTTATAGGTAAAATAGGTAACTGCATATTATAAGATTAAAATAACTTTATTTAATAGCAATATAATATTAAATAAATATTAAAAGCTTTACAATATTAAAGTCTTTTGGTATAACTGGTACTTACATGAACAAAAATTATCTGCACTTTTTATCGAAGAGTGATTTTTAACAATAAAAAAAAATTTTTAGTCAACTACTTTGTTCCTATTTTAAACAGATTAAAAATTATTAAATTATAGTAACTAAATGCATTAGTAGAAATTCTAGCGCTGTAAAAAATCTGCATACTTTTTTTTTATGAATAAATTATTAATTAGTAGTAATATTACTTTTAGTGTAAAGTTTGTGACGCTAGTTAAAATTAGTCCATTTTTGGCTGCCCGTACGATAAATCAAAAACAGAAACAGATAACGTGCTAAATTGTTGTCGTATTCTAAGTATAAAAAGTGCAGTTAATCTCGTGAATGAGCAAAATCAGTCCTCCCTGTCCAATTAAAACTTTTGACCCAACTTTAAAAATATATAAAATAGAAGAAAAATTCAAAAGCAAAAAATGTTTATTTCTTTCAAAAAAATTTTTCGTAAAATGTTAAAGTGTTATTTTATAATTTTTTTTTTTTAGAAATTAACACCATACTAAACTATTTGTTCACGATTGTACACCCACAGCTATTGTCTGCAGATTAAAACAAATCTTTGCGGTTCAGTCTACACTATTGTATACGTAGATAGGTTATGTGTGATGGTTCGGTTTGGTTTCGCTGGTTGTAGATTTAACCTACCTTTATAAGTTAGTAGTTATTATTACATGTATAAAGGTTAATAAAATTTAAATTATTGTTAGATAAAACATTTTATATTCGTTTATAAACACACACACACAGCGAGAGAGTTATTAAGGATAAATGAATTTTAAATTTTATAATAAAATTGACATTTTAATGTTTAAGGTTATAATATCTGTATAAAAGACTGTATTAAGTTTAACAATTGGATTTTTTTGGTGTGAGGATAGTTTTGTTTTAAGGTTTATTATCGCCATATCGAATAAGACTTTTTAGACTAACAATGTACAAGAAGATACTATTAACTTTCTACTTGAGCTATTGTAATGGCCCAATTATTGTGAATTCTAACTTTTAACATACCGGAATTTTAATGTTTCAATATAACTAGATCCCATTTCATTTTTCATTGATTTTTATTGTTCAGATTGAGAACTTCAGTTTGTAGACCTTGCGGGCCATATCTAGACCACACACTTCAATATAAACTAGAGTACAGTTACAGCCGTCGAAATTCGACCATAATCACTCAAAAGTGAATCTCACTGCCATTCAGTATATTTTCGTGCCTTTAAACAAAACAGTATATTAAATAAAATAGTATGTATATGTGTGAATAGTAGTGTGTGTAACATAACTCAAACTTTTTATATATGTGTGTGTCATATTGTGTTTTTTTTATACAGATTTAATGTATTTTTTATGCATAATTTAAAAAAAGTATTAGCATTCTCCTATCCTGATCTATATAAACTACAAGTGTACCAAATTTTCGTAAAAAGAGGTAGAAAGTTTATTGCTTCGCGTATTAATATATAGATATCCAGGCGATACAACGCACGCACGCTATTATCTTTCAATATCTCCAAAGAATGTTATATGAAATGTTTTTTCAATTAGGTTGCAGTTACTATCTAAATCTTAAGCTGTGACTATTCACTCAGTCTATTGATATCTACTGAGACCACTTTTTAGAATTTGAGCTAGTTAAAAAAAGCTGATTCGTCAGTAGCATAAAAATCAGAACCAATTATGTTCGATTCCTATTTGATGAAACTCAAATCGCCAAATAATATGTTAGATAAGTTTTCAAAGCCAATTTCACCATTATCAAATTAGGAAGGTAGGTTTTTTTTTATTGTCTAATTTTTGAACCCCGTCGTTTTTGTTTGAAACGAATTTAACACAACTGCTGTTACATGGCACAAAACAAGATTACCTTCACCACTTGGCATTTTGTGCGCACTCATTGTAATGTCATTATATTTTATGTATATTAATATTAATTGTGATATCATTGTTACTATAACACTATGCAGATAATATTGTTATTTTGTATTATTAGCGAACTTAACGGATAATGTGTGTTATGTTCGCCTTGATGTAGACTTACAGTTTCAATTATCATTCTAGTTTATAAGGAGAAATAATATAGTAGATTTGTTGTTAAAATGCATTTTATATCAAAGTAAATGCTAATCAAAACTAGAAAATTTTTTAATTAATTCAACATTTTCTCATTAAAAATAAAATATAAATATAAAAAAAAAAAAAAACATTTAAAATAGAAAAAAATTTATAATTTAATTAAAACGAGTAAACGGAAATATATAAATTATCACACATATGTGAAGCTTTTTTAAAAGTGTAGTATAATTGTAAATTCAAGTATTCGAGTTATAACAACTGAAAGTTGAACCGACATAACTGGCGGTAGCTGAGTCAACTATTTTTATATAATATGTAATATGCTATAGAATTGTGTTATCAACTATTCGGAAACATTTTATTATTTAGCTGATATAGGAAATAAGAAAAAGTGTAACGTACTCAATTTATAAATTAAGTTTTTTAATCATTTGCTCATCATTTTTCGGAATCGTTTGATGTTTAAAATATACTGTTGTTTTATTAATGATAAAGTTTAAATTTTCGTAAATTTTAAGTATGTAGTACAATGTTTTTGTTCAATCTGAAATATTGTTTGGTTAGATTTTAAAACTATGTATTATGTATTCTATACGATAATTATATAGCCACCACATTCGAATTATACAGTAGAAAACAACTGTAAGCAAAGCGTTTCGGTGCTAAAAAAAGAGCACTAATCCAACATGCAAGAAAACCTAAGAATCGGTAACATATTGAGTAAAAAACGTTAGTTGTCTCTTTAATCAGTAAGTTACAGTAATAGAATATGCAATTAGTACAAATTTATAAGTTGCAGCAACGCAGTTTATTATGATTTCAATCATTAATTATTAATTGTGATTTATAATTTACACCTTAAATAATCTTCATAAAGATAATGCAAAGAAAAATTAGTAATATAATCGTATCAGAATGTGCAAGACTTAGGAAGACCTAGACCAAGACTATATAAACAAGACTACGACTAAGACTCAAAGTATTTGAGCTAGACCAAGATCAAGGTTGAGAATGCAAAACCAAAACCAAGACCAAGACTATATAAGCAAGACTACGACTAAGATTCAAAGTATTTGAGCTAGACCAAGATCAAGGTTGAGAATGCAAAACCAAGACCAAGACTATATAAGCACGACTACGACTAAGACTCAAAGTATTTGAGCTAGACCAAGATCAAGGTTGAGAATGCAAAACCAAAACCAAGACCAAGACTATATAAGCAAGACTACGACTAAGACTCAAAGTATTTGAGCTAGACCAAGATCAAGGTTGAGAATGCAAAACCAAAACCAAGACCAAGACTATATAAGCAAGACTACGACTAAGACTCAAAGTATTTGAGCTAGACCAAGATCAAGGTTGAGTATGCAAAACCAAGACCAAGACCAAGACTGTCTCGGTCTTGGTCGTGGTCTTGATCTTGCTTTGCACTTCACTACATGAAATACTAATTTATGAAGCAAAAATGTTGTCTTTGAAAATCAAATAATCTTTACGTGGCGCTCATAGTTGACGCAGCTGAAATAATAGAAAAATCAACTAGAAATTAATTTATTTGTGCCATCAAGTGGAATGTGACGATATTGTGTATTTAAAATAAATATTTGTCTAAATTATACCTACTCAAAGACTTGGAGTATTTGATATAATAATGAAATAAATTAAATTATTATTATTATTACTTCCGACATTTATCAAACAATATCTTTTTGTATTCCTTTTTTAAAACACAAAAATTATTTTTGCTCCGATTTCAAGTTATGTATCGACGGAACTTTGTCCCTTAAAGAATTGCCATTCCGTAAAATTTTCTACCTTAAACAATTACAAATTTTATTTTTATAATGACCATTTACGAATTTCACACACTAAAAAATAATATTTATACAAAACAATTGAATAATACAAGCATATGACGAAATCATAATTTTATTATTAGACCTAAATAAAAGAAATATTTTATTATTCTTTTGGTAAGTAGTTTTTGGTTGCCCAGCCACTTTGATTTCATGACATTTTTTGGGTTAAAATTTAAACTTACACAAACATATTTGTCGATCTATTACGTACAATATTTTTTTAAATTAGAACACTGATGATGTGACTGTAATTTCAAAAGGATGTTTTTAATTTTTCGTTTTGTAATTAACTCAATAAATCGACTCCTTATGAAACTAATCAAGATTGAATAAAATTACTTATAGTTTTTTGTCAACATTTATACAATTTTTTTTCATTTTTATTATTTAATTTATATGACAAGTATTTCTCTAACAACAATCTCATTATGTAAATGATGAAAGTATAATTAATCTAAAATTGTTATATATTTCAATACTGTTGAATATTCATTCGAAATAATTACCTTGTGAAACGTTCATTAAATGTAAATTAGCTAACAAATTAGTTATGCTTGATTATATTTTGAGTTGTATATATTATTTGTATTACCTATATATTGTAGACATTTATATACTGTGGGATGTTACGATGGCAAATTTTATAAACCAGTTTACCATATTTATTATTACTATATTTAATTATTGTCATTTATTTTTCATTAAATCAAATAAATGGTTAAAATTGACTTGTGTATATTTTTGAATTTGTTTTATTCAAATTTTCATTAAATGAGTTCATAGGGCGGCAATTCATTCATATATAATTATAGACTAGATACTATAATAATATCTTATCCTTTTTCTTTTTTCTATAAATTTATATGATCACATCATTATTTTTGTGACAATATTCTCATATACGACCATTTCGAAAATTAACCTATTTTTTTCCGTAGGATTGTTGTCCTCCTACCTCTGTTGGACAAAGAACGTTCCGCTATGCCATGTTGTACAAAATGGTTTTTGAATTTGTATTTTAATGTTCTCCCGTAAAAATAATAAAAAAATCACACATCCGTTGATATCAGGTCCACATTTCTGAATTTTCGTTTTACAATATTCATAACTACGCCATATGCAAATTTTTAGAAGATGTTTTCAAATGGTTATGCTTATTTTATGCAGTCTCACCTGGCTGATTTGGTTCTCTTCCTAATGCCCGAAACAACCGAACCTTTTTCTACAAAAAATAATAGGCATGAATGTAAGATTGTCGAGTATGGCTTAGAAAACTTCCATTTTCATTCGAAAAAGTGGGAGAGAGGTCAAACTTTGTATGGCACTAATCTACACAACGGATAAACGAATTGCAATGCAAATTTCGTAAACAATGAATATAGAATTTAAAATGGGTACCACATTGAGTCTGCATCGGAGTAAATAATCCATAAATTGGCAAGTAGTTCAAGTTATTTATAACCACGAAATTGTATCTGAAATATAAATTAAATGTTGAAAACATACATATACATTTCATATCTTATTTTAGATAATTCAAAATTGTAACATGTAAAATCCATACACAAAACTCTGTTGACATATTAACCATTAAACAGTGGTTATCTATTCTAAACTATAAATTATATATAAAAACAAATTTATCATAGTTTCATGAAACCTACTTGGCATGTAATATAATTTAAGTACAATTGGTTTATGGCAAATAAAGAATGTTGGAAATAAGAAAAAAATATGTTGAAATAATTGAAAAACTGATTGAATTTTATTTGTTTCAGGTATGTTTGATGTCCATTTCGTTTACAACTTACTGTAAGTAATTTTCTAAGGTGTAAATCGTTCTGAACTATAGGATTATCATCTTTTGAATTAAAAAATCCATTTGTCATTTTCCGAAAACAATTATTACTTAGTTTAAACCACGCTTCTTAATGGAGGATTTTGAAGCCAATCCTGTCTTTCCGGTAAATTCGTGAAGGAAAATCCTATTATCGCACGTTGATCGCACCTCTGTCAGATTTATTTATATATTAATACGTGAATCAAAAACTCGTTACCCCTTTTCACGAAAACTTGGTGAGCTGAGTATGAAATTTGATCCACTTATAGTTTATGTAGAGAAGGATTGGATAATGCTAATATTTTTTTAAAATCATTCATAAAAAAATCATTACACACACTATGACACATACACACACACACACACACACACATATATATATATATATATATATATATATATATATATATATATATACATAAATTTTATTGAACTATTATTATATTATCAGCCATAATAAAAAATCAAACCGTGTACCGCAGAAATGTAAGACGATATTTTATTTATCTGTTTCCTTATGGTTACAATAAACATGGCAACAACAGCAACCACAGTATTGGCGGCGGCAATATACCTCTTATATCAGTCTGTTTACGCTGTAATATGTCTTCAACAATTTTAAACGCAATGTATTTAAAATGTATATGTAAAACGGAACGTATTGCTTTTATTATTTGTGTTAAGAATAATCAGTATTAAAGTCATTTCTTTATGTGAATTATGTGATAGTCCATCTATTATATTGCTTTTGTATACATAAAAAAAAAAAAAACCCAAAAAAGGTGCATAAAAAGTCGCTGGTATATGGTAGGGGAACCCAAGCAGTGATTTTTGAATTTACTTTAGCTCGACAGATTAAGTTATGGGGGTACACTGCACCCCTTGCTGAGTACCTCCACCAAATCTAAGCTCTCTATATGGTGCTTTAAGTATGGCCTAGCCGATTAGAATATTCAAACGAAAAAATTGATTGCGGGATTTAGATATGGTAGTGTACATTTTACTTTTTACTAATCTGACGATTTGAGTGTAACGTAGGTAGCGTTTCATTTTGGGAGTTTGTGACTCTCCTATTCTCTTAAGTCACTCTCACATTGTCAATTTTGATCCAGATTTCAGGAGATGACGTCAAATTTGAGAAAATATTGATTTGGTCCAGGATAAAAACCAAAATGTGGCAAGTAGTTAATATAGGTCTGGAGTTATTAGAGGGAAACAACAAAATACTTTCACAAGCACAAATATTCTTCATTTTTATCCATGTTCATAATTGTAAGTGACAAACTGCTTCTGAACAGCCTAAGTTTGTGAGTAAACAACGTGAGTAATCGCAAAATTCATTCAATATTGGGAAATTAGTCTTAATTAATATTTTAAAAGTCTCTGGATAGCAGTAATTCATCAAATGTTTTGTTTGAAATTTATTATTATCTAACAAAAATCAATTGGTTGCGTTTTTTTATACCCATAAAAAATTGGAAACTGAAATTATTCATATTACAAAGAATTTTGATTCATGCTGTAATAAAACTGAATATGGATAAAATCCATCATCCATTGGTCGGTATATCGGTCTTATGTAGAATAACTTTAGCTGACTGAGCTGAGCCGATGCACAATGTCTTACATCTTTAACAGTGAATATAAATAATATCCAACATACATACGTATATACATAAACGTTGCACGTTTAAATACAACAAGAAACGATAAATCACTACATTAACTTTCATTGCAATTCCGTTCCGTGTAATATCGTTTACAGAATACTGATGAAACTATACATACAGAATGTCACCCAAACTGATACATTTCTGCGATCATCGGTGTTGAATGTAGTTAGGACAGATGAGGCAGTCCAGAGTCAAAAGTATTCACTTAATATCTACATTTTAACACACATACAGTACCAAGGCTGATGGCTATAATATTATAACACATCATAGCTCTAACAAATATTATATACAATTTATACATACACTCACTCGCTATTGTATATACATATATGGAAATAATCTTTCAAAAGTTTACTTATTTTAATTGTTTATGTAAATGACGTAGTCAATTCATCCCATTCCGGTTCCTAACTTTTCTTCCTATAATATGTTAAATTTTGCATTCAGTAGAATAGTTTTTACTTCATGTGAAAAAAATCATATTAAAATGACTTTTTTCCATAAGAGCCCATGATGTTAAAATTAAAAAACTTGTCGATGTCGTTTTTCTCAACTTAGAAGTGTACATTTTCGCTATTCATAAAAAACCAATCAGGAGAAGTAAACCTGAGAAGTCTACCAATTGCATCACTTGCTATTGGTCTCTGATTTTGCACTTAAATGCAAATATTTCGTGAACGGATTCAAGTTCTTCGATATCGCGTTATATAATTTTACTAGTTGCCATTAAAATTGTATCGAAAATGATCATTCATGAAATTCTATATTAAGAGGATATCAGCTAAGTATCGGCCTGAAAGAAGAGAATGATATTCTTCAATTTCTTACTAACATTACTTAATCAATAGCCAATATATCTTGCTAAATCTTGCTACGTACTTTTTATCACCTACGTAAGGACACTCGGTACTCCCTATATATGATATATCTATATTGCAAAAATTACCATACATCTGTTATTCTGGCTATAAACTAAACAAAGTTTTATATTAAAAAATTAAACTAATAATCTTAGGAAGTAAATTACTTTGTTGACAGATTTATATCATATCAGATGCTGTTTAATGAATAATATAATTTTATAAACGGTACACTTCACTTAAATAAAACTCAAATCATCCTATGGTAATCATGTTCAAAGACTTTTGTTCCATATATAAAAATTTTGCCGTAGGAGTTATTTAGGAGAACAATCACTTATCGTAGTAATAGTTTCCATTTTATAAGTTATACTCTCAACTGGTCACCCATACATTTGTTATTATTTGTTGTCATTTTATACTATTTTGTATTCTGACTCTTTTGTCTTAAAAAATATGTCTTTTGAAAAATAGTGGATAAAACTGTTTCTTAATTGAATCACTTCTAATTAAATTGTATGAACAACAAATGATTTACGTCTTATTCAATGTTTTGTGTTTCGTGAGAACGCGCCTTAAGACTAGAATCACAAAAAGATTAAGTCAGGATGGATTTTAATGACTCAAAGAGTATCAAAATTTATATGACATTTAACAAATAATTTTATTAAGAACGAGAGATCAAAGAAAATTATTAAATGAAGACATTACACAACTATTTATAAAATTTCTTGTAATTTTTTTTTTTGTGTGTAAAAATCCTTGATACATTTATACATTACATAAATAACAACTGATATATATCATAGTACTTAAGAATCGTTTTCTATCTTCACTGTAAAATCATGAAGTCGTCTAGACACTATACACCAACCAGAATATTCTATCTCCGTTAAGTTAGCAGAGTAAAGTATTCAAAATTTAATTTTAATATGTTTAAAATTTCGTGGTTTTTACTTGCTGAAAAATTAAATTAGATGCTCAAATTTTTAATTAAAAAAATTGAATCATTTTGTTGCACTGCTACCGGGCATAATACTCTATATACTCTATATAATATAATATATGTACCAAAATTAGGGGCTCATTTGGTGCTTTTTAACCGTCTTCAGAAAAGTAGTAGGTTTTCAATTCGACTGTTTTTCTTTTTAAATTTTATTTTATTGATTTTTATTTATTTTTCGTTTTTTACCTCAGAACTTTCGATTGGGAATACCGATTTTGATGATTCCTTTTTATTGGAAAGCTAATACTTCCTATTTTAATTTGGTCCAAATCTCATGGCTCTAAAGGAAGAGATGAGACAATCATTTTACGTGTATACACGGATTAATGAACTTTCGTCGTTAATGAACCAATTTTGATTATCCTTTTTTTGTTTGAAAGAGAATATCCCAAGGGTAATACCGTGGTAAGGAAAGCAGGATATTCCTTAAAGGACAGAACGAACAAAAATAATTTTTAGTGACTAAATATCATCAAATGAAATATTTTTCGTGGTTGAATACAACAAAATTAAAAATTTTTAATCACAAGAAGCCGCTTTTAAAAAAATGTTCTAAAATGTAAAAAAATAATTTTTAAGCTTTCGTTGTGACCAATTACCTTTTGAAGTACAATTACCTTTTCGGTTTGATCCCTAGCATGTTGCACGGATTATTTTTGGTAACTTTGATTAAATTGAATTATTGAAGGCTCATCCATAAAAGCACTCGAAAACCACCTTATTGAGGTTCTTACATTTTATCTTAAAGTTGTTTTTGACATTGCTCTGCCAGCGTAATATCTCCTCAATTAAGTAAGTTTATTTTGAGCATATTTAAATTTAATTTTACATACTTTGCACTGATAGCTTGTAGACTTATATAGAATATTTTGTATAATTCGCGTACCTTATAGACTTAGATAGTACACACACACAAAGTGTCGTGTTTTTATCTATTACTAAATCATTCAGTTGACAAGTTTTGTGTATTTTATTACATCGAAACGATATGGTCTTTAAAGTAAAAGGATTAGAAATATTTTCAACTTTTTTTCGTCATGCGTATTATATGGTTATTATTCTCAAAAATTTATTGACAGATTTATGTCTTATCCAATGAATTGAGAAAGTTGATTATCTTAAAATTATTATCTAAATAAATTGCAACGTAAGCACACCTTATTCATTTACGAAATAGGCTACTTTTTTCACTATATTATATATTTGATTCTTCTCTGACATTCTTTAATATAAATGAAAATTTTAATGAGAAAAAACCTCAGAGCTCAGTTTACGGCGATAATCTATGAATTCATATTGATCAATTTCATAGTGAAATCTTTATTTATTTACTGTATTGCGCTTGAATCTGTTTTTTTTTTTATATATATCCAACAAAAGAAGTTTTTCGCTTTAAAATTGTTTTTCATTTCTTAGTACGTGTATTTTGAAATCGGTTCTAATTTTTATTATTATTCATTAATACTTGTCATAGTGTAATTATTTTAAATTTACATAAAATATAAAATTTGCAGTATCATACTAGTAAATGAAATACTATACAGCAGTATTCAACCTTTTTAAGTTATCTCTTTACATAATAGTTATATATATATATATATATATATATATATATATATATATATATATATATATATATATATATATATATATATATATATATATATATATATATATATATCTAACTATTATGTAAAGAGATAACTTAAAAATATATATATATATATATATATATATATATATATATATATATATATATATATATATATATATATATATATATATAGTTAGATACAATAATGATGAGTAAACTTTGATCAATTAAAAAGCACTATTATTTTCATACAATTAAAAAGCTTTTTCATTTTATCAGCAAGCGCGATGAGATACAATGGCGAAATTAAAATTATATATTCATCAACTAACAATTAACTTATAACAACGAACTATACACTATATATATATATATATATATATATATATATATATTATATATATATATATATATATATATATATATATATATATATATATATATATATATATATATATATATATATATATATATATATATATATATTGTACTCTAGACATACATAATATTATTAAGATAATAAAAACCCATTGGAAATTTCATAATGTAAGTTATTAGCATAAATATTTAGGTTTTTTTTATCCATATATCCATTTTGAAATAGATACCTACTAAAATTCCTCAATAAATTCTATCATTATAAATATTATTATATGAGCAGAAGATTCAAATATTGGTAAACCTGTTTGATACGCGATTCCTAGCAATTTGGGTGTATATATAATTAAATATAAGACGTATGTTTAATTAAAAATTACTCTCTTAATTGATCGGCTAGATACCCAATATGTTTGTATAATGTTTTTCATTAACTTATAACGTTTTCAAAATTCTAATATAAATAATAATCTTTAAATACTTATTATTCATTTTTTCTATCACTGCCGAAGGACATTCTTTAAGTTTAAATTAAGATAATCTATAAAATTTCTGCAAATCGAACATCAGAAACGTGGTTAATTTGAACCTGTATGATTTGATTATAGAATACAGTGTATTTAAATTTTTATGGGCTACAAAATTTATATGTTTTTTAAAATTGTTGCAAATAGAAAATTATTCTGAGGCCTGTAAATTCATGTATGATTTTTCATTATCGAATATAGGTTTGTCTCAAAACTTTCATAGATAAGTTGTCTTTTTTGTTTCTTTTCTTTTCTCATGTTTATTTTCATAGTTTCATTTATAACAATCTTCTTACAATAAATACAGTTTATGGCGTATGGCAAGACATTAGACAAAATATATTCAAGTTCATGGCAGCAATATAATTTTGTAAAAAGTACTGAGACAGACGGTTACAACAATACAGTAAAGAAAATATAATAATTATATCAAATAAAGTAATTTTAATTATATACTGTTAATATTTTAACATTATAAATGAATTATCTTAATTGAAACTAATTTAATTAATAGTCCATTAATTTATGTAATACAACACAATTTTATATTATAAGTATATTGTGTATAGACCAGACCATTATTATACAAGGAGTTCTATGAACTGTAGACCTCTCTTAAAAGTAAATAGAAACTTTATAAATAATACATACAACAAATTTTGAACACATCTGACATAATCCAAAACTTAATTTTGTAAAAAAATTTATTATTATATACATATTAATGTAAAGAAAAATAGTATAAAAATTGATAAATGATGGCCTAGTGGTAAAAAAAGATGACCTAGTGGTGAGAAAACTTGGTTTCGAAACATAGATTCCTGTATAAGAAACTAGTTTCTTTTTTTTTTTTTAGTTTTCCCAAGAAAGTTTATTTCTTTAGTAGTTTTTCCGAAAGGGGTTAATTTCAAACGTATGGTACAGTGAATTTTCTGTGTGTGATCAATGCGCGTACCAAATTCCATCAAAATCGAACTATTCGTTCGAAATTTACAGTGGAACAAACATAGATAGATACATATATTGATAGACAGATGCAAACGAAATAAAAAAGTCGTCTAGTTAAACCACAGACCTCACTTCGTTCGGTCAATTATTTGGTATCTATGAAGTTAGCAAATGTCTACTTTTAATAAATGCGGTTCATTTAAGTGCTATTTACATAAAATGCATATACCTTTAATTATTTTGTAGAATTTATTAATTATGTGTGTAAAATTCTATTTTCATTTATATTGAAGTTTTAGTCATAATAGAGAAAAAAACAAGTGAAAATATAAAATACCAGAATTAATTGTTTATATCTGATATTTGTGGTTGATTATTGATGGAAAATTTTTACACTATTCAAAAACGAATGAACATGATTTATTTATTTTTATTTATGATTAATCTGATAATTCATGTGTTAAATTTTTTTAAATAACCTCAGGGTTAAAACACTTCTGAAAGATATAAAATTCGGTTATGGTTAGGATAAAACAGAATACAAGTATATTATTTTCTCGAGTTTCAATGAAATTAATGAAATATATAAAAAAGATAATATTTATAATTGAAACTAATTGCAAGTGTTTATAAATTACATTTTATTTAATCACTAATGAAGATTTAAGTTTGTTTTCTACTAAATTTCTCATGGGAATTGTTTGTTTATTTTAACATTTTTCGATATAGATCATATTTTAATCCCGAAACTTTATTCATCGCGTGCCTATAATTAAAATAAAAATAAATTACCCCCTTACGCCCTTATTTCGTACAAGAAACGTATCCCATAAATTTCTGAGGCCAATATCTAGAATTAATTTCTATCAATATCTTCAAAACTGGTTTTCCAATAGTAAAATAAGTGTGATTTTTGAAGTTTTTAGACTTTAGATTTGACCCTTTGAAGTAAAACAACGAAATAAACTTTTATGATTTTCAGGGGATCACTGATCTACAGTGCTTATACAAACCATATCTAAATTAAATAAAATATAAAGATATTAATTTGTTGTCTAGCCATAATCTAAACTAATTAAAAAAATTGCTAACCATGTCAATTACAAATGGTGGTGTTAGTAGCCTTAGAAACAAAGCAAGTGAAAATAATATTTTATGAATTGTATTAAAATTGTTTCCATAAAAAATGAATAACAACTATTCAAGCGGGATTATAACTCTTCCATTAAAGATTCTGTATATTTTAACAAGTTTAAGCACTTAGTTGCACTAACTACTTAAAATAAGTAAAAGATTCTTAAAATAAGTAAAATATTTTTAATTGGAACTATGTGACAGAACTACTTAACGATCAGTGCAAAGTAAACAAAAACATTTGATTCAAGAGACACCATTAGTAGATAAATTTTAGGGTAGACTTTGCTGGAAGTATTTGTAAATCTCTTTTATTTCTAAAGGCTCTTTTTGTTTATATAGATGCAAACACACGCATGTTAAACAATAATTATTTCAGCAGTCGTTCAATGGACCGGGAATGTGTTCCTGAAGAACAAGAACAAGTATAATGCGTTTGATTCTCAGGTATATTGCATATCTATATCTTATTAGATATGGAGTTTACATCAACCATGTTCATTATTTTCATCCAGTTGGTGGTAAATTTGGAATCCTCAGAATCAATTCATCAATGGAAACAGGTTATATAATGAAAATAAAATAATCCTTGATTTAATAAAAATAAATTATAAATAACTTCCTAAAAGCTCTTGAATAGATATTGGGATAGTTATATCACTGTTTCGATATCCGCTCTTTCGATTTCGATGAAATTTTCCACGTTGATTTCCCAAATTTATTTAAATAGAGGTCATACACACTGGATTGATAAGCAGGGAAATAGTGCTCGTTTGTTTTGTTTTCTATAATCTTTTGCTTTTACGATTGCCACTTCGGCGACAATATTGTATATTCAGTGGGGAGCCGCAACCGCGATCCTTATAACTAGAGATTTTGGTCCTCTCTATCCTCTTTTTAGAACACAATAAACCCTGGAAGTAAAAATACCTTGTAGAACAAGGTGACAATTAGATTGTTATTATATTATTGGAGGAGCCAGTTACTTCATCTAAGCGGCAACAGTGTGATCAATCAACCGCCCTTTTTTATAATAATCGATAAAACTTCATCCACTGCCTGGATTCGAACCTATAACTTCCAGTCTCAGTATTCTTATGGTGAAGGTAGTAGAGCCCTAACTTAAAATTCGTCTCGTCCTGTAAGATTTGATTAAAAAATGCTGACTCTTGTGGAGCGTGGTGTAATAAATAAAGTAGGTATATTTTCGAAATATTTAGTAATTTATGCTTTAAGGCAACTTTAATCTCTCCTGTTTAATTCGCTTTCTACGTACCTTAGATACGGTGTGCTAGAAACTAAAGATGTATGTATGAAATGCTAAAATAAGGGTGAAAACTTTTTTTCATATTTTACAATGAGTTACTTTTCATACTGCAGACAGACATACACATGCAAAGGACTAAATTCTGTAATGCAGTTAGGAAAGGCTGTATGCACACACAGTGGCTGAGTGCAATAAGCGAAGTAAGTGCAATGTGTACACATACACACACATACACATATAAAGTCCTCAACAAAACAGTACAGAAAGAAGTATGCTGAAATTATATTGTTTGTTGCAAATCAAGGTATTAAAAAATATATATAACAAAAAAAAATTTTATATACAGACGCGTTACAGAGTAGCAACTAGAGAGAGCAGAGAGCGTTCGTTGTAGGCAGAAGAAAGAGGCGAAGTAGTGTTTTGTTGTGTATGCGAACGGAAAAACAACAGACACTCTCAAATAGAAAGATACATATAGACTTACAGACGATAGATACTACAGAGAGTTGAACACGTAGCATAGAACGAACGAATGATATTACGTCAGCATCGTCTACGACTTATATCTAAAGTATATGTCATGTTACATTTTATTATAGTATGTTCCGCAAAAGATCGGGGTTACATTAACAACACAAGTGTAAAAAATTTATCATTTGTAGTACTTCCGAGATGTATCTATCGATATCGGAAGTATTGTAATCCTGTTTGTTTTTTAAACATATTATCGTTTTAAACTTCACTAGCAACTTTTATTTCGTTTCCGTTGGTTTGTTGATCTGGGTGCCTGTGACATTTATTCAGGCAAATAATTACAAAATTACTGAAGAAATGGTTATAGATTCGTGGCAAATTATAATGCATGTTCCATTTCGTATCTATAGGTTTGTTGGCCTATCTGCATGTGACATTCACTCAGGCAAATAATTACAGAAATACAGAACAAATGCTTATAAGTTTAAGGAAAACAATTATGCAGGTGCTCGGGAAATGATCACATGTTGGAAATATCTCACTCATTAATTATAGTGTCGAAAATACAATGTTCGACCTTTTATGCTTAAATGCTAATAGCTCACGAATCGTTCGTCCGATTTTGATGTAATTTGTTATCTACATAAATCATTCATTCGATTTGATGAGGCCTGATATAAAAAACGATTCCTACTATTTTTCACTCCAAATTGTGACCAGTATTACAAGAAACTCTATGTATATTATTTTACATAGATGTTTCGTTTACATTTTTTCATCAATAAGTTTTCTTACATTAAAGATTATTTATACTAGGGAAAAATGATGCAAATTGTATTTTATAGGATTTTAATATTATTAGTTTGTATATTTTACTTCTCTGTGAAAATAAACTTATAAATACATTTAAGTATTGATGCAGTAGTATATGTAATATGGATAATTTGTTTTTTTATTTTTTATTTTTTTTTTTTAATTTTGAAATTTTCATTTCGATTTCAAGAAAAAAAAACGATAACCTCTAAAAGTCCGGCGATAGTGTTATCGTCAGCTGAGATATATGGTCACTAGATATTTATCGTTTTAACTCATTTTGAAATCGTTTAACATCTGAACCATATATTATATTCCTTGTAGTCGTTTCAAAGTATTTTTTATTTTTTTAATATTATGAAATGTTTCCATCATGTTTGAATGTTCGTTCCCATATCTTATTTGTCAGTTAAAAGACTTTATTAAAAATACCATTCACATTCCTTGGTATTATTATTTTTTAATATTAACAACTTTTAAAAACATTTTTAAAATATCGTTTCAAAAACCATAGGATAGACACGACTACGGCCTGGTACAATATAATATACAGACAGGACTATGATGTTTATTTAATCATAAAAACTGTGTTTATTCAGAGGAATTGAACTAACAAATGAGACCTCTATAATGAAGAATCTCTAATGTAATATACATTGTATTTTGTTCAAGTTTTGCACCACAATAACTAAAAAATTATTATTAAAATGTTATGAAATTTTATAAGCCCAATCTTAAGACAAGAAACAATCTTAAGGTGCACACAAGACAAACTTGTTTCATAAAACTGGTTTCATGCAATGGATTTCAAGAAAAATGGTTTCTTTGCTACATGAAACAACGGTTTTCCATCAGCGATGGATTCAGATGGGCTTGTACTTGTGTTGTGTAGTTGGCTTGAAATTAAGAAAAAAATCGCTAATACTGGGTTCATCAGGGATCGGCAATACAGCGGTTTTGCTGTATCTCACAAACTAAGAAAAGGCCCTGATAAATTTAACGATTTTTTTTAATGTAGTTTTAGAGCTACTGAATCCGTTAACAACAAAGACGGGCACCAACTGAAGGTTAGCTTTGAGTGCTGAGCAAACATTAATAATTCCACGCACTTGAGACTTTATATCTATTGCTCTTTCATGGGAAAAGTATACAGGCATGCTGTTATACTGCTTCATTCAACTTGACTTGAAATGTATCTGCAATCACTGCTGATTTATCCCTTCACCTGAAGAGAATAAAAATAAAATAGACTTGAAATGATGGAAAATGAAACTGAAGTAATAGGAAACCAATTTAACGAATTTCTAGAAACCCAGTTTCCTGAAATCCATGAAACTTAAATTTCATGAAACGATGTGTGAACCAACCTGTGTTAATCTATTTGTTGCAAGCAACTTCAGTTTCATGAAACAAGTTTCTCCACTGTGCACCGAGCATTTCTTTTCAGAGGTTTTTCCACAACTTGATATTTATTTCCATTTTCCTGATGACGGACTTACTGGCATAAAAAAAATGGTTTAAAATGATTCTATAAACAATTAATACCTAAATAAGGTTAAAATTTAAGATTTTACAATACGAAGTGTGCTTCAGTATTATGTTTCAATCCCTCCAAAGTAGTCCCTGAAGGCTGTATGAATGAAAATTGGAGGTATTATGTTTTTAATTTATTTTTAAATATAATGATTGACACAGGTTAAGACTTCTTGTAATAATAATAATAAGTTTACGTAACCTATATTTTATAATAAAATGATATAAATACATGTTATGAAAATTTATTAAACCATCTCTTATGTATTATATATAAATTTAATATGTTTATTTTTATTTTACAGTGAAAACTGTTTTTAATACTTGGAATATTTAATTTTAAAGTTGAAACTTTTGCGATAATGAATGGGACTGCTCATTTTAAGTTGTGGCAAATAATTCCAAAAACATTTGTTTTGATCATTTTATGTTTTGGCAAATAATATCAAAATCATTTGTTTTACTGATTCTTAAGATAGAGTTTGGATTATCAAATTAAGCTTTCGAAGAAAAAAAATAGTTTTAGTGATAATTGGAAAGATAAGGTTTAGATTCTGTATGGAGCACAACCCGATAGTTCCCGAAGTTTAATATATTTTAGTTATACGTTGATAATGGGTTTCAAAAGTATAAAATCATGATTAGCATCCACTTATCATCAATATTGTTTATTAGCATATTTTTGATGACTTAATATGTGGATACCCATTCATGATGTTATACTTTTGAAACACAGGTAATATAATTTATAGGAACATCATAGAAACACTGAAATAATTTTTTAAGACTATAATTACATCATAATTAATTTTTATTTAGTTTTTTAAATTTTATTACTTTTAAAAGTTTAAGTCCCAATTTACGTATAACTTGTTGCTTGAAACTTTATTTTTATAAAATGTTTAGATTTGTCTTAATTTCAGCTAAAAAAAATAATTAAAAGTACATTATAACTATAGGAGACATTCTTTATTAAGGAATCGACTACGAATTTTGTGTATTTGAAAGATATTTATAATTTTAAATAGATCTAATAATGTTAATCAATCATATGAGTATTAAAACAATCAATACTGTTAATAAACCAATGCAGAGAGATTACTTCGAATAAAATTTAAAGAATTAAATAGTTTTTGAATC
This sequence comes from Chrysopa pallens, assembly GCA_020423425.1. NCBI lineage: Eukaryota > Metazoa > Arthropoda > Insecta > Neuroptera > Chrysopidae > Chrysopa > Chrysopa pallens. Next base: position 25,579,940 of record CM035593.1, on the reverse strand, counting down.
AATTACAACTCCGTTGTAAGTAAGCCTTTGTTTAGTCCGCCGGGTAAAATTAAGTCTTACCGCGTTTTGAATTCATCGCTTTTCCTTTAAACAGTTTTCACTGTAGTTTTTCTTCCGCCCACATATATTTAATATGTTTTTAAAAATACTTAATATAAAAAAAAAATTACGTTAACTTTCTCTGACATTTTTTTTTTTATGGATTCAATTTTCAAGACGGTTCATTTCTTTATATAAACAAGAACAACAACAACAAAAACAACAATATCCATCAACGTACTCTTCATTTTGGATGTGTTTTTCGTTGAGTGGGTATTCTTTCTTATCAATGACATTTGATGGGCTCTGCTATTTTTTTAAAGTTTTTAATAAAAAATTTATGTGTTTGAGGTAATTTAAACGTTCAAGATTTACATAAATAAACGTTTAAAACCTTTAGAATTTCTTTTTAAATTATAATTTGATCTAAATAATATGTTTGTTGAATTTATCAAATTAGTTTTTATTAAAAATGTTTTTGTTTTCATAAAAGTTTTCTAATTTGTTTATTGAATTTATTTCATGAAAGAATACATACAAACTCGATTTAATCATTTTAGCAAGACTTTATTAGTATTGATTGATATGCGCCACCAGTATGTAAAATTTGCAATAAAACATTCGCATTTTAGAAAATATATTTGTTTGTACGTTAATTGTATAGCAAAATATAACATTCAACAGTAGTAATCGGATTGAAAATTTTAAAAATAATTGAAGAAAGTAATTATTTTTAGTTGCAATTGTAAATTGTAAAATTTCATATGTGAACTCAAATACCATTCAGAGACTTATATAATATTATTTGATTGAGAAAGTATTTCGCTGCCATAGTAATAAAAGTAAAACACTTGAATGCACGGTACACATAGTCCCAAAACCACAAACCACTTGCAATATAAACATTACATTTTTAATACCAGTATTTTTTCATTACGATAACAATTTGACAGATGTTTTTATAAAATATGTGGACATATTTTAATGATTAATTATACAATTTTCGATATAAAAAAAAAAAAAAAAAATTCAAATGCTCAATATATCACATATACATATATATTATTTGTGCCCTAATAAATTCCCTAAGTTTATCCCTATTGACTTCTAAATAATAATAATTAGGTATTATAATAATTTATTCTTATCATGTACCAGAAATAAATGGGGTGATTATTATATATGACATGTGTGCGATAAACTGATAAGCAATCTATTCCAGTTTAATTTATGATTATTATATGTTCACTTGATTAATATAAACAAGATACTATGTTTGTTGGATATATTATATGTATGTATTGATACTATTCAAATGTATATGAGATACGGATAGGATTGTATCAGTTTCCCAGATTTGAACCCAGATTTATCTGAATTACTATCTAGAATAACTCTTTAAAAAGTACTTAAGGCGTCGAATGCATCACTTAATAAACACCATATTTTAAAAATTATTTTCTCTGACTTCATAAATAATAAGAATTCTTTAAATATTCGTTAACTTTTTTCACATACAATATGTTCAAATCATTATTAATTTAATGATAATCTTACACACAATTTCCAGAAAGTAACCCTGCCCAATATTTTCAAAAACTATAACCCTTTTTTGTTGAGATATTTGCCAAACAAAAAAAATTTAACCTTATGGGGAAATGTTTTGAAAACTTATGTTACCTCTAGGATTAAATTTTTTTTTTTTTTATTAAGGGTTATCGTAGATATTTGTTTCCAATTTCTGCTTAAATACTAATGTTTTTAATAATAAATGATTCTGTTATAAATGACATTATGAAATAATTAAAAATTTTATATAATTCAGTGATACAAACAATAATTACTGGTGAGATATTATATTAATTCTCAATTAAAACACAGTTCATTGTAGTTGATATCAGAGAAAACATATAGAAACATACAAACATATATTATATGTTCATGTACAGAATGTTCCACAACTCAAATTAAGTAATTAATATAATTATTTTTAAACAATATAAAAGTACGAATTCGTTTTTGTGTGTAATTTTTCAATAAACCTCTCTAATATAAATAATCTCTTATGTAAATGCATTGAATTTTTTTCAATTTCGTACAACAACAAATAACACAAAAAATATTTATCCTAATATTATGATATTTCGTATTCACAATTTTGAGATATCAAAAATACAATCTTCCTTAAGAAGCTCACGAAAATTCCATCTGGTTATGAGAAAGTGAAAATCAATTTTCGATTAATATTCACATCCTAAAAGACAAATTGATTGGGTATTTATTTAAACAATACTAAAAAAATGAAATGAAAAAATTTTCTCATAAAATAGTACCTACCTAAATTAGTAGTGAATGTTATATTAAAGACTTCTAAATCCAATTTTCTTGTAACTAAAAATCGTTTGAAAGTAACGGGTGTCAATTAATTAATTTAAAGGTAAAAATATGATTAACGTCAAGAGAGCTTTATCAAAGCCATGAGCTCACTTAAGAAACCCTTGAACGCCCATTCGAAAATTTGATTTGCGTCTACTTACGAAAGGGAATTAGACAGATTATATTTATAAAAGATTTTAATTTCACAAAATTCATAGTTTTTAGTTAAATTTTTTGCGGTCAATTTTCTATTCTCTACGATTTAGATTTGTTCAGGTAAAATTCTTTAAAACTATCATACATTTTAACTTCCTAAACCGAACAAATAGTACAAAACTGTGTAATGGCTTTTTATTAATTGGAGGCCACCCTTAATTTGGGGAGGAATACTATTTAATATATGCCTTTATGTATGTCTGGTTGTTGGCAACTGTTAGGTATAGATTACATAATAATGAAATATGATATTCAGTGGTACAATAACGTTATAATGTACGTTATATGTATACGTTACAAACAGTAAACAGTTGGTTTTGTTATTAGAATTGTGGCTATATAAGAGAAATTTCATTTCATATTACGAAAATTTCATTACAAAGAAGCTGCGTAAATTTTGCGAATTTTCTCTGCAGACTAATAAAAAAATAATATGATAACTTGTTGTTAAATACTACAATAAATGAAGTCTATCATATTAACTTGTGAATTAATTTACACAGTAAAAAATTGTGTGTACTTGCGTCAAAAACGATCTATATTATAATTTCTGTTAAAAATCAGTTTTGCGTGGGGACCGTTTATGACTCTTTGATAATGTTTATTTTCAACTATTTTTTTTTACAATATTTGATACATTTACGGCTATCCTCTAAACAACACTTTATGAAATTTCGGGTAGAAATATTTTCTTGTATTGTGTTTGTAGAGGCTTATTTCTAAAAAAGGTATTTAGTTCTTTTAAACTTGTATTTCTTGGATACTGAAAATAGTCCATAAAAGAATATTTTTTACGGTTCAAAATACTTGTTCAAATATTAAAAAACCGCTTTTCAACATATGGTACTTGAGGAATAAACCTAACTTGAATGTTCAATAAATGATTATCATCTTGTGGATTTTATGGAGAAACGAAAGCTTTCTACAAAGTTTGATAAATTGTTTTATTAAATACTCTTTTTCGTTTACTTAACCAACGTAGTATAATAAGGCTCAAATGTAAACTTGTAATTTTTCTTTAATTATCTTTATAATTACCTTAAAATTGCCCTTAAATTAGACAAGGCAACTTACATAATATTTCCTTTAATAATTTCCCACGCATTTTTTTCAAGTCTTAAGCATGCATCTCAAATAAAGCATCTCAAGATAACTTTTCGTAAAATACCTAGATACACCAATATCTGCGACTCATTATTGCCACATGATCAATTTCTTGGAAATTATTCAATATATAATCACGAATCAATACTCACCTTGTTCTACTTTTGCAAAGAATGGTAAAGCCTTTTTCCAGTCCTTATGTGGTTATTCTATCTTAAAGTAGACTAATAAGGCCCACGCATGTTAACAGTGTATCTTATTAGCCGGATGAGCACATCTTATAAAACATGAAAAAAAAATTATTATGAGTCTAAATGCAGATTAACACATTTATTTCAGCAAGAATTTTTATGTTATGATAACACTTTAATTTTAAGTTACGGTTTTATTTCATCAAAAGTTATAAAACGGTGCAATTATCTTAGCTTCGAATTTATTTCATTGAGGTTATATCGACTAAAAGCATTTATACGTAAGGATAGTTTTTTCAAAAAAAAAAGTTTAGATTTGAAACATTGAATGTGGGACTTATAATCGGCTGAGCCTTATTTGGTTTAAGAACCTCTGTAGTAGCCAAGAAACTTTTTCTGTCTGTGTCTACACATTTTGCTTATTCATATTCTAAATTCACTATTATTACACAAACCATTTACTACTAAAATAATAGAAGTCTGCTTTCCTACTACCTATACTCTAAACGATTTTAAATTTAATTATTATTATCATTGAAAATAGCATACACACACACACACACACACACACAAAGTTCATACCTAAAATAGCTTTTACAAAAAACCATATTATACAAACAAAAGTTATATTGTGTTGTTGAAATTATTTAAAAAGAATAATTTATAAATTAAAATTCATAGAGAATTATTTGTGTTTGTTCTTTTCGAGAACATAATCTCTAGTGTGTATAAAATGCATAATATATGTTTGTCTGTTATTCTTACTTAGGGTGTTTCATACATATTTTCATAATTTAATATTTTAACAAAGCTTTTTAAAGCATATGATAATGGTATTTCTGATCTTGAATTTTATACTAAATATTATATACAATTTTATAAAATACTTAAGAATATATATGAATATTTGTAGAATTTTTTCCTAGAATTTTATAAAATGGTTATCTCTAGTGCTTACTTAAATCCTAATAGCCTTGTTAATTAATTTTTAATTATAAAGAAATCATTTCGCAAAATAATTGTGTTAAAATTGAATATATAATTATGGGTGAATGATATCGATATGACAAATTATTTATTATTGTTCTGTGTGTTTTAATATTTTAATACTTACACACTCAGTCAAAGTTTGTTGAAACAATTTTACCCTTTTATCAAACATTGATTGCATGCAAAATTTGAAGGAGATTGAACCAAGGAATAACGTTGTCCCATACAAACTTTGCTCAAGTTTTTTCTCTCCATTGAATAGAATTTCAAAAAATCCTTTCTTATCGGATGGGCGGTATTTAGTATGCACCTAGTACTTAGCCAGTATTTGGTTGTATGGTATTTGGTGTGTGACAGCCTATTTTTGATGTGGCATCTGATATTTGGTATGTGACACCATATATTTGATGTGGCACCTGGTATCTGATGTAGGACTTAAATTTTTTAATATACCTGGTGTTTGTTGTGGGATATTTCGCATCACGGGCCGCTGCTGTGGTACTCTTATACTTGATAAAAAGAATATGGACCTCCAGTACTAGAATGGCTCCAAATATACTAAAACGAAACGATATGTACACTTTATAGAATTCGACAAACTGCTAATGAGAAGAGATAAACAAAAGGCATTTTTTAATTTCAAATTTTGATTTTGGTTTCGATGGAAATAACGCTTATAGCGTTTGTAATATTCATCAACTCAGAACTATTGAATTTTAAAGTTAGTCCATCCGGTCTTGAGTTGTAAGTGGTGTTACTAACACGACTTTGTTCTATATATATATATATATTATATATATAAATTGTTTTTAGATAATTCTAATCAAAAAATATATTTTTTTTAAGAAACAGTTTTAAGAAACACGTTTTGCTCCCAAAATTACAAATCTTTTAAAAATTTAAACTGGAATTAGTTTAAAAATTACATTTATGAAACTGCTTGAAGCTTATATATTTTGTAGTTTGAAAAAAAAGAAGGTTTTGATAGAAAATTATAAAACTTTATAATTGAAATACAAAACCAAAACTTTCATTAAAAATAAAAATTGAAACACCAAAACAAAATTAAAAATGAAAACTTAAAAAAAAAAATTCCACATTATCGCTGTAATAAATTTATTAAAAATGTGATAACTATCCACTCCATTTTTTTCATTAATAAATATATTAAATTTACATCCAATTTAAGCACAATAATTAAAATTACCAACAAAAATATACGTATTGTTTTGTATCCATATAAATAATAATATTATTTATTAATTTATTGTATTTCATAATAACTATTAAAATATATAATATTATAAAACGTAATTAAAAACAATAAATATTTTATATATTTAATTTCATAAATTAAACTAATAATTATTATATATTAATTGTTAATTATTATCTATATTTTAAATAATAGGTTTTTTGATATTATTAAATATTTAAATAATCATTTTATTATTTATAAATAGGTAATAATAATATAAAAGTTTCAAATCATATATATATTTTTGATATAAATTATTTCATATGTGCATGTATGCTAATTATAATCTAGCTCATTTATGTACATACGCATGTATTGTTAATAAACAAAATTCAATTTATTTAATGTGACGATAACGGATGTCCCCATCGGATTTAATAAACTTTTAACATTTTGTTTATTGATTACTATACAATACAAACAATATATGTCGTTATAAGTTGTAAAAATTTTATTATATATAGTATAGATTATACGATAATAATATATAAAAAATTTGTATAGATTCTACTAAAAAATTTTCAATCTAAGTTAAAAAAAAAAAATATGCTCTTTTCTTCTATCTTTTACTTCAGAACGATTTTGCTAATTGACGAAATTAATTTCAAATTATGGGCTTCAAATCAAAAGGGTTTTGTCAGTTGCCAAAATCAATATTGAAACGGATTCTATAATTTTCTTCAAATTATATCGTTATTTACATCGCAAAGTGCTTAAAAATCGCGATTGTTGTGGTCAATAGGGATGTTGAAATTTTTTTTTATTACTTCAATTGAAGCGACTTCACGGACATGGATATGAAGTAATTGTATATGCAAAATATGAACATTCCAAAAATTCCTTATAAAACAAAGAGGGAAATATGACCTAATGACGTTAACACTTACTATCTCCCAATGTGAAATTAACAAACTTTATATTTAACTACCCTATGAAAGTTTGCAATACAATTTATATGCAAAAAATTTTATATTATATAATAAGAATATTTGATTCCTATTCAATTACCGCGTTGAAAAATCATCGGATCAATTATCTCCTCTGCATGCTATTCACAATGTTTTGCACATGTGTTGGGACACCCTTTATTATTATAAATTAATAAATAAATTTTAATAATAATAAATTTATAAACTATAAAAGTACAATAATTAATATTGTAGAAATAATTATCATAAATATTGATAATGACATTGCTGTGGCACTATTGCATAAATCGTTTTTACATGTTTCACATGAACTGATCCGTAATGGTGCCGGTACATATTGTTTTGCTAGGCTACATATATCAGTTTGATCTGGTGCACATCCACGAATAGTACCTGATTCTGGAATAAAAAAATAAATAAATAGCACAGTTAATAGTTGAGAGAAAGAAACATTCAATTTGTATTTATCAATAACCATAAAAAATCTTACCTCTCCCGGATATTTTAATTGTTAAACAGGAATATTCTCGATTATAACCGGTATCAATTTGACGTTTATCTCTTGAATTTGATATTTGATGTATATTATTTTGTTGCTGTTCACGATATTGTTGTAACATTGTTATATTAGTAGAAAATGCACGTTTTAAAAAGGAATGATCGTAGTCATCGTAACCAGAACCACTTCCGCTCCGTCCATCTAAATGCCGACCACATAATGTACGTGGTAAAAATACAGGATTTATTGGTGGATCACATATTTTCTCATGCGAATAGCATTCATAACATTCAAGATTATTTGAAAATGTTGCAGAATTCACTGAAATAAAACAAATTTATGAAGGATTTTACTTATTTTACTCCTCCTGCTGATCTAAAATGTAAAATATAAATATAAAACAAAACGAAAAAAATTTTAGAAAAAATGAAACCAACTAAGAAAAAATGTAAAAAATAATTTTTATTTAAAACTTCTAGCATGAGCTAATCTAAAATAGTATATTAAATTTTTAATATAAAATAAGGCTATCAAAATTTTTGAAAAAAAATGGAGTGAAAATAATTTTTAATTTTATACTTATACCAAGAATTTGCTTATTTATCTTATTTGAGTAAAATTTGCTCTTCTTATTTAAAAAACATTTTGAAAAATTGTTCTGTGGATTTTTGTTATTAATTTGTCTTTTTTGTTACAGGTATGTGGTGCAATTTCACTCTCAATAAGAACATACGAAAAGGTATTCGCCTCAATAAAATTTGTATTATAATCTCAAGTCTTCTAGACATCGTTAATTGTACGCAACACTCGAAAATATCTATCAAAACGTAATCAAATGAGGTCGGCTTAATTTGAGTAAAAAAAGGAAAGGATAAATAGTTAGTATTGTAGGAAAATTTACATTCAACCAGATGAAAAATGTTAAATCATCGTTTTTATATTCATAACGAATAAGCCGAATTTCTTTACTTTCGAGTAATTATTTTGCAATTTCTCAATGCTCAAAAGTTGAAGAAATTATAAAAACTTAAGTCGCGAAACTGCGATCGAAATTCGCACATAATCACTCAAAAGGGAATCTCACTGCCTTTAAACAAAACAGTATACATTTGTGCCTTTAAACAAAATATTTAACTAAATAGCATATATGCATGTGTGCAGTAATGTGTGTAATATAAGTCACAAATCTTATACATGGCTGTGTCATAGTGTGTGTAATGCTTTTTGTATTAATGAATGTCTTATGCATAAATTTGAAAAAATATTTGCATTCTCCAGTCCATCTCTATATAAACTATGTGTGCTGAATTTCATACTCCTCCGTTCGCCCAATTTTCGTTAAAGGGGAACAAAGTTTTGGCTTCACGTATTAATATAAAGATGCCAACACCGTTAATTTATCGATTTCAAGTATCTAAATATTATTTACCATTCAATTTTATTAAATTCTAAAATTTTTGATTAAAATTTTTTTTAATAAAAAAAAATTTGTCACCCTCTAAGATCACACTTTTTTCGATCAAAACTAACTCTAAAAGAATTAATATATTATTTACCTGTTTTTAATGATATGAAATGTAATATTATAAAATAAAATAACCATAACATATATATTTTACATTTTTTACTAAACATTTTAATTTATTTTTCTTGATATTAATAAATTAATAACGAACCAATAAAACTTCACTTATATATTAAACGCACTTTTAATTGAATTTTGTGATATGCAAATGGTTAAAATATTTTATTTTACCTATATTTATAACATTTATGCTATTTTACTGATAATAAAATTCGTGTAGACAAATTAAGGAAGGGTTTCGTTGTATATTCCATTTAAATAGGTATACTACACCTTTAAATATCGTTTTGTAATAAATTCTGTTATCATTTGAATTTATTTACGTATATTATATGTTTGTTTTAAATTTATATTGCAGGTGGAATGGGAGATAAAATTTGAAAACAATACTGTTTATAATTATAAAAAATATGTTCCATGCTTCAATTTTTTTCTTTTAAATAATTAAAGCCTCCTTAAAAATGTTAGCGTATACAAAATTTTTACAGATGATTTTTTGCTAATGTTTCCAATTTTGTCAAGCGTAATCAATAATTTAGTTTAGTTTTTGAAATAGTAAAAATTATCAGATCCTGATTTTTCTTATTTTGCGACATTTCGCTAATTTATTTTCAACTTCCTCAGGCAATCTAAAAAGTTTTAATAATTAGTAACACATTGTCATATAATTATTAATTATAGTTTGACAAATAAATTTAATGTAATTTTTGTATTGAACTGAAATTTTGTTATCCTTAAAAATTTAAAATTAAAGGTATTTTATACACATCAGTCATGTCACAGTTCAGTCAATCCGTCACAGTCAGAAATAATATTCTTCTGTGAAATCAAATGGATAGTTTCTACATTTGTTCGTCAGAGTTCAGAGATGAACTTCAACTTCAGTTACACTTCCGACATCTTTAAATTCATAGTCAATGATATTTTTCCAATTTAATTACTGACATTTTTTATTTTCGGGATACATAAACCATTAAAGGACCAAGATTAGTGAACTGTTACGGAACTGACACGCGACGTACATTTGTAGCTAAACCGGGTATTCCTGATTGAGACTCGACGGTGACTGAACTGTGACGAGACTGATATATGTGAACTAAAATTTATTAGGGTAATATAATAGGTTTAACTTCAATGGGTAAGAAATACTTAAGGCTTTTGTCTTTTTCTGTATAAAAGAATTGATTCCTAAAAATTTTTCCAAACACAATGCGCTTTATGACGACAAAGCCTATACCATCCAGTCTATAATTTATTTATAACAGACTACACGCTTAGATACAATTAATATTTATTTATTTAACATTTGTGTTATTTAATGTAATATTTGCGTATTTTGATTACAGGTGATATATTTTATTCCTCGAATCGTTAACGTATGTAAAATAGATAATAAAGTGACGTTTATCAGTGCTTTTACACAAACTTTCATTTTTTTTATTACGTCTGAACGACGTATAGTTTAAATTACGGTCAACGAACATTTTATCCGAGCCAAAAATAACGCATGAATATGATGACAATTACAGAAGTAAAATGTGTTTTAAAATCTGCATGGGAACACATAAAATCATGGATTTGGTGTGATGATTTGATAATTGGAATATAAAAATGATAAAAACTGAGACTGGCCGGTGACTGAACTATGATGAAACTGACATGTGTGAAATGATCTTTATAAGATAAAAATGCTAATAAATCCTTGAAAATTGATGAAGTATTTCTGAAAAATTTTTAGTTAGGCAAATACAGAATAATATATATAGAAATACAAATATTGCAATCAATATAGTTTCACTTTTTACAAGTTTTGTTTTACTGATAATGAGTTATCGATAAAATATTTAAATAGTATTATTGTATTAGATAAAATTATTACTAATTGGATAATTTTGTATATTTAATGAATGAAAAGTATGAGTAATTATTAATTAATATTAAATCAATTATTCTTAATCCGTTACACATTTAGATCAATATTTTTTGGAATTTGTCTTGTAAATAAGAAAAAATAAAATTAATTATAATTTTATCAGATAATTCTTGTAAATAAAGAAATCATTTTTCTTTCGAATTTTTAAGTTTTCAAAGAAAAATATTTTATTAAATAATTACTTCTATAGATTATTTTCTTTAGACCGATTATTAAAAGCGTCTGCAGAACTTTTTTTTTTTCAAGCAATATGATTAGTAATTGTCTTCAAATAGTAATTGGTCACAATTATTTTTAACTTTTAAGACGCTTTTTTTAAAATTTTTATTTTTAAGTGCAGTTCATTAAAAATTAATTATTTTCGGCGAATTATTAGTGTTTTTCTTCAAAATAATTTGGTTTGTTAACCCCCCCCCCCCATCGACATTTAGTTTTATAGTAAAAATTAATGTGAAACCACCCCAAGTCTTTTTCCAATAAAATACCAAAAAAGCATAAATATCATCTTAGTTACACTTTGAACAATATACATTGTTATTTAAGTCGAAAGGTAAATTATCTTTATTAACAAAGAACACGATTTGAAGATTGAGAAATTCTGAGAAATCGACAAGAATATAACTTTTTGAACAGAAATACAAATATTAAATGATCGATGATTTCATGGACACATATATCATATTCTTTTTACTTCTTTCAATAAGCTTTAGAAACTGAATTTAATATAACTTTATATATATATATTATATATATATATTCGATATGTTAAACAGAGTATACATATTTCATTAATTGCTAGTAATAATTAACTTATATTTAATTCAATTGTTTGATTTGGAAACCATTTAACAGATTTACTCAATAATTGTTTTTTTTCTTAATCTAACTAGTTTTTCGATGAAAGCGTCTGTAATATTTCACTAAAGAATTAACATGACATTTTTATGAACAAAATATCCATTTGTTTCTCAATTTCGTATTTCAATAAATATTCTATCTCATTGAAAATAAAAACAGAAAAAATAAAACAAGCAATAATAATTACAGTATTGACCTAATAAATTTCAAAACAGAACAATCAAAAACTTTTCTTTTTCAATTATATTAGATTTATATATTTTAGATTTTAAGTAAAACAAACATTTATGGTAGAAATAATAAGCATAAATTATAGTATTAATGTAATTTAATTAATTTTCTAAAAGGTTTTCTTTTTTTGAAACTAATAAAATATATGCTATGGGCACCGTGCTTTAAAATGTTTTCATTCGTTTCTATGGTTACAAAATACTATAGTATCAATCAAATGATATATAAGGCTGTGAATGGTGTATGATTAAACATAGAAAATTTCTTAGAATTATTAATAAATTTAAATGAATAATTTTGTAGAATTCAATTACAATACAATCCTTATACAATTTAATCAATGATTCTTTCAACTTTCAATCCAATAACTTCAATTAAATGTCATATTTTGTATAAATTTCGATTTTTTGCCCCAATTTCCTAGATCAAATTATGTTGTATTGTTATAAATACGTATATCGGCTACAAAGTAGTAATCATCAGTATGAATTGGCTAGTTGTAATGATTCTCTGAGGAGATGTTAATTTGGTGCAATTCGTCACCAAATTAGCAACGAGTCATAAATATATCTATAAAAAAAGTCATCTTTTGTAATTATTGAATAATTTTTGTTTGACATTTGCTATACAATTTACATGCAAACAATTGAACAAATAATTATATTTTCTATAATTTGAATGTTTTATTACAAATTTTAGATACTCGTAGTGCATCATCAATCGATTAAGAAGTCCGTTCCACGTGCTGTGCACTGTACGCATAGCTAAAAAGAGAATTTAATTTTGTGTTGTACATAATGGACTGTTTATGTTACAAAAACTGTGTGTGTGTGTTAAATTACAATTTACCCTAATTATCTCTTACGCACAATATAATTTAAACCAAGCAAATAAATCAGTTTTACTGATGTTTACAGTGTGTATAAGGTATTATACATACATTAATTTAAGTGTGTTTGTAAAAATCCCTTAAAATCCCTTTGAAAAAAGTAATACAGATTTCATCAGCGTACTGGAATTGACATAAAACGAAAATAATTAAGAAGAGTACTAAAAAAACGGAATGATTATGAATCTTCCACTTAAAATAAAAAAACCATTAAATTTTTTAATTGGTTTAAAAATTCAAGTTTCGGTTTTGCTTTTTTGAGTATATGTAAGATTTGAACTACTTCTGTGTTCTTCAACAAAAAACTAAACGGCTGGACACTCGATCGATTATAATTATATCGCTTTTTTGTAAGATGTTTCCTATGTCTGGTTGCCGAGTGTGGTTATATGAAAATCTATCTAGAAACAAGAAAGAATAGCTTCTATCTAGAAAAATAAAAGCAAGAATAGGTTTAAAAAATGACAGAACGTTCTTAAATATTAGAATAATGAACTATTTCTCATAAATTAATTTTCTTCCGAACAAACTCAAAGTAATTCAACACAAATATTGCGAAAATCAGATTTTTTTAATGACCGGATGCATTGTTATTGAGTCACATTGATAGAATTACTCCTCTATATTGTTTCAAGCTTAATCTCAGAAAAACAATCGAAAAATGATTTTTTTTAATTTCTAAATTTTAGTAACACTTATAAGCAACACAACAAGGGGGGGAGGGCGTGATACAATTGTGACTATTGAGTCTGAAAGCTAATTACAGATGGTACTATCCAGTTGTGTAATTTTTAACGAGAAATTTTTTATTTTGAATTCAAGATCTTCGGTTAAACGGAATTTTCTTGTATAGTTTTTATTTAATGAAACTTGATATTTTTTTTAATAATTGGTTGAGTTATTTCAAAAATTTATTGGATAAATCGAAATACCAAATTGGATAATATTTTTTGTGTGATTTTATTTTTTTTTTTTTTATAGAATGAATATTTTGAGAAAATCAATTCCGTCTAATTTGAATCTTATTCGTCTCTGACACAATACATACCAAACGATGTACCACCACCTTTTGCAGAACAAATAATAAACAATACCCAGAACTAAATCATCAATACAATGAATATGCTTGAACACAAAACTACCCGTATGTATTTTGGATGCTCCATGGTGTAAATATACTCCCCCGCCAAACTAAAGTAACTAACATATTCATCTACGTGTATATTATGAATTTGTAACATTATGAAAGTACATATGTCTGCAACAATATATGCTTATCCTATATTTGTATTGTCCAGGGTTTGTACAGGATATGAGGTCACCTATTATCATCTATGTATATATACGTATAATTTATAGTTTTTAGTGACCACATAAAATCTATATACGTATGAATTATTGACTCAAATCTATGCGTCAACATAATAAGACTGGTTCCCTTATTTAAAATGTGTTAATTAATGATATTACATATTAAAATAATCAACAATTGATTTCATTAAGAGTGATTTCTTTACAAATATAACAAGAATATATATATATATATATATATATATATATATATATATATATATATATATATATATATATATATATATATATATATATATATATATATATAAAAATTAAAATAATCTACTTGTCCAAACTTACGCCAATTAAAAATAGTTCAGTTAATTTATTTTAAGCAAGTGAAGCAAATAACTTACAGAGTTAATTGCTTAGATATTTGACAAATGATTGAATTTCCTTGTTTGTGTACCAAATCATTAAAATTATTCGAATCGAGATTGGCAGTGGAGACTCTTTATTTGAATTGCTTAAGTTTGTATTTATGCATAAGTATTAATTTTTTTTTAAATTAATTTTTCTCAAATCATTTAATTGTCGTTAGTCAGTTACTATGTAGAAAGAACAATGATAATAGAATTTACACTCTCGTATAATCATTTATTGATCTTGTGCCGGTCTCGTTCATTGTAGTTTAAAACATTTTTAATTAGATTCCATAAAATACTATAAAAATTCAGTCTTATAAATGTATACATGTATAATAATATCTATTGTTATTACCTATATGTGTTTTTTTGCGAAATTTAGTCTAAAATTGTGGAGAAATTTTACGAAAAAAATGTTTCAATAAAATAAACGTTTATTGTATTAGAACTTTTCTTCTATCTTTTATAGTTTAACAGTTGGATTGAGGATTTCTTAGACTCAATAGACCGATTTTGCTCATTCACGAACTTAAACTCACTTTTTTGTGTAGAATACGTCACTAGCATACAATATCAGCTCGTTATTGAGTTATCTTGATGAAGGATGGATGGTCACTTGGAAATGGACTAATTAGGTATTTTTTAGGCATCAGCTTCCAATCAGAGTGGCTTCGTTTATACATATAAAATTTTAAGAACATCAACTATTTTATACTATTTATCAATATTAATAGTTATAAATAGTCCAAGCTTAATTGAAGCATTTTTTTTACATTTTATAATATCATATTTATTGTCTTTTAACACAAACAGCTGTTCTTAAAAATTTCCTAGTTAATTTTAAACGAGTGACCTGGACTATAGTAATGACGAAAAATAATAGTAAAAATTATCGATTACAATTATTTTCTTTTGTGGCAAAAAAATGTAGCAGAATTTTTTCACTAAAAATACAAAAAACAAGAAAAATTAAATTTTTTGACTAATTTCAAGGAATATATCTTTCGGGTCATCACCTGATAATATTGAAATGATAAAATTTTGTAGCATCGGGGGAAAAAAATTATGATTGTAAATATTACTTCAATCAATTAAAATGGTATAACAAAAAATTGGATAAGACCATCATATACCGAACCAATGACTCACTTATTAAACACTTGTAGATGCCTATGCTATGTACTTCTATTAAGTGTAATTAAGACATTTTCATTAGTATAAATTTTATATATTTTTAATTTTTAATATTCAGTATTAGATAAAATAACGTATTAAAAAATGGTCCCGATATTCCCAGATTTCTGATTTCAATATTAGTTGCTTACTGCGCTAAACGAATAATTTCGGCAACACTCTGTGCAATAGGTTCACAGTTAGGTTCAAAATTTCACGGATATTCACGTAATTTTCGCCTGTTTGTCGATCCATCTGTCATAACGACAACTCAAAAATAATATGAACTACAATTCTAGCTCAAATTCAACTAATAAACACGTATATAATTACGATGCATAGATGAATATGTACATGATTTAATCGTTTATTGTCAATGGTTGGGTATTTAAACAATTATAACTGTTAGTTTTTATTTTCACTTGTCATGGTTTTTATATTTTAATTTTCTGAATATTTTTCGGTACAGTATTTTCCTATCATCACCAACAAATACAAACAAAAATGTATAAAAACTCTTAAAATTAATTAAAAATTAATGTAAAAACCATTTTATCAAATACATATTTGATGCATATAATAATTTTATAAAATATTATATTTACTAACTTGAATTTAATATATAAACCAAACATTTTAATTTTATAAAATTTTAAATTAAGTATCTTTTTATCATCATCCATTGATCTAACAACTGTAATGAGTACACATTTAACTATATAGGTATAGAACAGTAAATGGAACGTACTTGGGTACGAAAAAGTCGACAAACGAATTCTGTCAATGAATTTTTGTTATAAATACTCATAAATTAACGATGAGAATGATACTGTCCAATTTTATTTTACGAACTCTTTACCTGATACACTATAAAAATAAATACTTTCATGCTTTATCTTCGAAAACAGTCACCTACAAAATTGAAAAACTAGAGTCCTCTGCAGTAAAAAAAATTTCAGATCATTCAAATTATTGATCTTATCCATGTTATTAAATATATTATTATCAGGAACTTGGACAGAAAAAAAATCCTGCAACGTTTCGTTGTATTTCAGAACTTCATCAGGCAAACTATATACATAAAAGTGTAAATGTTTTGTATTATTTAAGAACATTTATTCTTTTTATATATATAGTTTGCCTGATGAAGTTGTGAAATACAATGAAACGTTGCAACATTAAAACAAATAAAAATCCAAAAATCTATTTCGATTTCAAATCGCTTTTAGCACGTAGATGAATCATTTTTGTATAACAAAGATTCGAAATTGTTTATTTTAGTCCAATATGCATCACAATTATTAAAATAACTACAAACTGAATATTTTAAATAAAAAAATTGGACCTAAGCTTCATCAATTACTGGCACAAATCCATTGACAGAATGATTTCCTCGATTTTTACGTACTCAATTACCTCCAGCCCGTGCTTTAATATACGTAATCGTTGTATTATACTTTGTACTCGTAGATAGATGGGATTTAATCAAATACTATCAATATTTATAATACCTATGTATGTATGTATATATTATTAACGAATGTGCATAGGGATAAAATATACTTTAGGGTTGTCAACCATTATCTCATTAAATATTCATTATGTGTTTTTTAATAAATATAAATGCAAATTTATTGGAAATGATTTTTCCACTTCAAATTATTTTCAAATTGATTGATATTAAATACGTTCATTTGACTCTTTAAAACATGACTTTTTAACTTGTTTTACTAGAGTATGATGAAAAATCTATTATTATCCATTCCATTTGAGCAATGACAAAAATTCGAGAAAACATTTTTGCCTCAAAGTACAAGAAAAGTGCAATATCATTAATATTAATTCAAAAAGGAGAGTAATTTATCTTTTAAAAGCGTATTCGGACAGTGATATCAAGTAGCCATAGGAGACCTTATCTAAGAAACGAGTCACCTTATTATTCTAGAATATTCCGACCTTGCGATAAAATTATTTTTGGATTTTCGGATGATTTTTAAGACTAACTAAAAAAATCGTAAAAAAACTGTAGTCAAATTTGTAGTTTTTGATAAATTTACTGAAATCGTATGCGGACGATATAAAGAAGCTACATCAAGGCATGTCTGAAAAAGGAGGTTGCCTTTTCATAAACTTGGATCAATTTTTGTATAATTATTTTTAATCCGAAATTACTTTAGAAAATCCCTTTTAATAAAACTTTTTTTTAATGATTTTTAACTAAAAAAGTTGATTGGATTTTTGTTATAATTAGCTATATAATTGATGTAATCATTTATGTGATGAATGTGATATGATTCATTGAAGTTATTTCCGTATCCCTTATAATAATTTAAATTTACAAACTTTCAACTTTTAAGTATTCAGATTCATAAATATCTATACTGTCAAGATGCTCAAATATGCTGGGTAGTATCAATATAAATTCGTGTTTATTTTTAAATACTATTAAGTTTATCCTTTAAGTTTATCTAAAATTAAGTTTATCATTTTCTAATAAAATCATAATTAATATTTGAAATATTTGAATACACGGAGTATTTTATGACAGCCAAATTTATTAAAACAAATGAATTAATTAAAGTAAAAGTATTCAAAAGTTAAAATCTGTAAAATCGCATTATTTTAAAGTGAAGTTATTGTAAAATAAAATAATCTTATATTAGAAGTATATAAAATTTGTTTAAGTGAAAACTTTTTTAGAAATGTTTGGCAGTTTTTTAAATGAAAAAAAAAAAAATTGAAACCATGACACTGTTTATATGAGTATCTACATTTAAATATAATAATTGCCTTTTTTAATAATCGGCTATAATAATTGCCTTTGTAATATCAAGGAACCTTCGTTCGAATCCTACTGCATCCATTTAAATTTTATTTTAGTTATGATTTTATATATTATTCCAAAAATTTTTTACAATTGAAGATTATGTTCATATAATTTACTAATTTTTAATGAAACAAACATATAACTTAAAAATGAAAAATTGGATAAAACAAATTTGATAAAACTTATGTGATTGTTCAAGTTTTCATTCCTGTCGGCACTCCCGGAGTACCAGTATTTTTTTGTAATGTAACTTTAAGAAATATTTTTTTGTCATCATAATAGAATACTGTAAAATAGATAAATAACAGTGGTAAAATAATAAAAAATTGATTAGATTTTTGTCTAATTTCTAAGCCCTGAATTAATATATAAATGTTTAACAAATAATCACTATAAAATACATTTAACTACCATCGGAATGATGTGGTTTTTAATACAGTTGGTTAATTGATCTGTTATCATCTATTTTATATATGATTACATTTTAAAATGTTATTCTGTGATTGGTTCATTTTAAGTAATATACTATATTACTATTCAGCTGGCTGATTGGCTACCTATTAACGTTTTTTTTAGTTTTTGTTTTTGTTTTTTTGGTATCATATGAACCAAATATTTGTAATTAAAAACATTTAAATATTGTTTTATTATTCATATAGTTGTGCAAAAAATTCAATAATGTATTAAAATTATTTTATTACTAAATACAGTCCCTTCCTAGGTATACCCAAATACAATATTAAAATATATTTTATTTATTCCAAAATTTATTTTTATTCGTTTTAATTTCATGTGATTGGTATTTTATACATTTTTGTCGATATTTATAATTTTATTAATTTTTTTAAATATTTTCATATTCTGTATATCGAGTATAAAAATTGAATAAAAATAAAATACCAGGAGAGGTCAAGAACACTTTAGAAAATCTAAAATATGGCGCTCGTAGCATTTCTAATTATCTGTTTTTAGAATGCATCATTCTTCACTGTATATCTAGAAAATTTGCAGTCATATTCATATCTTGATATGATTTTTATCGCCAGTTTGACACCTTGCGTTTGAAAACGAGCTACATTAAAACATAAAATTACTTGATAATCGATATTATACTTCATAGAATTTCTTTTCAACTAAATTTAGTTTTGTTTTATGCAGCTTAAATTTGGTATTAAGGGAAAAAATATTTTTTTTATTGATTATTTTATTTTATATTGGTCTTTTTAATGGTAATACAATACCGATTATGATTTCTGGTTAAAGTTTGGTCTCTCCATTGACATATGGTCCTTTATCTGGATTACTAATGCTCTTTGTATCCTACGGTTTCATATTCTTCAGTTCTGGTTATTACAATTCATATATAAGCTGGCAGTAAATATTAACCATTTCAAAATATACAACATTCTCTAGAAGAAATACATTTAAGTATATGATAGATATTGATTTTTTTGTTTTTTTTTTTTTTATGTTTGAAGAAAAATAAATATTCTTTCCATTATGAAAGCAATATTATTTTGAAGAGGTTTTCTATTTCAATCTTGACAAGGAAATGGTAAATATAAGTAAGTATAATAATCATCATTGTATAAATAATTTTTCCGATATTGTTGATTGAGATAACAATAATAAAGTACCTTATATATATATATATATATATATATATATATATATATATATATATATATATATATATATATATATATATATATATATATATATATATATATATATATATATTTGATTGATTGGCAGTTAGATTTCAGTAAGTTGTCAAAACAATCAGGTTTGTTTTTCTGTATGTTTGATAATAGTAAATAAAAGAAAAATAAATACATATATGTTCATTTTCACATAAATAGGGTTGACAAAATTATATTGCTTGTAAGTCTATAATTATTATAATATGGTATTAAAATATTTAGTAGTTTTCAAGTTTTTTTATTTTTATTTTTTATTTTTTGTAGTTTTTGTGGTGTAAAACACTATTTATTTTAACAGAAATAAGTCACGAAAATATATAAATATAATTAACCTATTGTAATCAAAAAATCAAATAGCGTGAGATTAGTTTTTTTTAACAGTCCATAGATTCGATTTGAAAATTTTGAAAAAAAAAAAAAAAACAAAGAACAGTTGATGTTAAATAGAAAGAAATTAAATTGTCTTCAAAATTAACAGAGACAGACATACACACGACCACGCTCACGCATAATTTTCTAATAAAATGCAAGAACAATCATTTTTAATTTCTTTAACTAGTAAAAATAAAAAACATTATAATCCTGTCAAAGTTTGGATTTCGAGTTTCCACCAGAAATACATGTTTTGAGGTCCCCTGAATCCTAAAAAGTGGGTTACATAAATAAGTCTGTGTGTTTGTCAACGAAATTGTATCGAATCATTTATCTAAATTAAAAAGAAAATTTTGAAATTTATTCACCAAACTTGATATTCTGTCTTCATACTTCTTATTGTGTCACGAAAATTTTAGTTATATTCACTGATTTATTAGTGTTGGCTCTCGTTTTGTTTGTTTTCGCAGAAAAAATAATTAAATACAAAAATATACCTAAAAATATCATAACACAAAGTTATGATTCTAAATTTGTATATTTCACATAGAAATGTGAAACAAAACTTCAAAATTAAATGAAAATTATTTGAAAAACAAACAATTTATAAGCTACAAAATATAATTTGTAATCTCTCTTGAAAACGATGTATAACAGGTAATTTCTATGTAGATACTAATAAGTGACGTTAGTAAGCATTTACCTTTTTGTTTAATCAGGAACTTTGAAAGTCCATCAATTGCCTAGTTTTAAAGATGTTTAAATCCAACTTCGGCAAGTAAAGATGTTTCAATTTAGCCTGGTTTGATATTAAAACCTTTATAAACTAAAGGTGCATAATTTAAATGAATAAATTATCTAAAAAAAATTTGTGAAATTTAACAAAACATATAAAGGTGATGATTTAAATAGTTAAGTTCATTCATAAATCACATACATTCATTAATCACGAATTGAAAAGAGAAATCAAGAAAACTGATTAAAGACTTCAAATAGATTGAAAGAATCAAAAAAAATAAATAAAATAAAATAAAAAAATTTTCTGAATTTGCTAACAAATATCTTGTCCATAAAGTCAGCGATAAGTCTGACAACCCTATGAATAGGGTATGATAATATGAGGGTTAAAGTAAGACTAATGATATATGAAAATGTAATGGAGAAAAAATGATAAAACACATACATAGGATGTCCTTGAAGAGAAATGGAAATTTTTTTTATCATATTCTACTATTTATAAAGAATAGGATTTTATTTCTTATTTAAACAAACAATCTTGAATATGGAAATTTTTCATCAAAACTGTTTATTTTTGCTTTACTTATTTGCATCTGTTCCTTACCGAAATGAGAACTATAATTCATCGGTCATCCAATTTCGACTAAAATATACATCAAGAAGAATCAAACAAACGAATGATTTGATGCAATTAATGTGGATAAAAGTCTTATGATGAATATTCATTGAAACGAGCTTTGTTTAAAGAATGTAAAGTAAACAATAGTGTTGTCTTCAACGTATATTAGAGTTGTGCCGATTTTAGCCGATTAGTCGACCAAGTAATTAGCCGTGCGGGGGTAACCAGCCAATTAGTCGGTTAAGTTGATCCCAAAAAAAAAAAATAATAATTTTGCATATATCAAATTTCATTCAATGATATTATTTTTGGTAATAAATCTGATTTTTTTGTTTTTATGAAAATTCTTTAGTCTTTTTTTTATTGTTTTATTTTTACAGTACAATTTGAATTCAATATTACTGATTCTAAAATAATAAAAAAATAAATAATTAATTAACAATCAAGGTTTTTGATTTAATGTAATACCTACAAAATAATAAGAAATACTTACAAAATAAGAAGCCGTATAGTTTTTATAATTTACCGACTAGTTTTTGCCTAATCTGAACAATCTAGATAATATTAATAGCATTATTGCCCATGAAAAATATACAGTAAATTTAATGGTTGTAAATATATAATTATAATGACACCCAGTAGAACAAAAAAAAACCATATAAGCCTACATGGTATCTACCTTCACACACAAAAATCCAATCTACCCTATTCGAATTATATAATCTGTATATTAATCAAACAACAGAAGTTATTTTTCAAAAAACAAAAAAAATACTAAAATGGATCACATTTTCAAATATTTTTAATGATAAATAAAATATGATAAATTGTATTTCATATATATAATGTATGATTCGAATATGAAAAATGGATTTTAAATTTTCTGAATCTAGGATATTCTTTGACAAAATGGTTATCCTGTTTAATTATGGGAATAAAAAAATTTTTAAGTAAATCGAAGTTAGTATTTTTACCCAATTACGCCAAAAGAAAAGCTTATAATTTAAGCCTATGGTATGAATATTCACGTGTATGTTCGTATGTTTCACCGTATCGGTTGAACTACTGAATCGATTTTGATGAATGGGATGCCAATCGACGTGTCATCGTAATGTGTTTTAACGAAAAAAAGTGGTAATTTCCAAATTCTGTCCCGCTTGAATTCTCTTTAATTTGGATGCAAGCGGGACAGAATTTCAATTCAATTAAAACTACTACAGAAAATTGCTCTCAAATCTACGTATAAAAAAAATATCCTTGCCAAAAGTTAAGGTGATGCAAAGGATAGTCGTGGTTGCATGCCACCATACATCTCTTATCTATATATTAATACGTGAAGTAAAAATGCTTTGTACGAAAACTGGGCGGACGGAAGAGTATGAAATTTGGCACACTTATAGTTTATATAGAGAAGGACTCACTCAAAAATCACTCAAAAAAAAAAAAACATCACACACACTATGACACACACATATATAAGAAGTGTGATTTATATTACACACACTATGATACACACTATAGACTCCTTTGTTTAAAGGCAGTGAGATTCACTTTTAATTGATTATGATCGAATTTTAGTACAAAGAACTGTACTGTACTGAGCTGGGCCACTCTATCCAATTTCGGAAAAGTATATTTTTTCGCATGTTTAAGAGGATATTGGTCTAGAATAAAATTGACGTACATGGAACCGTCATTACTTGAAAAGCAATGATTTTAGAAAGTTCCAGGCAAAAGTTGAAGGATAGTCAAACAATTAAAGTTTTGATTAAAGAATTTATTTTTTCACACATTCGAAGCCACAAAAAAGTGGTATTATATATTCTAGTCTCGTGAAAGAAAAGTATTACGATTACACATAAAATATTTTGATAATGAATAAAAATTATCACTAATACGTCCTGCAGTTGAATAGTTACATTATTACAATTTTCTATCAAACTATATTTACACTGAATTTGATTTTATTAAAAAAATTTAATATTTTAGTAACATAAAATTTATTCTAATGTTTGATTTTTATGTACAAAATGCACAAACAAAACCCATTGTTTGTTTACATATTTTAATCTAAATTTTTATAAAACTTTTAAAAGCATTTTTTATTTTAATCTCTCTCTGAAATAAAACAAAAAATTGAGAATTGTTTGTTATATATGACTATACTTTTTGTTTCGGGATCAGGGAAAAAACATGAAAATTGAATTTTTTATTTTTTCATATTGCATTATTCATTGTGTGTGTGAATATTTGATATTGAGTTTTAAATTAATGCATAAACTTATTTACTTTTTTAATGCATCGTGTACATTCATGTTCAATTTTTTATTTGTTGTATGAAGTAATCAATTTTAAGCAAATATTATTGGAAAGAACAATGAATTTAATGCGAATATAGTAAATGAATAATGTTTAAAAAAAATGCATTAACTGGACGGGAGCGTTAAATTTTGTAACGAGTATTGTTGTATCTTTTGCTTTGTGGCTTATGTTTTCGCGTTATGGATGATTGGATTGAGGATGGATTGAGCGAGATTTTTTATTTGTATCTTACAAATTTTTCGTCATTTCTGTGATGCGAAAAATTGTTTTACTAAAGTTAATTTAGTCAAAGATTTATTTCATACAAATGTTATATACCGAAAAATTTTCAAATTTTGGTGAAGAAGAGATTTAACTTCCTTGAAGTTGAGTAGCTTATCTTTGGAATAAGAACGATTTTGTATATTAATCCCTTATATAAGGAGTGTGATTATAACGTAAATTACACAAAATATACATTGTATTTCTTTCAATTTTCGAGTCAAAATAACTCAAAAAAATACTTATTCAAATGTTATGATATTCATAATATTGAAATGAAACCGAAAAGTTTATCTGGGACAAAAAATTCTAAATTTAATATCAAAATTGTTTATGATTTTTATTTAGAAAAGTTTCGGGAAAAACACCTCGAAAAGCCCTCCGTTTTCATGTCATTATTCTACATACCAAATTTCAAAACATTTATAGAACTATTTTTCTAGACATTTCGGCGAGAAATTGTATAGATTTTACATAATAGAGGGTGCTTCAGTATTATGTTTCAATCCCCCTTAAAGATCTAAGTATTAAAGAAAAATAACATCGTACAAATTTAACGAGAATATTATGTCGGTTTTAATGAATAATTTTCATATTAATTACACGCAAATTTTATGCATTTACAAATTATTTAACTAACAGTATTTTTCGATATTGTACGAAATCTTTCTAGAAAATACGAAAAAATATAGGTTTGTAATGTTTTTACTAATTCGAAGAGTTAAAACCATGGCGAGTTAAATTTCATAAATTTAATCATCCAAAATAAATATTTCATCAAACTTAATTGAAATAAATAAACTATAATAACAAAATCACTTATAGAACGAAAAATACTTTATGTCCACTTCAAGTTTTCCTTTTTTTTTTCAAAGAAAGTTTTATTAAAAAGTTTGTCGATTGCTATTATCTATCTAAAGCTGTAAGTAATATTCAAGAAGAGAGAGAGGATGATGAAACGATATCTGTTGATAAAATACAACAAACTTACATTAACTATAAAATCTATATTTTCTATTTATATTCATCCTACCAAATCTTCTAGTATTTTATTTCTTAAACTTTAGTTAAAATGTGCATAATTTCTTCATTTTGTTTTCCGATTTATATCAATCATCATAATGTTTTATATGCTAATGCAAATCAAATTGATATATTTTTATTTCTTCAGTATGAATTTTTATACCATGAGTATTGATGCATCTAATCGTGTTAAAGATAGCTACAAAAATTTGGAATTCTGCAAAAATATTTAACTTATTTAACTTTAAATATTTGTAACTTTATTTGTAAAGTTTTAGGCACATTTTGAATTTAGACATGAATCAAGCTTAAAATATTTAAGATGGTGGTACAAACTGCGTTTTATCTCTGGAGAATTTAGTTCATTTATTAGCTAAAATGAAAATCCTTATTACTTAATTTCGTAGTAATTGCAATTCAATAAAAACGCTTCAAAATCGGCAAAAAATTCCAAAAAATTTGTGATCATATTTTAGGTGATATCTCAAAAACTATGCTTTCAATTGTAAATTTAATTTATTTTTGAAATCTACAGGTAAAAAAATATCATTTTATCGAAATCAATGACAAAAAGTTGTTTTCGATTTTTCAGAAGAATCAATAAATTAACGAAAAGTCGAAAATTGTTGTCCTTTTCAATTTCGTTAAAATTATGTAGATAAATGAAGTTTGATCCGAAGATTTATAAAATAATAACCATTTAACAATTGAAAGCGTAGTTTTTTCGATATCGCTTGAAATATGATCCCGGTGAATATTCCGGGCAAATTCCAATTAATATCTCGAAAACAAGTTGTCCAATAGTAAATTAAGTATAATATTATTTTTCCAAATAAATATTTTTGGATTTCTTGAACATTTTAAAGTTTTTTATTGAATTACAAAAACTACTAAATACATTTTATTTTAGCCAATTAATTTAATTCAAAATTCGTAATGACCGAATATTTTTTCTATACTATTCAATTAATAATTGAATGCGTAGTTTGTAAAATATCGCCTAAAATTCGTTTAAAAATACACAATTTTTTTTAAAATTTGTTAAATTTTTTTATATTTTTGAATCTAATAATTTAACACAAAATACCTTATCATCATTTCCTTCTTCTGCTCTGAAAACATTGCAGAAAGTCGTAAAAGTGTATCTATATGTAGAACTTCCGTTGAGAACATATTCATCACATGGATGTTCTTTGTCTATTATAGCCAAGTATTTTTTTGGTATGTAATAATTCACCTATTTCGATAATTGAACGGATAATAGATCAGAATCAATAATTTTATTTACTCAAGAATATCCGCAAGTTACACTAAGTATGTATAAACTTTGCCCATCATATACATGAGTACATTTCTTAATACAAACACGTACAACTATAAACCTTCAAATTGTTACATGTAGGAAGAGATCTTATATTAATAGATATGGTACTGAGAGCTACAATATTATTATTATTATTATTATTATTCTTGGTCATTGAACTGTAAAAGAATATCTGATTATGTCATGTTCTGTTCATATTCTATATGGATAAACGTTATTTATATGGATAAGAAATACCATGTTATGTCTGATATTGATATCTTCTGTTTTATCGCTTTAATTACTTGTCAATTCAATCAATTCACAATGCATATTATTATTTTCAGTTACAGGAAATAAAATGCATCTTTTAATTATAAATTTTCTTGTCAGATTTCAATATCCAGTTATCTTAAGCTTTTATTTTTGATTAACGAATGAACCCTGTACCATAGACAGAAAAAACTAAAACTAAGGTTTCATTTCAAATTTGAAAGAAATTTAATTATTTAATGGGTGTGTGTGTGTGTAATTTATACACAGCAGAAGTGAAACTGATGAAAAGTAGCTTATGAGAGATTGCGATGGATATCGAGTATTAGGAGTATTAGGATAAAGATAAGGTTTATTATTTTAATAAAAAATATTATATTATATATATTGTAAATATTATATGCCACTACACAAGGTGACGCTACGAAGCATCGCACGAAGAGGATACCGAGAATATAAAATATAAAGGAAGGTCACATAAATATTATAAAACTTATAACTACTAAACATGCACACGACCATGCTATATGATAAATCATAATATATACTATCTCATTCTCCCGAGTATCAATTCACAACGATTTTAAAGAAATTTCACTTCAGAAAAACGGATTCAATTAATGTTCAATAAGTTTTTGACCGTTAATAAGTACTTACGCAATTTCGAGCAATAAATTTTGGTTAAAATCGATCAATTGGGTCTCAGGCATCTATAAACTTTGAAATCACGAACGATGATAGAAAAGTTCAAACGATTAGCTTAGTGTAATGGTTTGTGTAGCAATTTTTCCCTCTACGACGATTGTGAAACTGTGCCGTTTACTTTTATGAAGATCGTAAGATATTCGATTACGTCAACAAGCTTCAAATAGACGGATAATCATATTTATTTTCGGACAACCGTAAAATTACTATTTCAGGTTGTTTGGCAACTACGTGTTGTGAGGTTTCGAATACAATTTTTTTTATTTTTGTCACTAAATGACCTTTCCATTACAATAAACCAGCTCAGTAGCCGAGCGAGAAAAGTCACTAACACCTTTAAACGCTTAGTTTCTTAGACTGGGAGGTTTCGATTTCAATTCTTGACTGCGACGTAAGATTTATTTCATTGAATTAGTACATTTTTATAATTTAAATTATCAAAGATATCGCTGATAAGATAATATAAACTTACAAAATTTTACAGAAACAATCGATTGAATATCTCCTAACTAATATAACATATACCCAGAAATATCATAGATAGTGTATAAAAACTATGAAAAATTAAATAGTTTAAGAATTTAAAACCATGAATAAATTTATTAGTCCATTTTATAAACTGTAAAACATTTAAACATAACATATAGATAGGAAGGAGTAGTAGATGTAAATATTAGGAGTGTCATTAAAACTAAACTACATTTTTATTGCATGGTGTAAATAAACACATGCTTAAAACACCTATTTAAATCGAATCGTTTATTTTAGTGAATGCATACACCCATAATTTTAAAAGTTGTGCAGCACGTGCAAATAAATAAAATAACAGTGATATAAAATAACACAATTACAAATTTGAATATATTGTAACAGATAATTATAAAACCAATACCAATTATTAAATTTCATATGAAATAATAAATATATTATATTGGGTGTACCCTGAGGAGATGTACTCAGAAGAATTTCAAGCGTTTATAGTATTAAAATACCTATTAAAAAATGTTTATTTTATTAGTATAAAAATTACATGCGTATTTAATATAAAATGGTGGAAGCGCAATGAAATTACGAAGAACGGAGAAGTGCTTCAACGTTACCATATTATTTTTTTGTAACATTATGTCAGAATATTGTATTATCATCCGATTTAAATATGTATGCCATATTCCATTAATATTGATATTTATACTTATTTAATAAACATTTTTTTAACTGTGTATTAATTTAAGGTCACTAATTTTTGAGATACAACTGTTGTTAATCTCCCAAGAGTATATTAATCGCTTGTCTTTATAATAACAGCTTCAACAAAAATGAAAATACACTTGAAATTTACAAATATTTACATGTACAACAATGAACTTGACAAAATTATATTATGTATTATTTGTAGTTGTTGATTTATTAGCTTCGTAAAAAATCAAACGAATTTAAAAATCTGACTATTTAGTTTTGTGTTTTTTTCTTTCATTATTAGTGAATATCTAGTTTTATAAATCTTTCATAAGTCGGATTCGCATTCTGAGGCTTTTATCTCGATCTGAATTCAATCGATATCTCGTAAACTGTCTATATATTAATACGTGAGCAAAAACTTTATACCTCTTTTAACGAAAATTGGACGAACGAAGAATTTTGACATTTGGCACACTTATAGTTTTTTATAGAGAAAGACTGGAGCATGCTAATATATTTTTTTTTTAATTATGTTTGAAAAATACATTAAAATAAAAAAAAGCTTTACGTACACTATGTACTCACATATTTAAGAAATATAGCTTATATTACACACTCTACCATACACATACATATAAACTGTTTTGTTTAATATACTGATTTGTTTAAAGGCACGC
This sequence comes from Chrysopa pallens, assembly GCA_020423425.1. Lineage (NCBI taxonomy): Eukaryota > Metazoa > Arthropoda > Insecta > Neuroptera > Chrysopidae > Chrysopa > Chrysopa pallens. The sequence continues at coordinate 25,549,949 of CM035593.1, read as the reverse complement.
ATATATACTGATTTATTTAAAATTAGTGAGATTCACTTAGTGGTAATTAGTGGTAATTATGGTTGGAATTTCTTTAACAGGAGTCTAGTCATTAGTATTGTTTGAAACACCAAAAAACGAAAAACAAAATTTTCGATGAATTTTTCAGGTTTATTACATACTAATAAATAGTACACAAGCTTTCAAAATTGGACCTTATTATGATGCCGGAATAATGATAAGATAAATTCAAAAACTAGCACTTAATCAGTTTTTTAAACAACAATAAAATATGATTTTTATGTGTAAATTTCTTCAAATTTATTTGTATAAGTTGTGTTCATTATTTTACTGTCAAAGATAACAAATGAACTCTATTTTCAACAAATCATTCTGTATTAACTTTAATATATAAAGATATAATTGCTTTGGAGTTTGAACACCTTTGTGTATTATTTCATGCTCTATCGAGTATTGCATATACAACAATGGAACGAACTACTGTAGTGACTGCGTAATGCAGTTTAGTGTATGTACATGTATATGTTACAGATAAAGTACAAATTTCACTTAATGTATGCAGAGGTACAGTTAATATTTAAATGAAGTATCAATTTGATAATACTATGCACACTTTGATCTAACAAAAGTATACATTATCTATGTGTTGTATATATTAATAATAAGACATCACAAGTTAAATCTGTGTGATTATATTTAAGATAATAAAAATGAAATCTAGATAATTAATTAATTGCAGAAACTTTTTCTCTCATAATACGACTGAAGTTACAATTTACGAAATTAGATAATGTGTTGTATGAAATTCATTGACATTACTATAAATATTGTCCAATAACCCACATAACCGTGATAGCTCGTCCCCAAATATATCGATCTGTACAAATTCGATCATTAAAATAACCTCCTGCAAATTTTACCTTGGAGCAAAGTTTAAGAACAGCTTGCAATTTAGAGAATACATTCAATTTCATTTAATAAGAAAGTTACCAGAATGATTTTTGGAAATCCGAAAGCGTAACGGATGAAAAAAATTGGTAAGGGTGGTATTTGGGATTGAATATTTGGAATCACATATTTGTGGATTTGTTGGTCCTTACATTCACCCTGTACCTAAAACATTTAATAATCTGTGTGATAACAACGACTAATGGAGTTAATTGTTTAGATACTCGACATATGATTAAGTATCATCGTTAGTACTTTTTTTCTCGTTAGTATTCATAAAAAACTCTAAACATCCAGTTATAAATTCATATAAAAATATATAAATTCAAACATTTTTTAATTTGGGATTTTTTTCTTCTTTATTTTATGGTTTAAAAGTTGGTCAATGGGTCCATTCGATCCAATTGACCAAGTTAAATCAGTTACAAACTTAAACTAATTTTTTTTGTGTGGAATACGTTATTGACAGGTCATTTCGATCTGTCGTTTTCTTTTTTTAGGTATGTTATGACGGACAAATATGCAAAAATGAACTAATTAGGTGATTCCATGAACATCTTTAACAAAAAAATTTTAACTGTATCTTCAATATTTTCTATCTTTGCAAACTGTAGACTGAAATAAGTACACACAAGCATATCCTATATACATGCCGAGTATAAAAATCGTAATGAATGAACGTTTATTATGAATCAATGATTTCATACATTATTGACTAAATATGTACTTTAAGCGTAACATATACGAATAAAATATAATATAATTGTTGTATATATAGAGAGCTTTGTTACCTACATAACATAGTTAAGTTTGATGCTTGTTGATAATAATATAATACCTATGCTAAAAGCGATATGTTGAACCGTTCTACATAGTAAGTATATGATATTATTATTATTATTATTATGTTTTAGTTTGATTTAGTTTAACAATATGCATTACATGTTCATCTACAACGTGCATGTATTATAATGTAGAAATTCGAAAGAGTTGATTGTAGTCGAACATCCCTCATAAACGCTAAAGGTCAATTTTTCTACCATGTTTGTATAGAATATATTTTCTAATCGATGAACTATTATTGCATTCAATTTGCATTTTATTCATAGGTGATTTCCAATAATTAATAATTAATAATTTTCTGTTCGTTTAAATTTCTATTTATAGAGATATTTGCTGGAAAATATTTCAAAATTTCTCAACAAAAACTGGTAAAGATTTTGAAAATGCTAATTAACCCCACCTTAACTTTTTTTGAAGTAAAATTTTTGAGATATAAGTTAATGAAGATAGAAAGAACTATAGTTATAAGTTATGAGAGTTTTTAATTAATCGGGTTATCATAGGAAATCGTCTATAAACTTTTCATTAAAAAATGTTGAAATTTTTTTCTATTTTTTCTATTATGTTTAAATCATCCTTAAATAAAAATATTACAGCTTTCAAGAATGGACAAATCCTTACCTATAATTAAGCACTATTATATTAACTCTAAAAATGAGCCGGCCAAACCAAACCAAACATATTAGGAACACAATACAGAAAAAATCATTTTCGTGTGAATCTGAAACTTTTTAAATGATTAAGAAATTTGGATTTAATGATATCAGGATGAATTTACTATAGCAGCTCTTGGAGTCCACGAATTATGATTTTAGTCGTTTGCGTGAAATTTAATTAAATTAAGTGATGACAACTTACAATATAATTATTTCCATGGCATTCGGTCCATGGAAAATCAAAATTTTTTTTTTATTTTAGAAAACTTTTCATCCCCAGGCTGACAGACATATGAAATTGAACTAAAACAATGAACACATATACCAAAATATTTTAAATCATATCAAACTTAGCTCAAAATTTAATGTATCTTGTTTACATATTTCGGGATACTAAAAATGTTGGATTTCCTAATTGAACCGTACAAAATCCAAACAATAATACAAAACAAATAATTTTCAATATAATACCTTCCATTCATTAATATTTCGTTGTAAAGTGTATTATATAATAATATTGAATAAATTTGTATAATATTCATAATATTTCATAATTTAAATAGAATAATCATTATTTACGAATCTATTGACTGCATGTTACACAATGATTTATTGCTCCATAAATCTGTTATTAATTATTTGATAAATAATTATTTTCTATAAATATTCCAATTGATTCAAGTTTTAATGTTCTTTTATACAAGAAAAAAGTATGTCATCGTACATCATACTAACCCAAATAAATTCAAATATAAATCCAGGATATATGAAAAGATGCGATATATCAAATCCATTTCTATTTTTTTTTTTTTTATTGATTCTTTATTGAAGTGGAAATATTAAAAAAAAATGTTTTTCAAGTAAATTAATTATAAAATAAAATTATTTTGTATTAAAAATATATAAAACTGTTATTTTTTGTTACCAATTTTCTTCTATAGTTTCTAGCTTTTATAGAAAAATATAGAAAATAGTCCTTAAAGCTTATGAGTTCTTTGTTTTTGAATCAATTTTTTTATCGAGTGTCTGAATTTAATTTTCGAGAGATTTTACAAAGATGCGTCACCAGCAATAGAAAAATAAATTAGAATTAGTTTACAAAACACATTATTATATAAAATAAAAATTTAGGTTCCTTGCCGATCAATTAGACAAAATACAATAAATATCCTTGTTCATTAAGGTTATTTAGTGTATTTTTAATTCATAATTACTCTCTTAATTGATGGGTATGGTACCCAAATTTTTGGGTAAATTCAATGTCAGTCCAATAACTCATTTTTTGCAATTTTTCTAAAATATAGTTTATAGCTTCTAGTTTAAATATTTATAAAATTTAAGAATACTTGTAAAAAAAATAACTAGAATCCCAGTTTTGATTTTCGTGTCATTTCTATAAACTTTCTAAAAATAAAAACAGAAGTTAATCATTTTTTAAGATTAACAAATTTTCTAGTATGCAAGTGAGTAATTGTCGAAAATTTCTATTTAATAAATAATTGAATTTTCTGTAATAAAAGGTAATTGTTATGATTTTCAACAAATAATATCGCATAAATAAATTATCTGTTATTTTATTAACAATAATATATTGAGTTATTTCAATATTTATGTTCAATATTAATTAAAATAATATTATGATATGTTATGAAAATTAAACATTTAGAATATTCAAAACAATTTATGTAATCTGGTTTATGGTTTTTTATTGTACAAAATAATTTAAAACGTTAATTTTATAAAAGTGTTAGTAATAAAGCTGAAAGCTATATCCGTCTGATGAATATATTGCAGCGCAGCGCAATAAGGGTCCTCGTTACATATGCGAACAATTGCGTAGTAAAGAACGCAGTTTCTCTAAATGGATAGTGCGGCTGTTTGTTAATACTAACAAAAAAATTTTACGACTTTTAAAATTATTATGGACAACAACAATAAAGTATTTACTAGATTTCTTCAATTTCAAAACGTTCTATGATTTAATCTATGACGTGAATTTTCCACAAGCATGGTGGTACTAATTTAAACGTGTATTTTACTAATTTAACTATTATATACTTTCTTAAACGATATTAAATAGATAACAGGAGTACTGTAAATAAAAATTTATTTATTTTTAATGTAACGTTGAAACGTATAAAATTCTTAACGATATTTTGATACACCAAAATGTAAATAAATTTTTTTCTCATTTTCATTTAAATAGCAAAACAAAATATCTTGTTTTAATTTAAAATAAATAAAGATTTTCTTGATGTTTTATAGGTCGAGCACCTTAAACGCACTCAAACAATGATTTTGATTAAAAAGTTCACACAATATTGGATGGTTTCTATCATACATCCCAGGTTAGATCGTTTGGTGAAATAATTTATTCAAAAGATTTTATGCTCAAATTGACCTGTTTTATCAGTGATTCTAGTATTGCAAATTTTTGGGAAATTTAGCTTTATATTTTTTGATATTGATAACACAACATTTTCAACACAAAAAATTTTCTATGGACAATTTATTTATAAATTTGCGACTTTCTCTTCTTCACTGATGACCATCTTTATTTTGTTAGCTAATTTTTTACTTCTTTTATAAATCGGTTGATGAATCATCAAAACTGTATGGCAAACTCTCATCCAAGTGATTGAGGAAGTTAACAATTGGTTTTCGCTAATGACTATAGCGTTTGTGTTCTACCGATTGCATATACAGTACCTTTGCAGTGTAAACTGATCGTAGCATACCACGTGACAAATTTCCAGCCTCCGAATATACGACCTTCAGATATCCGACCAAGCTTTATTTACCAATCAGTTTCATCTCTATTATCAATTCTTCTGATGCAAATTTTCTGCTCAACTTCTCTTTTTACTGCCCAAATTTTTCTTTTCGCAATAGATTAGGATTGTTTCGCAACAACGCAACAGAAAAATCGGTTCTTTCACTTAAATATAAAGAAAAAGACAACTCCCTTCTTTTCTTGTCTCTGTAATGTAAAAAATACAATGGTGCGACTCGTGCATATTGCTATTTTATCGTAACATATATTTTCAGTTAAATATATATTTACTTATATATTATTTGTTTGTTTCAGGTATGTACTATATTTAAACTATGTTGTACATGAAAATCGTGGAAAATCAAGGAAAATCATACAAAATAAAACATAACCAATATGAATGTGAATATTTTATGTATTTACATCATGTGAATGGAATATACAGGTTTGCATAATTAATTCTTCAGTGTATATACAAATTTAGTTTATTTTAAATATAATATGTACCAATGGTTTTCAGTGTAAACACAAGTAGTCGTCTCTTCTAAGAAATATATTACCGATTTTATATATGTATTTAACTGTATACGGACCAACTCTGGGGAAATTCGTAATTCAAATAAAAGAAAATTGTTAATTATAGTAAATTCAATTATATGGAGTAAGCAAAGGATATAGGAAAAAGTTTATTTATTATATTTTGTATATTTATTTCACATTTATATGTCTGCTTATATTTATTTGTCCATTCCTTTACATTCGTTAAGAACACGATCAGTAAGGACACGAAAAGCATTTGGTTATACTTCATGAACACCAACAGGGTTCATGCTAGTTGATAAAACCTACGACTATTGAACAGTGAGGTTCGATTACCGGCGAAGTTCCAAAAATTAATTTAAATAGTTTTAATGAGTTCAAGTCTGCCTTGAATGGCTTGCCTCGAGTAGGCATTATGTAGATTAATGTGTAGGGCATCACAAGTGGGTCCAGGAGGAGTGTGTTTCAGTGTGTTTCAGTTAACACAATGTTTTCGAAGCTTAGAAAACGTGTTATATATGACATCATGATGTCATTTTATCTTTCAACTTCATCATTAATGCATAATAAAATTGAAACTTTAACAAATTTATATTTGATGGATTGATTTAATAATAACTAGAGTCCTGTTACAACTGTCGAAATTCGGCCATAAGCTTTAAACAAAACAGTTTATATGCGTGCCTTCAAACAAAACTTAATTACTGATCTCAACCGATCACCAAAGTTATGGAACATTAGGCACAGTCAGTACTTGGATGGGTGGCCGCCTTGTAATGCTGTGTGTTGTAATTGTATAGAATATATCCACTGTAATCACTGTATGAGCTTAGTAGTTGAAAAATGACTTAACAAAATTAAAATATCTAGAAATGTTTTTAAAAAGGAGAAATCATTTGATGTTTTGTGCAACATATATTAAAACTAACAAATGTGAATTAAATTGACAGAAATTCTATGAAAATAGAAATATTTAAAAGTTGAAATCGTGTTGAAATAAATATAAAATAGAGTTTTGAGGAAAAAAGTTACCTTTGTTCATTTTTACGAATGACTTTTAATATAACTGTGATATAAGCAAATTGTAAACAATCGTAGAATCTTTCCAATTTACATAAAACACCAAACCTTTATTATATAATTCATTCTATTATGTCAAAAGCAATGGTCAAATAATTTTAATCAAAATTTAGGAAAAATGAATTCACTTTCGTAAATAAATCTAAAAAAAAAACACACATTTAATATTTCAAAAACATCTAAATACACACAAATCTTATTGATAAATGTAGTTGCTGTGTTGCTGTAGTTGTATTAGGAATGCTTCAAATATTCGAAGATAGAAAATAGTATATATTTTTATTTGTAAAGCATATAAGTAGCAATGTTGTAGCAAAAAGAAATACACAAATAGTAATAATGTAGATACATATATTATTATATTTAAAAAAAAAATAAAATAAAAATTGGACGATTTGTTTTCGAAAAATATATATAGAGATCTTATATAGTTTTGCATATCATTTATGTATGGTTTGTGTAAGCATATATAATATATATATATATATATATATATATATATATATATATATATATATATATATATATATATATATATATATATATATATATATATATATATATATATATATATATACTTTGTAGTTAATATATTGAGTGAGCTTACGAATCACCAAGAATGTAGTATGAGAAAAGTTAACATAATGTTAAAAAAGAAAAAAGTATTTAAAAACACAGAAACTTCTATGTATCACTAGATAGCATTGTAGTCAAAACGGTATAAGTTTAGAGAATTTAAGTAGCATCAAGACCCCGGACTGACGTAACGTAATGACATGCTTAGACCAATCAATAAAGTTAAGCAACAGCAGTCACAATCTGTATTTGAATGGGTGACCACCTAGCAGTACTGTATACTCATGGTAGAGAGCTTTAATTTGTGGTATTCCATTATATCAATAATGTTGTGTGAATAAATAAATTCATACAATTTAATTTTTTTGCTAAACCACTTTATTAATAATTTATATTATTTCGCGACATATGTTTCGGATATTACTCCATATTCAAATGCATTTGAATATGGAGTAATATCCGAAACATATGTCGCGAAATAATATAAATTATTAATAAAGTGGTTTAGCAAAAAAATTAAATTGTATGAATTTATTTATTCACACAACATTATTGAAGTACTGTATACTGTTGTTGTATAAAAATAATAATAATCCCCTTGGGTTAATGGCTATATAACTGAATATAGCTGAAGCCAGAAATTTATAAGTAGCATCAACAATTTAAAATAATAATTGTCAATAAATTTATAAATTATTATTTAAATAAATAAATGGTCAAGGTGTGATCCTTAAATTCCACATGACAAAGTTTTCAATAAGGAGAATATAAAAAAAAATCATTTGATTATTATAACGAATATGGATATTTTTTGTCTTTATTTTTGGTTTTTTTTTTATCCTTAACAAAAATCGGCTAAATCGGATTTGATGAAAAGTTCTAAATTATATAATTACCCATCGAATGAAAGTGGTTTCACGTCGATATCATTGTTTGTTCTCGAGATAATCGATACGAAATCGAACGAAAATACATACACATGGACATATAGACGCACGGACCTCTTTCTAAAAGCATTGTATTTTGACACTACACGACACACATATTGAAAAATTGAACGAAATGAGTAAAGAATAAACAAATACCCTTTGTATATAAGCACTAAACATTTCTTAAATTTTATGGTTATACAAAAAAGAAATGAAGGCATTTTTGGAAACTTATTTTTATGATAATGAATAGAATTACTTTCGCTGTTAAGAAATTTAACAAATAGTATAGTAATACTTTTCCTGGGTGGGCAAATTCTTCTGAAATAATGTTTTTTATTATCGCGACTATTCCCAAAACACTAAAAACAATACCTTACCCTAACCCTGTTGCATATCCCAAAGTATAGCAATAACTTTAAAATTTGCGCAGATCTTTCAATACTTCCATACTTGTTAACCATGATCAAGAAGGAACACGATCTTGGGTATGAGCGGTGTTTACACCCAATACATATTGCAACAAGCACATAATTTGCATATCTAAGAAAAATTGTTGGTCACCGCGTAATTAATCGATATTAAAACTAATTATTACTTCATCTCGATATTTAAACTAATTATCACGTTAAAATCCTTGTTGATCAGTGTGTAGTGGCACTTGAGCGTCATAATCAAAGTAACTCAAAAAAGGTCAAATGGCACCAACATCCAAGCGTCAACTCTAAACGTAATTTCATTGGTCGACCAGTTCGCCCGACACGTCGGTAAACTTTGTGCAGACGACACATATACAACACAAAAAGGCGGAATAATATTAAATAATTCTAATTGTTGCATTTATTAAAAATAAAAATATAAGATTCTACAACTAGTTAACCAAAGCATCAGCATTATGACAGTTTCGTAAAATTAAAAACTATTTTACTAACCTACCCTATACATTTTTATTTTTCAAATACATAAATATTGTAGATACATTTTGTTTATGGGGTGTATATATAAATTTGTTGGTTTGGTTTTGTTTTTTCTGTTGAAATGAAAACGAATGCTAAGTAATATTTTTCAATACCATTTTTATAATGTAAAAAATAAATTAGGTTTATTATACAATTTGTTATTGTATTCATTTTTTTGTTAACAAATAATAATAATAGTATATATCACTTTTTTTTTATTTTTGGTTTAGTATTGTTAACAATAGAAAAATAAATATTTGGTTTTCGTTTCATGAAAATATAAAAATTTCAAATATAATAAAAAAAAAAAAAAAAACAGGTTAGAAATTTATATTTGTTTTCTGTAACTGGTTATGAGCATGAAAATATGTTTGTAAGTATTTATTTTCCCTAAATTTTTGTGTCATAATGGAAAGGTTGTTGTCAATTTCTTGATAACGTTTTCTGTTTTCTCTATCTTCTCAAAAGTAATTACCATAATAATGTAAACATACATCAAGTTTTGGCAAAACAGTATAAATGCATGCCTTTCAACAGTATATTAAAACAAAGTGCATATATGTGTGTGCATAGTGGTGTGTGTTATATAAGCCGCACCTATTATGTATATGTGTTTCATAGTGTGTGTAATGTTTTTTTTAATATATTTTTAATTATTAAAAAAAAAATATTCTATATAAACAATCGGTGTGCCAAATTTCATAATCCTCCGTCCTACCAAATTTCGTAAAATGGGGTACAAAGTTTTCGCTTCACGTATTAATATATAGATTTGTTCTCTAATTTAGATATCCTAGCTTCAAATATTAGAGTTTTCTCCCAATGGATTTCATCTGAATTTAATTTAAATATATCAAAATAAGAATAACATGTTCCAATAAATAAATCAATATGTAAAATAATATATTCATTCATTCAGTGAATAAAAGGAACAGGAAGAAATGCACTACTGCTATGTATTGAATTGTAATACATTACGACAGACCGTGTCTGCATTTATTTTAGTCTGCTATCAGATTATATTTAAAGTCTGCAGACAATTGAATATTTATTATCTAAATATATTGCAAGTGTATTTGAGAAGGTCAGTCAGTATCATTGAATATAATCGATAACCCGTTAATGTAAAATTTTTTAATTACATACAGATTTTGTCTTAGTGATTGAATTTTTATACTTGACATATACAATATGTCAGAGTATATTAATTTTAGTGTAAGTTTCTAACGCTACCTTAATATTGACCGCACAATCTAAATTTTGGTATAGGTGTTCATAGAAACATCAGAGATAGCGAGCTGAAATTTTGGTGACATATTCGAAACATCAGTGAGGTAAAGGTTGTGAATGTGCAAAATCGGTGCATTAGGTTGCCCCAACTTTTAAACTATAAAAGTTATAAGAAAAATTCAAATACAAAGAATGTTTATTTGTTTGGAACATTTTTTCGTAAAACCTTTGAGTTCTTCACAATTTTAGCTCAAATTTGGCAAATAAACACATATAGGTAATAACAATACATTTTATTATTATACATGTATACATATATAACTGCATAGACTTTATAGAAACAATTTAAAACTACTACTTCGTACAAAAAAGGAAAATTAAACAAATTTGGAACTGAAAACTTTCTCCTCTTTTGAATCTAATTTCCAATTTTAAAAATTTAAGATAGTTTGTGAGATATTTCCAACAAAGTAAACCCCATTTTTTTCAGTTAATTGTTTATAACTTATTCAATTTTTGAGGCACTTGAATTTTTTCTAAATTTATCTACACGCTATTCCGAATGGAATGACACTTCGATCAAATTTTTCCTAAGCGGATAAAAAAGTGTGACCTGATAGGTACTTGCAGACCAGTCTATAAATTCATTTACTAATTTTAAAATTTCTTGTAAAAATTTTAGAGTAAAATATTATCATACTTGTCACAAACAAAAAAAAAATTGCAAACATTTTATGTCGATATGAATATATTATTTCCAGAAAACAGTGTATTAAATGAATTACGAAGGTCAAATATTATAGAAAATATGTTAAAATTACAACAATAGATGGTGGCTGTTAAGGGTAACGTAAAATAATAATATCATGAATCCTTATCACACACCAAACAATAATGATACACTAATGATAATATAATAAGAAAATTATTATGATAAATGAACTTATAAAATTTGACATTATATTCAAAATTAATTACATTAATAAAATCATTAGTGTGTAAAACTTTAACATTACATAAATATTATATATTTTAGTCAACACTAATATATTATTATATACCGAGAGTTTCTTAAATCATGTAAGTAAATATGATATGCAGTTGGTTTTTAAATACGAAATTTTCTAATTTTTAAGAACGTTTAAAAGCAAAATTTTATATTTATTTTATTTTACGGGTTAAAGTAATCACGTTTAATGGAATATTGATGGTGTTTTAAGATCCAAGAACTTTCCCAGTTGAACCATTAATCTAGAATCCACAAATCGCTAGCATTACAAACTTCATAAGCAATGAAAACCATGGTACACTTGACAGCCAAAGGAAAAAATATAAACTGAAGAAAATCACTTTTCTACTTGAAGTTAAGTTCTCTTTTTGTTACAATGCAAACAAAAAGATGGGTATTCCAAAATTATTAGAGTTACGTAGCAATTTTGCGTATCCAACAAACAGTATTAATACATTATTAGCTAATATTCGGCCCGTCATTAACTCAGGAGAAAGACAATGACGTGTGGAATTATAGTTTTGAGAAAGCAATTAACACCATTTCTAAATAAATACACACTTTCACAAAATAATTTCGTTTTATTAACATTGATCAGAAACAATGCAAAAAATTTGATTCCCTTCAATACTCGTACATTTTCTGCGTGTCTTTCGCCGATTTTAGGTAAAAATCTGCTGTAGAATTCTTGCAGAATAGCTCTTTCAAAAGCTTTCAACGATGTATAACTCGCATCACCAAACTGAAGTTAATTACCAGCAATAAGTTTACAAAGTGTTATCGCAATCGGATTAACGGTAGGTAAACGCATTAAATATAATCAAACATTATTAAATGTTAAATTAACAAAATTAATATGTAGTGTGAAAATTTAATAATTTTAACTTCAATATTTACTGAACTCACTATATTTGATTATTGTTATAATAATTGTCTCATACATTCATTAGTAAATGTGTAACTTACGCATTAATATAAATATAATAACAATATAACTTTATGTGTGTTCTTTAAGGTTAATTTAGAATTAAGACCATTTTAACCAAAAACTTTATAATATTTTGATCTTAGATTATTATTACCATAAACTTATAGTAATAATAATTATTAACTATTATTGCTATTATTTACATTCTAATTTATTATAATCCTTTATTCCATTGTTCAAAAAATTATATTTAACATATTTCATTTGCAAAAAACACGAACGAATGATGAATTATCCCCATTTTTATAGCTTTTTTCGCAAAATATAATTACACCTTTCGAGAATCAAATAGTTTATTATAATTAACTACAAATCAATTTTCTTATGAAATATGGAAGATAACTTGTGTGAAAAAATATTTTTTATATGTATTTATTGGTTCATTTTTGAATTATATATCCCCTTAAGGACCCACAATATACAAATTTTTACAAAATACTTATTTAAACCGAAATAACTATTCACTGATGTTCTTGGATACCCACTATAATGGTGTTTAGTTCAATGTTCCCCTAGTTCAAATACAATTTCATTATGTCCGTATATTTTAAAGTAAAATTAAACTAATATATTTTATTTTCTATGCAATCATCACAGGTTGTTTTATAATTTAAATTGGTTTAGAGAATGATTGATAAGTTCAATCCTTGTTTTAAAATTATCTACATAAACTTTCTCCTATTCTATTCAATAGTCTTTCTCTCGCTATCCTTTCGATTATTCTTTCAGGGAAATAACAAGATAGACATTGTTTTTTTGTGTGTTTATTTGCACAGTCAGTTTAGAACTTGATAGCAGATTGTTTCTCAATGACTCATCAGACAATATAAGATAACTCTATAAACCCCCAGTATAACACACAAATCGTACCACTATAGATAGTCATTTCTGGATAGTGCCTACCATGGATGCTAGTTCTTCAATTTAGCACTATAGAAGCAGCACTATTTCTTATACAACATTGCATGAATATAATGTGAAAGTTATTTGCTGTTTTTATTTACAGTTGTCAAAGAGTTGTAGTTTAAAAATTGTATTATTAATCAATTATTATGGTTTTTTTAATTTGTTAAAATTTTTTCACGCTTTTAAGTATTTACATTGTCTTAACATACCGTGAACTCCTCAATTGGAGATTCATGCTAAGATTTCAGTAGCAAAAATATAAACTGCTCCCTTTTCCATAGACTTGAAAAATGCAATTATTTTAATATACGTAATAAATTTCATATCTATTGTGTGTAATTTTTTAGTAACTGTAAAAAGTTCCCATTTTTACTATAAGAGTAAGGTACCTATTTCTTACTAAGAATCTCCAAAAATACAAACTTCATGGTACTTGCCTTCAGACAATATGTGTCACAATTTCACATTACTTCAAGTATAAGTTTACAAGTCATTGTAAATTTTGTGAAAAAACTTAAGTTCTTTTCACAAAATACCATGCAATGTGTCTTAAAACAATGAAAACGATTGTCATAATAGGAGAATTTTCATTCAAAATGTTTCCACGCTGAGGATAATACCTTAAAACAATGCTACAGGTGAAAATTTGGCTCAAATGAAAAAATTAGTGAAACTTTAGCCTAGTTTCAGAACAAAGGGTTCAACAAAAATGCATTTTAAAATCAACGAAGCGTGAGAATGACTTAAATTAAGTCGAATTTCTAAAATAAAATTGTTTTTATTATTAGAAACTGGAAAACTGCTTATAGTTCAAATTGAAGGATGTAATCTTGAATTGAAATTATCTGAAAAGGACAAACTATCTGCCAGACAAATTCGACAGAAAATTGTTATGTTCTAGGATGAGTCATTGAAAAAAAATGTGGATATAAATCAGAACTGACTGTATTGTGAATAATTCATTTAAAATAATATAAATTGATACAATTATATGAATGTAATTGAAAAGTGAATTGATTTATATTTAGTAATATTGAAATAATTGTTTTTAAGGCTTTTCTATACAGATAGAATTATATAGAATATTTTATTGATTTATTAGTAGAAAGAAATGTCTTCAATTCACTTTCATTATGCTCTCTCTCTTGTCGCATTCAAACCGTAACGACCTCGAAAAAACATTGGAGTTAGCGATGGTTGACTCAAGAATCGCTTATATATACAAATTTGTTGAATTATTTATATAATGATTTAATTTATTTGTTTTTTTTTTTAATAATGATTAATGAGAACTCTAGGATTTTTCGAATAAATTTCGATTTTTCCCCAATTTCCTAGATCAAATTATTTTGTATCTTATAAATACGTATTTCGACTGCAAAGTAGTCATCATCAGTATGAATTAGCTAGTTGTAATGATTAAGGAGAGGTTACTCGTTGCTAATTTGACGGTTTGCACACGATGATGACTACTTTGTAGTCGAAATACGTATTTATAAAATACAAACTAATTTAATCTAGGAAATTGGGAAAAAAATCGAAATTTATTTAAAAAAAAAAGAAATTTATAATTTATTTGTATCTTTTCAACTGATTATGAGTATTTTCAATTAAATCGAGACCACATGACACTGAAAAAAATTTCTTGAATTTTCTGAATAAAATTACATTGCCAGCACATTTTCAAAATAGGTTAGAATGATCGCTTTGTCACATTGTCACATTGATAGTGGTCATACCAAATTTTGCCTTAAAGCATACTCAAAAACCAAAATTGCGTCACTTGAATTTTATACCCTATAATAACGTACAGACACATGGGGTCCAGTATAGTAGAAAAATAGTTCCTATTCGTGATCTATTTTTTTTATTAATTTATATCTTGTGCCAAACTTTAATTTAACATTGCCTCTTAGTAATACAAAATTTTTCTTTTTTTTTTTAATAATGAATATTGAAAAAAGTATAATAAATTTTGAAATAGTAGCCTCAGGTTTGGCTGCGGTCCACTCTGGACCCCATGTGACCATATCTAAAACATTATTTTTAAACTAAATTTATAAACCATAAAATTAGTATAATTTCTAATTTTAAGTAAGGGTGGAGCATTCAGTTTTTCATTTTTTATTTTTGTATACAAATAATTATGTGATTTACATATAAAAATTTGAAAATTACCGTAAGTGCATCGTCAGTGTCATGAGCTCCTTGCCTTAAATTGCAGATTTGACTATCTGCATCTTAATTCGTAAAAAACTTCTCAAACGTGAAAAAAAAAATATTTTTGTTATAAATTGCATAACAAAAGCAATAATTTTCTGCTATGTTCATTCTGTTCAAGAAAAGAAAACATTAAAACAAAATATAATAAATTCAAGAAAATAATGATGTAATATCTTTGAGTAGAAAATATATGAATGAGCTCTGGAAAAATGACCTTTCGAAAACAATGTTATATGAATAAAAAATTGTATTCAAATCTCTCACGACCTCTGTACATGAATAAAATGCATATATTTAAATTATTTATACTATTCCAGATTTTTACGATGCCTTTAAAGCAAAATGCTTATTTTGTTATCAGAAATCGGAACTTTATTGTGTATCAGACTTTATATATATAAAACTATACTCCATTAGTCCTAAGACCTGTCCGACATATTAGCTTTTGGATAGGGCGTCTCAAAATCTTCTACGATACTATTTTTTAAAATACTTGGTCAAACTTTACAAATGTAGTTTGATCGAATAAGATTGTTTTGTATCTATTTTCGATATAACTTTTTTATGGTAGTTTTGACTCAAAACTTACAAAAATGCCATTCATATGGTAATTTGATGCGTAGTTTTCGATACATTGCTTAAAATCATATCTGATAACGATATCTCGAAATGATTTTAAAATACAATTTGTTAAATGATTTTTAAGCTTACTTAGAGAATCGTAAATAAAAATCGCCAAAAGTTCACCATTGTAACATTATTCATTATTACACTCGACATGTATATAACATGTCAGAGTGTAAAAATATTTACTTAAGTTTGTAACGCTAGAAAATATTGAAGCCAGAAACAAAATTTTGGCAAAGGTGTTTATAGAATCATCTTATTAGTTCATTTCCGCATGTCTACCTGTCTGTCTGTCCATCATATAACAGCTCAAAAACGTTGTTAAGTGAGTTAAGCGAGTTGATTTAAGTGACGTATTTTATACATAAAGACTGAATTCAAAGCCGTAAATGAGAAAAATCGGTCGAAAAATCCGTAAATGAGAAAAATCGTCAAGCTCTTATATATACAAGAAAATTTTAAAGAAAAAATGTTTGTTTTTTTAAACAAACAACTTTTGTTTGTAGCTTGCTTAAGTTCTCCGCAATGAAATCTATTAAGTACATGTAAAAACCCAATATATATTATTTTAATATTTATATTCCTAGCTGTATAGACTGGATGTTATGAACTGGAGAGTATTTAATGAATGTATCTAAATCATTAATCCTCGTTTTCTGAGATATTCAAAAGCTAAACGCACTGCAAGGTTGTTTTTTTATCGCCCACGCACAAAAATATAAAAAGAAAATATGGACGAAATTAGTGTAGTAAGAAGGAACAATTTATGATTATTTTCGTTAAAAACAGAACGTGGTCAGAAAAGTTTGAAGATCACTGATATAGAGGTAATAAAAACATGCAAAGGCATTCTTTCATAACAACTTAAAACATTATGATTATATGATTTGATATAATAAATAAATATTTTTATCATCTTCATAAATAAAAATTATTTACACAGAACAAAAAACAAAAAAAGAAAATATTAAAAGATGATGAGAAAACATTTTCTTGTATACTCGATACGAGTAAATGTATGTAGGAGTTCAGTCTTTGGATAGGAAACAAAAATAACAGGAAAAGATTATCCTTCAAACATAAACAAAATCATTTTTTTATGATGTTAAAGATCTTGTGTAGTTATGGCAACTATTTTCTATATTCATCTATAACGTTCGTTGAAATGTATGATTCTTTTATTTTTAATTTGGGATGATAGATAAAAATTAAAAAATTCAAGGTTTCTTACCGATTATAACGTGTGGAAAAATAAAAATTGTCTTCCACTCCACTTTCACAAGATGGAATGATGACCACTGTTTAATTACACGGGACATCGTCGAATACAAAACGTAATATCGAAAAAGGAAAATCGAGATGTATATTTCATGCATTTTAATGTATAATGAAATGATCAAACTCCTCGTTTCCACGAAACAATAATAAAGTTGGTCTCGAAAAATTTTACAACGAATTCGTTTTTCTCTCGATGAATCTTTACTAACAACGTAGCCTATTTTATGTGTGCTCTGTCCTGGTTACCGTTGTTTTATATAATAGATTAAAATATATTCGTCTCTTGTATATCATTTGCTTTACAGATTATTTTCATAATTTAGATCATAGCAAAAATTGCCAGTGATTACCTATTACTTCCAGCATTCATACCTTTGGATATATTGTTTTATATAATGACTAAAAATTGTTCAAACGTAAATAGATTTTCATAATGTAGTTGCAATAATTGTGGATTCCTTCATTGTCAACATTTATCCTATCCAATTTTTTATTTATGGATTGTCTTTATAGGACGCTTATTATTCTGATACAATCAACTTCAAAAGTAGCTGTCAGTATCTACAATCTAAGTACGAACTTTGTTGGGCGACTCATAATAATCGAGCCGGTACTGTTTGTGAAAAATTTTTATGAACTCATCTTTATCCCATAATAACCAACAATTATCTTTTTATTTATTTTTTTTAATTATAATTTTTAAATTTGCCTCTAAGAGCGTTTTTTGAAACATACCTTAAAATTAACTGATTTTTTTTTTTATAAAACGAAGCTATATAACCTTCAAAAACTATTCATTATTGTAACCCCTATGTATTTAATTATAATAAGTCAATGATATAACGAACAACTCATTTGTTCGTTGGCTAACAACACAAATATAAATAAAAATAAAGGATAAAAATCATACTCGGTCGAACATGAAACAGTTGCGTTTGTCCATTCTTGATGCAGCACAACATTCAGTTATTCATTTTATGCTTGAACATATAAAAAAGCTGCTGACGACTTAGTAATAAGCAGTCTTATTATCAATAGATACAGATTGGATAAAATAAACCAGATGTCTACATCATACGACTTCCTTGTACGGTTTTAAACTAGGCAAAATGCATTCAAATGTGCAATGCATGCGGATGTAGACGTAGCAAAAAAGATTTAGAGATACTAAACTTATTAGGAAGATTTCTGTTTAATTTCTCTTAATTTTTAATTGAAAACTTTTTTAGATACGATATGCACTTTCGAGAGTACTAAAACATATAGCGGTGCATTAATCATCATTTCCATCAAAATCAATAAATTTAAAATTCAAATGTTTTCTAAAAAAGGGATTTAACAATTTAGCCCTCGAACTTCCACAATGTTTTGAACTATAATTTGCACATAATTAAAAATTATTGTTTTATGTGTCACAGCACAAATTCATTTCATTACTCTGCAAAACTCTTCAAAAATATTCAAAATACATTTTTCAATGAAAATTCAATGTGGAGAAGGAAAACTCTATTCCCAGAATCGACATTTTATCCGATAATACATGTCTTCCCATACTTTGCTCAAGGAAGTAAAAAGTATTTCCTTATTCTTTATATATTCTTTTCTGTAACAAGTTAATTCTTAATTAAATCTTTTAGATTTTTATCTGCTATAAAGAGCGCGTAGCACATAAGGAAATATAGATAAAGAAGAGAAAATCCTATATTCAATTCTATAATAAAAATGGTAGAAGACAAGGCAAGGCGTTCTATTTCAAAATAAAATTGTTCTGTTTTTTTATTTATTTTTTTTATTGTTTTTATATTCATAAAGATAAAAATACAAATTTTATTTCTTACTTTGAAGTGAAAAATAATTATTTAACTCGACTCATTATCATTCATTCAATAGACTAAGAACGGATTAAGGAATATAGAAATAGCCTTACTTTATTATTAAACGTATACCAACTGATAAGATGTCATCCTTGGTAGATTACTTGGTTATGACAACAGATCGTCTCCAATGTCATTTAAAGTTCATCTTTGTTTTTTTCAAACAGATACCTCCCATTCCAAAACTCCAAACTCGTAAATATACTCTTAACCCTCAATTTCAAAGCCCAAAATAATAAATCTACAAACTCAATAAAGCATAAAGTTTTTTTGAAATATCCTAAAACGTCATTACGAAGGTCAAAATTGAACTTCTCGTTAAAAATCCTATTAGTTTTGTCTCATTCATTTTTTTCGATATAGCATTTTTTTGCAATTAAGTTTCGGGGGTGGGCGTGAGCTGACTGGTACTTTTTTAAGAACCACCACATTAGAATTGAAACAGCTGTGATGATAGCAATGTTTCATCGGAGGAAATGTATTTGATTAATTTTTATCAATAAACCAACCGTTATAATCAAATATTTATGAGTGGGATAACACAATGATCCTCAGTTTTGAGACTCAGACTGTGAGAATTTCCAATGCTATATTAATAACATACTGAAATTAATAATTTACTTTTAATTAAAAATGATGTTCCCTTTTTTGAACAAATATAAAAATAATATTAAAAAAATTACGAAATAAAATAGTTAAAAGTTTATCGAAAAGTTTTATCTTATGAAAAACATATTGAAAATATTCCTTGGCAAACGAATGGAGCGGTACTTATGTTGTACATATTTGAGTTGAATGAGACAAGTGAGACCGATATATCGATGTTCTCTGTCTTTTTCAATACTCTAGCTAGTAGGTATATTATTGATATTGGCAATATTGTTGGAGGCTAGTTTTAGTTTTGAGTAAAAGTTTGTTTGTAAAACTTTGATGCATGTCTGATGATGATCCTTACCCAATATATATATATATATATATATATATATATATAAAAATAAAAGGCTAATACCAACAAACAACATGAACGAATTGAAACGATTGAAACTTTCTCATAAAGTATATTTATTTCTATTTGAATCGACACGATAAAACTTATTGTATTTGTGAAAAAGCGCATTCGCAAGTGATTAGCTAGCTGGTGAACGATGTCATTTTAGATTTATATAAGATGAGCATAAACATTTTCTTTAACAATGTCGGTTGTCACTAAACGATGTGTCGTGTCACGTCGATAAGATTGTTTTAAATATAACAATAAAAAGTGAACAAACGTCTTCCTTTTTAGTTGTTTGTCTGTAGTTTGTTTATCTGTATTGTATTTTCACAATAATTTTTTATAAAATTCTAAAAAGAAATTTTACTACATATTTTTTGCTCGAATGAACCCGCAATAATTATCCGTGTTATATTGCTCTACATCATTAATTGTTAATAATAATAAAATAACTTAAATTTTGTTCATAAATTCTAAATAACTGTGGAATTTTCCAAAAAGAATTTTTCTATTCATCATTCAAATTACACAAAAAGATGTGATGAATGTTAATTGTGCTCTCAACAATTGCTAACTCATACAATTTGAGTATTTAATAGCTCAATTGATAGGTCTAGGGTTACTGAGTGTTCTTAAACCAAAACGAACTTGTTTATTAAACCATGAGATATGTAAATTGAAATGGAGAAAATCATAGAGAATTGATAGTCAAGTTGAATGTCTGCGCCTCGCTCTCCTCCATCTCAAACAATTTGAATGTTTAATAACTGAAATGAAAGACAGTGAGCCACTGAG
Source organism: Chrysopa pallens (assembly GCA_020423425.1). NCBI lineage: Eukaryota > Metazoa > Arthropoda > Insecta > Neuroptera > Chrysopidae > Chrysopa > Chrysopa pallens. The sequence continues at coordinate 25,528,721 of CM035593.1, read as the reverse complement.
TGTTCTTAAAACGAACCTTTTATCTTCAATAAAATTGGAAATATTGGGATACAAAACTACTAAAACAGTTTGAGAAAGATACGCCCCATCAGAACTTGAGAAAGGCGAATGATAGATGTAGTCTAATGCATGATGCTTCACCTGGACAATGATTACGCAAATCATTTGGATAGAATGGTCGGACAGACTCGGAATTTTTTAATTTATACGGCACTATACGATGCCTCTCTCTTAACCTCCTTATGAATGGACATAACAGAAACTGACCTGGCTTTGGTCAACGCTTACTCCTACACGTCTGAAGAAGGTCAAGAGAGGCAATGTTTAAGACACAGGTATACGGTTTGAATTCGATCTTAAGGATGACTTAAAACTTTTCATCTAGTTCATTACTATTAAAGATATGATTTTTTTTTTTGGAAAATGTCCTTTTTCAATAAATCAAAATAGAGACATATGTACAAACATTCGAAAACAGCGATATATCACTTTATCAACCAGGCAAATGTAAATATCCATATTATGCCTGTCTATCAATGCGATAGTTATCATAGTGAGAACGTACCTTAACTATCGTTACAATTGGAAACTTTCAAACAAACAAAAAATCTATTTCCAGTTTGTCTGTCTATGAATCTTTAAATGTTTTTTTTTTTTTTTTTATAGCTTTGGAATAAAAAGAATTTATCGAATCTGAATGCATATTAAGAAAAATAACTTTGACATGTTAATGCAGTTTTTAATTTTCATATAAAATTGTAAAACTTTCTTCGATTGCAACATGTGGCTGTGGGTGGAGCGTTTGATATTAAAATTGAAACTTTTCTCATCTTTTACATCTTGATGGTTTTAATTGAACATATTTTCAAACAATTAAAAGTTATTTTTCTTTCAATTCATTCACTCTAGCGTCTCTTCTAGAACCCAAAACGGTAGGCTACCAAATTCTGTATTTCGAAAAACTTCGAAAAAAATTAAAACATCGAACGAAGTAAGGCAAATATGTTTTCTATTAAGTAACTTGAGTTTAAATTCCGCAACAGCGCACTTATATGTACGATGCTCGATTTCAATTGACTATTATAGCAAGTTAAATCTTAGCTGACATCTCTAATATACAACCCGAAAGTTGATATATTACCAGGGGATCTTCAAAGATTTCGCTTTTAAACTATTTTTTAACTAAAACTGGAAAAGCTTTTTATCGGTGGGATATAACTCTACCATCGAGGTGGATAAATACTAGAAAAATTGGAAAATATACTAAAACAAGTCATTTTATTACCAATAAAACCTAATCGATCTACGAAGATATTCTTCAAAAATCGAACATCAAACACTTAAAACATCAACGTAAAAGTATTTTTGCAAAGAATATTTGAAAATGTAAAGAATGTATTAAAACGAACATTCTTTGTTCATTACTATAATAAGAAATAAACTTTATTATAGTCATTTTTTAAATTAGTTAATAAAGTTTTTTTTTTTAGTAGACATTGCTAGGTAGGTATGTTTTATTTTCATTACCATATAGTGAATAGTGCGGTATTACCCATTTGAATAAAATATACGGTTGTATTACACACACCAAAAAGTAATTACACTTTGTTTGAATGAATAAATTATATAGTTAAGGAAAATAGGTGTACGAAGAGTACCTATGCTAAAGAATTTACAGAGTAAGTTACATATAATGTTATTCTGTTAAGAATTATTGAATGAATTGAACTATCAAATTTTAAAGGAATTACAATATTAGAAGAACTAAATATGTTAAATCATTTGCTCTGCCAAAGTTACCCATTATTTTAGTTTGTATAAATCATGGTACAAATGTCTGTCTATTCGTAACATGCATAAAAAGTGGAATACTGAATCGAATGATGCGCCACAAGTACCAAAAATTTGTAATAGAACATTGACATTCTATAAGATATAGTTATTTGTTTAATTGTTTGCATATAAATTGTATATAGCAAATATGAATCAATTCATGATTATTTCAAAAAATATCATTTATTGAAATTAAGCTCGTAGAAATTGCATTAGCAATTATTTTAAATTGCAAACATAAATAATTATACATTTAAATTTGTTAATAAATTTTGCTAAATTTTAATTCATTTACAATTAACTTTTATAAAATTTGATTGATAAAGTAGTAATTCGTAAAAGTAACAATGAAATAAAACAATTTGTTGCATGTTGCCCATAAATGAACTCTTATTATTAATTGTATTCTATTTATTTTCTTCGTTTTGTCTACTCAAAGCTCCAACGATAATTTACCGTGGATTTCGATATAAATAAAACATAATAAAATATTTTTAATTAATATAAATTATATAATATTTTCTTAATTAAGTTGAAGTATTGTAAAAAGAGTTGCTTTGAGTATCGAAATAGCTTATTGAATTAAGGTGATTGTTCGTTCTGCTACAAAATTAGTAGGTTAGCTTGTAGTAAAAATAAGTGTATTTTATTTTGGATACAGTACAGCAGTACTGTCTGTGTGTATTGTTTCTATTATAATCGAGAACGTTTTTTAAAACGCATACTGCTCATTGCTATACGAACTTTGACTATAAATTTAAGACAATTAATCGAATTCAAATTTTGTATCCTAGTACCCTTAATGAATATACAAACATTTAGAATATTCTTTCACTATGATTAAGCAGTACAACTTCCTTCTCAACTCGGATTTTTCCCATCTCAATTGTGCGTGTGTTTTTATAGGAAAAAATAAGATTGTAAGATTTTTTCAAAATATCAATTTTTTGTACACTTTTATGATGTCTTATGTAACTTTCACTATAATCGTACAATTTTACTGGAAGCCCATAAAATTTAATAAAGCATACAAAAATCCCTTATGTTATAATTTTCATCAACATTATTAATCAACTTAAAAAGTAAAAGTTCAACATTTTATGGTTTTTTTTTTTTTATACATATCTTAGGAAATAGTTTGTGATTGAAAAAAAAACGTACGTACAAGTTTTTGCATGTGCGACAGTGTATGAGTGGGTGATATTTAGATGTACCCAATGGGATGATGGTGGCTTAAGGGTGTAACTTTATAACTTTACATAAAAATAAAAATGTGACTTTCAAATACATGTAATTTTTTCCTCTTTGATAAAAGAGTAAAATAGGTAGTCGAGCGTTGTTGAAATTGAAACAAATAAAGACTTTTTCTTTATGTGTATATTTTAAGAATTGTTGCCAACGGCACATAAAAATCGGGTATAATTTTATTGTGAATAGTTTCTTGTAAGGATAACGTAACAAAGAAAAAAAAAAGAAGATTTTAACTCTTATATAAAGCCGTAGACATTTCTTGCTTGCAGGAAATGTTTAGATAGAAAATTTTTTAATTTAGAATATAATTTTTTTTAAATAATTAGTTATACAAGAAAATTGAATTATACCCAATAGCATTTGTGGTATTTAGACGAATACAAAAATTTTGTGTATATCAACTCAATTAAAGTGTTAGACACCGTCCACACAATATTAGTGATGACTATCTACACAAACAATATATTGAATTTGAACACAATATCAGTATTATAACTCAATTATTGCTTGAGTTTCAATATAGAGAGGTTAGGTAATTAATTTAAAGTAAAGAAAATGCTTATTAGGAAAAATATTTTACTTCATTCATTTAAATTTCAGTTAAATTTAACACCAAGAGTCTTTAACTTAAAATATAAAACTAAATATTTTTATAAAAGTAAGTATTTTTATATAATATTTCTAACACTTTTCTAACTCATGTTAAAAGTAGAGTAATTAAAGAAAAAAGAGACAAATTAATACACTAAGATCTAAACAAAAATCATTTTTACAAAAGTTATTATTATAATTTTGTTTTTTATCTGGAGACCAAATACAATGTGTTTGAATTCTTAATAGATGTTTGAAATCTTCTCAAACATCTTAATTCCAATTTCTTTTTTTTTTTTATTGAGATTTCTACATCCATCGAAACGCGCCAGTCCCACTTTTATGAGATTTTTCTTATAACATATTTTCTATTAGACACCGAACCTCTTAATTCACACATGATCATTCATACTTAATCGAATTAGATTACATATTGTCATTGGTTTAAAACGAAAAGAAACATTTAAAAGAAGAAAGAAAGAATGAAATTACATTCATAAGAACTTTTCTAATTTTTATTTATTTCATTTAATTAGAAGATAGCACAAAGTAAAAGAGAACAAGTAACTAGTTTCGTATGACAAAATAATGAAAATGATTTTATCAACAGTAATTGGTGATAAACATTATATAATATGATATGTAAAGCTCGTTGAAATATCGGGGGAAACCATAAGGCAGATGGCTTCATATTTTAATTATAAGAATTCCCGGAAGAAATCTTCTGCATGGCTGATACAAACGTAAATCCGCTGTATCCAAATTTACTTAAGGTTTTTTTTTTTTATTTCTATTTTATAATAATTTTATAATAATTGTATAATATTTGTTTTGTTTTACATTAAATAATAGTGAAGATGCACAAATTAATTAGTCCCTCTAATTGTAACGTCTTTACTTCACCAGCATGAATTTGAATATATTTTTTAAAAATCTTAAAAAATAGCCAAAATATGGACTTTCAAAATTCTTAACAAACAAGGAGATTTGCATAAATGACATGGGTATTACATAAGGGTAATTCTACAGTAAGAGTATGCATTAATTTGTGAATAATGTTAGTATGCATTAATTTGTGAATAAAAATGTTATATAAATTTCATTAATATTCAAGAACTTTGTTGTGCGATTTTTTTACAGAAAATGACCGCTTATCATATTATCACCAATAAAACTTTTTTTTTCAAGGGATGTAAGACAGTCTTTAAGAGCTTATTACTTATTACTCGTTTCTCATGTTGGTGGTTAAAATAGCAATTTCATTTATTACATCTTTCCTATTATAAATCATAGTTTTTTTTTTAAATTTAATATTAAGGAAGTTTCCATTTTATAACTGCAGTGTCACTTATTTAGAGATTTTCGTAGCGATCCTACAACCGCCTGAAGCTTCCCTAGATAACGATACAACAACGTATTTTTACCTTTTCCGATGGACGATGTGCAAGTAACGTTGAATCATTTACAATGTTATAAGAATTTCTGCTTATGGATCCGCTCTTTTTATTGGGACTTGTACTTGCTGAAGACTAATGTCAAATTCAAAGTACTGTTTGAAAGTCTCCTAATTTCGAAAAACTAGTAAAGGTAAACATAAATCCACAGAATTTTCTAGATATAATTCATCAATGTTAATATCAACAACAACTGGGTTTTAGAATTTTCCATTATTATTATATTTTCTAATTGAACATGTATTGGGCATAGGATAGTCCACAAAATTAAATGTATGTATAATTTTTTTGTGTGTATAAAATTTTTACAGAAATATATAAGATTGTTTAGACTTGTATCGTTCTGTAAATTGAAACCGTTTACTTTTTTTACAAAATTGTTTTATTATGTAAATTTTTACCAGAGTTGTTAATTTGCATTTTTGTGTGTATTTTGAAATTAAAAAAAAAGAATAAAAACAATACATAATACAGTAATTGTTCAGAGTTAAGCATCATTTTAAATTTTCCGTTTAACTTGAAATTTTTTGAAATCATTAAATTTATTTTGATTGAAAGCTTTTTTTTTTTTGTAAACGCATTCAATTTCCAACAAAAAATGAATAATCTAAAATAATGGAAAACATAGATTTATAATACGCTAATTAATTAAAATATGAAAAAGATTGTCAATTTTTTTACATAAATCTTATAAGCGTAATTTGACTTTAACATCTATTTAACAGTTCCTTCTTCCAAATAGCTGTTTCACTTTGCGTGAGAAAATCTTCATCACATCCATTTAGTTTTATAATTGTAGCGTTGACAAGTTTGTAAAAATTTCACCTATTTAGTTCGTCGGTAAATTATGAAGGTATTCAGAACAACTTCGAATTGCAACTGAGGTCTGAATATATAAAACTGTGCCCTCACAGCAATGAATAAAAGTAATAGAAAACGTAACGTTTTAACGCTGTATAAAACCCTACGATATTTGTTGTAACAGAAGCGACCAATATTAAAATAGATCCTGAAATATGATTATAGAAAGGACAAGCCTTGAATGGACGAATATGGTATTTTAGCAATACGGGACGTTTGAATTATAAATGGAAAATTCAAAAGTTTTTTCTGAAACTCGCTAGAACTTTATTGAACTGAAAAAAAACTTCTTTTTTTTTTAATTGCAATCTTTGAATAAACAAGGGACACAATGTATGTATAAAGATCCAAACGAAAGTCAGCTTAATAAAAACCTCACGTATTTTAAGAAATTAAATAAGGTTTTAATAAACTTCATTGTGTATTAGAGTTGAATTCATTAAAGTTCTTTTGTACAGGTAAATTAACCAATTATTAAACACAATTATTATTTTTGAAATTATGTTTAAATCTTGAATCACACCCTCTAATATTTGAATTTATTATCTCAATTCAAAACATTTATTTCTTTTATTAGGTAAATAACATATTCTTTAAAAATTTCAATATAAATAAATTAATTTTTATAAATGCGTATATCCGCATATTACTTCTACAATAGTGACGATAACATTATAAAACACCCTTTTTTATAAAAAATAATCTATCTAAATTACATACCTCATAAAAAATGTTAAGTTATATTATATATTTATAATGGCATTAGGGATGGTGATCTCAGAACGAACAATCGATTTTTTTAAATCGATATCCAGTACTGTATGAATCCAGTGAATTGATATATTCCTGGGAAAATAGAGAGTCGATTTTTTTTTTTTTTTTTGATACGAATCATAAAATGATTTACTATTTTTAAATTTATCCAGACACATATTAAAATAGTTTTCGCTTAACTACATTTCTTCCAATTTCTTAAAAAATAGAAAAATTTGTAATCCGCGGTTTGATGTAATTATTGACATTGTGTAATTTGCTTACATTTTGCTTGACGGAAATTTGTAATGTATGTAGACCAGGGAAGAAACCTTGATAAAAAGTGAAAACAAAATTATAGTAAGAAACCCATTGGGAACGCAAGAAGATATAACAAAAATGAAAGGAAAAGTAATTTTTAGGCAATGTTTGGTTGGGAAGTTGATGGGGGTGAGTTTTTAAGGAGAAAACACGGTTTATCTCGATTTCCGGCAGAACTAGCAGTCAAATGCAGTCAAAGTTAAATGGCAAACTTGTAGGTAATAAAAAGATCTACAACTTGTATTTTCAATTAAAAGAATAGTATTCAAAATAAGGTGAAAAAATAAATATTTTAAATCATTTTTTTAGTAACAAATAGAAAAAGAAAACCAAAAATTTGGTTATTTCAATTTTTCACATACATTTTGAAGTTATATGCAAAAAGTGTAAATACAGAAGAATATTTTTTTATTTCCTACAACTGTTCTATTTAACTTTTAACCATTGGACTTGTAGTTTTGCCGGAAATCGAGATACACCGTGTTTTACCCTTAAAAACTCATCCGCATCCACTTCCCGACCACAGATCGCCAGCAAATGAGTTTTCCTTTCATTTTTGTAATATTTTTTTCCTTTTCCAATGGGTTTCATCCTACTATATATATATTTTTTTAATTAATTAATTAATTATTTAATAAAAATACATTCGATTAAAGTAAATCGGAAAAAGATCGATTTCTCAGTCCTTAAACCTCGAATTTCCTTCTACGAGTCGATTTTTCAAAAACCGATTCGAATCGATTAAAATGTCGATCATTTTTTTAAAGAATTCCCATCCTTAAATGGCATACAATATTCACTTTTTATTATTATATCACACCTCTAGAAAGTGGTGTGTTTTTTTCTGTGTATTATGAATAAATTTGTCGCGGTAAATTCTAACAATCAACTTTGCCATAGTTCTTTCTCCCCGACGACGGTCTCCTCTATATGTTGTTAAATATGTGTGAGTGTAGTGAAAGAGTAAATCAAGGGTGCTTCGTCGTCTCTTCTGTATGTATTTCTACTCCATCGTCGTCTTTATTCTTTTATATTAATAAAACCAACATCTACTAACATAATAACACAACGACTTCTTGTGTAGTAATTTTGTCTGTATGTACAGGATGTTATTTCTTTTTTGACATATCCAAAAAAAAAACGTGCAATTGTAGTTTTATATTAACAGGTATATAGATTTACTTATGAGTGGTTCTCCGTCCACACAGAGATGGTATAAGTTTTCCTATAAAATAGATGTCATACTTCGCAATCACTGAATCATATTTGCATCAACAGATGACGTAAATAATTACTCCCCTGATATATTATAAATACTAACAAAAAGACTTACTGTCTAAAGTAAAAAACCGATTTTGTTTTTAAATATATTCTACTCTTAAAGAGTTATATTTTTACGTAAATTTATAAGTCAAATCAAATTATTTCATTTAATTGCTTAAAAAGAGCATTGAAAATGAGTTATTTAATTAATTGATGACCGCCTGAGGAAGTGTTAATAAAGAACACGAAACGTTGCGAAGTAAGAGTTATTTAATGTTTTGCAATTAACGAATTTACTTCATATTACTTTTAACGCAAAAATATAACTCTTTAAGTGAAGCATTTATTTTTCAAAATAAAAATCGGATCACCTAGAACTCAGGAATTCATGTTTTTCTTTTTTAAATAAACATGCTAATAAACAATTTGTTTCTCAGAAATTGAATTTCAACCACTCATTGAGTGCATTAAATAAGATCTTCCCTGAAATTTTTAAGACAATCAATACATTCTTGCAAAAGTTATTGTACTTCTAAAAATCCCCATATTTAGAAAGTTTACGACAAAACTCTTGAACCAATTTCAATTTTGCCTACGTCATTTTGTAGGCTTTTTAAATATCTCTAAATTTCGTTATCTTAAAAGCTTAGTTTAGCAGATAATTTGATAATAATATCTTTGTAGTTAGTATTGAAGTCATGAAAATCTTGTTTGTTCCAATAACAGTTTTAATAATCTACCTTAAACATTTTAGGATATTCCTGTATTAAAAACTTTGTAGTTCATTTACTTACTGGGTAACGTATAATGTTCTTGTGACTTCTTTCTTTATTCGGGTAGCTCTGGAAGTTAGTTAGGTAGGTAGGTATACCTACCAACATTACCTTCCTATTCTCAAGCAGCGCCTACACCAATATGTACTCAAATACTCATTTATACCTCGTATCATCATGGTGTTTTTATAGTATATAATATGGGGAGTTTCTATGACGACAAGACGTCATCTAACTATCATCACCAACCAATACATTCAACAAAAGCGTTATGCACATATTATGTTTAGCTGCAGATAAAATAAAGAGATTTCTAGGTGATACCTTTATAATACCAAAAGTTTAAAAAGTCAATTTTTGGAGGGATAACATAAAAAAGATTAATTTTTCTACGATTTGAAAATAAATTTGTCAAACCCGATAGCTTCTCTGGTAAACAGATATTTCTTAAAAGATTTAGATAAAATTTTGCATTTCAAATAGTATTTAATATAATAGACTTAATTTGAAAATGACGGTAATCTTGAACAAAAGGAATATAAGATCAAAGGGATCGCCCAAGTAGTTCAAGGCATTAATTACCCTTATGGCTCCATTTCTATACACTACCATAAAAAACTCATGAAATCCTTTACACTTTTAACACCACGTATAAGCCCAATTTTGCCTTCACTGAACACTAGTCAGTAGCTGTTTTTAATTCAATTTTTAATACTTTTCATTCCAGCCACATTTTTTTGAAAACTATATTATTAATAACTGAAATTAAAAATTAAAGAAGGTTTGAAAATTTGTAAACGTGTATTCATTAAATAAAGCAAAAACATTTGTAAAATTTTATAAACTTGACTATTTTATGATTTGGCCACATTAAAGTGAAAAGAAATTTTTTTTTTTTTTAATTTTTAATTGAAAATTTTATGAAACCATGGATCCGTTCCAAATCTTTTACAAATAATCGGCGAGACCACCACAAATATTTCTTCATAGCTTGTGAGTCACTTAATTATAATCGAAACTTTTTCCAAGTTTAAAATTTTATTAAATTGTACACAATAATCCCATTTCTAAGGGACAAGTTATAAACTAAAATTTTAATTTCTGAGTTTTTTCTAAAGTTATTTAGATATTTTACCAGTGGAAAAGTTCAAAAAAATTTCATTCAAGAATCATTAAATTTGTGAATTCACTCTTAAAATTCTACTCGTTAAAGTAATTTTATTTTAATAAGAAACAAAAATAATTGAAAAATTCTCTTGTATCTCTGAGTTTAAAAAAAAGTTATCCTAGATTGGTGGTTCTTTATAATTCAATTGCCTATAACGACTCGTAATTTTATAAGATTCACTTTTGTATCATATATTTTTTCTAATGATTTGTAATTCATGTACTTTTTAAATACATGGTACACATAAAGATACATGAGGAAACAAATTCCATTCAAATTTTATATGATTCGTAAAGAAAATATTTTATTACATTTAGTAGCAAGTGTGAACAAAGTACTTAAATTTTTTGTGTTTTGTTACTACATACATAGAGAACAAGTAAAACCTACTGCATTTCATTCATTCATCCATATCGTATCGTCGTCCGTAATACTACAATACAAATATATTTAACAAATGTGGTTTTGGTACTTGCCATAAACTTTAAATGTATATAAAATAGAATTGAAAATAATCTTATGCTTTGTCTACAATATTATTGTCAACATTCATTTTGCTTGCTCTAAATTACACGAAACTTGACGAGTATTATTTTGTTGGATCCGTGTTTAGAGTGTAAAATGCCTTTACAAGTTAAATGTTGTATCCAGTGGCGGATTAAGCTTATTGCCGCCCTAGGCCCTGTCTGATACGCCGCCCTTTTTGGTCAGCAAAATTATATATATTTTGATTTTATTATAACAAATTCTTGTCTCTGAATTTCTTAAATTTGTTGAAATTTAAAAATATAGTTCAATATTTTTGCAGCTATAAAAAATACCGTTTTTTTTTCGAATCAGATAAACAAAAAAATTGTCAATTTTCTTAGCGGGAAGTTGAGAATGTTTCGAATTTCAGATGAATTTCAAATGTTAATTCATACATATTTTCATTTAACACCAAAATTAAATTGAAAAACTAATAAGTATAAGTAATTTCAAATGCTTTATACATGTAAGAGTAACCTTATCAAAAAACAAAATTAAAAAGTAATTTAGTAATTCTCAAAGAAGCTTATCAATTTGATTGTTTCTTTTTAATAACCTTATTCGATAGACTATAATTGATTCCATCAAAATATGAATAATACATCCTCAAATTGAAAAGTCAATAAAAAAATGAACTAATTACAGTCCATAGGAAATTTTTAATAAATTTTAAAAAAATCAGAACCAATTTAAAAATTAATTTTTGGTATATTTTTTCGGCTCTCACATTTTAAAGTTCTGAAAATTTTGCCGCCCTCCCAAAACGTGCCGCCCTAATCGATCACTGGTTGTATCTTGATGATAGTGAAATAGGGTATTTAACTAAATAATTTTTTTACTCCAATTAAAGTGTTTTTACCTGACGAATAAAATTCGAATTTTTTTTTAATCTTGAAAATTAAGCAAGTTATGGGCATTTAAAATTTTTGATTAAACAAAGAAGGACATACTTGTATATGACGTCAATTGCTAGTATTTCACATTTAGATGTGAAATATAACAAATTTAGTATGATTCAAATACCTAGAATGGGGATGAATCGTAAAAAGATTGGTTTTAATCGGAATGTTTCATTTCTGATTGAATCGAAATTGGAAAGGGTATTAAACTGAAGAAATCTGAAATGATTTCTCATTGAAATCTATTCAATTTTTTGGATAGGTTTTAATTTTTCAATCCATTTCTGTTTACTTCCGTTTCATTAGATTAAATTTCAATAAAATTTAGTTGAATTTTTCATTAAGAAGCTTTTAGGTTCTTGAAAGATTGCTTATCACAGCAATTGAGATTTCGGTACATTTTATTTAGTCGCCAAGATGTGGTTTAATTTGTTTACTGTGTATTTATTTCCTTTTTTATAAGTTTATTATTTACATTTTTTTTCGATTTACATCTACGTATCTACTAGAGAATTGATATCGATATTTCAATTTTTAACACCTAAAAAGCTGAATTTTTATCTGTAATAATACAACTATTACAATTCTATGAGAAAATCATGATGAGTTTATTTTCAACTAATCCAGAAAATTTTATGAAGCACATATTTAATAACTTACGACTTATTTAATATAAAAATGTAATAGTGTAAGCATAGCTTTATTTATTAGATATAAAATAAATGGATTTAACTGCATTGGTGGTGTTTTGATTACAATATAAAAATCTATATAAAAAACTTAACCTTTTTTACTCTGCATCGGTGAACAAGCATTTTGTGTGTTTTCATTCGTTACATAATCAAAAATATTTGTGATTATCTCCATATATTTTACAATTATGTTTTTTTGAGAAGGTAAATCCAGGCTGGTTCTATAAAATTACAAAAATTGAGAATATTTTTCGGATTTTAGTTTTATTTGGGTCAAAATTATTTGAAAAAACAATTTTCACTTAAAAACTTTGGGTTTCTATTATATTTTTCAAAAAAGTGTGGAATTTTAAATCTTCAAATAAAAACAGTTAGTTTTAATTTCACATAAGAATGCTACCTATATTTATTCCGCTATATTTTTCGAACTCGTTGTTCGATTTTAATTAAATAAGGTAAACACATTCAGGAAATTTATTGTTTCTGAAAATTAGTGTTTGAAAAAATTTGCAGTGTCCCTTTAAAAATATCTTTCAAAAAACCCACAGATTTTTCTATAAATTCTACTACCAAAAACCTTTTATTTCAAAACCCCTAAAAGACGCCTGTAGTTTAGGCAGGTATCAATTATATCAATTATATAATATAAAAGATCTTAGTCTTTAAGGTACCACGCCTTTTATATTTGACATAAAATGGGTATAAAAAAAACTGTTGAATGGTTAAAATGCTTAAAAAAATGTGACATAAAAATAATATCACTTTAGTTCAAGTTAAAAATATATTTTTAGAATAATAAATGAGTTTTTTATACTACAAATTGAAATATATGAAAATTAAATTTCACACATCAATACTTCAATTTATAAAATAATTTTTATTATTATTATTATTATGATCATAAGGCGTTATTTTATTATCATTTTTCAATTTAGAGAATGAAGAGAAAAAAAAAATTTGTTCTTATTCATTGGAAGAAAATTGAATAGATACGAATTAATAAAATTCATTTTATTATACATACAAATGTACCTATATCGTATTAGATTAGGGGGTTGATTTATATTTTATATTATTTGAAAAGACTTTGAAAGATATCGTGTTTTGAATAATATTCTATTCATTAATCAAAAAATATTCTTTCATTAGATGATTCTATTTTTAATATTCTTAATATTTCGTTTTATCCGATGGAAGAAAAAAAAATCAATAACATTATTTTAAAATATTGTAATATTCCTTGAATACATTTCAGTATTGTTAAATATCTAAGAATAGTTTGTTAATACGTTTGACATATATTAAATCAGTGCATGTTGGTAAAGTTTACATTAGGCCGGGTTCTCGCGTAAAATAAAGAGAAAAAAGTAGGAAATAAAACTACGTATATGTACCAATGCTATTCTTAAGTGATTTGCCCATTTTGCCCAGGTGGATAGAGTTTCTATGAAATATCTATGTTACAGCTTTAAGAATGCCAGTTTAAAAATATTTGATATAAACAGAAAATTCTGTGTTTTCATTTACTAAGTTCATTTAGTGACTATAGTATATTCTATACAACGACTGGACATGATTTTACTTTTATCCTTAAATTTATGAATTTATGAACATTTTACTAAAATACCAAAAATTACGTACATTAAAAAAATTTTCATTTGACAATCGTCATTTTTGAGAATAGGTAAAACTTATTTTTACTTTTTTTGTCTATTTGAGTAATAATATAAATAACTTAATAATATAATATAAAAATAGCATTCTGATTGGCTTGAAATGGCTCCGATGTCTAAATCTAAATCTAAATCGAAAAATCGAAAAATATTTATATACCAAATTGCATAATCGAATCTATGAGACATTGCATAATCGAATCTAGTAAATTCGAAAATTAAAAATGTTTTTTCATGATTTTGATTTTTTTTTTTTTGAAGATTTTTAGGATTCATAAGTTTGGCAAAAATTTAATTTTTTTCACTTCATCAATCTTGGCATGATTTTTTAGTTTGACTGTACCATCATTGCACTAGGTGAAAAATAATAAATCAGCAATCTTCATGCTTAGAAACTAATAAATTGGTTAAGAACTGATGGAATATTTTTTGAACGTTCTAAGTATCCTTTGAATCAGAGAATGATTCAATAAAAGGACATTTTCGTGTAAAAAGTGGGACCAAATGATTTTTTAACGATTGTACTACGTCTCTTAAATTACACAAGTTACACAAAAATAATTTTCATTATAATTGAACACATTATTTTATTATAGAAATGCATAATCAAATAATATGTACATATATAAAAAAACTTTTATCTTTATGCCAACTTTGAATATCTTTGCTAATTCGTTGTACGTAACATCATTAAAACTGTTAAAAACAAAAATTATATTTTATAATTGTTTCACAGATATAGTAAGTAGAAGTGGAATGGAATCATGTTTTACAGTGTGCAAAGCAACCGATAATTTACTTAAAATTCAGTTTTGGTAGTATTGTGTAAGAGGCTATAAGTTTTAAATTAATGTGGGGGATATTTATATCACAATTCAAGCTTTCATTACAGTACCCAGCTACGTTATAAATACAAACATAAAAAGTAGGTTGTCACCCGAAGATAGTATAACTTCTCAATGATGAAATAAGTTTTCAAATCGGTCCAATAGTTTTATTTATAAGTTATTCGTTATATACAAAAATACAAATATTTATTCTTTATAATAAAAGTATAGATGACAATAACCTGTCTATCTATTAAAATTGCGAACTATTGAACCTATTTCTATGACAGGCAGTTCTTTAAAGGACAACAGACTAAAAGAATTTTGCGGAACTGTCCTTGACCTATATATACCCTATAAGTACCCGGACGAACAGAAAACTAGTAATGGACTTAGGCGTTTCTATGAACAACAACACCAAACGTTTTTTAAAGCCTTCAATATTAGGAAGCGTTACAAACTTTAGACTAAAATTAATATATGTTACCCTCATATGACTATAAATAATTGTCGAGTATTAAAATTTATTCATTTGAATACCACTTCTTCTATTTACTTGTAGGTTATTATTGAAGTAATTGGTACTGTTACAGTAACTTCGGCTACCACTACTAACAATTCAAAACATTTCGTACATATAGAAAGATGTTGTACACTTTTGGTTTTCCCCCTTTAAAACTAACTGTAAGGAAACGGATCAACAAAGGTTAACTCGAAGAATTTACGCATAGTTAGTGTGTATAAAGCTTAAATCTTACTGTCTCAACCAACCAATAATAATCATAATAATACTATGTTGTATTCTTGCAAAATACTTTACGTATCTTTCTTCAAGGTCTTAAAAGTACATTATGGTTCAAAAAAATGTTGAAATTGATATTTATTCAATGTTATTCGAAACGGATTCCTGACTCTTCATAAAACAATGTCATATTTTTTAAAATACAGAACAGTGCAATATAAAAGAAAATAGTAACCTAAACATAAAGATCTTTTGTTTCATTGTCAGGTGAAGTTTTCTTACCAGGAGCGCATATAAAGCTCTTTCGTCAGCTGAGTAAGACCAAATTTCGTCTAGATTGTGTAGAAACTGTTTTTATGGCTATTATGAATATGGAATAGAAACTGTGAAAACATGTTTTATGGACTGTTTTCCATTTTCTTTTAGAGAAATTTTAAATCATCGTGGTATTTAATTTTCGTAGTGATACGGAATTCAGATTCTATAACAGAGTTAAACCACGTCAGTTTTGTTAATATTCATTTATAAAACCACGTCAAATAAAATTAACTACAGAAACCTCTACAAGCATAACCGGTTGCATCGTTGATCGTCATTGAAAACAATGCTTCTTCCGAGAAACCTCCCAGCTCAAGTTATTGAACGTGCTACATGTGACCATGCGATCACTTACCTTTTAGCCAATACCCTCCCACTCATAACCTTCTAATTCAAGTAGTCAAACCCAAAGACGTATTACACACCTTTAATCACATTGCCAATTGGCTGTTAGACAACTTAATTTAAACCGAGATATTACTGATGCAAACCTAAACAACTTCTGATAAATAGTCATAAAGTATATAGTCATAATTATAATTATCGAATTTTACAAGTGTCCTGTAATTTCCAAGGCAGCTGCACTATTGCCTAATATTGCAAACTAGTCACCTATAGATACGCCAGGTAGAGTCTCAGAAACTGCAATTATATGAACATAAATTTTCTTTTTCGTCCATAAACACTTTTCAAAATACTTGGATTGCAAAATAAAACAACATACTCTGTTTTTCCTCGTAAACATACCAACCAAATAGTGTGTGTTGTCTTTCAGTTCCTTAACCAAAAACTTAACTGTGTAAATTAATGTAACCTTGTGTCATTATGTTGCAATGTATTTGTGTACATACACAAAGATACACTCATATAATAATATACTCACACATTGATATAATGTACCTACAAGATATCCTGAACAAAACACACTTCATTTTCACTCAAGCAAAAATGATACCGTCATAAGTTATCAATGTAACACAGCCTTGACTTCTTTCTAAGCACAATTGTGTATAAATGTGTCTTATATTTATATAATACGTATCTTTAAATTAATAGCAGTACTATGTTCATGATACTAAAAGTAAGATATTTTATACTATACCAACGTAGAAACTAGACGCGGCTATTTAGAAGAAAATAATATTTCGATTTTAAAATACTGCTCGTAGAGACATGAAGTTGTCCGTGAACAAGATAACTCAAAAACGAAAAGAGCTAGGCGAGTTGAAATTTTTGTAACGCTAAAAAGTAAGGTCAAGTTCCTGAATGAGAAAAATCAGTCCATTGGATATAATGGATCCATGTGCCAACTTTTGAACTATTAAACATAGAAGATGTGTGCATTTGCCAGAAATCTGTAAAAATGAATAAAAATATATGAAAATCAGTTTATAAGGGTTTTGAGGTCGCTGATGACGATAAAAATGTAGTTTAAACCCAAAAATTACTTATTACTATATTTTTTGGAAAATTTATATTTATATGCATAAAAAATTGAAATTATTTTTGACTCTAATCTACAATTCTACCGTCATCAGTGACAAAAAAATCCCTAATATACTGAGTGACATAAATTTTAGAAAAATAATCCACTTTTTACGTGCATTTTATGCATTTTAAATTGAAAATCAAAAAGAAATGAGAAGACATTTTGCTACTGCATTTCCGAGCATAATACAAACTGAATGTATTTACCTGTATTTTAAAATCGAGATATTCATAATAAAAATGATCTAAATTACCGCGTCTAAATATACACATTTTATTTAAAGGATTTCTTATGACTAAAAATGTTTTTGGATATAAATGTCAAATAGATTCACAAAATACTTAAAGTTGGTATAATTTATACTTTTTTTTCTGTTTTTGATTGGGAAAAAACCAGTGAGTAGCAAAGATATCGTCATTAAAAAACTCTCATCTCTTACAGTAACGGTAAACATCACAAAGTGCGTCACGTTAATAAATTTAAAGTAACAATTTTATTTCTTGTCAATCGAAAATTATATCTCCAGGCTTATTTATCGTACTACGTGCCTAGTAGTCTTCAAGACTTATTTTATTCAGTATCGAAAACGCACATATATTTTGCTCATAAGGCTCTATAATATTGAAGTCAATTCTCGGTCATGGTGGCTCATGAATATATTTATCGATTCATAATATTAGATTTGTATCTGGCCTCGTTTTATGCAAATACATTGCCCCATTATTCTCGATTCGCGTGACAAAGCCAGATGAGAAATTGTATTTTGTTTTTCGAATATCTTTATGAATAACTTTATAACTGGTATAATTGATTTTTATAGTTGCACGTTGTTTGATGTTTTTATAAAACTTGTATTCAGATAATGTACACTGTATTATAATGACCCTTTTTTACATTCAAGAACAGATTCGAAAAAAACAAATTCTTAAAACAAGTTGTCACATAATTTTTCAGTTCTTCAAGAGTAAAATATAATTATTTTAGTTCATAGCTCGAGGTTAAGCCATAAGGAAAATTATTACTGACATTAACATTACGTTGTATAATTTATAAATTGGTGTAGGTATACTGCAGCTTTTAGTATTTAGACGTGAACATAAATATTATATGCAGTTGTTGTTTTAGAAATTATACAGTAGAAATGAATGAAGCAGTGTTTCCATAAAGTGCTTTTAAAGATTTTGTGCAAAACTATAAATCGTCTAAGTCTGTTTTAAATTTTTACCTAATATTCTGGTTTACCTAAAAACATATTGGTGTGGTTCGCTTAAACGCCTTCCAAATATAGCTACCATATCTGGTAATGTTTTTTGTGGAACGTACTTTGTTTTAGCAGCTGCACATTTGCCAACTAAACATGTATTTCGGATTGTTCCATTGCTCTACAAAATCGAATCAGAATTATTATAAAATTTTCTGATTTCACATTGGAGTTGTAAAATCATTTCAATTTGTCCATAGCGTTAGTGAATTTTCTTTAGATTTCAATTTAATTAAATTGTTTTTTTCCGTTTACAGTTCCGCATGATAAACAAGAGTTCGGCCACGGGCGAACTAGGATGTAATTGAGGATGATAACTTATCGTATCTTCCTCATTTACATTCTAGTACAAGCATGTCTAGGTTTTTAGGCGAGTTGTTTGTCAACCAGACCCTTAAAATGTGGCTGGTACTAATTTTGGTAGGAAAATATCTTCTTAACAGGGGATATTGTATGTTCTTCGATTATATTCTCATTAGATTCTTCTTTCACTATTAAAAAAATATTATTTTTTACCTTTAAATTATCGTTATAAGTGGGTTAGGATATATATTTAAACACGTGAAAATAGTAACTAACAGAGTTAATTGTTCAGGTACTCATAAAATACTCTAAATATATAGTCTATACAGTTATAAACACATAGATAATCAAAAAGTTCGGTGATAAATCCGTTGGATCTTTTTAGGTCTAGAACAACCCACCAAAGTTTCATTTCGAATTTTTTTTTTCGTTTTTGAGTTTTCTTGATGGCAGACGGACAGATGAAAATAGATTTATTAGGTGATTCTATGAATCCCTATACAAAATTTTCAAACTTTATAAAGATTCCCGGAGCAAATCAATTAGAAGAGGCAAAAATAATTTAAACATACAGTTACTTTAATTGCATAAAAATGCAGTAACATTTATGTGCGCTGTATTCATAATAATTATTATAATTAATATATTTCACACACAAAAAGAAGAAAAATGTTTTTTATGAAGAAAATATATACATTTTCCAACTTGTCGTATGTCATCATCATTGAGACAGAAGATTTGTCCTTATGAAAAAAGGGGGAAGATATGATATAAATTATATTATTATATATGTATTTTATATACAGTGTGTTTAAATGAGATAAAAGTCCGCACAAAAGACAACCTATTAAAACCTTTTTTCCCTTCATTATTAAGGAATTGACAATAGAGATATTAAAGTCTTTTGAATGTAAAATGTGTATTCATTAATTTTGACAAATTAATAGATTATCTTTTTTGGAAGATTCTATTTTGAAAGGCTCAATATGAATGGTTTATTTGTTCTTTTTTTTTCTACAAGTAAGAGAAATGGTCTTTACGTCAATATTCATTGAATATATCATTAAAATTTTTAATTTGTAATAACATTCTCAACAAGATTTAAATCAGTAGATACGAGGTTTTCATTTTTATATACATAGACACAAAAATTCTAGTTTTCCTTCTTAAAACAATAAGCAGTAGTTCTGTATACTATAAACCTAACTCTGAATTAAGCAAAAGACTACATATTCTCTAATAGAAATTAAGGCTGATGCTTTTCATAAAAACACTAGCAAATCCGCTGTCACGTTGGTGTGACAATGATGGGATAAACGGCATTTGTTGTAGTTTTACATATCATCATTTTTATTTTTCACATTGATTGCAAAAACTAAACTACGTCTTGACACTGTAAAATCGGCCATTTTTGGTCCGCCATTTTTTCCGCAACCCAAAATACTGCTTACAAGTGACAAATTTGTTGTATTTTCATGCATCATTGTTGATAAAATTTGTGCAGTAAACAAGTATAATTCCTATTGGAACCACCTTTCAAATCAAAAACCGTGTGAAATTAGTTTAGAATCCACGATTCCCCGGACATTAATTTGAGTAGAAGTAGTTTTGGACAATCCTACAGCGAGGCTTAAGGAATTGAAATTTTCTAAATGTTGGACTATTTATTTTGTTTTGTTGGCTAGCGGCAAAATTTTCTACTTCCGTTAAACAAGAAGCAATGTATGCAAAATAATGTGATAAAAATTATTCCAAAAAAATTTGTGGTAGTTATATGCCTATAAAAATATTATCATAAAAAGGTAACACCAAATTTGTTCCAAACATGGCTGAATTAATTCATGTATAAATAACCAATCTTTTTTATGGCATATATTATATTTTTACAATATGTAATTTTATTTTAGAAATATATTTTGTCCGCATGGTCAGTGTGAAAAATACGAAACAAAAAAATTTATACTATAAATATAAAGCTTATAATAATAATAACATATATAAATATATTTATCCTTTATGCTTTTTTTTTATATTTATTTTTGGTATATCCTTTTGTTTCAGACTGAACTCTCACAGAATTTGCAACAGCTGTCGGAGAAAGCACGCTCAACCACCGAGTTTATACAACGACTTAAAGGGATGAGTGAAAAAGTTAATGTAAGTGTTATTTACTTCCAAAATTGTTTACTAAAAACATTCACCATCTTTCAGTTTATATTTCCATCCTTTTCATTCGTATATATTCTTCGTTCAATGTTGGTTATCCTTTTTCCATGTAACAAAAACAAACCTTTTATATTATTGTTGATAAAGTTACACATCATGGTTATTGTTTCTGTTTGGAAAATGAAAACAATCAAAGTTTTTCTCGTTTTTATTTATTATTTATATTTATTCGATATCAATGTTATCCTTAAATGTTGTCTTTAATTTCTTTTACTGGGGTGTATTCTTTATCCAAGGGTGTTTGGTATTCTGGTGGTTAGGAAACATTTAACCATTCGTTGGTCGCTCTTTGTGAGAATCCCTTGCACTTTTTTCAGTAAATTAATAACAAATTACTCGCTATTCCTACTTTCTTGTTTACAATATTCGATTTAAATCGACCTTGCAATTGTAACGATTTTTTAAATGTGAGTGACTTGGTAAATTGTAGTTTTAAATTTAGGTAAATTGTGGTGATTCTTTCACTTTTTTATCAAAGTCGCATGTAAAATTTAATTTACAAGTTTGACAAATATATAAAAAAAATTTCTTGTCTGTTTGGAAGAGGAAAAATTAGAGAAAGTTAAATCAATAGGTTACATTTTAAACAGTGGTGATTTTCACATCAAGCGCCGGACGCCTAACGTTCGCGATCAACAAATAGTTAAAAAGATTAATCAAACTGTTTTTAGATACATTTAAAATTCTTTTCTCCACATCAATGCTACAATTATATTGTTCTCATGATTATGACAACAAACGTTTTAATTGGCTTTGTACGTTCAACACTAGCTAAATAATTAAAGCTAAAAAACTCCGATTATCGATTAAAAATTGTTAGTTTGCTCACAATTTTTTTATAACCAACAAAAAAAATATTATGATATCTCTGCCAATTTACATCATAAGACAAAAAGCTCTATTTGCTCATTCAATATGTTTTTAGTACATCCAGTTTTTTCTCAGCGTTTTTTCAAGATTCCACATTTCAAAATATAATTATTTTTAATCTTAATTTCAAAACAGACGTGATACTACTAATCATTCAAATCACACGAAAATATGTGATGAGTATGTGTTTTGCTCTCAACAATCTCCAACTCACCCAATTTGAATAACTCAAAGGATAGATTTTAAGCCACTGAGTGTTCTTATATGTAAAATAATACAAAACAATCACAAAATCGCGTTTGAGTATAACTTGAGAAGAATAGATGTAATCTAATGGTTCATACTTCATCTGGACACAAATAGCTTTCATTTAAAACGATTTCGAAAATCGGCTGAATAAAACGGATTGAAGTACCGTTTTCACAAATTTTTTTATATATATGATTCATCGCATTTCTTTAGCCCATGCAAATAATCAGCTGAGTGGTAAAATACTATTTTGACTTCTGTGGCGTTGAAAGTTTACCATGAATCTCCCATGATTACTATTTTCCGGATCTGCATATTTCGGAACCCTCTATATGAGGCATAAAAATATGCACCCTGTCTATTTTTTATTGCCGTGGAGGTCAACTATACGACAAATATACTAAACATGAAATCAGAAACAACACACTAAATGTACATTATATGATATTTTTACAATTTAATAAACAAGAGGATAACCAAAACAAAAAAGTCATTGAACTCTCTGTTTTTTATTAGTTTTTCTTTTTTTAAGTTATTAGTTTTTCTTTTTATCTTTTTCGTATTGATTTCTTTTTTATTGATAACACAAATAATTTTAACGTAATATCTTCCTTGTCTCTTTGTAACTCAATATTAAGAGAACTGATCATAGTCCACCCTACCCAGTACCAAGCAAGTTTTACTATTAAATTGAATCACCTATGATTGAGACATAAAATATTATTTAGGAAAAATCACAAGAATTTGAAGCAGTTGTCACAGCACAATGCGAAGCATTAAAAGCAGCAATTGAAGTACGTCGATTACAATTAATGGAAGCGATACGACAAGACAAAGAAATGCGTTTACGTGCATTAAAGGATCAAGTAACAGCATGCACTGGACGACTTCAACAGACAACGGGCTTACTTCAATTTTGTATTGAAGCATTAAAAGAAACTGATAGTGCTGCATTTTTACAAGTAAGTTTTTTTTTTTAATGTTTTTACTATTTTTAATATAAAGATTTTTTTTAGATTTAACTATACACAAAAAAAAAACTGATTCGGATTTTATAAAAAATTAAAGAGACAGAAATCTCTTGAAATATTACAAGAAACAGATCGAAATAATCTTTAAGAGCTAGCATCTTTCTTATTAATGAATCAAGTCTAATTTAATTTGATTATAGTTTCACATTTTAATATGAAATAAAGCCAATTAAGTATCACTCAAACATTCAATTCTTAAAATCTATCAAATTAATATTATAAACTTAAAAGAAATATCTGGTTCAGAACATAAATCGTTACGACTTTTAATAATTTTCACTTCATTTAACTTATATTCCACTGTAGTTTGTTTTTTTGAAATAGGTGGAGAAAATTTTTCTAACAGTTCATGAAAGATCACATAACTATGTAATGCACTTTATACGAACAAAAAAAAAAAAAACATTCATTTTTATAGATAATTTATATATGCATATTTTTAAACATACATCCGGCATAAAATTGGCTCTAACAATATGTATGCAATGCCTGCCTGCTTGGTTGTATACAAAATCTTCTCAATGAAATACCGTTTATTTATGCAATTTCTTGGAAAAATAAATAAAAATTGCAAAAATAAAAAAAAAAAAATAATGACTACAGCAAATCTGCTTCTGGTTTTCTTCTAAGAAAAGTATAATTTTTATTTAATTAATGTTTATTTTGGCTCATATCCAAAAAATAAAAATA
Source organism: Chrysopa pallens (assembly GCA_020423425.1). NCBI lineage: Eukaryota > Metazoa > Arthropoda > Insecta > Neuroptera > Chrysopidae > Chrysopa > Chrysopa pallens. Next base: position 25,504,655 of record CM035593.1, on the reverse strand, counting down.
AAATAATATGGAAAAAAATAAAAACAAAAGAGCAAATGTAATTTTTAAAAACGAATAATAATAATATTGTGAAATTGGTTGATGCCTCTCTTGCACTTATATGACTCTAGTGAGCAAACATTTATTTTTTGGTACAGTCATGTGTGGAATAATGTTTTCAAATATTGCATCAAACATAATAATTTTAAATCTTTATAGTAAAAACCATTTATTGTAACTCTGCACGATGTTTCGTACAATTATTATTATTATTTTAAATAATACTCATGCTTTTAAAATTCAGTTCATTCGTCTCACTGTATAGATAACTGGCCTTCAAATACCTTTTACCATCATCTTCAACAAAACGACACAATTTCAATCAATATATGTAATATACAAAATCCATTTTTATGGCAACGCCATTTTCTATGTTTGATCCTTTGGTACTTTATGGTCAGTTCTGCCAGAATTTTAACCATAATATGAAAAAAATATTTGCCCGTAAAAAGTTAATATAATTTCTAACAATCAAAGCTTTGAATCAGAAGGTTAATAATTATTTCTGGGCTAATATGAAAACTGATGGCTTTTTTTTCTCAAATCTGGCAAATTTTATTTTTGTTTTAAAATTTTGAAAAACTGTATGAAAGCTGAAATTAAGATTATTTCGTTTCTTTTAAAGAAATTGTATTCTTGAAGGTATCCCGTTTTCTGAGTGCTACCTACCTAAACTGGTGTACTGTTTTCTTTATCTTCCGGTAGTGTCTCAAATTCCTCTGTTTAAGCATTCAACAAATTTAATGGGCTGTGCTTTTACGAATCAAATGGTTGGGCTGTCACAGAGCTTATCCAATTCATTTTATTTTTCTTAAACTATTCCCCGTTTCCGAATATGAATTTTAGTTTAAGAATATGATATTGGTGTTTGTCAAACGTATCTTGAAAGCATAACTATCCTAGAGATTAAATAGCTTAAATGTTGCGGCAGATAATGAACAGTCTTCTTTAAAAATTGGATTTTCTCTCAAATGATGGAGTTTAGAATAAAATTGTGCATTTTTAGACATTTATTGACAATCGTTATTTCTGAACTGTGACAGTATATTCGATGTCACCATAAACAGATTTGGCTGTAACTTTTGCAAGTTTTTATTAGACCATATATTGAATGTCCAGAGTAGATTCTGTACAATATCTCTGTACAACAAACAGTAGTGTAGTATCCTGCTTGAATTGCCTGAATTCACATACATAAATATAAAAATTTATCAACCGTATATTATTTTATTATTTAACATAAATTATACAAAAAGTTTTTGGCATTTATTTAATAAATACAGAGAATATAGTAGTAATTTGATGTCATTGACACAAAATGTATGTAAATAAAGAGACAGAAAATTTTTTTGAACCATGTTATAAAATTCTACAAACAAATTTGTTTTTTATGTCCTCTTATTATGGAAATAGCTCGTGTCGATTGAAAAGGTTTTTAATCTCAAAACTTAAGTGACTTTAATTACCGCATTTGTGTACTTTACCTTTAATAATTGATCTAATTTTAATGAATAAACCAGACAAAATTAATTAATATATTAATAATCTATTTTAGAATTCGCTTTGTTTTTGTTAATATTTTCAAAATTTCCACAAATATTGAAATGTCAGCATTTCTTTTAGTTAAACTAATTTTATAATCACAATTTTAATCAAAGGTAAAATGTATTTTATTATTTAATACATCAAAAATTTACACTTTTATACATTTCTGAGTTAAACTTTTTCATTTCTTCAATCAGAAGTAGTAATGATGCCGTGTCTCAGAAATTACGATTCAATTCACCTATTCTAGCCACCTGTAAAATTTTTTTCCTCCAATGAATATTAGACCTTTTATTAATTGTTACTTGTTGTCGATTTATTAAAAAAAAATCCAATAGTTTCGACAGTTGAAAACTTCCAATCAGCTTTCCAAAAAGAAACAAAGCAATAAATTATCGAAGTAAATATAGAAAAGAAGTAAAACTAAAACCCCTTTAAGAAATGATTAAGGTTCCAATAAAGTCTGAGAGTTTGGAACAAAGAATTGAATATGATACATTGGAATAAATTGGAAGTATCAAGGAAAAAGTAGAAAACAATTTCAAAAGAAATAATTAAGTCATTTTTCGTTGTATGAAATTTTTTTCTTAAAATTCGGAAACGTTCAAGATTTATCATCGATCGATTAGTTTGACCTTAAAACTTTTTTTCATTTTAAGAATTTAAATACAAATTCATAATCTTTACAGATAAAATCTAAATCAATGAAATACTTTTGAAATTAATTATATTGATATTTAACAATTTATAAAATTTATTTTCTCTTTAATAGGTTGGAGAAAATTTTAATTTTAATTATTAATTATTAATAACATTAATTATGATATAAGCAATAAATTTTTCATCCCTCTTGTACACCAATTTTATTTGTGATTTTTCGTTATCTTTCATTTTCTCATTTTCATATAACATTTTCTTCAATGTGAACGAAAATTAATTACGAAATATTTTCCTGAAAATTTACTTAGTATTGTTTGTCACTTTTTAAGCATTCAAAAAAATTTTCATTTTTGAATCACAGATTTTTAATTGTTATAAAATAATTAATTTTAAAAAAATTGTTATCAAATCTCATGCTAAAAAATAGTGCTTTTTGATGCAATCTGTTGCTTATAGACATACTAAATATGTATACTTTATTGCACTTCTTTAAAAATACTTAAAAATCGCCAAAAAAAAAGAAAAAATATTTTTATTTTGGATTTTAGGTTTTCTAGATTAAATTAAGTCTTGAAAATCCAAAAATAACATTTATTTTGCGATTTGATGGCTAGTTATTGATATATCGCTTGGAATTGCTGGAAAAATTGAGGTCGTTTCAGGTCGCTTTTCAGGTGGTATTTATTAAATCCAGCATCCAATCGATAAATGGATGTTGTTTTTGAAATCAGCAGGTTAAACAACCCTTATGAACATAATTTCATCGAAATCTGAGACGAAAAAAATTTGTCTATTTTTTCGATATTTGAAAGGGGTTAGATAATTACTAAAAATCAAGAAAATTTTTTAAAATCCAATTTCATTTGAATCAAGTTTGTAAGGGTAGTCTGTTGAATGATTACAACAATAATACACATTTAACGATTGGATGTGTAGTTTTTGAGATATCGATCCTGAAATCCGATCTGGAGGTCAATTGTTTGTACAAATTGGAATCGATATCTACAAAACAAGCCATTCAATACTGCAATCAATTGATTTTCTTAGATCTCATGGAAAACCTAAAACTTAGATAATAAATGCATTAAACCGCCCAAGATAAAACGTATCACCATCTAGATATTTTATCCCAATTTCAGTTCTAAATTCGAATCAGCATTCTAAAAACCTAAGATACGAATATTTAAGTCACATTTTTTATGTAACTATCTTAAATATTTTATGCTATTTTTAATTCCACTTATACGTTTTTCCCTCAACAAACGTTTAGCTCTACGCTTAGTTCACATTTTATGTAAATATTGAAGGATAGTTGACAAAGCACCGTTAACATCGCTCAACCAACATTTTTGTTAAACCTATAATTTAACGTAAAAGTTATTAAAATATATAAACAATTTTTATAAAATAATTAATTAAAAATATATTGTAAAAATAATTAATTTCAATAAAAACAAAAGATTAATAATTTATCAGAATGTATTAAAAATCATTCTATTAAAAATTTCTATAAACGTATACAAAGTGTTTTCGAAGGAATAGTATATAATTTACTAGCTGATAGTATAGACGAATTTCAATAAAAAGTTCCATATAATATGTGTCTAATTTTTATAGCAACCTATAGCATACCAACGAATTAAACTAGTATACCAACGAATCAAACCAAAATGAAATGAATTATTGTTGAATCGTTTTTTTTTCGTTAGTCCATTGTTTGTAAACAAAAGTTTCACGTGAACATTTGTTTTCTATAATTTGATTGGTTGTTTGAAGGGTATTATATTCATTTGTAAATAATAGTTCATTATTATTAATAGTATGCAATACGACTAACGAAAACGTTTCAACTTAAAGTGATCTTTGTACGTCCTTATTTGTCTTTGTTTTAAAATATTAACAGTAGTATCTTTTGACTTAATAAAAATTGAACACAGTTATCACGAATTATTCATTAGAATTCGTCAATATGAATCATCTCTTAAAGTATGTACTAATCTTCCTGAGTCATTCTGTATATTTTAATACTACTTTGTATTATAATAATAAACATTGTTAAATTAGTATGTAAAATTAATCTTAATATAAATATAATACAAACATATATATATAAAACAAATACACATTATAATACATTAAAAGTATTAAAATTAATTATTAAATTTATATGAAAATGAAACTATAAAATCATTATATATTTATTACAGTAAAATTTGTTTAACCATCGTTTGTAAAGAAGTCAATATTTATTGAACATTGACTTTGTATTTCTGATATTTATTACAAAACAACTAATGATCATCACTTAATCATAAGTACTTCAAAAGTCAATTGATGATACAAAAATATTGAATTTATGGTTTTATACTATGACTGAAAATATAGTGGAAACATTACATGTTAGAAATTATTAAAATTTCAAATTTATTGAGTTTGGTGTCGATGGACATAATACTAAATGATAATCGGATTTGTAGCTAACTTAAATTGAGAGTTTGTTGTATTCATACGCTGATGGAGTTTTTACGTTTTTCCATTGAATTATTTTAAACAATTTAAGCTTTGATCACGCTAAAGAGTTTTAAATTCGATATAAAGTTTTTTCTGCGAAACTTAATAATCAGGTCTTGAGGATAGTTACCATAGGTCTCACTGTAATTGAAATAGATTCATATTAACATATAAAACTATTATTTTATTACTATAACTAAAATTGAAGTTATTTCCTTATGTACTTTATGTTTTATATATTTGGTTGATATTTATTTACAAACAGTAAATAATAAAGACAATAATAATTGTATTAAAATTTGAACAAATAAATTATATTATTTTGTAAGAACTTATGTTTTATGATGTCTAAGTAGTAACTAAAGGGTAATGTACAAAATTAAGATATTAAAATTGATGAAATAATAGAATTAGAAATTATTAATAGTATATTATCACGCGAATAATTCATACATTACCAGAACGAATTAGTTATTACATTTTTTATATTATTGTCGTTTTATTAAAAGAGCTAAATTTGTCTTATTATTTTATTATGGTTTTAGAAAATAATCCTTAAAAGATTTAAATTAGTTCCTAGATATTCTAGGTCAATATTGAGAAAACTGAATTTTTAAGAACATTGATAAGCAAATTTTTAATTGGTTATTTTACTTAAATTTTTGAAGTTATACTTCTTTAGGCGTGTTATGAAAAAATGATGACAGTGAAATATTAAAATGCGGTCGCATCACAGTCACACAAAATTCACAGGTTGAAGCTGTGGCTATGATTTATGTTACACTTAATGTAAGAAAATATATATTTATTTATTTAATTTTTCAAAGTTAAACAAAGCTTTATTGACTGTGCTGACTATCCTTCCCCAGGCATTTTATTATTTAATTGTAATTAATTATTTGCATGCAATCAAAAATTGTATTTAAAAAATGCCAAAGAATTATAACTTCTGGCGCGCATACATATAAGTACACGCACCCATTTTCTTTTATTTTACATTAGAATGTGGAGCTATTTTCAATACCTTAACCAAATTAGAATTAAAAGATTATTTTTCATACCTTTCTTGAAAACACTGTTTTACATGCATTTTCTTTGGGGATAATAGCTAATGACGAATTCAACGTATCAATTATTTTTATCTGATTAGATTTTCAGAATTTCCATAATTTTCCAGCAGTTTAAAATTGAAAAATATCCGATTTTAAAATGAGAAAAATAATCAAAACAAATTCAAAATTTATTTCATCCGGATTCGATAAACTATATGTTGTTGAGCAAAGCTCAGTATACGTATTATTTTCAGAGTTTCTAAAACTGAATGCGTTATACAGCCTGTGTTTCGAAACCCTGATGTTGTTACTGGGTAGTTAGGGATGATGTCATCAAATAAGATATTTAACATTGCAAGCATACAATATTGGGGGCATATATATCTTTATATCATCATACCTTTCTTCCAAGTAACACCATCATGATTACGAACACATACACTTTATCAGCTCAATTTAATAAACTTTTAGTAAATTTGCAAAAAGAAACTTCAAATACACAGCCCACTTATTTTAAAACTTCCTGTAAATACAAGTATAAAATCAATACTTATAGCTTCTTAAACTAAATAGATAATTAAACATTTCAAATAACTGAGAACATTAGAACTTTATTATATAGGAAATATTTTATATTAAAATATATTATTTTAATATAATTTTACGCATTTATAGTTTAAACTATTTAATGTTAAGTAAGATCTTTTGTATTTCTATTTTAAAGCGTACGTAATTTTAAATAAGATTTTAAAAGATTATGAATATTAGATTAATTAAATTAAATTAAAACTACTTTACAAATATCTTATATCTTTATAAATATCTTTATAAATGAATTATATTTTTAATAAAAACAAATTTTTAACATCATTGAAACTGAGACGTTCAAGAAAGCTTCAACACACATCTTGGTTTTTGAAGACTTTGGAATAGACTCAAATCTCAACAACAGTATTTTGACAATTAAAATTCACGAAGAGGACTATTCATTAAGCTGTTATCGTGTGGTTTGAATGTTTTTACGCTTTCTCTCCGAAAAACTTAAGCGTATTATAATTCTTCCAGCTGCAACGCTTTTCCTTTACCAATTTTTAGTACCAAATACTGAAAAATCACTGATGTCAAACTATATCATGCATGTACTTACAAAATTCCAATACTTCCGAACTTGAAACTTAATAAATTAAAATAAACGGCTGAAATTATTTCTAAAATTTTATACAATTCTAATCTATTTCAAATAGTGCTATTCCGCTCACTAACAGAGGTTTGTTCAAACATAAATTTGAATCTTAATAATCTGCTATTATAATAGCAAACAAACTTCATTGTACATAAAAGTAATTTAAAATTACATTCGCTTATATTATTAGAGTATCTTCTTAATCTTTTCTAAGAATATCAACAATTTTAATTAGTTGATGTGAAAACTTTAACCACAATAAGAATATTACTTATTAAATTTGTTAATTCAACGTGAAGAACCCAACAACCCGTACATATTTTATTAATACAAACTTTTTCCTACAGAAAGGTTCTTGAAAGTGTAGAAATAACTTTTCGAGTTAGACGTAATCCATCAATATACTCGTATGAAAAATTTAGATTTAAACTAGATTTAAACTTATTTCAAATATAATGGCTCTTACTATTTTTATTTCGTTCTTATCCTACCGACGATAGTGTAATCAATCAACCGTTTTTTTCACAGCCTCAATGCCCAAGTGAGTAAAGGCACTAATTACTTCACCCATTCGACTACTTAGACTGGAGATTGTGGGTTCGATTCCAGGCCATGGCAGCTTAATTAATTATTATAAAATTAAAAAAACGATCGATCACCTTATACATTATAATTTTCACCTAGTGCTAGAAGGCATTCTTGCCTTGAAATGAGGGATGGTTCTAAAAGAGGGTACAAAGGACCATAAGGCCTGGATTCTCTATCTTTATTTTTTTTATAACCACTGATTTATTCATTCAATATTTTTATTAAACGGTTGAATACAATCGTGGGTTACGGGTTCAAGGTCCGGTGACACAAATCCATGAAAGATAAGCACCCAGCCTCAAAACACATTGGAGCTGAACTAATCAGTGGTAAGATATGAATAAGACAACATAATGTCCATCAAAGACTCCTAAGTGTTTTGGCACTATCGACACAGCCTTAGAGATTAATTTGAAGTTTGTTTTAATGATAATTAGAGAGTTAAATTTTTTTTCGGTTCTTCCTACGTGTTTCAAGTGACGCCTTGTACATCTTATACATCTTAACTAATTCTCTAATAATAAAAGAAAACTATTCTATTAGTATTGTAGTTTTTAATATTAAAACCAAGCACAAAAAAAAATCGAAAACTTGAAAAAAACTAGTTGTTTGTATTCAATTTTTACATATATTTTTCTATTTCATGTTTGCAATAATAAACATGTTTTATCTGTTATAAAATAAGGAAATACATTGGTTTAATACAATTGGGCATGACTGCCCTCACTATTTTGAATCAACTGTCAAATTTTTTACATACATAATCCAATAAGAATTATGTTGCAATAGATCGAAAAAGTAAATGATTGATGAAGCTAATTTGATTTTTAGCTCAATTTAGTTTCTACAAAAAAGAGATGTTGAGATTTTTTTCTACGAACTAAGTTCATTGCATAGACAAACTTCATAAAATTTTTAAATTTATTGTTCCTAAAATTTATATGTTTCTTAGAGACGTACTAAGAAACATATATTGAAAGATTAAGATAACTATAGAAATGATCTTTTTGTGTTATGATTTCAATTTTTACCTCATTTGCTCCCAGCATATTTCATGGAAATTTTTCAAATTTTAACTGATTTGAATACTACGCTGGGTGACGCTGGTTTAAAAGTCAGATGCAATTGATAAAACTGAATAAAAATATTAAATAATCCACACACATTTTGCGAAGATAGCCAGTAAATTGTAATGTTTTATTTTATGAGATATCGTATGTACATATTTTTATAAATTACTAGTAAACCCGTGGGTAGCTTCGCAGAATTAATTGCATTCCTTATATTTGAATCTTAAATTCTAAACAACAGTTGAATTTTCCAAACAGACCTGATACTATTAATCATTCAAATCACACACCAAAAATTATCAATGTGTGTTGTGCTCTTAACAATCAAAAACTCATCTAATGTATTTGTTTAATAGCCAAAAATGTCAGCTCAAATTATATGCCTTGAGTTACTATATGATTTAGACCAAAACGAACTTTCTTTCTTCGTTAGAACTACAGACATTGCGGCACAAAACTATCACAACACTTGAAGAAAAATTCGACCCATGCAATGCTTGATGCTTCGTCTGAACTATTTATGAATCTCCGACAATTCTACAATTCGTGCATATCTGTAAATATGTAATATGTAATACTGGGAAGCCAGGCGAGAAAGTGGTTTGTTATAGAAATATCTATTGGAATTTTTACAAACTCCTATTTGATTAAAATTATTGGGTCTAAGGCATGATAACAGCTAAATAAGCTGTCTTTTTAAATAATTTGATATTTTGTTGGACTAAAACAACTATTAATTTCAAATATAATAATTTGTACATAACATAATTAAATTGCAATCTAATATTAGAGATATATTATTGTAGGTTTCATTAAATGTTTGAAAACTTGTTGCTACCCACTACTGATGCTTCCTAGTTCTTAGTTCTACAACCATTTCAAAACCACTCTTTACGAAGTTTAAAATAGATATATAGAGATAGCAAGATTGTAGAATTAACAACATCTAGTCATAATAATAAATTATAATAATAATAATAATAATGCTGCATAACTATTTCAATGACTTAATTTTCAAGTGGAATTGTAAACTTGTTCGTTAGTAAGCCTTATACGGAAAATGTTTGACTTATTATGTATGGTATATATTCTTCACTCAACTAAACTTGATCGGTATTTTATATAACATTGATATCATATTTTATTTAGGTAACTAGCTGCTACACGGGAAAATATAAACTTTCACAAAAAACATTTATTACAATTCCATCTGTTCACGGCACTCTATCTACAGGCATCCCTAACTGACTTTAAATCCCTAAGGCACTGAATCGGTTCAATGGCCAAGTAAGTAAATGCACTAATACATTTACATATTGAACTACTTAGATGGAGGTTGCGGGTTCGAATCCAACCAGATGCTGAAGGGGGCATAACCAATAATAACAATATAGGTGTCACCTTGTATTGGAAGGTATCTTTATCTTCTTTCGATTGGTGTAAATAATTTTTTTATTCAAATTCAATTTAATGAAAATAAATTCTTTAATAAAGTTTTCAAAAGTTTTTCGTGAATTTTGAACCCCGAAATTTTTAATGCTAGATTTCTAAGGCAACTGCTGAATCAAAAAAAAAGGCATTTAGTAGTTTATAGCTAGTTATAAAGCATATCAAGGTTAAATCCTTATTTAACCTCATTAAAAAGGTACCTGTAACATTTTAATGAAAACTAAAATAATTTCACAAGTTTTCAAAAATAAAATTTTAAGTTAAAAATTACAATTAAAATGTAAATTTTCTACTATGTACGTGTTTGATGATTATATACCTACACTTATATGAATAATAATAGTAATCATTTTGAAATCATATCATCTTTTGAACGTAAATGGGAATATAATGGATTACAATATACTTTTTAATATGCAAAATGTCTCAATTGCCTGCACTTGCGTTTCATATGTTCATACAATTTTAATAACTACACAGTTTCAGCTTTACTCAAGCACCTAAAATCCATTTAAATCTTCCTTTGCCTCAAAAACTGTACAAGTTTTTACTTATATTTTTGTCCACAAAGTTACTTTATCATTTTTTATAAAAATAATCTAGTTTAAATTGTGGTTTGTTGACTGGAGTATTTAAAAGTAAATTCTAAGCTTCCACATAAAAACTTTTAATTTAATATTTTTTTCTAAAATAATTATTTATCGAATAATCATGATCCGATGTTCGTTCAAAAAAATATTTTTTTAATGTAGAAACATTAATTTTGTTTGGGCCGTTTCTAACACCTAGATTGTATTGGTTTTACACAAAAGTTTTAATGTGTTTAAGGCATTCAATTAATCCAATTTTCCAATCCCTTCAACTTTTGATTCAAACGTTTCCTATCTTAAATCATTATTTTTCGAGTTATTCTGGTACTTTAATACATTATCAAATTACACTAGTCACGGTAACAGAGTTACTTTCTTTGCAGTATTTGCATATAAGGGTTACTATTAAAACGTAATATGCAATCCATTACATACACAAATGAGTTCGGTCTAGGATATATACGTTAAAACTAATTATGTGTGACTAAAAACAATATTAAAATCAAAAATGAGGTGAAGAAATAAAAGAACTTTCTATTTAGTTGGTTCATTAATTCTTTAGTTGCTTGTGAAAATCATTAAAAAATTAACTAATTAATCTAAGTTAATTACTTCATGGATATATTTCACTTAATCTTGGATAGATCAATTATAAAACCTTTCCCATTAAATATTTTGATTTTTCTGATTATCTGTGATCTAGAGTTGCTAATAAACTGCTCTTTAAATGGGCAGGCACATTATATATAACACTTCCACATATGATGTTCAAACACTGTAGACTATTATGAATATAAACCAAAATAATTTGATTTTTCGAATAAATTTCAATTTTTTTGCCCCAATTGTCTGCACAACCGTTACCAAATTTGCATCGAGTAACATGTCCTGGGAAAATAACGATTATCTCACTCTTACTGAAATATGTATTTATAAAATACAAAAGTTTTTGATCTAGGAATTGGGGTAAAAAATAGAAACATTCTTTGTTATAAAGTTTTAAAATTCATAAAAAATTTGCAAAATTTATTTTTTTCAAAAATCCAATTGCATTTTGTGGGTAATAAATATGATAAACAGTGATTCTTTTTCTGAAAATGTATCTATTCTAGAATGTATCGAATATAGAGCCATCCAGTTGATTACCGACAATAGAAAAATGGTAACAATAATACCATTGTTTATAGCAACAAAAACAATTTATGATAATAATATTGTTTAATGGTATTGTACAATAAATTTATGTATAAACGCCATTACCAGATTGCTGTTACTGTAGGTATTAGGTAAAACAACAACACCTACATATAATTAATTTCAGCCCTTTCTTCTACCAATAAAAGGATTTTATGAACCCAGAAATAGAACCCATGTAAACAGTTTTCCAAACTATAGAAATACACTAAAATCAAAAAAGGCAATCTATGAATATAAATTTTTTGGAATTGAATAACAGAATTTTGAAATATTTTAGTCATTCAATACAATACACTAGTTATGTTAATTTATCACTAGAAAATAGTTATATTGTTGAAAATTTTAGGTTTATCAAAATTCAATTACAAATTTTTCAAGTATCCTGAAAGAGTACTCCTTACGAGCACTAATATTTTATTATGAAAAATTTATATTTAATCCACACACCAATAGCTAGAAGTATTTAAATATGGGAAAAAGAAATTCATTGTTTCTTGACTTTTTTCATGACTTTTTTATTTAAACTGCTGCAGTCTCCGTCAAGTCATTAAATGTCAATAAACATGTATGATTAAAAAGCTCAAGTAAGACATCAGTTGTCATGTTGTAAGCACCCAAATACAGATGAATAGTTTCTTAACTATTTTCTATAATCAATTTAACATAATATTCCCAAATATGGCATAATTTCGCGACGTTGGGCCAAGGTTTATGAAATAGTGGTACATAATTTCATGTGTATACATATCTTAATCAAATACTGAATTTCTTTTTGAATCCAGCTTTATCCACCTTTATCCATATGTTTCGCGAGTAATGGCATACCTGCTAACATACCGGCCGCAAATGTGCCAACATGTGAACATATCTGCTAACATGTTCTATCTACTAACGTGTATCGAGGGAGGCTATGAGATAATGTTTGCCAGTATATACACTCAACTTGAAATAAGTAAGAAGTTAAATAATCTGCACATAACGGGTTAAAAGGTTTGGATAGAAGGGCTATATAATGCCCTACTTGCTAGACCTCTATCAATTGTCAAACACTATATGGTAGCCTCGATACACGTTAGCATTCTATGATAGTAGATTTGTTCGCGGCAATCAGAGAACGATTAAAAATGTAGAGGCATAGCAAGTAGATCTTTGTATCCTTTTTTCCAAGCCCCTTTACCCGTTATCTTCCGGTTATTTAAATTCATATTTATTTCGACAAGCTTAATACACCCATACAAAGTTGCCGATGATCAACTATTTTCCGTTGATCGGCCAAGGTACGGCTACCAATGCTCGGCCAAGCATCGGCATTCTTTAACGGCCTATGACTGGCTTATCATCGCCCGCCGTAGTATACGCTCTATAATAATTTGCGATCTTCAGCCGATGCTTGGCCGATGATATGACACTTTTTTAACGGCGCAAGCGTATTGAAATTATATCAGCTGTTAAAATGATGATATTATAGATGAACTCAATCATGTGGAATCAGTGACTTCGATTGCTTGTCAGAGCACAGATGCATGCTCAGACAAAAATAAACATGCAAAATTATTTAAGGTCAAAGGTATGTTTATAATAGTTGAATAATTATACAATGTCTTTTATTGATTTTTTTCATTATAGAAGTTTATTATACCTTTATGGGGAAAGGCAGAAAATCAGCAAGCCATTTCAACTCATATTAATTATGATGATATATTGTTTGGTAAGTGTTTATGGTTTTTATTTAAAAAAAAACAAATTGAATATTGCTCGTATCGCGGAAAAATATTTGTTTCCATTTATTATTTTTTACTATTCTAACTTTTTACATGACTTAATTTATACGCATGTAATTAAATTAGGTATTCTCTTATTACGATGGGAAAACAACTAATGAATAATTTATCTGTATTTACATGCATCGAATTTGCTAACTTTATTTCCAAGTATTCTATTGAGAAAAATAATGATTATTTAAAATGAAAAGTCAAGATTTTTCTAACTAATTTTCTTCTTAATAAATTTTATTACTTATTAATTACTCATAAAATTTTTGTATATTTTACTATTTACTGTTGTTTTAGATCGTATAAAGACTTATATTGATGGGAAATTTGACGAATTATATGAACATTTGGATGCATTTTAAATAAGCATGGAGTATGTCATAAAAAATGAAGCTAAACGAATTAAAACTCAAGTTTTAATGAAAACTGGGGAAAATGTTCCAAACATTTCTAAAACAACTGCTATGGAGCCTTATAAAAATATATTCCCCATCAACGATGAGGCGCAATTTTTGATTTTTGATAACGACCTGAAAACTGACGACGAAAAAAAGAAACTGAAGAATTTATTCAGAGTTATTATGTACGGGGAATCAGATGTTGTAACTATAATACGAAAAACTTTATCTGAGGTCATTACACCTACCGTACAATTGAATTATTCTGGCACTGGGAAGAAAGTACGTGGTATCGGGAAACACAATTTAGTGCTACTTGCACTTACACTTGTTTAAAAGGTAGGATATATATGTTTAAAATCTACACCTGAATAAAGTTATGTTTTATCTATAAATATTTCTAATTTCAGAGGTTGTTGAAGAAAAGTTTCGGGACTCGGATCAATCCAAATCGTTAAGGGTAAAGATCGGCAGTTTTCTTGCTAATGCAGGAGACAGGGATGGAGGCCGCCGTCAACGAGCTATTAACAACCAACAACAACAACAACACAACAATAATAATAATAATAATAATAATAATAACGAGGACAACAATGATAATTAATTTTTATACTAAAATTACTTATTTTCTTTTTTAATAACTCACTTAATGTTGTATTACTTATATTTATAATTGCAGTGCAATATTCTTTTAAAACTCTTAAAATAAAAAATAATTTAGTGTAATAAATTAATATATTTATCGAATAAAGATTAATGTTTCTAAATAAAAAATTTTTTATTTCTAAACTAAAAATAATTATTTATAATAGTACGTTTGGCAGAGGCTTGGAGCCTATGCTTGGCCGATCATAGGATCCGATATCGGTACGTTCGGCAGATGCTTGGATCCTATGCTCGGCCAATCATGCGATCCTATGATCGGCCGATCATATGATCCTATGCTCGGCCGATCATAGGATCCTATGCTCGGCCGATCATAGGATCCGATATCGGCATGGCGTTACAGTCCGATACTCGCCCAGTCTTGGGCCGATGATATATTCGGATCATTGGCCGATACTTTTAAATCGGCTGCCTGTCTTGGCCCATTAATGGGCCGATCCTAATTTCTTGTATGGGCAGTTGCTTCATAGATATCTCATTGAGTATTGCACTACAACGTTTTACCTCAAAAACTGATATTTTATGTCGACAGAATTGAAACCCTAATTTAAAGTTACAGCGTACAGTACAAAGGAGAGTTGACTACGATCATCTTTTCTATGATATCGTGCTTCACTGCTCGTTGATATTTGAACCAGGTGATACAAGTATAATATGGTGACCTACCCACCTACCAATTTACTACTGTTGATGATTTGATATTAATATTCTGTTCAACGTCTCTCTCAACTATATTATAGATATGAACACACACCTAGATACAGATACAAATATAGATACAGTGTATCTAAAGTGCTGGAACCTCTATAATATAATATACACTTACTTATAAAACACATCTGTATTAATATATATATATAAAATAGTTACCGAAACAACGTTACATATCCTAGTGGAATCTTTCTAAATGTTATTTCGTACGTTTTGCAGAAATATTTTAGAAATGAGGATGTATATATATATATATATATATATATATATATATATATATATATATATATATATATATATATATATATATATATATATATATATGTATATACCATTCAAAATATTATTATTATAGTTTATTCGTTGTGATACAGATTGTAACAGGTATTTGGTTTCAAATAAAATTATTTAATTAACTTGAGGGTTAGAAGTTAGACTTTACTTTTTTTTACTATAAAAGGGAAGACTGTGATAAGCTATCTTAAACGAATGTCGTGATTCACGATATTCTTAATGTACATAGTGCATGGAAGGGATTTTTTAATCGATTGATACGCTAAGCGTGTCTAAAATTTGTAATAAAAGATTCACATTTTAGAAAATATAATTATTTGTTCAATTGTTTGCATGTAAATTGTATAGCAAATGTCAAACAAAAATTATTGAATATTTATAAAAAAAAAATTTAATTCAAGCTATTTGGTTGAAAATTGTAAGAATGATTGAAAAATTGCATAAGTAATTATTTTTAATTGCAAATATAAATAATTTTTCATTTAAATTGGTTAATAAATTTTGAGAAATTTCCTATGTTAACTCATTCACAAGGTTATGTATCATTTGATTGATAAACTCGTATTTCGTAAACATAGTCAAAAGTATTTTAGAAGATCATCGTATATCAAACTTACAACCGAATGTAGCTTAAAACCAGGTCCAGATAAATTTCGTGTAATTTATATTTGTTTAATTTTTTCTAATTATGATCATTCGAAAATGTGAACCTGAATTATATCTTTAAATTTATTTAAATGGTTAAAAGTTTTAATGTATCTTTTATTGTTGTTTTTATTGGATCTAGTCTCATCTTAGCTTATTTGAGATTTAATTCTGAATATTATAAAATGACTTTTTGATTCATAATGAAAAGACAGAAGCTGCTTAATAAAAAGTTCATTATCAAAACTGTATTGTCGAAGAAAAAAAATAAATTAAACAATTTTTTATTTAAAAAAATCGAATCATTATCACTGCTGACGTATAATTATATAATAAAAGCTTTAAATTTTAGTTGAATTTTAAATACTTTTTCTCTGTTAGCATGACTAGTATGTCTGTTACTTAGTACATTCAGTGAATATTGTGCCATGTTATAAAATAATATATAATTCAATATGATTCAGTAAACAAATGGATTTAGTTTAGTTTCTTGTGCCAACAAACAATAATAATAATACTGGGTCAAACTAATATTTACAAATAAGGAATGAATTTCGATTATTATTTTGATATAATAAAACTTCATATTCACTAATAAAACATACAAATATTTTATATAAAATATTACAAAATCCTGGAGTTCACATTCTGTTGTGACCTAAAAAAATTAAATAAAGCTATATTATTTTTTATTTTTTAAATTACTATAAACAACTATTAAGAAGATTCATAAATTTATGATGAAATAATATTGATTTTTATGTTATTTATCTGAAATATTGCTAAGCGTATTTTTATTGGTATCAGATAGATTTCAAACACCACATCTATTAAAAATTGTTTTAAAAATTTAAAATATTGAGCTTTAATTACCTATGAAACTGTTTACGATTCATTACGAAATCATGGAGCTTATATAAAACATAACTGTAAGGAATGTAAAGTGTGGTTATTATTGAGCAAACGACTAATGCATCAATTTTTTTTTTTATATTTCCGACCTTTTTTGAACCAAATCTTATCCTGACTATTTAATATTGACAATCACACAATTCTATAACAATTTTTAAGAAGTTTAAACACTCACTCGAAAATAGACAAACCGTATCTTCTTAGAATCCAAAAAAGAGAGAAGGATTAAACGTGATCTTCGAAATAAAAAATAAAAAAAATTCGAAAACCTTTATGTTTATAATTTTTAATAATCTTGATATGCACACAAAGCGACGTTGAAAAATGTAATAAATCATTTCTTACCATTTTTATAACAAATTTAATAGAATATAAATAATACGATTGACACATATTATATTCATGTAATTACACTGTCTTGACATTATTACAAAACATGTTTTTTGCAATAAAAATGCTTTTTACTATAAACGATCTTTATAATTTATTGATTTTATGATAAAGTTACTTGATTAAATAATTATATATACCTACTATAATTTATTATCTATTAATTCAATATCTTTATTAATAATTGTGGTTTATTTATAGTTTTTACTTCCATATAACTAGTAGTCCAGCGAACTGTAGACTTTACTCAGATAAAAAGTAAAAAATAATACGTACACAAAATTTGGAAGATATCTGACACAATCCAAAACATGATCTTTGACTTATTAAATAATACATGTCAAAAATTATTATATATGTATTTTATATATATATATATATATATATATATATATATATATATATATATATATATATATATATATATATATATATATATATATATATATATATATATATAATATAAAAAAAATAGAAAATAAAAACATAGATTGTACAGTAGTTTATCTAGAAGGGAACCTATTTTGGAAATACAAAGTCCCGGACAGCGGAATAAAAATAAATTAATAGCTATCTATGTGAATCTATCTTAATATAAGATTCACATAGACGAAATAAAAATTCGTTATTATACCATAGACATCACTTTGTGTAGTTAACTAATAAATAAGCTTCTTAAAAAAGTAGTATATATTTTTAAAAAACTATTGCCTTTTTGAAACATTTTTCAATGAAAAAACTATATGTGCTTAAGTGCTAATAATAACTTTGTATGCGGAATTATCAACTGCAAATTTCTGGACCTTTTGTAAAAACGTTTAAACGTTTATATTAATTTTTCTAAAAAGAATTTCAAAACAAGAATCAGTATTATTTTATCGATAATTCAATTAAGACATTGAACTACATTGAGTAAATAAACAAAAATTCGATCACAAAAGCAAATTTTAACGAAAATTTCAATTTTTTTTGATAGATTTATCATACAATTTTGAATATCTCGTCTTACATTTGATAATGTTTATCAACTACCTTAATCTATATTAATCTTTTTAAGTTGGAAATTTCGATACATAGTCTGTATATGGATGTCTCTTGAGTAATATTCTCTGTAATTTTTTTTTAAATCATCATAAATTTTCTATTTTTAATTAACTCATCAATTTGTTCTTAAAACCATTATTGCTAAATAATAAAAATATCGATAATAATTATCGCTTCTTGATTTAATAAAGCAATGAGTTCTTTACAAAAGATACATTTTAATACAACATCAAACAATGTATATGATCTTTAGAATACCGACCTAGATCTTCCTGATAAATGGAATATTTTTATTTACGCCAAAATAAAAAGAAGCAATAAATTTTTATGTTGAATTTTATTTATTTATTATATTTTGTCAAATCACATTTTAATAAAATTAATACTATTATAGAAATTATCAGCTTACTTCATTTATAATTGATTTGCAATTAGACCAGAGTAGAAGTATTTATAAATGGTATAAAGTGATAAAAAATTAGAAACAGAAGAGAGTATTACATAAATGAAAGGAAAAATAAAGATTACTGATGATCTGAGGTCGGGAGTGAATTTTTAAGAGTAAAACATGGTTTATATCGATTTCCAGTAAAGCTACAAGTTCTATGGAAAAAAGTTAAAATGGCAATGCTGTAGGTAATAAAAATATCTCCAAGAAAATAGTTCGACCGAAAAAAATTACACATTAAATATACGTAGTTGACTACCAACCATCCGTACTGTAGTTAGTTTAACTTCCATATAGCAATTCAAAGATCGCGGTTTCGATTCCTGAAAGATCTCCATAGATGTCTCAATCTTTGGTGTCTATATACTCGATAACTATAATACACTCTTTTATATAAGCTGTGAACTTATATTTCAATATTTTTGTTACACAGAAGATTTTGTGAAAAATTGTTTATTTGAACATTCCTAAAATCGAAATTTTTAGCCACTCACAAATATTTAGTCCATTCGGTGTAAAGGATTTATATAATAGAATTTCATTTAATTATATAATACCTCAATTAATACTAAAACCTATACAAATCATTGTGTTTGATTGTATATGAGGAGAGCTTTTATAGAAAGAAAATCGATTTAGCCAAGTGCGGTGAACTAAATTAAATACAATTTATTTATTGAAGTAAACAATACTGTGTAAATCTTGTTGTTTATTAAATGACTGTTATGTAGACAGTGTGTTTACATTAACTTACTGCTACTACTACTAGAACGTACGATTTCTATATGAATTCAATGTTTGTTCTGTTATATAAATCATCATCACAGTTTAGTGTGGAGAACTATTTTACTTATTGGTTCTGCTCAACGTAGATCATTGTTTGGTTTTATTTACAATTGAATGGGTATTTATTTTTATACACGACATACACAACAATATGTCAGAGTATATTAATTTGAGCCTTAAGTTTGTAATACTACAACATATTGACTGAACAAATAAAATTTTGGTATACATGTGCATAAAAACAAACACCTAATTAGGTCAGTTTTGACTGTTCGATCGTCATCAAGATAACTCCAAAACAAAAAGAGATAACGAAATGTGATGACGTTTTTTAAACTTAAAAAGTGAGTTTAAGTTCGTGACACAGCTTTTAAACTATAAAAGACATGAGCAAAATACAAACACCAAAAGTATTTTGTTATTTGTATCTTTGAGAGATACAACTTTTGTTTGCAAATTTCCTCATAAAATGCCAGGATTCACCACAATTTAAGATAAAATTTTGTTAATTATTACATATTGGTAATTACAATCCATATTATTATTATCCAATCAAATATCGTTTTTATTTTAAATCTTGATTGTAATGAAAAAGACAAAAATAAAAATTAGAATAATAATAATTCAAATTACAAAATTAGTTTTTTTTATGAATAAGCGACTCTTGATAAAAATTCTTGCATAAAAATTCCTTCTTATGTGCATTGTGCATCAAATTCTTTTCTTTCGTTGCTATGGTTACAAAATACTACTGTATCAATCAAATTATATATAAGTCTGTGAATGGTGAATGATTTAACATAGGGAATTTTACAAAATTTAATGAAAAATTTCAATAAATACTTATTTATATTTGCAATTAAATATAATTACTAATTAATTTATTCAATCATTCGTACAATTTCGAACCCGAAGTTGGAAATGTCATTTTTTGTAATTAATTATTCAATAATTTTTGTTTGACATTTGAAATACAATTTTCATGCAAACAATTGAACAAATAGTTCTATTTTCTAGAATATGATTCTTTTATTACAAATTTTAGATACTCGCAGCGTATCAGTCGATTAAGACGTCACTTTCACGTACTTTGCATGGTACGGTTACCTCTTGTACTATTAAAATGAATGTTGTTTCCACTTTATATTGATTAATGATACTTTTTCGCTGTAATCAGTTAATCATGTCTCAACAAAACACAGTTAGTTTGGCTAGAGACCTAATATTTAAGTAAATCATAAAGCTTTTTTGCTACAATCAGTATGGATGGTTCGTATTTAAAACTATTATTAACAACTTAACGAGTTTTAGTTGTTCAGTTAACAACTTCTAAAAGCTGCAAAACACATTCACATATGTACGGACGTACCTATGTATGTGTATAATACAAAATACGATTATAAAGTATTAATAAAACGTTTGTATCAAGGGTTGTATACACTAGAATACATGTATACAGATATAAAACTAAGTACACACGTATGTTGTGTAGTAATCTTATTGAAGTTGTCTACACTTATTGTAAACACTTACGTTCAAATAATTAGTTACTTATTTTAGTGTATATATTGCTGTATTACAGTTCATATATATGTACTTTCATAGTAATAGTAACGTTCTAAGAAGTTCTTATCAAAATACAAACGTTCTACGTTTAATATACAGAGTAGGTAAGAAGATTTTGTATATAAAATTGATTTAATCTGGTTATTGTAAAGGGTGGACCACATAGTTTCACATAAATTAAAATCTTAATGGTAACATGGTCATCAACATGAAGAGATATTTCCCTCTTGTTTGAGTTTGATCATAAGAGGTACTAACGCGAAAGTGTCAAATATTTAAATCACATACTTATATAATAACCTTGTGTCTATAAACAACCATATGGCAATGCTATTAACAACATATGTAATTAAACTTTTCATAAGTATCATATATAAAAATGGTGGGAGCGCAAATAAATTTATTATGCATAGTATAAAAGATATCCTAACTAATTTCATTGCGCGTCCACCATTCTTTTAATTTATTTTTTACAACAAGAATTTTATCCAATGTAGCAACTGCTTTAATTTTTCTAGGAGCCATTGTACAAACTAATTTTTACAAGCAAATTGTTGTGTGTCAACTTAACCATGAAGTTTTCATAGGCCAAAAAATGTTTAATAACCAGACATAAAAACTTGATTTTCTAATCGTAGACTTACATACACATGCAATTTGCGCTATGAAATGGGAAACATTCACTCTTTTAGTAACCATAAGATTTTTGTTGTTGTGGTAAATTTATATCGAATGTGTTCAATAGGGGGCCATTCGTTATATACTCGAACATACTTATTACGTATAGAAATGAAGTAAACAACGTTAAATATATTGTAGTTTAGCGGTTTGTCTACATGCAATTTCTATATTATCAACGGTAGTCATTCGTAATTTGATGTAACCATTTTATTAAGGATATTATAAATGTTTGGTTCATGCTTGTTTTTATACAGTCATGTTCATTAAACATGCTCAATTGTACTTAGAAGCGTTGAAAATATTTTCAATTTGCATACAGTATATTCGTTTTTATACTCGGCATACATAATGTGTCAGATATATTAATTTTAGCTAAAAGTTTGTAACTCTGCCTAATATTGACCACACAAGCAAAATTGGACTGAATTTCCATCCGTCCGTCATCCTGATAACTGAAAAATAAAAAGATATACCGAGCTGAAATTTTGATGACGTATTCTAAACATAAGTTCGTGAATGAACAAAATCGGCCCATCGGCCCAAAAATTCAAATACAAAAATGTTTATTTTTATTTATTTATTTATTTTTATTTATTTATTTTATTTTATTTTTTTTTTTTTTTTTTTTTGTATATTCATACTTGTTTAATGGCATTCATTAATTCTTAAATTACAAACTGAACTCTATTTATTACAATTAATGCTGTAATATTATAAACAAATATACTTTAATAATAATTATTATTATTGTTATTAAATAATGAAAAGTATTAAGAAAGTTATGAATAAAGCTTTGTTTAAAATATCATTTGTAGTCATAACGCATACTAAATTCGACTGATTTGACTGGCCATTTCGAACAATTGTTCAAATAAATTTTTAAATATTTTATTATAAAGTTATCTGTAATTATTTTTGTCTATAAGATAAAGATTTAAATACAAGAAAATAGTTATATATTTATAATAACACGAATTGTATTTTATTACAAAACAGTTCTTAGTAATTGGTGTCACAATTTTGCATTCAATTAAAATTCATTACAAATCACGTTATTTCAAGCAATAGCAACATAAAAACTAATAACATAAGCCGATCTCATTTATAACCAAATGACATCAGAATATTAAAAATTCAAAAAGTATACCTTGTTTAAAAACAAAAAAAATAAAAAAATACATTTATCATTATTAATTTATGTATTCGTATAAAAATAATTGATGTTTTATTTCTGTTTGTTTCAGGTTGGTTCTATGTTAATAACACGTGTGGCCAACACCGATATCACTTGGCATAAAAATGTCAATGTAAATTCACCACGTGTATCGCCGCACTTTGATTTAACATTGGACGATAAATCTGTATTGCGAGCAATCGATCAATTAAACTTCATACAAATGAAACGTAAGTGTTGTTACATCAAAATTTATTTTTTTTCATTTTTTACATTGTTTGCTGTGCACACGTTAACAGCCACACATTAATTTTGTATAATTTACACGTTTTGGATAAAAATTGCTGTATAAATACAAGTAAATAAACTATTGTGCGTCATTCGATCATAGGTACTTAAAATATTTTATTAATGTTGATTAATAATTTTTACACGACTTTTCACTAGTTTCATGGTTTTTCATCAGGTGCTTAATTTGTAATCATTTATTTTAAATTCAATTTGTTGACAATATTTATAATAAAATATATTCAAATATTCATATGTTCAAATAAGAAAATTTACTAAATTATGTAATTGGATGGCTATTTTTCAAGATATAATCTGATATGGCTGCTAAAAATAAATTTTTTAACCGAATTTCGTACAATTATTGAGAAATTACTATTTTTTGTAAGCTCAAATAACCTTATAAAAAGAATTTTATTGAAATCAGAGACATATTTTGTTCTCCTTTCTTCTCAATTTTCTAAAAAAGAAATAAATCAAAACATTAAAGAAAATTTGAAATTTGACAGTTCAAAAATAATATCTATTAAAGTTTTATCCTGAAAATAAGCAATCCAATTGTTTACCGGAGTGAATATTTGCAATTTCTATGTTAAAATTACCCGACAGAATACAACAGTTAAATTTTTTATTTTAAATATTTTATTTATACGATAGCGTGTAAACAGCAACAATTTTTTTTTTTCGCTTGATACCATTGATAATTTTTAATTTTATTTGATGATGGTGGTCAGTTTGATAGAATGAATTATTAAATATGCATTCAAACAACCTAAAATTGACATTTGATGGTTTAACTTAATTATCATTTATGTTTGAATTATTCATTCATGTAAAGCTTTTTAAAACGGTAGGTATTCACACTATAAACGATGTTAACTCAAAATGGCACATAAAAAATGACATTTGATAAATTTGAAACACTTTGGAGTGAATTCTCGAATTAAAATTTGTTCATGACAAGATTGCAAATTTTTTCAATTGAATTTAAAATATTCCGATATGAATAATTTATCAATTATTTATGAATTTTTCAAATTCTTGAAAGTCTATTCATTATTACTTCATTCGGCATTTTTCAATTTATGCAAATTTTTGGGGTGTTTAGGAAACGTATACCAGTTATAAACAAAATTTATGACTTTTATGAAGGGATGACATGCACAAAATTTATTGAATTCACTTTTCATAAATTTTTATCCAAAAGAAAATAATGGTGATTTGACTTGACACTACAGTTTTTATTTTGAAAAATTTATTGAATTTCTTAACCTTAGATCTACTAAATATATTGTCCTCCACAATTTCCTTTTTTTTATACCCACAAAGTAAATATCGTATTGAAAAAATTTAAAAAATGCAAATTTTATAATAATTTAGCATATTGTATCTAAGACTAAAAAAGATAAAATTTTATTAACGAGAATTTTGAAAAATATCAAGCTGCAAGGCTTAGCATATAAAAACAAACCACATTATGATTCTCTCCTCATTTTTGGCAAAAACACGAATATAATACATTAAAAGCTTTAAAAGTGACCAGTAAAAGTAAGCTTTAAGGCTAATTCCAAAAATAATAATTAATTAACTTATAATTTAATCGAAACAATAAATTTATTTATTTATTACAGTTTATCTATCATAACAATTAATATCTTTGTTCACGTAAAATTTTTCCTTTTTGAATATTTATTTTCAATTGATACATTGAACAAATAACCAGGATTATATTTTTTTGGATTATGTTTATAATACTACATAATAAACAAAACAATATAGCCAAAAATAGCGTTTTCATATTCAAATATTTCTTTTTGGATTCGATTAAATAATTTTGTATTGTTTTATTTAATACCATTAGTATTGTTTACAATTTATTATTGTTCAATCAATTATACCTTTTCACAATTGAAATTAATTTCACCACTTTAAATGAAATAAAGTGAAAAGAAAAAAAACGAAATGGCTTGAAACGTTAACAATAAATATGTATTTAAAATGAATGCATTTCTTTTTACATCGCTTTTTACCAGACTTTTATTTTGTTCAAAAGAATTCTATAGACTTATTTTTGAAAGTTTTCTTTTTATTTTTAATAGTATTTTTTAAAACTATTCATACATTGGAGTTGACTTCAAAATTGGGTATAATTGCAATTAAAATGGATATAAGATATTTCAGAGAGAAAAAATTTTTTAAAATCAAAACAAGTATTTGTTTATTCTGAATGATACAGATTAAATTCTATATTATAGCATAATCGATTTCAAAATGGTTTTATATAATAAACAAGATAATTGACGTCATAACTGAAATGATTGTTATCCATTTACTCAGCTAGACTGTCATAAATTATATTTCTTAAATTTTTTCGAGTAAATAATTTTTAAATAAAAAGAATGATGGAACCTTTTCGTAAACCTTTGTCTCGAAAATGAAGTATTTCAAATTTATAACAAGCGAATCTTCATGAAAATGAATTAAAAAAATTGTATTTAACTAAAAACAATACATATTTTTATATTTGTCCTGTGTTTTGAATTTTCCTCCATTGATATTTTTTGTAAGAATGATTTTTAGTAATTTTCAATTATAAGGATAAAAATGTAAAATAACAATAACTATTTCTATGAGTTTTCAAAAATTAAAGATGTTGGAAAATTTTATTTAATAAAAATTTCTTTTAAGAATTCCTTTTCAAATAGACTACCAGATGTACATTTTCATAAATACTTTAATTTGGTTAGTTACAATGTTTCAAATGTATATTTTTATCTCAACTTGTACATTTCACACATCAACCCAGTTGTAGCAAATTTTTCATAAATAAAATATATTACCAATAATTTTTTATGATCTGTATTTTACGATGTCTCAAGTAATTCATATAAGCATTACAAGCAAGAAGCATTATATATATAAAAATATAAATGTAGAAGAATATATATAAATGTGTTTGAAGACAAATTCGATTAAGCATGTGTTCAAGCACTCCTTTGTTGAATTCGTAGAAATGTTCTTTTTTTAGGATAAAAGTATTGTATATTTTTTTGAATAACCATTTTTTCTAAGAAAAAGTATATATATATATATATATACTTGGAATTTTAGAAGTTTTATCACTTTCTGATAGGCGTATCCTTCATTCATTGTATAAAAATGGATATCAGTAAGATTGCCAGCTATCCAGATTTCATCTTGAGACTCCAGAAAAATTAAGTTTTTTTCAAACTCCAGTATTCTTGATATTTATATAAAAAAACATTAAATTTTATTTTTCCTCACAAAAGTAACAAATTTGTTTATATTATACCGCAAAAATCGTCATTAAAAAAAATTTAAAAATCGCATGATACGATTTTAGTTAAAAAAAGAAATAAATTTTCTTGTTTTATTCAAGAGCCGGTCCATACTAAAGCCAAGAATCAGTTTGGATTATGTTGTTTAAATCTTTTGCCGAGTATAGGTCCCGGCAAACCAGCGCCATTGTATCTTATTTTCGGCCAGTTTATTGTGCTCTCCAAATTTCAATGTACATCCATAATTTCCACGTTCTACCTACTTTTGTCCATGGGGTACATGTGGTGTTTCAAAACAATACGTGATTCTTCACGGCTTTCTAATATTCGAATATTTGCGTTAAGTATAACGATGCAGTTTGCATTAAGTATAACGTTGAATATTTGCGTTAAGTATAACGATGTATGGGTTCTCCCTATATTTGCCTCCAATCTTGGTTTAGATCTTCATTTTAGATTACTTTTGGCATTTAATTATCCGTAAGCCTCTCCCTAGGAATATCTAAACCTTATGGGTGTTCTCTGATGGGATTTTACAGGTTTCACATCCCGATTCAAATTCATTTAAACTCAAAACAATTTCTCTAGGTTTCTCTATTACTTAAAGCTATATGAATACTGTTTTTACCTTATGGATTCTCATCAATTAAAATTGCACTGTCCAAACACGTGAGCTCGTCCAGGTCTTGGAGGATATCTTCATCATGGAATTTTATACTATCTTTATCCTATATATTTTCGTAATGCAACCATTCAAATAATTGCTTGAAGTTTTATCGCCGTTAAAATTATTTTATGGTGCAATTTTGTTCTATACGAATTATCTAGAAATGTTTTCACTTTTGGCCAGTAAAAATATCAGTTTCTTACCGTAATGTTACAAAATAGATACGTAACAAAATTGAAAAAGAATAGATTCAACAAATTTAACCAACAAAATAACCGTTTTTTCTAAAGGTGCAATCAAAATTTCTACAAGCCAATTCTTTCTATAGAACAAAGTATTAAATTTTAACACAATGTGCACAGTGTCTTCTTCCAAAATGACAATTTCCTGCATACACAGTGTAAATAGAATGTACTAAGTACTATTTCGATTTTAACGATTTATTTATTATTTTCATTTATGTGCTTTTGAGTTATGACACTCTTCATAACATCTAAAAACTGTTATTCATATTCGGTTATTGTGACCGCCTTACTATATTTTTATACCTTTTAATATCTTTATTATTTATGTATTTAATATTGTTTTTAGGATTTTGACGAATATTTTTTATTACTTTTTGTGATATTAACTTTTCTGTCTTTTAATTACATTCGTGGTCTAAAATAAACGATTATAGTTCTATTTCCAATATTAGTGACGTACTATAAGAAATTTCCGAATCTCGTCCACAAACCTAGCATTGATTTGCAATTATAACAATTAAAGCCTAATTTCATTTGCCTAAGCAACTTTTCTCTTCTTTTAAGATTATTTTTTTAAAGAGAACTTTTCAAGAAAACGAAATAAATCCTTAATTTAAATCAAACCTTTTTTAATTAAAATTGCATCTAGAAACTTTGAGTAAAACATAAGAAGCTCGCTCGAAAGAAAATGCAGAAGGTAGGAGCGAATAAAAATTCGTAAAAATAAATTATTATTATAAATTATTTTTGGCTCATAGACATGTTTGGCCTTCCACCAATATGGTTTAGTTTTAATTCATTGTGAAAAAAAGAAAACAATACTCTTACTTACTTTGTATTAGGTCTATTTGAAAGACTCGGTTACAAGTAATGGCACTCATTCGATTTACAGTAATAACAACTATCACTTGTTTGGCCTCGTATAATTTCTATAGAAATTAACACATTCTGATTAAATTAAATTAGTAAAACTTATCAAAAATAAGTTCTCATAAATCAAATAAGAAGCAAAGCCAGTAAGATAAAAGCTTGTAAAAAATAATTTATCTGTCATTCTCAATAAAATAATTTGTCATAAAATCATAATTAACTTTTTGTTTCATCCATCTAACATAAAATTAAATCCGTTCACTTAAACTATTAAACAAAGCCTCGCTCATGAACTATTAGAACATTTCTCACACATACGACTGTGGAAAATGAATAATTTATATGTAATAAAGATGAACGAGTAATAATAATAATAGTGACACAACTTCATGGAACTGAGAATGTAACCCAAATCAATGTCCAAATGTCCACACATTGTTAACTAATGTGTATAGTTTGTTGGTGTATATACACTGATCAAAATGACTGTAACATTGCAATCTCAATAATCAGCAGTTATATCTGGGTATACACCTAAATAAGAAGACTTAAAAAGCGTAAATATATTTGATGAAAGAGAAAACTGCTAAACTTGAAATTTTCTAAATTGTAATGGATTTTGAGACACAGTTTTAGGGTCTCATTAGACTTTTGCTAGTGTTTAAAACAGTTCTAAACCGGTGTGAACTTCAGTTATGATAACAATAGAAATTCTCCAAATATTTCTATCAGAAGTGTTACGAACAACAAGTGAATCCTAGTAAAATGCTGTGTGCGTAGTGAAGATATTCACTGGAAGTGCCCACAGTGCGTGAAGAATTGCGCGATTCAGTGAAAGAAAATTCAGGGGTAAGATCACCATTCAAAACCACATATTAGTCATTTCATCTATTTATAGTTCTTTTAAGAACTGATAATGGATACTAGGTATAAAAAAAATCATCATCACTTTACCTTTATATTAGAAAGAATATGCATCTTTTGAATTTTAGAAAAACCTTCCAAAAGACTACAACTCAAATTCCTGAAATTTGCTTGAAAAAGATGATGGAAATTTTCATACAAACATTGTATCACAAGTTTAAGTCATGAAATCATTTATAAAGTAATTAAACTTAAATTCTACGACATTACGCTTCACTTTATCCAAAAAAATATGGAAGAAGTATTCGATCAGAGTATACTATATAATGTATGCACACTCTATTTATGCACATAAGTGGATTATTTACTATACTTGTCTTTATCTTATGTATAGTTATTGAAATGTATTTTCATATTTACTATCTCTCTCGAAGAAATCTGGTTAGCGTATACAAAAGACAAATTCGTTTTATTGGTGGTAAAAGGGATATGCAATTTATTTTTGTCAACAAACCTTTCATCTTAAACATTTATAAAAGGTACACTAACTAATAAATAAATTATTTTGGTTCTAATTCTATGAAATAATTATTATACAAATGGTGGAAAAAACCAAGTTGTATTTGAAAATGTAATAAATTGCAATTTATAAAGAAGAATCTAATGGGATAAATAATTAATTGTTTTTGTAGCATTTAAATAGTTTTCTCATAAACGCACGCACGTAAGAATTCGATAAAATATTGTATATTACTTATTATAGTCGGACCCCAAATTAGAATTTGATTATTTAAAAAATCACGCTTCACGCAAGTTCTTAAAAATCATCTATAAAGTATAGCACTCCACAAATCAAAAATGTTTGATAAGAAACTTATTTTGCGAAATTAACTTCGAACATTTCTATGAATTATTTAATTTTCATATTTTTGAACCTTTTTATTTCATATTTCGTAATTGAATAGAGATACACAAAATTTTACAAAAACTTCATCCGCCTTAAAATGTTTCTAAACAAGCTTTATTTGTATCATTAATGAACTAACTTTTAATTTACAAGCTTTTATTTTGTTTTGCCTGTCCTGGTGTCTTTATGTAATTTAGCATTGAGCTGATATTAAGCACAAATATGTAAATCGGATGATAGTGCAATATTACGACTTAATTCAAAACTAATATATATAATTAAGTTTTACAATTCAATTTATTTCTTGCGCTTCCATCATATTTTGATTTAAAAGAAATGATTTTGTCTTTTAATAACTCTTTTATCTTTCAGCTATAGAAACCAATGTTTTTGTGATTTTTCGTGACTTACCAGATTTAAATTTATTAATTAATAGTTTTAAATCTGAATTTATTACAAATTTCATCAAAAAATTCTTTTTTTTAATTTTAAATAGAAATTAACTAAACCATTTGAAATTACGATTTTATTAGATGAATATGTGAACTTTTGAATTCAATTTCAAGTGTTTTATTTAAATGAGCGAGAAATATTCAATTAAGTAATTTAAAATCGGTCATTGTGTATAAGTAGGAAATTGTTATTGCAATACAGTTCATATACAAAATCATAAACAGTGATATCACCCCGTTAAGCTCATCAAAAATGGTAAACATTGATATGTGATCATATCCACTTGTATAATGAAATTATGTAAACAAATTAATCATGCCATTTATTATGTAATATGCATATTATTTGTCAACAAAAGCCTTTCCTATTGTATATATATCATCGATATTTTATTAATCAAATCAACCCTAATTATATTCATTATATCCAGCTATAGTTATATCAATTAATTTTAAATTCAAATTGATAATAATATTTATAAAATTTAATTTTAAATATACAATTCATAAATATTTATTTCAATTCATAGGTAGTCCATCTACCAGTATTTATAAAAATTGTAGAATGAAATTTTACTATAGTCTGAAACCTATATTTTAATACAATATGACATCAAGAAATGAAGTAAAAAGTAAAAAACAATTTTAAGTTTGAGACTTCAATAATTAAATTCCACGTAACCACCTTTTAATGTCGATGCCAACGAATCAATTTTAAACTAAGAATATGTCTTTTGAATGAATCACCAAAATTTGTTTTGGCTCTCATACCCGTTAGGACTTGAAATCCAGACAAAATAAATCAAACGAATTGATAACTTCTTACATTTTTGAAGTCCGTTATTCAATATATTTGTCTCTAATAATTAAAGCAAAAACCACTGAAACTTCTAAGCTTTATAAACTCTCCCGTGAAATATCTGACGTAATTCTTTCAAATAGGAAGTTTCAAATAGGAATTAAATATCCACATTTGAATAAAGCATTGTTTCGTATATCCAATCCAAATTAATGAACTCATATTCTTTAAAAAATAACCTAGTGGGACCATTTTGCTACGATTGTGCTACAGTTGCTATCATTTTATCTGTAAATCACTGTTTTATGGGGATATGATGAAGATGCCTATCAAACAGAAAAATAATCAAAAGAAATGAAACAAAATTCGATAATAATTTTTTAATACTTTTTCTACAAATATTTTTAATAAACGACAAGAAAAAATACCCAGAGGATTTAATTAATTTTTGTCGTTAAAAGTTTAATAGTTTGGAAAAAAAATTATAAGAAAACTGTAACCAATCATAATTATATTACAAAAAAAAATCATATATTAAAAGTAAAATTCAATAATTGTTTTTCTTTCAGAGAATTTAATAATAAATAAAATCAAATAAAAATATCAAGACATTTTTATAGTACAGTCATCAGTTATAAAAGAAGAACGGGATGTTTTATTTTCACAATAATTTTTATGAGTCGATTTTTTGTTTTTTTTTTTTAAAGAGTGAAGAAATCGAGAAAAACTACCAGTTTGCAATGGATAACATTTGTAACGGCAGTTTGGCATGTAAATTTCAAAAATAACATTAATTTTTTGATGCGTAATTTTTGAGATATTGCCTGAATTCGATTTGAAGGCTAATATTCTTCGAAAATTTCAATAGCTATTATGAAAACTAGACATTTAATCATAAAATAAGTGTAATTTTTGTTAGTCTAAATTACCTCAGGAAATCTAAAAAAAAAAAACAATAAAAATTGATTTGAATTTTTTGGCAGGTTTTCACTGAATCGCAAAAATCTATATATGTATAATTTATGAATACATTCTAATTTAGCCAATGAATGCACTAAATTACCCACAATTAAACGTATTTTATTCCAAATTTATACTAATTTATTTTTTGATAAAATCTACAGAAAATGGTTTAATGAATGCATTTCTCATCGAAAATCACTGAAGAATTTATTAAGATTGGAATATTCATTCCAAAAACTGATCACGTTTTACATATTTAATATCAAATATAGTGGCTATTTCCTTTTTTTTATTGGTTTTAAAATAAATAATTTGGAAAAAATGTGTTTTAGGAAAAATTAGACATACAAGAAGATGCAAAAAATTGAGAAAAATTTCCATGAAAATTTTATGGGCGAAGGGCTCAAATTTTTATAGAGGTATTTGCTATTTAAAATTGGCAAATTTCACATCAAAAACTGCTGTTACTTATGAAATTTCCTATCTCAAATATTGTGTAAAATTATCAATGAACTCTTAATGTTTGAAAAATTTTGTTTTTTTTTCACAAGAATTAAGAATTCAATATTCCACACAAAATTCCAGCAAATAGTCAAAAAAAATTTGAGACAGAATTTCAGAGATTTTCAAAAGTTATAGCTTTCACAAAATTTTCATTGAAAATTCTTTAAAAAAATGTTCAATTTTTTGCAACCTCTTGTACGTCCAAATCTTCCATAATCTGCGTCTGAACTATAATATACACTTTTACTAGATTAAGATTTTTTTTAATAGCTTCCATTTTAATTGCAATTAGAGACATTTTCTCTATGAAACTTACGTATATCCATTAATATACCCTTCATTATCATTATTTTCCATAGTCATATACGATAACGATAAACCCCATATCTGAAAAAAACAAACATTATATCTCATCACACAAACACACCTAACAACCGTTGTCCGTCCATCGTTCTGTACCTTATCCTCACTTTACCCATATTTTTAAAAAAAATATATATTTTACTTTAACTTAAATAAACATTTTCTCATTTCAATTTTTAATAATGTGTACCTTGTTTGTCTTGTGCTTCCCTAGCGGCCAAAGACGGAGAGGAGAGAGTGCCTGCAGGTAAATTCACATTAAGTGTTATTAAGTACGCATGGTTTATTTTTCACTTATTATTTTAGAAATGATATATAATTATAATACAGTGTCTTCATATGAAAATATATTTATTTTCACATTTCATAATTTCAACGTAAAAAATTAAAAACTTCAAGGTTTCAGTTTAAAGTAGAAGAATAAAAGAAGAAATAAATCAAATGGCCTAATAAAGAAATGAACCGCATACAATTGCCATTTGGAGACCAACTTGCAATATTCAACAACAGTTTTTGTCGAAAACCAGTAAACTCTTTGATTTTTGTCGAAAACCAGTAAACTTTTTGAACAAATGTTCTAGTGTGCATTTCATTTATATTGTAAACTAAAATACCCATTTCTGTTCTATTTTTTTTTAATCAAAGACGTTTATATGGAATTAACAAGAACCGGCCAACTCTACTAATGCAACACATTAAAACTAAATCCAACAGAATTCGATATACAAAATATATAAGAAGGGTAATCGCAGTCGGGTCTCTTGTTTTGGTCCTGTGTAAGCAAGCTTGTCTTTTGTTACCTAATAACTATATAGAGTAAGTGCGGAAGAGATGGCCAGTCTAATTATTTTTAAAATCCCTAGATGACATTACTCTAAACTTAGTTTACTTCTTTCAACATACTAGGTACTGATAGTAGTCTACATCGACAGAAGTGATCTAAACTTAGAATATATCCATCTAGGTATTGGTTCCGAATTATTAGAAATAATTAGACTGGCCATCTCCCCCGGACTTACCCTTATTTATATATATTACCCTTACATTTACTGATGCATTTTTTTCACGCTATTAATTTGAATAACTTTATCAGAACCTTTAAAACCAAATTCAGTTTAAACCAAATTTATCTAAAAATCAAATAATAATCCGTGTAATGAATGAAGACATTGTATTTGCACACTTTTATCTTATATGTTGTATATTATAAATTCTGTTTTAATATAGAAGAAACACTTGCATTTTCTTTTTTCTACATAATACCTATAATTTCACTTAAAATTCAATTTATTTTTTATTAATGTTATTTTCTTTAAATAAATAAGTAATTATTAGTGTTTTTTTAATTTGTTCCGTGTATAGTAGTAGTCTATGTTTTTTGCATGTTTATAAAAAACAACATAAAATTTATACAATTTTAGAAATAAATCCATTTGTTTTTGTATATATACTTATAAAATATTTATGTGTTGATTTAAGAATGTTCGATTAACATATATATCATTAATTATTTATCAAATGAATAATTTAAATGTTTTATTTATAAGAGATCAATGTTGAAGAACAAATATAGCTTTAAATCACAAATTGATTTATGATAAAGTATTCAGTGCCTCAGACCATTTATGAAAAATTTTACATATTCAAGTTCATTATTTAAAATGAATTGATTGAGGAAATTATTGTATTTCCTCTTATAACCCTACATGACGAACTGGGTTTGTGACTAAGTTTGCATGTTAGGAAAAATTGTTCTGGCTGTTTTGGGATTACATTTTCCAGCAATTAAATAAAAAATTATTTGCTGAAGTTTAAGTAAGTACCTTCTTCAATTTTCGCATTTTTTTAATATTAAGGGCTGTGATTAATATGATTTCTTACAAATTTATACTCAATCTTTTAGACAATATAGTCAGGTAACCGAAACCAGTTTTATAATTTTTTTTCGACGTTTTATTGCTGGATACAAGAGTATTCAAAACAAAAGGTCTCTTTTTAATAAATAGTTGTTTATCTTACCAAAAAATTTCAGATGAAAGGTATTTCATCCAAGACTTTTTAAGTACTTCACTCATTTTTGGTGGTACAATAAATAAAGTTGATTTTAGACAATTTAAATTTTTTTTAAATATTATTTCTAGAAAAATAAAAGATAATTTAGAAAATTGTGACCAACGCAACATCCTAATGGTTTACTTGAGATCAAATCAAAGAAATTATTAGTTTAGTAGTTTTAAAAAAGGTGGCTATAGAAAGCTAAGTAAAAAAATTATTAAAATCCTAAATTCATCCGATCGAGGATAAATTGTTAAATTATGGTGGTTAGCTGTTTTGAAATGTTGTAGTTAAGGTATAATATTATCTTGTTTAAAGTAAAGGAGCATTGCAGGGATCCTATTAGAAAATGTGGAATATCTCGAAAACTATTTATTAGATTACTTGAGATTTTTAGGGAAAATATTTCAAGATTGATAATATTCCCTAATCTCTCAAAATAAATATTTACCGATAAATAAAGTGTTAAAATAATAAAGATAAAATCAGCAAAATTTGCATCATTCGGCTAAGAATTTCATCATAAAATAGAATTTAAACGAAAATATTGAATTTTGTTTATTAAAGTTTGCCACAAGAAAATCAAGTTTAAAACTTTAATGAATAAATTTATTTATAAACTTATGTGACTTAAATAATGAACAAAATAAATAACCAAAACCTTAAAAGTAATTTTCACATATGATAATTTCAACTGATTAAATAATTAAACATGAAAGGAAGAATTGAATAACGTCTTAACATTTTCGTGGAAAGATTGAATGAAATGTATATTTTCATCGTTAGTATATACAAATAATTATAGAATATATATAATTCTTGTGAAAATTACAAAAGTAAATATTATGAGAGTTTCAAAGAGGAAAAGTTTATGTTTCACATTATGTTATTTGTAAATTAACGATGTCGATGAATTGATAAATGAAAGATTGTTTGGATTTAAATATTCGTAAATTATGAATATAATTTTAAACAAAACTTAATGTAATTAGGTCAATCTTTTTTTGTTTTAATCTAATAAAGCTGAGTATATCATTTTTAGCTGTCTTCTATTCTTGGAAAATGCTAGAAAATAGAGATAATCGGTATACTCTACTTCAAGTCAAAGATTTCACTAGTTTAACCCGCAAATATTTCATACAAAGTTTTACTTCCATCCTCTTGAACCACTTTTGCTAAAGAGAGTCCAACAACTCTACTATCCACAACGTCTTCTTGTGTACCTCCACCCAATTTGCAAGTGGCTGAGTAGGAGAAAGATGCCGAAGTTATTGGTAATAAATGAGGAATTGCATGGAAACTGTAAATAGTCCGTGATTTACGCAACTAACTCAATTCAATTATCTTCTATACATATAAAATGATTTATGCTGATCGTAGAGACCTGGAACTTGAAGGGTGTGTTCTTTGTATGATGTAGACATCCGATAAGAAAGGAGTTTCTGAAATTCTATCTTTAAGGGGGTGAAAAAAGCGGGCAATTTTTTAGTACAAATTCTCACGTGAAGTATGCTACAATACATATTAGCATCATTTCTCGCTAGCAGAATCTTATCTTTTCTCTCTAGAAGAATGTCCAACTGTCTGTCAATGATATAAAATGTACATCGTTCGCATCGTTCAAATATCACCGGAACCATTCGTGATTCTGGAAGTCCATATACTTGTCATCAAGTATTTTAGTACCTCAGCGTAAGTAACGGGGGCCGACCTCAAATACCGGACATCCGATAAGAAAGATTTCTACCCGTAAAGGGCAAATTTTGTATGGGATAATGTGATTCCTTAGTCCAATCTACTTCAAATTTTGCATAAGCATTCTTCAATAGAATTGATAGAAGACATGTTTCGTATTTTATTGAAACTCAACGGTAAGCGGGATTTAAAAGAGGTTGAAAGTTATCAACTTTTTGTGTAAAGCGTTAAAAGCAATAAAATGAAATTGAAAATTAAACTAAATATAGTTAAATCTGATATGTTTTTATACATCTACGATAACGAAGCGACGAATATCAGCTAGTAACTAATTTAATAAATAGTCTTTGAAACTACCTATAATCCACTTATTAAATTATGTTATGTTAAGACATAATAAATTCTACTCACTGTAAATTTCATTTGATTAAATTTTATTATAAAAAGTAATACAATAAATTAATCCTGTCTTGATTGTAAAGAAAATTTTATTTGACACATTACTTGATATTGAAAAAAAATATATATATAAAAATAAATAAATAAATAAACAAGTCGAAATAAATTACTTAAATAAATTATTTCCAATAACGTTCTATATTTTTCAATTTTACTTTATTACCTTGGGTAATAGTTTCTATATTCAAGTACATGGTAGAAAAAAATGTGTATAATTCGTAAAGTCACGCTAGAAAGTTTTAGGGTTCTGAACTTTTGAAATATAGGGTAAAATACAACTAAGATAAAAATAGATTAATTAATCCATTTTGAAATTTTAAGGTTTGAATACTTTGGAATTATTAGAAAACCGATCTTTTTTAAAATTTATTTTTTTCTTATTCGAAAAGAAAATATCATATATATTAATCAATGCAAAATTTTTTGGACGAAATGTGATTAGTCCCGTAAATTTTAATAATATTTTAGTGTTATTATTATATTTTTAATCTATTGATAGGTTCATAAGTTTTAAATAGATGGCGGTGTGAGTTAATTATTATAACTCATAATGTAAATATATAAATATTAGTTAATTTTTTTATTATTATTAATTTAAAGTATAATTGATCATAATAAGAATAATTTTTTTATTATTATTAATTTAAATTATGATAGTATGTATAAGCTAGTATTCTCCAAATCTATAAAATTTTGAAAATTTCAATTTGCTGATAGAACTGAATCACAATAGCACAGACAATTATACCCAAATGTGAAACATGTATGGAAATTCTAAAACTTTTAAACGAGTTACAAAATCAGTAAAATATTAACAATTCAGTATTGATTTCCCGGTACCTTTTTTTCAATGATATAAATAGTTAAAGTACGTACTTGATGTATATAACAAATATATAAATATTACCCCAATTTTACCCTATTCAAATCGTATACAATTGAAAATGATAGACCATTAAATTGTGTGGTTGAAAATAAAATAAAATAATACAGAAAAACGTTTATATATACGGTTATCGAACTTTTTTGATGCATCTAATTTTCATAAATATATACACAACTACAGTGTTAAAATGCAGGCGGTTTGTTTGTAAACTTTTTGAAAGATTATATTTTTGTGGGCATTTGAATATTTATTTAAATTTTTAATACTATCAGGATGTTTTTATTTTTATATCAAGTTTTTGATGTGGCTTGAAATGATATATATTATTTGAGGTTTCGTAAAACCGATAACAATTAAACACATACAAACATTTATACATACAACTATCTGGTAACGAACACTTTGCTATCGCAGACGTACTAATACAAAATTCAAATTTACCAGTGGCGCTGGAAAGCGTCGTGAAAGGAATTCTTGGACTGAATATCATTACTTATTGGCCTCCCGCTCGAAAGTCAAATCGAATCTCAACTTTTTTTATTTAAGTATAAAACTTACACTACAACCAAGGCATGAAACTTAATCCCTAATTGCCGTGTAAATATGCCGACACAACAAACGAAATTTGCAATAAATTTCTCTACGCGCATCGTTTTCTATTAAGATTGTGAATACTTAGATTTCATTACATTTAGTCAATATCTTTTAACAATTTCATTTAATATTATAGGATTCATCACACATTAAATTGGATTAGTTTGAAAATATCGTTTTAAAAAAATATTTTTTTTTTTTATAGTATCTATAACAAATTTCGATTTTAAAACAATTACCTATCAATTAAAAATTGACATTGATTTTTCAAATAATGTTTGATTCTATTGTTTGTGAATAAACGGTGCCATTAAAGTAATTTTATTGACATGAGTGATTTAAAAACAATAAAATACATACATAAAAGTAATTATTTGTAAAATAATTACTTTAATTAAAAGTTAATTAAATAAAACACTTTCATTTTCTATCTACATTTAACATATTATTAACAAGAATGCTTTTAGTATTATTATTTAGATATATATTATATTATAATACAAATTTTTGGGAGATAGAGATTTTGCTCATAAAACATAAAATATTTAAGTTAAAATTGCTGGAAGGAGAAATATTTTGTATTATATTATACTCATGTAGGTATAATTATAAAATTTAATTATATAGTGTTAATTATCTTTAATAATATATACAGAATGTTTCACAATTTCCTTTCAACATTTTGAATGTTCTCGGTCAGAAATATGTTTCTAGATAAGCCAAACAGGGAATATTTCATAGACCTGACTAAATTTTATATATTAATTGAATTGAAGCGTCTTTACTTAATACCCACTTGGATATGATATGAAGTTATTTTTAAAAAAATTTTTAAAAAAATTTTAAAGCAAAATATGGCCATGCAAAATTCTTCTTAAACTAATGGAGAAATACCTGCGTATGACGTCAATTAGTATCTCCATATAAATTACATGTTAAACATCGTTTTCAAAAAAGAGAGCGAAGAGTTAAGAATATAATCTTTGATAGATTACTTATAACTTCTTTGTCATTGAATCAATTTTAGTTTAATTTTATCAGTCCGGTACCCTATGACTTGTTGAAAAGTGTACATTTCTATGATCTGAGTATGACGAAATTGAGTGTGAATATCAGAAAAAAAAAGCGTCACCTTCTCGAGTGAAGTGATTCAAAAATAACGGAAAAAATATAATCTGGCCATTTCACTGTTTGGTAAGACGTTGGAAAAGTCACTTACTTTGTAGGAGAATTAGTACATCAGATTTGAAAATCCCTGAAAATAGTCGCCTGCTGCACCGAAATTATATGAACCGATGGAAATCTTATGATCTCGAGTATTTTAGAATGGAATTTGTTTTGCATTTACAAAAAACCGGCATGAACTTGCGTCAAATCAAAGTCGTCAGTGTTTTGAATGGGGGCTTCGTTCAAGTTCATTTAAAATCTCCTCGGAATATCTGACGGTTATCTGATCGAATACATTTTTTAAATTTCTAAGAAGCTTTGTTTTATAAATGGTATGAACTTCCACCATTGTAGATGCTCTCCCACCGGTGAAAGGGTATATATCATACGACCTCGTTTTTTTGTACTATCTATAAAATCCAATAGGCCTCACGTTTAGCTATTTGCAGGCATATTTCATAGCTCTTAACTAGAAAATAGCGTTGTTTCAAGAATGTTCATAGCACACTATAAAACACTTAAAATCGAACCAGATAATATTCGCAAACATATTTATCAAACTAATTTTTGAATCTTTTCTGGAATAAATCTTATAAAAAGGTCTTATAGAAATGAGCTGAATTTAAAAGATTATCAAATTTTAAGGTCATTGCCTTCAATCACTCAATATAGTTGAAATTCGGTTTCTATACC
Organism: Chrysopa pallens; assembly: GCA_020423425.1. Lineage (NCBI taxonomy): Eukaryota > Metazoa > Arthropoda > Insecta > Neuroptera > Chrysopidae > Chrysopa > Chrysopa pallens. The sequence continues at coordinate 25,463,514 of CM035593.1, read as the reverse complement.
ACTCAACATAAAACCAATCATCTTCCTGAAATTTAAGCAAGATATCCACTATATAAAACTAATGTAACATTTCTATTAAAAAGATTTGTTTTTAAAATATTTATATAGACGTGTGAACAGGTCAAATACACATTCAGACTTATACATAAAGGTTGTTAGGTTATACCTAGTGATGAGATAAGGTTTTCTTTACACGTTTCTATTGATTTTATTTATACCATTTGCTTTCTTCTATCTTATATATGTTCTAAATATGTGTATTTTAACGTGGAATTACTTTCTAGTGAATGTCTTATAAACATATATACATATATATGTTAGTATCAATGTTCAAATTCAGATCAAACAAAAAAATTTTGCTCTAAATAATGAAAGAATGATTTTATATTTAGTCAATTTTCGCAAAAAACACTGTATAACTTGTGCATTGTGTTGTATTACAAAAAACGAAACTATTTTGGGTTTTTAAGACCAGAAACTCAAAAAAAAAAAAAAAAAAATTTAAAAAATTATAGTTAGTATGAATGAAATGACACCATAAACGGTCTATTAATTTGTTTACAATTTTGTGGTTACTATTAATTTACAAAATCAATTTATCAAATAATGAAACCAAATTTTTAAAATGGTATTTACGTTTTTTCTAAGGAAAAAATCGGATCTATTTGATGATTTGATGCTTAGCTCTTTCGATAACTCGAGAAATCATATTCGGACAACTATATATCATAGCCCTAAGATTTAACATCCGTTTCGTTCGACAAAAATCTGGAGAACGAAAAAAGGACAACTGCAGAGAACTTCTACAAGTATAACCGTATAAATCGACAGTCTAATTAATTGATCGCACTGTTAATTATAATTGACAGAGTGTCGAAGCTAAGATTGGAACCCATAATCTCCCTGTTCAAGTTGTAAACCCTAATATGTGTCACATGCCTTAAAGGCGGTTTATTAACAGCTTCTGTCAAGGCATAAAGGCTGTGTGCTTCTAAACAGCATGTATGCATTATATTTCATTCATTATTTCATTTTTGTAACAACAAGCCTTCAACAAGAACTAGGTTTTCATGTCAATATTGTGCATAACAATTTGCATAACATTTGAATAAGCAAATAATAATAAAATTTTAAATAAACTTTAAGCAATATCATGTTTTAAACAATATCTGAGTCACTGACCATTCAATCCCAAAATGACATATTATTCAGTAAAATTGCAAAAGATTAATATGGCAGCATGTAAAATCAATTAACGTTAACGTAAAAAATAAAAATACTTATTTAAAAAAATCAAATATTCCAACTGTATGAAAAAAAAAGACTAACTATAATAATTTTGATAACTGGATTTGATTATTTTTTCGAAGTAACTTCTCGAAGTAATGTATTTACAGTCACATTTATCGCCAGAATCTATTGTTCACAATGTAAAAACAATGTATTTCAATAATGTTTCATGTGTCTTGACACAAAGGAAGACGAAAACGATTGTAAATGACACAAAAACCAAACTTGTCACCTTAAAGAGAGATAAGTTAAATTATTACACGACATAATGATTATCCAACATACGATATTAATCATTTTGACACGAAATTTTTCATTTGATATGTTAGTAAATTAATTTTTAGTGTGGGCTGTGTTAACAATGCATCTATATTGTTTTTGTGGTCCCATTTTTATCTGTTTTAGTGTTTTAATAATAAGAAATCAAGTAATCAATAAATTAATAAACTGTTTTCGGAAAAACTATTAATTTTCTAGTCTGAAACTGAATATTATAATGTGCTCCCATTGAAGCAAAAATTATAGGATTTTAAACGGCTAATTCCATGGTGATCTATACAATGATCCTCAAGGTAATTTCCACGTCAATTTACATATTATTGGGTTTGAAATTAGGAGTTTGTGGGTTTGTAGCTGATGCCTTTAGAGTTTATGTGTTTGATAAATCTGGGAATTATAGATCTTAGAGTTATGGGTTCAAAGGAACCCAAGTTATGGGAATGAAATTTTTGTATGGAAAAACAACATAGCTATTAGTTTTACATAGTTATTTAAAAATTTGTTTTGCATAAAGAAAGGCAAACTGGTAATGAACAAACGAAATAAGCTTAAAAACTTCTCCTAAAATATGATTTAGGCAAATTGGATGGGTATTGATTTTTACTTTTAGTTACATTACGTATCTTGCTACAAAGTTTGGACAATAAATCAGTTCAGATTTGAGGTTTTACCTGTAGTACCTGCAGTAGTTTAGAATTTAAATCAATGATTATGATGGAAAGTTTTTGAATGCCACTGCTATATAAAATAAACATCAAGATAATGAATTAATAATATTTAGACAGTAGTGGAATTGATAGCAAAAATGAGTCTATTGTTATCATTCAATTAAAATCAATTGTGATTTATATCTTGTATTATTATCTTGATGAAAAAATAGAAAATTTATGAAAAAATACGGGTGTACAGTTGAAAAATATTTCGATTAAAACCTAGGGATATTTCTGTGTACTTATTTATCATTTTGGAAAAAACTTTTCCTTTATTTTTTTAAATATTATTTTCTATGAACTTTCTTAATATGGAAAGATACTCCTATCTATGTGATGAAATAGGAACTAATAATCGCAGTTTTGTCTCACTGTAATGAAGAATTTTATACAATATACATATATATTTCCTTGCCATGAATTTCATTTTTAAAATTTGTTTGATGCTCAATATTAGCTTAATTTTTTAAACTTTACCTTCATTTGACTGAAAATTCAATTCGAACGTATTTCGCAAAGGTATACAGATCCACCTGGGAGATACAGTTAGTTAAATCATCAACTTGTTTCTGTAGAATGATGTTGAGCACGTCTACTCCAAATGGAAAATGCTAGGCAACTGCTTCATCTCTACAGGCAAAAATTATAACTAACGCTATGTCTTGTTTTAATGTTTTTAAAATGAACTTTACATTTCCTGGCGAAGACAATAGCTACCTTATGAAATATCTCAGAAGCATTACTCCCCTGAAAGAACACTTCCCACCAATTGAACAGAAAAATATTTTTAATCGAAACTTAAAAGAATCCATTTTTCGCCAATTCAGGCTAAATAACTAAACATCTAATTCTCTTCATTTTTAAATCAACTCCACCCACTTTTCAAATACACTTGAAGAAGACACCATACTTTACAATCGATATAAAATAGCAAGTGAAATGGGAAAAATTTATTTTTGTTTGAGTTTTGCGTTTTTTTTTTGGTTTATTTCGAGTAGGGTAATCTTCCATAAAATATTGAAAAACAGATTAATCCACATTAATTATCGAATATTATACATAGTAAACATTCTAAAACTCTAGTATTCGATTCAAATGATTATAAACCATAAAATGCGCCTCCTCTGATACAAGTTATGATTAGTGGACTATGTATGTTATATAGCACAGTAGTATCTAATAAACCAGTCAGGAATATTATATGTAAGCAACAATGGTCTGTCTAGTGGTTGGAGTCTGTGGTTGTTTTAGAGAGATGTTTTGTCTGTCCATGTATCTAATATGTTAAAGGTTAGAATAGTTTCTATTGTTTCTCTTTATCATTATTATCTATGGTCATCACAAAATTAAATTGTATCTATTATATTTCCTAGGCCATTCAATTACATGTCAACCATATTATACTATACTTGCCTTCTGTCGATTCTCATTTAGAACTGGGCCGTATGTATTTTTTCACTTGAGAATTACCTTACAATCCAACAAAGAAAACAAAATTTATCATTTTTATTAGTAAAATGACCAGTTTTTGTATCTATGTACAAATTTAGCTTGGCAACGAGTTCGATCACCACTGTTACAAAGATAAATTGTTACGATTAGCTGGTGAAGTGCGTCTTCTTCGAAAGAGGTTTGCAGGAAATAAGTGCACCCCCTTCATCAAAATAATTGATTAGTTATCATATACAACAACTGATTACAGGCATCCGTTAATAAACCCTGAAAGGCTTACTTATCTGACATTTATTTTCGTCCTCAACTCTGAAGCAGGAAAAAAGTTTTCGCTTCATGAAAATGAGTGATGTTTATAGAAACGGAATGACAATAAACTTCCAGCTTCACTTATCGGCTCAGTGGCCAAATGAGTAAAGCCACTAATGAGTTCATGATATTGCGAATTCTATGCCAGACAGCGGTAGTTTGATCAGTTATAATAAAAATAATAAAAAGTGTTGGTTTAATAACCACATTGTCGCTTGGTTAAAAAGGAAGTAACTGGATCCAACAACACCGTAACGATATAATTGTCACCTAGTACTAAAAGGCATTGTTGCCTTTAGCTGGTAGAGTTTTCTAAAACCGAGGGTACATAGGACCAAAAGGATAAGATGCAAGAGACGCGGTTGCGGTTCTCCTCTTAATAAAGTTCAACTCAATTTCTTGCGAGTATGTTGCAAGAAAAAAAAACTGATGTACTGGTGTTTACACAGCAAATCATTAGGAGTCATCAATATAAGTAGTATTGCAACAATTCGACAGTTGCTTTGATGTTTTATAATCAAAAAAGCATAGTCTCTGACTAGCATGCAACAAACTACGGCTATCCTCAACCGCTCCCTATACTCTAGCAAAACGACATATTACCTGTATACATCCAAAAATGTAATCTTATTGTCCTCGCAGTTACAATATCTAAGACTATGGTCAAAGGGCTCTATATCCTTTTAAGTCCAATTCTGTTTACAACAAGACTCTCGTCATAATCTCTATAGAAAAATTCGAAGAATATAAGACTTCTTCCAGTCTCCAATGATTTTCTTAATTTACAAAACCATTTTCAAATTTTTTTTTTAATATAAAAAATCGTATTACAGAATATCAATAAATGTAATATACGAAAGCTTCTTTGCTCAGCTTTAAATTTTTACTAACTTATATATAAAATGAAATACTAGTATGAAGTTTAAGCTACCATACCATATATAATGGTATTACAAAACAGCGAGGCAACAGTATACCAACCACCCAAATACCCTAATTATTTCTATATAGAATACAACTACCACTTAAACATATTATTAAGGTAGTTGTTAATATTTAAGATAAAATTATTTAATATATTTTAACAATATATTAGCTTCAATAAATCTAATTAAAATTTAAGAAAATTATCGAAAATCTGCAAATATCACATTTACCAAACAGAAAGAATTTATACATATAAAATATAGATACTCGATGCTCAGATCATATAGATGCTCTATAGATGTATGCCATTCTAATTCGGATTGTAAATTTCAGACGATATCTATCATCGCCTGAATCAATTATCTATATCAGGGGTCTCCAAAATACCGATCGCGGGCCACATCCGGCTCGCGGAGAGCCTTTTAGAGAACATATTTTTTATAGCAAATTAAATTTAGTTTACTGAAGTATTCTTATTTTATGTTGAATAATTATTAATATGGTTTTGGCCCTCGGAACTTACTGGAGTAATCAGTATGGCCCTAAGAGTGGAAAGTTTGGAGACCCCTGATATATATCATTGAACTACACGTTCAATTTTAAATAGTTGGTATTTTTGAAATCTGCCGGTTAAACTATCCTTATTGACATTATTTGTGTCGAAATCGGAGACAAAAAATGTTTCCCGATTTTTTATTTTTTTCGAAGGTACGAATAATTGTGGAAATTTATTTTTCCGATTTCGATAAAATTATGTATTAAAGGTAGATTGACCGATATATTTTGATAATAGCAAGCGTATAACGATTAAAGGAGTAGTTTTTGTAATGAAACCTAACACCCGATTTGGAGTACATTACTACATACTATTTTCAAGCGATATATCGAATAAAACCCATCGAATCGTAAAATAAGCTTTCTTGATGGTTTTCGTATACCGTAATTATTCTAGAAAAGCTAAATACACAATTTATGGATTATATGGAAATCTTTCACAGAATCACAAATTAATGTTTAAAAAATCAGAAAAAGCCCAAACTCCGGATCAGAATCAGAACTTCAAAATTTCTTCAGTCCAAACCCCAGATCAGAATCAGGACTTCAAAATTTCTTTGAACATAATTTGTTTAAATGTAACATATTTACTTTCTTTGCAGACCAATTATATATGCTAAATGTTTATTTATCAATTTATGGGAGTAAAATTATCCTAAATCGTGATTATTTGTAGCGTTGTTCAATCATCGAATGATACATACGATTACGATGTATCATTCTATACTGTGAGCTAAACGAAAGATATAATCTATTAAAAACTTTTCCTGTGTAGTGTTAAATATAGTACTATTAAATTATAATTTTTGACTAATCAACAAATTTTCATCCTTGCACAAATTAAGATAAAATTTAAATGCAAACAACCAACCAGAAAAAAAAAACGGAATAATATTCATTTATTTCACGGATTATTAACATTTTCTGTGTTTGTGCTTGAGAACAAACCACACAATCAACATTTTTAGTAAAATGCATTTTAGTGACAATTAGCACAAATGAGAGTGCATTCGAGCTTGAGAAAAATATAAACACTTTTAAATTGATGTATAAAATAAACAGTGAACCAAACTAATTAACTATGTGACATTAAAACCAACCTATGCTTTGCATTAAATTATTGACAAGCATCATTTGAACATTACACTTGAAAATAAGTAGAAACATCATGACAATGGTAGATTTAATACGGTCATACAATTTGCACCAATTGGCTTGTAATAACTAATTAGTACCACGATCGTATAAACGAGTTTGAACAACAAACATTAAAAAAACCCTGACCAAAAATGTTATGTAAACTGCGCTTATGAGGTGTCTTGTAAGCAAGTAAAGCATAAAGAATTCTTATTTATAATTACTTAATTCTTGATTTGGACATCAGAATTATCTTCAAATAGAACCGTTTAAGAATTCACCGATTTAGCAACACATGCACATTCGCCACAATATAATACGTTAAAGCACAATCTTTGTTTTTCTTTAAAATATATTTTATAATGGCTACTGTTTGAGGCATTTCTAAAATATTTAAAATAAAATGTCTCTTAAGATAATGTTTTACCGACGAATATTGAACACATACAAAAATTATTACATAACATGCACAGATATGGTTAAAACTTCATGGTTGGGATATTATTTTATCTACCACGAAACGGAGCGTTTGGATTAATGCCAACAAATAATACGTTTTGTAGTATAAAACAAAGACTATTGGACGTTTTATAATATTACTTACATTCAACCCTAAGTTATGTGGATTATTAAAAACAAAATTATTTTGGTCTAGAAAAACATTGAAACTTGTTCGGAATGAACATGTAGTGGATGTAACATGGAGAAACATTTTTAAAAAGCACAAATTTCAAAGGGCAATTTTTTTATTTATAATAAGATATTTTAATACATATCTTTTGGTAAAAAACGTGTTCTGTCAAATATAACCGAAAGATTTCTGTTTGGTCGCCATTTGTTAGTTTGGTGACCAAACCTTAAAGAAAGAAAAAAAAATTTCACTCAAATGTAATCTTTTTTTTGGTATTGATACTCATTTTATATCACAACTTCAATATAATTAATTTTTGAAATTTTTAATTTCGATTTTTTTATAATTGTGTAAATATTTTTTTGCGAATTTTCATTTATATTTCAGTTAAAAAGTAAAAATTGAAAAATTGAAAGAAACTTCAAACTTTCAGGCCATGATAAGAAATGAGTATTAATGGCCAGAGATAATTACACTTTAAAAAACCTTATATTTTGGAGAATATATTCCTTCTTTCTAGTAAAAATTTGCGTACTTTTTTATCAAAAAAGTTCGCTATAAATATCAAAAGTAAGCACTATTATTGGAATATGAATAATAATTGAACATCTGTGTTACCGTACCGATTACAAAAACTAATAATGCTTTTAATAATATTGAATTGTGCTTTAAAAAACACTCTAAAATCTCATAAAGTTTTAACAATATATAAAACACATGTAATACTTTTTAATATTGTTACTTTTTATACACTTGAACAAAAAAGCACGAGTTGACTTTATACTTCCATCTATACATTTTTAAAATCATTTTTCCATTTAATGTCTAGTTTACCGTACCGATTTTAGCTTGGTGGGGGATCGTAGGTCTAATTAAGGGTACAGTTTTTTACGAATAACAATACTTTTTGTTAAATTTTATAACACCTTAACATTAGGGTTTATTTAATACAATAATTATAGCTGTTTTTTAAAATTACATTCAATGTAGAATGCTCTATTCAATTTTCAAATATTTTGTAGATATGAAGTGCAGGGTTTTGTGCTAAGACATTGCTAAAAAAAGCTAAAAGAAAGCTAAAGGTAATTCATTGCGAAAGAATATCTATATATCTACCTAAAAAATGATTAATAGGATATGTGGATTATTATGTTGAATACGTAGAATTTGAGATATCTCCTGACATCGTTGCACTATAAAAATGTCTCCGAATATATTAAAGCAATACCTCAAAAACCAGACCAATCCAATCGTAAAATAAAATGCATTTTTGTGTACCTTACGCTCTAATGATCAGATGTGCACCATATATTTAAAATAAAAGGCCTTTATTCGATATACGTACTGTATGAAAAATCACCCTTCAAATTGTATACAGAGGACATAGAACACTCACCCCAGTTTTTTTTTTCAAAAAAATTACTGTGTATGTTGTCATAAAAACTTCAATGTCGCTAATAATTTTAAAAGAATAAAATTTTATTTGTATATTCATTTCAAAACATAATATCGTATATTGTTTTTTTTTATTTTACGACCCACTGTTCACGCAAGTTTATTAAAAACAATTTTTTACTATTTTAAAATGAATTATTTTCGCCGGCCATTTGCTGCGGCTGATCGAAAGTGGTGGGTTCGATTCTTTCTTTCGCCACAAAAATGTATTATTGCTGATCCAAAAAGTTCAGAATGTTTGAATTTTCAGTTTTAGGCTCTAAAAAACAATTTATTGTATTTAATAACTGTTAAATTTTTGTTTCGGACAATCAGCAGAAATATTGAAACACTTAAATTTCGTCTTACTCAAAATAACTGTTAAAAATTGCATTTTTTTTATGTTACTTGATTAATAAAAGTCGTTAGAAACCTCGTATGGATTGGTTTTTCAAAGTTTTAAAACTATATTTTTGAAAAAATTAAAGTGAAAAATTCTATTAGGTATAAAAAAAATCCATTCATATCAGGTGTGATAAGTAAATGAAACAGACAAATGGTCTATGTACAATATTATGTACATGTGCCTTACAATTCCGTACATAAGCTTAGTCTGGCTCATATCGGGGTGTATGTGCTACGAAATATGCCAAAATCACTTTTCGCTTAATTATTTACTGTACACATAATTATCATTATTAACTTAGCTTTTCAATACCCAACCAAAACAATTTAAGAATTCAAAAAAATAACTAAAAATAATTTTTAAATAATACTTTCTGTAAATATTTTCTTTGGCACTAATTACCTTTGGAAATCATGTAAACAAAATTTTATTAAAATATAATTTGTATTTTTTTATTTTTTAACTATTAATGAAAACTCTAGGATTTTTTTCGAATAAATTTCGATTTTTTGCTCCAATTTCCTAGATCAAATTATTTTAGTATTTTATAAATACGTATTTCGACTACAAAGTAGTCATCATCAATATGAATTAGCTAGTTGTAATGATTCTCCGAGGAGATGTTAATTAGTGCAAACCGTCACCAAATTAGCAACGAGCCTCAATCAACAATCTCCTCAGAGAATCATTACAACTAGCTAATTCATACCGATGATGACTACTTTGAAGTCGAAATACGTATTTATATAATACTAAAATACTAGAAATTTATTTGTATTTTATTATTTTTTTTAAGTCGTTTCTATATTTTATGATCTTTGTATCTTAATTTGTACAAATACGTACAATAAATAAGTGTACGTTTGGTTACAAAAAAATTATTTATGGAAAATTTAATTTAAAAATAATTTTTTACTATGTAATTAACTATAAACTTTTATTTTTAACTTTTTAGTGTTGTATAAAACCATTACAAATTAATTATTTAAGAAAAATAAAATAACCAAAAGTTTGTTTTTGTTCGAATTTTTATGCTACTACCCCAAAGGTACCCCATGATCAATAATTGAAGAATCGTCGAAATCGGTTTCTTATATGCCAGCTTCCACAAAAAAAATACGAACATAAAATCTCATGTTTCGTTTGAGATATGTTTCTCTGATATTCTATCATTAAAGCTTTAAAATGGGACTTGAAATGAAAATATTGGTGAGCACAAAATTTTCCTTTTTGATATATTTACCAGTATATGATTGTCGGCCCTTAACCATTAACCGAATTGTCACAATTTGTGTATACTTAAAAGCTAATATGTTCTCAACTATTCTATTCCTAACACACCATCATTATTACACAGCATTAAACCCCCAATCCTGTCTACACTAGAAGGGAAATAAACCAACAACGTGATAGGGACGACAACGAAAATAATGTTTTCAAAAAAAAAAAAAAAAAGAAAGAAACATTGATCCAAGTGAACTATATTCGACATAAAATATTTAACGATAACACCACCAGTGTTGTAATACTGACATCATAATATAACGATCACGGTTTATACTCTGTCTGGTTTCTGTCACTATTTTTTTTTTTTTTTGTCAAGCATCACCCTCTTTTATTTCAAGCTCACTACTATTTACCACACATAACTCATTACATAGCTTTCAACATTAGATTATAGTCCGTTTAATTTTATCCTCGAAAAGTATGTGAATTTAATGCAAGATGTGTCAATATGGATTTGTAACAGAAAAAAGATAAACACTTAAGTTGACATCCAGGTTGAATTGAGTATTATATATGTTTTAAGAAATATTTATGGGGTCGTTCCATTCAAAATAAGACACTATTTTCGTGAAAAAATTACTTGAAATCTTCATTTTTGAAAATATTCTTTGGAATAACTTTCCAATATGAGTTCATATTAATTTTCAAGTAACGTCATTAAAATAGTTTACATAGCGATAATAGTTTACATAGAAAAGAAATAGGGAAAAATATTCGATTTCTTTTAGAAATAGCCATCAAGTTTAGGCCAATTGATTACATGTTTTGTGTGAAGGGATTGGACTTTCTAATTTTTTATGGTCTACTTTTTTATACCGTACCACTTTGGTTATTTGTTATTTTCCATTTGCTCTGTGTCTAATTAAGATTAAAGAATCGCCAAAAAAGTTGTGGTCACAAACTTGAAAAAGAGACACACCGCCTGCACCAGGTTCAAATCGTCAAATTAGTAAAATGTATACTTTTCAGCATGTTATCAACCATACATTAATGTGACACGCTCTATTCAATTCAACTATCGTTTTTTTAACTACTCTGATTGGCATATACACGCGCGGCACAATATAGAGAACTAAGATTTGGTGGATCTCCCTTATCTTTATCTGAGGCGCTCGAGTAAATACAAAAATCCCTAGGATCCCTAACCATTGTTAAAATTTCGTATTTTTTTATGACGTTTTAAATTAAAACTAGCGTGTCGTACCACAATGGCTCGTATTCTGGAAATCTACAGTGGATCAGAGTGATTTAAGTTTTTCAATTAATTTATCGCATCTAAATATACACCAGCAATGATAAAATTTATTTAGGTCTAAACTAACTAGTGGTTGTTTTCACTTTTAATGTTTATTTTATTTTTGACTGTTATTTTTTTTATGATAAAAGGAAAAGGCTGTACTAATTTGTGCTACCAAAGTATGTACTAATTTGTGCTACGACGATTTTAGATCCGATCCACATTTCGACTCTTCAGTTTATCATTTTTGTATTTAAAAAATAAACACGAATATCTGTTTCCTAATGACTCTTCTCAACATTCAGTATTACAACATTCGGACATTGTTGTAAACCGAGATACAGCTTTCCGTAAAGTGATTTCAAATAGTACCACCCAAATTTTTAATCTATGGTGTCATAAGGATGAATTGAGAAATGATTACTCACATTTTGTAACACAATTTCAAATTATAAAATATATTTTTTTTTAAATACAACAAAATTTAGATTGCTAAATTATTTCTATAGCATCAAAATTAAACTTACAGAGGCGACATTTGCCATTAAAATTTTGACACATTCGATGATTGATATGTGTTTAATTTTGAAAAAGTTTACAATTTTTTATTTGCTCTTATACAGAATTTATTTTTTTATTTGTTTTAAATCTATTCATAAAATATCTAAAATGTTAAAAATTTCATAACCAAGGGACTCATAAAATGAGTATTTCCGACATATCTATCCCATTTTTAAATATTTTGTACAATGTCTTTCAGTTGAACAATACAATTTTACTCTAAGTATAAGTGTTGACTATTGTGCAACTCAAGGCCATGCCTAAGCGTTTGACTACTTGAACTAGGAGGTTATGGATTTAAATCATGACATAGTAGTTTTGTAAAGATATTTTACTGTTTCTCTTTCACAACTTTAGGTATGTAGTCACATTTTACACTGCCTGTCAAAGCCCAGTCTTTACTGAATATTCAATCCTTCAACCACATCATGAATTTAATTGTATCGATGTACTTTAATAAATGAAGTAGTTTAATAATAAATTATATAGATTAATAATTATTATTATATGAATACATTTTTTTTTTTTTACAAAAGCTTTTCGATTTATTCTCAACTGTTGGATGGGTAAAATCTCGTGTTTTCTTATAGAAATATATCTCTAGCTATACAGCTGACGTATTGTGCAACATAAGTGCTGTGTATACCTTGACTATACCATAAAAAACTATATAAACTTACTTACTTAATTGATGTTGACAATTTTAATTTAAACATTATTAAGTTTCAAATTTTATTACTAAAACTTCTAAGTGTTCACTTCTATCGGCAGTCCCTATAACTACTTTTTTTTTTCATTGTATTTAAGTTGTAGAAGCAGGTCCAACAGTATGGTTACTTACTTTCTTAACACTCTGTATTTTAAGTTAAAAATACATCCGATCAAACCTTATATCATATTTTTAACACATTTTTTTGATACTTATTATGATACTACTCAATGTGTGATAAATAAATGCACTTTTCAACACTCATTCAGTTACAACCTATTATTCAGTTTACATCATTTATCTGTGTATATTAAATACGAGTAGAATATATTGAGTTGTTTTGTTTGTACATCATTAAATATTACGAAAATGTAAACATATTTATAAATATATGTTTACTTCTACTATATATTGTAAGTCTATTTATACTCACTCGTATATAGATAGTTATAGTTGTATACTTAGTGAATATATGCATTTATGTATATGCAATTCTATCAACATGTATCTGAAAACTCGACTACTGTATTATGTATTTAATGTATTATACTATATTGAGTTGGTTTACATTATAGGTGAGGAGCTTATTACTTCAAATCTTGAATTGGGACTATTGAAATTTTCCAAAAAATATACTATTCGTTAGTTCAACCTAGATAAAGCCATAAACTTCTCTGTTTTAACGTTTTCTAGGTTAACTTAAGTATAAAAAGCATAAAGTAACATTTATTTTCAAATTGATAGACTAGTTACAGTATTTCAGGCGATATCTCAAGAATAAGACAGCCAAAACCAAATTATCTCAGCTTTTCGCAAGTTTAGAAGTGTATACTCTTTGGTGTCTTTGTGATTTCAAACTCGATGAAACGAAAAGCGCCAATAAAAATAAATAACCGCACCCATCTATAGTATATAACGTTCAAGAGAATGAGGTAGAAGACATTATACAGTGATTACAACAGGGTTAGTATATGTATGTCTCCTACTCTTGGAATTCTATGTATGTTTTTTTATCTTGAAGTTTCATTCTCGTGTGAACTGCACACGTTTTTTAAGGCTATAATAATGCTTACGAGTTTGATTTAAACATTACAAAAATTGGTTTAACTTTTGGATTCACAATTTTTGGTATATTGCGAAGAGGCTAATATATATTTTGGATCCTTTTTAAGTGGTATCACAAAAAATATCCTTACAATCGTAAAATAATTTATGTTTTGTATTTAAAATAGCCTTAATTATCCAAGAAAATCAAAAACAGATAAAACTTTTAAGATAAACTCATAAAAAACTGAAAGATGACTTTTTTGATGAAATTTGCACTCAATTAAAAATTTCTTCAATACAATCTGTGACAGCCGCGTATTCATAAACATAATTGTCATAAAATCTGTCAAATTCCTCTCGAAAAAAAAACATCCTTTCAATGAAAATTCTTCAAAAAGTATCGTACACTCCTTCACTAATATAAACACATTCGAAGATGTTAATTTAAAATGTGAAGATTACATGTGTTTCGATTATACTTGAACGAATAATATGTCAAATATGCATTTAAAAATCACTCTATGAAGGAAGACTAGATAGTGTATTATGTCTGTAAATATTTACTTGTTTTTCTAACAGCAATAAATTGTTATTACTATTATTTGTAGCTAAAAATAGCGAAAAATTCTGACATTGAAATATGATGTGTCTTGCTAAAAAGTTCAATATGTGTTAATAAAACATGCATTTTGAAAGGGGTTAGATATTTAAAATAATTAATACAAAATAGCTTTTACTTCTTAATTTTATAAAACAGATGTAACACTAGTATTTCAATTTGTTTCTTATGGATACAAGGATAATTAATCAACTGACGTTATATAAATTTTTATTTTGTTATTAATTTACTACTCAAAAATTATACCCAAACATAGACAGGCAGACCTTGTTGGTCTTAATTTTAAGACTTTTGTGTTTTTAAATTATTATTGTAATTCTGTTAATATTTTTAAGGGACTTCTAAAACGTACTTCTTTATACTTTTTTCATTAACTGTTTAGTTTCAATTTCAGCTACAAAGTTACTATACACATAATGATTTTATAACATATCTAGGGTATCTAAACTTTTGGCTGAATATGAAGCCCTTTTTGAATAAAAAATTTATTTTGTATCGTTATTATTTCAGTCTCACTGAAACAAAAATAAGGTACTAAAAAGAGACAGCCACATACATCTATAATAAGATAAAACGTTCGAGGTTATGATATAGAAGAGTCAGTATGTTTTAACGTGTGAGAGAATGAAATAGAAGGCATTATACGATGTTTATTACTGGGTTAGTATATGTGTGTGTGTGTGTGTGTGTCTGCGTAAAGACATCACAACAATCGTGGTGTATTTTACACATGTATTTCTAAAGGCATCATAACAGTCGCGGTGTGTACATGTGTAATGTTAATATAAATTGTTTTAATAAAAACATTTATCAAAATTCAAAACTCGGAGATGGAATAAGTGTAATACATGTAATACATATGATAATAAAATGAAGAATAATTATAAACTTGATATCAATATCATCAGATATATAATTATCCTACTCCTAAAATTTGATATTTACATCCTTATCTTGAAGTTTCTATCGCGTGTGTTTTCCACAACTTATTTTTTTAAATATACAAAACATATATTGTGCTTATAATATTTTCGTATTTTCATTTTTACGAACATCAATAAAATATATGGCACTCGTATATCAAGGAAAGTAGGCCATTCAACTGAGAACCATAACATAAAAACGACTTACCCAATTGTATATTATTTTTATAGATGATAAACGTAAATATTATTTATATTACGAGACAAAAACCTCGTTGAAAATAATTATTTCTTTCGAAAAAAATGAATAAATTTTTTCGAAATCAAAGAAAAACCATTATATATAGAAAAAAGTAATGAAATCACTTAAAACATCTTTTTAAAAAGCTTTTGTTAGTTTAAATTTTATAAAAAAAATAAATAATAAAAATAAGCATTTAAAGATTTTTCTTGTAATTATTAAACCGTCCATATATGAACCATAAAAATTACTGTCCAGCTGAGAATTATCAGTTCCAAAGCCTCGAGATTTCTCATTTTCTCTCAGCAGTAAAAAATTCATTAAAAGAGAAAATAGCCAAAAGACTGAAATCTAGTTTAGATTCCCCGCTGTGAAATTATTCCAATTCTATATGGACAGGTTTTAATAAACAATTATACATCTCAGAGGCCCAAGTTCGAATCCCACAGGTTGTATCATTTCATTACTATTTTTCTTTTTCTAGAAAACGAATTCGTTGATAAGGCATTCGATTCGAGCATAGAACATCGTATATTGAACAAAAAATATATACATAAATATGATATATTTCCATTACAATGAATTGTATTATGATGATTCAATATTAATACCTGAACATTTTATTCAAAAATGAGAAGCTTCATCATCAAAATACTGTAAATAAAAAGCCTACTTAAAGAAGTATTTTTACAGCATGTTTTCTAATAGCACAAAAATAAAGAATGAACAGAAAACAAAATTTATACATTCTCAGAATTTTTATTCCTCAAGAATAAAAATACATTCATGCGATATTGAATTCCAAATTCGATATGAACCTAATTTTATTTTTCTTTTTTTCTTTTTATTTTCTTTACGCACTTTTCAATTGCTAAGGTCACATATTAACAACAGTGGGCATTGTTCTATACACAACCGCACACACGATTTTTAGACGGTCACCCATCCAAGAACTGACTATGTCTGATGTTCCTTAAGTAATTCAAACTTTATGTTTCCGTTGAAACCTTTGGTCCCTTAGTATATAATTCAGCAATTTATTAACATATTTTTGGAAAGCATTGTGACTTACTTTTAATTACGCCTAAGAATTATTTCCCTCTGGTAAAAGATGATGTAATTGGACTGAATTCTTTCAAAAAACTTTGGACTGGGTTACAAAGTTAAAATTGAATTTAAAAATCCTTTTTGACGACGCTGTATAAAACGGGATATCCATTGTCCCAAAAACATTTTTAGTTCCGCTCTATTTAGTTTCCGAAAAATAATTTTTTTATTTGTATTTTTTTCTATTCAAATAGTATAAATTATCAAGAATCGGATATCCTTTCATTTGTATCTTATATGCCCAATTAAATATTTTTCGGGCAATATATAAAAGAAAGCTGACGAGATTTGAAAAAGAAAAACCTGCACATTATAGTGATACCTTACAAAAATTTCTATAGGCGTACTTTTCAATCACACTACTATTTAAGCAACCTAGTACTCTATTACTATTTATTAACCCACGACACAAAAACGACAGGATGTTATAAGTTTGACGTGTGTGTGTGGGTGTGTGTCTGCGTAATCATAGCTCCTGAACGGATGCACCAACTTTGATTTTTTTATTCAAAGGTGAAATACCCGGGACTGTTCTTAGCTATATTTTAGGAAAATCGGCCCAAGATCGCCGCCAACACAGAATGGCATATTACATATTTTTTTCAATACTCAAAACAAAATGACAAAATGGCAACCACTACAAAATAGCGTATTGTATATTTTTTTATTTATACTTGTACAATTGCTCCGTTTGGTACTATTTATAAAATCCTAACGAGAACACAGTTAATATTGTATACATCATAATTAATTAAATTATATTAAATATGTATAAATAATATGTTTAAGTTATTTGTTCAATATGTTTTAGGTATACATTCTATACATATTTTATTATATTTTATTTATTTATATATTATAACACAAAATGATAATGTTTACCTACTTTTCATCAAAATCATAAATGATGTGTAGGTATATATTAATAAATAAAATATTCTGTTTCTGTTCTTTATTACAATAATCATAACGATATATTTTTGATATTTTATCTCCATTACAAAATATATATTAAAATATTACAGATTCTTTAATAAAATATATCATTAGTTTGTAAATGTGCGAGACTTCAAATTGAAAGCACTAAAAAAATTGGAATATTTATTATATCTAATAATTTTTATTTTGTAATTTCGAAGATAAAAATTTGGATTTTTGAAAAAGTACCCAATTGAAGGATAACAAACATTACAGTCGAATTGAGAACCTCCTCTCTTTTTTGAAGTTTTTAATCTTTTTCTTGTAACTTGACAATTAATCCCAAAAATAATGCAATAAAATTACGTTTGTAATTCAGCGCTTGGAAAAGTAATGGATAGGGTACAGAGAATTTCATTCTTTTTCAATTGTAGTTATCATAATTTGGATAGTCTCTCAATAAATCGAGCACGAATCGCCTTTCAAAACGTCCTTTACTCGGTATATATCGTAATGTGTCTTTAAACAAAATACGCTAGGCACTGATTTTATTGCTTTTCCATCGCTTAATGAATTTGGAGAATCAGTTCAATAGTCCCAAAGATTATCCCCTAAAAACAAAAATTGTTTTCAATTAAAATCATTACCTCTTTACTATAACCTTAATAATTAGCATTTATTAAAATTATAAAAAAAAATTCGCTTAAAACAAAATCTGTAATAGAAATTTCATACGCAAAATCTATTTTTAAAATCAACTTTGGCAACTGCCTTAAATTTAATTAAAAATATATATATTAAAAGTTTGTTATTAAACTCAGTGTGTGATATTTTTACTATTAAATGTATTGAAATTGAATGGATGCTAATAGCATATATCTAGAACCAATTTAATTAATCTTTCCTAATACTAAAAATAGTTTTGTTATTTTGTTACTTATTCAGGGTTATCACAAATAAAAAATGATAACACAGCAGTTTTCTATGTTTTTCTATTAACACAAACCCGAAAACCAATGAAATTACATTGTACTATTTTACATTGTAGTTTTAAGGACAGAAAAAATCAAAATAAAGCTTAAACGAAAAATTCGAAATATACAGTACTGTGCCACGCTTTCGAGAAACTGTTCTTGGGACGAACAAACGACTTTATCATGGATCTATGGGACATCTATCTACGAAAATTCGATACGCATATACGTTTTTTATTTTTGAAATACCGCGAAAAAGACTCAGGTGACCTCGAAATATGAGAATAACATTATTCCTAGTTTTTCATTTTCGTGGTGATTCCAATAACCCTTCCAAAAAATAAAATTAGTCGTGGAGTTAATTATTTAATGTCCGCTGAAAACAAGAATTTCTTGATAATCTATTTAATTCCAGACTCAGATGTAAAAATAGACCAAGGTAGAAACCTTTAAAAAAGTTAAATGGCAAAGTTGTAGGTAATAAAAAGATTTACAACTTTTATATTAAATTCGTGACAAAATTTTTTTTTGAAAAAGAAATAAAAAACCAAAAACTTATATCAATTTTTCACATAAATTTGGAGACTATGTGAAAAAAGTATAAATACGAAAGTTGTAGACCTATAACTATTTCCATACGACTTTTTGCCGAGATAATCCCTTAAAAACTCACCCCATTCCACTTCCCGACTTCAGTTCACCCGTAAATTATTTTTCCTCGCATTTTTGCTATATTCTCTTCCAATGGGTTTCATCCTACTTCAATTTTTTGTTGGTTCAAAAATTATCGACCCTGGTCTAAATTCAAATACATAAAACTACACTACCCCTTGTAAAATAAAAACACATCGGAATAAAACAAAATTTAAAAAAAAAAGCATTAAAAGGTAAAGATAACCATACTCTCTCTAAAATGCAACTTTGTTGTTGAAGTTACTTTTTATATGTGGTTTTTTTTTTACTACTTTATGGATGGATAGATATTATAGATACATTGTCTATTTTAGCTACTTCTATACTCTGAAGATAGATACAATGTTACTGCTTGCTGTTGCTCGTCTTATTAATATGGGGTTTGTTGAAACTTGTTTAAATATATGTTTACATTTGGGAATACACTTAGTACTTTTGTGTTTGTGGTATCTAAGGACAACGGTAAGTAAGTAAAAGGTATTTATATATTAGACATGCATGCAACTCTCTATATTTATATATCTACAGAGTTCTACGAATGAATTGAATGAAATTTATTGTTGACTGACTACTATAGTGAGTATAGGTTGACTGCTAGGGCAGACTGGTTTGTAAAGACGCTGACATTCAACGTAAAATTGTATCTGAACCAAAAAATAGCCTTCGCAATTGTTTCATGTAACAATTTAATATTTATGTGTGAAAACCTCTTGAAGGAATTCATTAAAAATTAGACAGGAGGTCTAATTTGTCGCATGTTGCCTATATTTCTATCCGGAGGACAATATATTGAATCAATATTCAAGCCGTATATCAAAAAATTGTAATCTAATAAGTAAATAAGTGATTTTTTTCTATAAAATCACGTAAAATTCTTGAAAAAAAAGGTATAAATTTCATTAAAACTCTTATAGTATCACAAGCACATTTCTTACCCAAAAGGTTAAACGCCTGCCTGTCTGTGTATCTATTTCTGTTGCCGCTATAACAACAAATACTAAATACAGAATAAAATACATAATGGTAGGGAACCGTTCGTACGCGAATCCGACTTGCGCTTGGCTGGTTTATTTAATCGAATATTCATTTTTCTACGAATGCTTAAATTCAAAAGTAGCTTGAAATTCACAAATGGTGCGCTTGATTGAATAATATTCATGGCTTTGTTTCTTTAACGATACTTCTACAGCCCCGAATCTGAATCCATATTCATTGTAAAAATAAAAATATTTAGTCCAAAATTATGAGTGAAGTTTTTTAAAAAGATGTCATATCTTATCCCTTGAAATTTTTCTGTGTATCTTTCCACTGCAATATTATTTTAAAACATATCGATGGAGGCTATGCCTAAGTAACTAATTCACTTAAGACTACCAGAATCCATATCTCCTAGTCTATTATATACACAATCATGGAATCGAATATTCAATAAACCTCTACCAAGTTTATAACATGCATATTATTACTTTACTGGTTAAATATACTTACGGTTCCACAAAACCGTAAATATTTAACTTTGTATCTTTAACATTATGACCTTATATGGTCGCCATAAAATTTGATACAAGAAAATTGCATGTCATATGCAATACACAAAAGTAATAACATATTCGAAAAAAAAATAGACTAGCAACGATCAATCGTTCTATCATATAATCAAATATTTAAGAAAGACTATTAATTCGTTTATTGTTACAAAGTTATAGATTACACTTTTAATGTCTTGAAGAATACAGCACTTTGTATTTTTAGTACAGATTACTTTGTATAAAATTTTGATTGGTTATTTCACTTCATGGTTGAATGATAACCACAGACTTCACATTCTATTCAAGAAGGACGAAAATATTTGGATAAAATGTGTCAGAACACCTATCTGATATTTTAATTCCAATTTCACAGATCTCTGAAGAGAATCAATAACGCCATAAAATAGAGCAGCTTTAATATTTTCAGTATGTTTTGAAGAATGAGAATGATTTTCGGGAAAATGGTCTGCAGAGACTTCAATCTAATACTTGTCGCATCCGATGTTTGCTGACTATATAAACTCGATACACTGTAGTGAAGAATTGAAGCAAGATCACGGCACATGCAGAAGAAGTGATTCAATATTGCAATCTAAATTTTTTCCGTCTTTTTGGGTAGATAACATTGATACAGACCGTTCCACGATAAAAATTACAAAACTTAAAGCTATAAGTGCTTTGACGAAAGTACTATAAAACTAAATAATATCCCAATCCAAAAGTATTTAAATATCTGTTGTAAATGATAATTTTAAGAACCAAGAATTGGTTGAACTGAAGATAATTAAAACTTGATATAATATCGTATACATGAAATCTCATTGATCTTGGCTGCTATCTTGGTCTTTATTATTCGCGATCTTTTCCGGCTAAGAACATATAGATAGAAATATTGAAGGAAGTTAAACTTTAACAAAGAAAGTGAGACTTATTGCATGGTCGCTACTGTGACACAAAAAAGAAGGCAAATCTTTATGAAGGTGACGACGAATAATTCTCGTTTAGCTCGTATATATAAAACTTTTGTAGATCCTATGGAAACGCATTTAACTAGAACATTCTGTAAACACAACTAATATCTCTGTTCTACTTCTTAACAACAAATACAAAAGTTATGTTACAATTCCTTTGTAAACTTTCTGGAATGATGCAAGTTCTTTACACTCAACTCAACAACATATTTAGCCAACAAACCCATGAACATTGCATTGCAAACACTCAAACTCACATACAAACAAACTGTTCGTTCTGTTGTTGTTCACTTAATAATTATCATTATGGATAAAGTTTAAATTGTTTTATGTTTTGTTGTAAAGTGGATTTTACATTAATCAACATCTGTCTTAGCAATAGTCAGTCATCAGTAGTCATCAGTAGCTACATTGTAATTCAACTTAACAATTTTTTGATCCTTAAATTTAATTAAATATTTATTGAATGTGGAAAGAAAAATGTTAATTTTTATGGTCAAATGTTTTGTTTCATTTGTTTATTATATTACACTTTACGTAAAAGAAATACAGGAACTTTATTTGGTTGCTCGAGCAAGCTTATCCAATTACAAATTATGAATAATATTTCATAACAACTTTTCGACATTAGTATTTGTTATTTTGGAAACCGTCAATTTAAAAACGTGGTTGCGTAAGCAAAACTTTTCCGATATGTTGAAAAATGAGCAGTCTTAAATAAAGAGAGATTCTACGTTAACACGTTAATCTGTGTTCACATTGACCAAGTCATTTAGTCAAGTAGCAAGTAGTTTAGTTACTTGATGTGTGTGAACAGCAAGAATTTAGTCAAGTTTTTAGTAAATGTGTTTAGTCAAGTAGTTTAATGCTTAATTCTTTATTTAGTGTTAATAATTTAGTGTTTAATTCTTTATTTTTTGTGAGCAAATAAAACCCCCACCACTTCTGTATCGTAAACATAAAACAATAAACAAATTAATTGTTACAGTCACAGCCATATAATATAAATAGTTATGTGATATGAAATTATAGGAGTGTGACTGTTTACATATTTTTAATAAACTACTTGTTACTTGACTAAATTATCGAAATTTTAAGTATGAAAGATTTTTGATCAAGTATTTAGTGTAAAGTACTAATGTGTTTGTTACTTGACTAAATTACATGATCAGTGTGAACAAGGCAATTGACTAAATTCGATAGAGATGATCAAAGTTTTTTTAAAGGTAAAATGAAATTGGAAATTGATGATTTCAAAGAGATATTTATTTATTCTTATCATCATTATTAACTGTAATTAATAAGTTTTTTTAAATAATGAACAAGAAATAAATTTGTATGTCCAAAGAACGAAAAATCAATCTAAAAAAACGAAACTAACCAACTCTCCCGGCAAACCAAGTCATTGAATTTTTATGTTTTACCTCTTTTTTCTTCTTTTTTCCAAAATTGAGCAAGTGTAGTTAAATCCAAAAAAAAAAACACCGACCACAAACTTTCATGTTAATTAAAATTACAAAATATACGATTTTTATGGTATATTAAGGTCTTTATCAGATTTAGTTTCGTTTATCCAACTTGAACTTTCATTTTAAACTTAATAAATTATAAAATACACCATAAAAATAGTATATTATGTAATTTTAATAAAATATGAAAGAAATCAGTCTCTTCATTTGGATTTGACTATGTGTTCCAACTCCTTACAATTTCTGTATAATCACTATTCAAAGAACACACTGGAACCAATCTTCGACAAGACGATGGTGACCATATCTAACACATTTTCCTTATTAAAAAAATTGAATTTATCGAAAAAATTATATTCGTGCTTTGGTTATAAAAGCTTGCTAATAACTACGATACGAATAAAAACCGAAATTTTACCTTCCATATATTTTAGAATTTTTTTTTAACTTCATAATCAATAACACGAAAAATCATTTTTGTAAATAACATATTATCATTTAAGTTTCTGAATCATGTACATTCTATTCTCTTAAGATGTTTTTATGTAACTGCCACTACACTAATAAATCACCCAGTATATATTATATATTACAATAATGTGTTATAAAGGTTTGTATAATGAAATAAATAAAATTCTTGACAAAATGGTATCGACATTACGTCTTAATTTCCGTTTACAAATAAGAAAAATATATAATAAAAAGAATTTATTATTACTCGTATTATTATTATTAAATTTACCTGCTGCTTCTTATAACAAATCAAAAATGATTTAGTTGTTATAGGAAATCTATTTTGTTGCAATTGTACAGCAAAAGAAAAAAATAATAATTTCCTTTTTTTGTCATTCATCAGGAAAACACCATTTCATTTTTAATGGAATTTATATATATATATATATATATATATATATATATAATATATATATATATATATATATTTTATTATATTTTTATTGATTTATTTTTTCTTATTATAGACATAAATTATCTTGTCATACAAGTTTTCTATATATTTTTAATAATATACGAGCTTTAAGCTTTTTGGTATCATAAATATTTGTAATTCTCAAATGCTTAAGTCTATATGAAATTTTTATGTTTTTTTTTTTTAATGTAATTCACTAAATTAAATTAAAAGTTGTAATATAACAAGTTTTTGGAAATATGCAAAATCAAATAAAAATCATTATTGAAAAGAGCACTAATTTAGAAGTTCGTAATTATGATATGAAAAATCTATAAAAGTGTTAAAATGTGTAGATATAGGTGTATCACTACTTATATTACGGTAATTCATTAAGGAAACACACAAATTTTTTTTAATTGAAGCAACTTTACTTCATTTATATAAATCTGAATCAATTTTTTTTAAAACTTTAAAAATAAATAATATATAATAGATATTCAAAATTCGTAATTAAACACATATATAAGATAATTAACGTCAACTGTTAGTATATCCATATAAATTACATAGTAAACAGCGTTTTCTAGGAATTGGAGAAAAGAAAATAATGTTTGCAAGCTTCTAATCTCTTTGTTTTTGAATAAATTTTGATTTATTTTTCAAGATTAGTTATTAAGTTCACATTTTGTTGATAAATATATCAAGCAAATTAATAAACAGTCAAATACCATATTGAGTTAAAAATGTTTTGTTAAAGTTAATGCATTTCTTGTAATTATTAATTCAGCTTCCTTATTGTGATAGAAATTTCATTCAAGCTTTTAAAATAAGTGCGCAAAATACAAATTTGTTTGATTCGGCGGAATATTTATTGTTAAATCAAAGTGGTGAAAAATTTTGAATTTGAAAAAATTTTAGTTTAATAAAAAATTTGATATTCTGAATGGTGTTAAAGTATTTATATTCATTTTTTTAAATACCATTTGTGTTTAGAGTCAGTAATATTTCAAATAAAAGTGATGGAAAGAGTACGTAGTTTTAGTAAAAACTTTTTTATCAAATAGCTTTATTGCTAGGCTTTATGCAGTAGCGTGTCTTGAATAATATTTAAAATATTTCGTTTTTTTTTTTTTTTTTTATTCAAGTAACTTTGATTAATTTGTTAAGTGCATTTTTATGTAACCCTTACACACAAATCTTTACATATGTGTCAGTACGTTTAGATATTATTTGTATAAATTCAAGAAACACTTAAATTAACTATTTCTTGCACGTGAATATAAATAATAATAATGTGCTTTTCTAGTTCATAGAGTTCCATACCAGAATTTTACAAGGTTAACTATAGTGTATATCCAAAAATATTGTATTCGATGAACATTCTTCCATACATCAATTTAAAAAAGGGCAACATTGTGTTTTGTAAACACTTTTTAATATTTATGAAAAACTATCACCCAAGGTGATGCTAATTTTTATTATTTAATAAAAAACTTAACACAATTAAAAGTATGAAAGAAACAAACGAGACACAAAGTATCAACCCCCTAACTCCCTTCTATGTTTTTGGGAACCAAATATGATTCGAAATATCGATATTTTTAGGGTTTACGCTCTTCCATAGTCTGTAATTGAGTCAGAGAGTTTTTGTGTAGGCTAGATTAGTCCTTTTTGTGATATTCAACCTCTCAGTACCTGGTTTTGCTGTTTTATGCACGGAATATCGTGTTTTTGAGGTTTTTATAGAATTGAGTTAGAGGATTGTGAGAGACGAGTATTAAGACGTATTTATTGAGTGGGAAATATTAAAATAAAGCTCTTATGCTTACAAATTTTATAATTTTGAGATTAAAACATGTACCATCAAGACGGTAACTTTTCTTATGTTGATGAATTCAAAAATAATTATTTGAGTATTGCTATAATCGCTGATAATAGCTTATATTCTATATTCATGTCTCTCACAAAAACTATTTATATATTTACGTAAATAATCTGAACTTTCCACACACTTGATTGTTTTTTTTTTTTCGTTATTAAGTATCATTTGTACACGCACTAATACTAATATTTTTAATCATTTAATAACAGCAATAATCATATGCAGCATAAAGCACAACATACAAATTTGTTATAAATAAAATGTGGAAAAATTAAATTAAATCATATGAAAGCATGGTATGTGCATGACCGTCTCTCATTATTATTAAAATATACTCAAAAAAAAAATACAAAATTATAACGAAATATATAAAATCATATAATTTAAATACATATTTAACATACGTCACATTACTTCCGTTTTGTGTGTACATGAAAATAATTTGACAGGTTATAGCCAAACAATTTACTCTAATTTTTATTGCTTATATCACTATTGGGTTAGATTCACATTGAGTAGCTGTACATATTCGAATAACCGCAGACAACTTTGAATTGGATTATTCAATTTTATGAACTTTGAATTAGATCTTTGGTCCTACATCAACATTTAATGTCGCTAACGACTTTTTTCCGTTACTATATCAACAATATGAATGATTAATAGAATTAGTGACAGAATATTCGTTTTTGTATAACGACGGACATCTATTGATACGCGAAAAATAAACATAAAAGTAAAATTTAAGAAAATCTAACCAGATATTACTTGAGTTAAAAAATAAAGCAAAATCAGTGCTAACGAGAGAATTTTTATTTAATTTAAGAAAAAATTATTTAAAACTTTCTGAATAAATAGTATTAATAATATGGACTAAAAATTATATTGATTATTTAATTAATTTTACTGGTGCTTACACATACACTATGAAAAAATTTGGAAATCCATAAAAATAAATTCACCATTTCCATAAAATTTCAAAAAAAATAAAATAAAAAATAAACATAAAATATATAAAACAATAAAATTAGTTGAAAAAAAGGGAATATAAATTATATGAAATTCAAATACTGTATTAACTAATAAAATAATTTTATTTGAAAATAATTGGATTCACCTGTAAAAAAAAATTAGTTTTATAATAACCAAATTTCATTGTTTGTGTATTAAAATAACAATAATAAACTGAGTATTTTTAATAATACCAATTTATTTTTAATTAATTGTAATATTATGTATATTGCTATTCAAAAATTAACAGACACCATTTTATTTGTTAATTTTAGATTTTCAATATTTATAATAATTATTATTTATTAACCATAAATGCTCTTCATTTTTTATATAAAAATATAACACAATAAGTATTGGATATGGATCATTGGAGACTTGTATGCAAGAAAAAAAATTAGAAATTTTTGAGTAAATTTATATTAAGCGACGTTTCAAAATGTACTTTTTTTTATCAGGCTTCCATAATATTTTCATATTTCCAAAATATTTCTTAAAACATTAGATATATTTACAAAACAACATTACTTGTCCATTTATACAATTCTCTACTATTGGCATTCGATTTTAATATTCGATATTAAGAATAACCTTTTAAATAATTTTAAACATTATTAAATCATCTTTGCACTTACAACATTATTGTATATGGTGGCCTCTTGGTTTTTAATTAAAACACTAATTATACGGAATATTCGAATCTACATATAGTACTACAGTCCATTTTCATTTTACTTGAAAATTCAGTGTTTTAAGGGATGAATCATAAAATATATCATAACTAAGATATTTTGTGATTCTTTAATATTTATAATTTTGTTATATAAACAAATTCAAAGTGCGTAAAGATATAAAATAGAATGTTAAATTAACTAGAAAGAAATGTGATACAATCACTTAAAATATTTTAAATAAGTGCACATTGTTTTTTATAACTAAATATTAAACGAAGTAAAAAGGAACATTCGAAAACGAATTGGTCTGTAAAAAGTTATTTTCAAACTAACAAAAAAAACGTGTTTAATTTGGTACACACTAATTTGAAAACATTTAACCAATTTCGATGAAATTTGAAACACTTAGGATACAAGTTAAAAGATACTTAAGCAAATAAAATTATTATAATCCGATTCTTGGTTTTCAAGAATACGTAGATGAAATATACAAGATATTGGGCTTACATCGTAGACATTCATTTCTTCCAATATTCATTTGCATGTTTTGCTCTTATGATGTAGGCCTAGACCTATTAAGGCTCTACATTTTCTTCCACCTTCTCGTCAAGTGTGCTGGGTGGATGAGTTTCAACATTCCTTCTCTTTACAAGTTGTTGGGTGTTCTGAATGCTAAGATAATTTAAGCGATGGTATAAAAATGTAGAGCATGTATGATTTTACCTCATTTCCAAATTGCAACTCAATCGGTTTAGCAATTTCAGAGTTATTTAAGTAAATATATTTCCTGACTATTTCCCAATAAGAGTTATTTAAGTGAATATAATCCTATGAGTATTGTCAAAGAGAACCTTAAGCTTTTTCGAATAAATTTCGCCCGAATTTCGTAGATCAAAAATATTTTTATTTTATAAATTCGTATATAACTATTTAAGTAAGCATATTCGTAGTGTATTTTTAAATAAATAAAAAAATTAAAATGGAAATATGATATCCAAATTCATTCATTTTACTCACTTAATTGACTGTCTTATTTACAAACCGAATTTCTCTTATTTCCACCACATAATGGGAAAAACGAAATGTTTTCTGATTCCAGTTGAATAATAATTATTTTCACGAATTAACTTAACATAAATATAAACATTTTTTATATAACTCGCTCTCTTCGCTGGTCGTAGTTTTCCTGTTAATAGGGAATTTTATGATTTTTTTTACTTTATTTGATAAAGCTTCTAGAAATAACAAGGAAATTTGAAAAATATGAAAATTATTATACAGCAATTTTATTATGATTATAACTCTTTGTTATTACAAACTGGTATTAATGCTTGGATTCGTCCGAGGTATCTGTTTGTTAGATATTCAACGAGGCACTTTATATAACAGTTAAATAAAACACCTTTTTTCAGTTTCTTCATTCACAATAATCTTACCTCTACTTTCCCTATATATTTTCAAAAAATAAAAAAAAAAAATTATTATTGATTTCATGTCTTTATAAGTCGAGTGTGCAATTGTAATTTTTTTTTTTTAAGCGAAAATTAGACAAAGTTAAAATTTTTCAATATTATTTGATTAATTTTCATTTCTATTGTCTAGTTTTAAGCATAATAAAGAAAATTTTACTGAAAAAATATTGAAACTTAATGGTTTAATATATGAGGTTCCACCCTCAACGAGTGAAATCATGTCAGATTGTACTAATTTTATTTATACGCTTAAAAACTTTATAATCATTACATCGAAATTGTTTGTTAATGATATATGATTTTATTGATTTTCATTGTTTACCTAGATTTTCACATAAAATTATATTTAAAAAGAAATGAAAATTTTATATTCGAAATGAAAATGTATTTTATAACAAATTACGACAGACAGTTTTGTGTTTTTCTAAACGAAAATGAAATGCGAATACATAATGAATATATCTTTATATATCCCTATTCACGTATATTATCTTTACCATAATAGTACTCAGTTCTGAAAAAAGTACCGGATGTACCAGCACAAATAAATAAACCGACATAGTTCGACTTTTTATTTATTTGCTTCAATTTTTTCTACTTTAAAAATTATATACTCTTAAATATTCTTAGTTTAATATTTATTTCTGTTTTTATAGAACTATACTTCAAACTATTTCTACATTGTGAATTTAAAAAATTTCTCGTGGTTGTATACACCACTCAAAGAAAAAAATAAATATTTTTTAAAATATGAAACGAATTCAAAAAAATTAACTAACGGGTTAAAATAATTTTCAATTAATAACTTCTATAAGTTATGTCCTTGTGACCAATTACCTTTCGAAGTCAGCGCCAATTATATCCTTAGCTTAAAATTGTTTCGTTGCCGCCGAATTCGAAATGCAATTGGTCACATAGAAATTATGAATAGATGATTTTAATTTAAAATTATTTTTTACATTTTAGTTCATTTTTTTGAGGCAAATTTTAAAATATACATTAATTATATACAAAAACGACATCTCCATCATTATCTTAGATGAATTATTCGAGAAAATATCAAAATAGTTTTGAGAAATAATATATTGATATTTTTTTTTGTGCATATAATTTTCTTGTAGAACATTCTATCTGTAAATTATCTATATCACATATAAGTTACATTCTCAACATCAAATAAAATTTAATATTTAAATATTATAATTTACAGCTCCAAGTGCACCAACTATTATCCCAGAGGAATGCAGTGCAGAGAATAATTCTGTGACAGTCGCATGGCAACCACCGCCACAAAGTCATGTTGAAGGATATGTTTTGGAATTAGATGATGGGAATGGTGGAGATTTTAGAGTAAGTAATATACTACATGCTATGTTTTTATTTAAATTTTCAAATTGTGTACAGTGAGTTTACGTTTTATGTAGTTATATATTATCCATATTTACTTACTTCTTTATAAAAACTCTGCGCATGACCATAAGAGGGTATTAGTTTTTGATAAACACCTCTACAGGCACTATAAAGGGTAGAGTAGGGTTAATTCATGCAAAAATGCGCATTTTTGTGAATTTTTTTTGACGACTCAAATAATTATATTTATGGTACATTAAAGGATAACTTTCGTAGAATATTGTGTAAAATTTTCATCAAGAAATATTACAAAATATGGCAATTGTAGCAATTATTCGGAATCGTTCCGAAAAAAAGTATAATTACGGTGCCTCTAATAACTCGGTGCTCAATCATCAGAAATTTAAAATTAAAGTTATTTTGTTAAATAATCGCTTTTCCCAGGTAAAACCATCGGGGTTTTCGAAATTTCAATTTTTCACCTTTTGGGAACTTTTGTAAGTGAAAAACGGTAATTTTTAGGGAAAAAATCGGCTAATTTGTAAATAAAATATATTAATAAATTTGTAAAAAAAAAAAAAACTCTCCGGCGTCACCTCGTAAATTATATACAGAAATAGTGTTCAAAATTTGAAGAGGGGTGCGCAGTAGTTTAGCAGTTATGATGGACATTGCAATCGTGAGTTATGGAAAATTTTTAAATTCAAAATTATTTTTAGTAAACGGAAACGATCTTATGCAAATTCCCTCACACTGTATCATCGATTTCATTTCCATAAAGCATCTTTTTGACGAATTCTACATTCTTTAGCCTTTTCTGCTTCCTGTTAAGCTTAGTTTATACGAGAGTTAAACAGCGGAAAAATAGGAATTCAAATAGTTTTCGGATTTTTTGGAGATTTCTATTGTTTTTCGCAAAAAAAAAAACACGTACAATTAAATTCAAGGAGTTTTGTGACCATTATTGCCATTATATTTTTATTTTCAATGGGCATGTTCCAATCGATTGAGGATAGCAACATGATAATCCCCTATTTATGTTGCAGCTTCATAAAAAAACTAATTACAATGGTTTTGTTTTTCTTCGTTTTATTCATTATAATTCTTATTAGTTTTTTTTAATAATGATAATAAAATTAATTTAACCATAATAAAATTGTTCATACGTAAATGAATTCTTTGCCTTTACTACTGTGTTTTTTATAGCTAATGTTTGGTTCTTTTTAATTGAAATTCATAATATTCTTTTTCATAATATACTTCTTTTTTTTATAATATAAATTTAATTATCAATAAAACACCGATTTGAGAATCTTTTACACTAAATATAACAAAAAATTTATTTATAAAAAAGCATTTTGTTTTTTTTTTTTAATGGTTTTTTATATGTATGTAATTAAAATAAACATAAACAGTATTATTCTTGTAAACTGAAAACTATAATAAATATTACTAGACTTATTGTTTGCTTTAGTAAATATTCCATTATTAAATTTACTTAATTACATAAATTTATGAAACATTAGGAGTTTTTAAAAAATTTAATATTTGTTCCAAATTCAACTCAAGGTTGAGGGATTTTTTTCTTTCTTTTGCCAAATAATGTTTTCGAGTTAATTTTTCGATATGTATTTTGTACTGAAAATAGGTGCTTATACGGTTTGAAGTCTTAAAAATAAAATGAACTTTAGAAATTGATCTGTTTATAGTTAACCGAACCAAAATCAAAATAGTTACAATCATCGAATTTTATATTTTCAGCATTTTCGTTAAAACAAACTTTATTATTTATAAAAATATATTTTTATAAATAAATATTATTTATTCGATATTTGCAAATATAAACGATTATAAAATATAAAGAAAATATTTATTATATGTTATTCCAAAAAAGAAAATAATAAGAAATTTTCATTCATGTCTCTAGAAAAAAAAAATATCAATAACATATCAGAATCGACGATAGAAGACAGAAGATAAAGACAGGCGGACGGACAGACAGACAGATATGGATTGTGTGATGATATAACACTTACGTAAATAATACAATGTGTATTATTTTAAATTGTGTTATAGAAGTAAACATTTCAAGTTATTTTAAAACATATTCAAATTAGTAATTTCGTAATACTTCTATAATGAAATATAAGTTCAATATAATTCACCAGCCGTGGATTCAGAGTTAAATTGGGGAGTGTTACGCACTGATGTTTAGTAGTAGTGTTATATTTTTAAATACGCTTGAATTATTATTGACACATTCTTAACTCTCAAAAACAAAATATTTTAGAAGAATTTGAATTTAAAAAATTAAACTTCTTCAGAAGTATTTATTACTACTCCATTTTTATTTTTTTTTACTGCAGGAATCGTGGACTAAAGCGATTTTTTTTATATCTTAAAAATGAACAAAATATGAACGTTCAAAAATTCTGATGGGGTCAACAAATATAATAATATTCAGAAGTGATGTAATCTTTGTGAGCTTATTATTTCTTTATTTTTGAATCAATTTAAATTTAATTTCCAATTTTGTTACGGTATTGACCACATTTAAATGAAAAATATAACTAATTCAGCTCTAGCCATCTACCTAATTATCAAATAATCTAAATTCACTCTTACAATGTGAGATTTATACCAGAAGTAATCTGACATCTTAAAAAAGTCTGTTTTGGGGGGGGGAGTCAAACCCCTCTGGATCCGCGCTTGAAACACACATCATTAAAAATATATTCGATTTCTTTCGATAAAAATCTTAACGGCGTCATGAGTTAACTCTCCCTGGTTCTATGCGTAATTTTGAGATAAAATATCAACTGAACTCATTGTCATTCTTTGCCGATTCAAGCTCAAGAAGGTATATTTATGGTCACTTTTGGTATTGGAAAAATCATCATTTCATCACCTTTTTATTCTTTTAAATTTCAAAATAAAAGTCGTGACTTAAATATATCTCAAATACATACTCTAATTTTGTATTTATTATCACAATCCTACAATTAAAGCATGTTTTATAATCGATTTATTAAATGAATATCCCGTATAAAAAGAATGCTTATCGAATAACATTTCATGTTAAGTTGCTTACTTGGTGTTGTTGTTGTTGTTTTCGTTCACTCACCGATAAGAAAACGATAAACGTTTTGCTTTTCAGTTTTGGAATGTCACCGGTATTAAGTAGAATGTTCTTTATATATATAGAATATAATACAATAGCAACTAACCAGGATTATAACGTCGATATCACCCGTTTGGTATTGCTTATGTATGTACTTTACGTCTGTTTTCATGTTCTGTTTTTATATAGGATGTTAAAGAAAAATTTTGTTGATAATTTAGAGTATAGATTTAGCATAATTGTTAAAAAAATTTAATAATTATTTGAAGGCCATGAATAGACATTATTTATAAATGATTTAACATCAACCACATCGAAAAAGCACATCATGTGCACATGTGAATGTTTCAAATATTTGAAAGCTATAGTGCCTAACTTAAGCTTTATCTATAATACACCATCTTATAAACTAGTTGTATCGAGATTACAATTTTTCATACAACGTGTAGAAAATGGAAAAATTTTTAGATAAGAATCATCGAAAATAAAAATTAACCTATGTGCATAGATAAGCACTCCCATCAACTATCTTAAAAAAATAAAGGACTGAACCTTAAAGCAAATATATACAATTAAGATCATCAATCTGTGAAAAATCTGTGAACTGTCTATGTATCACGGTTCATGAGGCAGCCTGATGAAAAATGAACAGACAGACTAGCAGGCAGCGGAATCTTATTAATAGGGCCCCGTTTTACCCTTTGTGTATAGAACCCTAAAAATAGACTTATAATTAATAAAGTTCATTTTTTGAGATTTTTATTCGACGATTTTAGGATCTTAAGATAATTTTAATGGGTAAAGTATTTGCAAAACTAATTTCAACAGAAGTTTGTTTCTGGAACAGAATAATTTTTAGAAGTGTTTTTATGAATGCCCAGTCTAAATTTGTTTGATTGGAAATCAAATTAAATTATTTTAGTCACATCTTTGATTTATTGGTTACAGTGATAATATGTTTTGAAGCATCCAGTATATAAACATTAAAGAATTATTCAGCACCTGGAATATGAGGGTGACATTCATCTATCATACTCTGATGCTATGCAGATCTATATACCTAGATATTCCTACCGATCTTCTGTTTGACAACCAAGTTTTAAGTTATAAATGAAATTCCAACATATATAAATTTATTTATTGATAATGATATACATTATATACATATAATGTTCCCGAAAAATCCTGTGGAATATTAAAAAAAATATATATATTCCTTAAACTAACAAATATATTTTTTTAACAAACACTTTTAAAGTAAAAAGTTTTCGAAAATATGAAATGGTCTGGTAGACGGTGACAGAAAAAAATTTCAAAAGGAGGCCAAAAATTTAAGAAGGTCAGTAACTCTATCGCCAAATCATGCCAACTGTTTTTATTTTGTTTGCACTGACTGTAAAACAAGATTCGAGTATATTATACAAATATAGCCATTCGGAGATTCCTCCAAAGTTTCCCCAAATAAAATTTATATTTACATAGTTTTCAATAATCTAGAAGCAAAAATGCCTTTCATTTTTGAAAACTGCCTAAGCCCACTGAATAATGTACAATTTTTTTCATGTTTTTTTTATTATAAGAGGACATTATTCATCGGAGGTACAATAAAATTTTATAAATTATATAATATTCTTAAAGGAATTTTAAAACTTTCACGCAAAATAATAATGTTGGAAAATGTCTTGAAATAACACAGGAAAAAAACACTGACATGGATAAATGTTGTTTTCGTAATTGAGTTTATTAATTTTTGTTCATTCAAATCTGTTTTTCAATGCGTAAAATGGTTTTTAATTTGAAAAATAATTTTACAAGAGATAAATTTAAGATACTATATTAAATATTATTTATAAATCACATTTTAAATTATTATTTAACTAATAAATATATATTTTGAGATTGCGATATTTAGAGATTTGAATTGTAGATGAGGTTTATGATTCTTGTTTTGAAACATCGCATCGTGTATAGCTGGGTAATGATTTAAAAAATATTTAAGAAAACGCTTTTCTACCCTTTGCTTCAGAACAAGAAATAATAATAATAATAACGCTACAGGTCTTTTACAGAGGCCACCTACCTAAATCATGATTTTTATTCTAAAACAAGACATCAATATATTTATGTCCATGGCTTGAGTGTAGAACATAATGCGAAGACTGCAGACACGAAACCTCCAAAAGCATAGCCGATTTCTTCCTCAAAGTCTATCAATTAACCACTTCGTTAATTATAATTGTCAAATCACCGCTGCCGGGAATCAAACCCACAACCTCCCAATCAAAGAACTAAAACGTAGTAATGGTCGATTATATTTTTTGGGAGACCTACCTATATAATATAGACAATCCGTTATATAATATACATTTTATGTTGTCAATCTTCGGAAAACTCAAAATAAAACCCAATTGTTATCAGATTTGGTATGCAGAAACTTGACATGAAAACGGTAGATATTTTCTTTTAAAAAAATCCGTAAAATATAAGGAACAAATCAAATTTCTATTTGAAATGTTTTTTCGCGAAAAAAATGTTTTTTCCTCAGTTTTCATGCAATATTGAACATACCAAAATTTAAATAATTATTTTCGTGAAAATTAGATAAAATAATGTATATTATATGCGAGATTGTCTTTATGATAGAGGTGTCTAACAAAAACATAACCCACCTTAAGGCGTTAAGGTTCTTCCTACCAGTGAAAGGCTTCAAAACAAGTAAAAATCATAAATCGAAACATCAATTCCTGTTTTTAATCCATTTATAATTGAAATAAATATTTGAACACTTTCAATAATAGAATATCAGACCAATCTACTGACAGATAAAATAAATCATCTTCAAAATTATTTAGTATGTTTAGCATAAAATCTTAAAACTATTTATGATTAAATACGTATAAATGAATATTTAATGAATCTTAGAAACATGATTAATTTTAAACCATTATGAAAGAGAAAATAGTAATTTAGTTTTAATATGAAAGCTTAATATAATATTAGATAACTTATTATCAAAAGCTTGCAGATATTAAAGGGGTGCATTTTAGAAATAGGTGGTAGTCATAATAATTCTATAAAGATTTTCAATTAACTTAATGTCATTTGAATTCTTATGAGAATATTCTTTAATAAATAATATTGGATAAAAGATAACAGAATTTTATTAGAATTATATTCTGTTCTTACCCTAGAAGAGCTACTATATAAATATTTATTATTTTTACATAGTTTTTCTATTTAAGATCAAAATATGTCATCTTTT
The DNA here is from genome assembly GCA_020423425.1 of Chrysopa pallens. Lineage (NCBI taxonomy): Eukaryota > Metazoa > Arthropoda > Insecta > Neuroptera > Chrysopidae > Chrysopa > Chrysopa pallens. The sequence continues at coordinate 25,426,417 of CM035593.1, read as the reverse complement.
TGAATTTATTCACGCTGTACGAGTGTACACGATAACGTTGAAAGTTTTGTTCATGGCCTCATAGTAAAGTCAAAATAATATCAAGAACACGGAAATTGAAAGATGTAAGAGCTAATAAAACGATAAACGGGTCAAATCTTTTACCAAATATTGACAAAAAAAGCCCCAAAAGCCTATAAAATGAAATTCCCAATTTTCACATACTTCTATCCAATATATTATATCTTTCCAATACTCTACAAATTATTGCAATTTTTGTCTAAAAATCTTTTTTTTTTTATTTTAATACGATGTCATGGGATTTTTAGAATGAGATGGTAAAATATTGCCAAATTTTGTATTTGGTTCGAGTCTTTCATTTCACTTATCCGAGACTCATTTCAAAATTATGTAATAAATTTTAAAAAGTTTAATTTTGTGGCTGATTAAATTATATTTTAATGTAAATTTTTTGTTAAACGGATAGCTTCTTTCACTTCCAAAAACGAAACTATTTCCCATCCTTTATTATATGTTACCTTTTTATAAAAAAAAATGGATACTTGACTAGCATTGAATTTGCCATTTTACACATGAAAAGTTTTGAACGTCTATGATTTGCTGAAAAAGTACAGATAAAGACACATCAATTGAAATAATAATAAAAAAATATTTTTTGTCAAATGAATAACAACACACAAGCGGATACAAAGGAAGGATTAATTTTTATCTAGGGAGGAGTCTTGAATCTAATCCACCATCTAGATTCTTACCTACGGACTTGAAAAAGGAACTTTTTCTCTTGTCGCAAAAGCTTCAAAAATTTAAATATTCTAACCCCTCTACTTATTTTCTATTACTGTTAGCAATATGTTATTATGTAGCGATAAAAATTTTTCCCATATCGAATAATTTTTCACGTGAAAGACAAATAATTGTGACTTGTTAACGTGTAACATGATAAAATTCGATACATGTACATATTTTCATTTAGTTTTTTTTTTTCATCAAATATTGAAATAATAAAATTGTTAACAAGCATATAAAGTAAATACTTCAAAAATATGAAGAAAACTAAAAGCTTTTCTCAATAAGTAATTTATGGATGATATCATATTTTTTGATAGTATGTATATTATTTAACTTCAATATAAAAATTATCCCCTTACAAACAAAAAATTAGCCAATGACTGAGAATACACTGATCGAATAGATACGATTTAAGAGTAAATATTGTATACTACTTTTTTTTTTTTAAATAAACATATTTATTATAATGAAATTCTACCCTTCATGTAAGTACAAATGAAATCACTTGACTTGCTTTTTATCTCATTTACATTTTAATCAGTTGTTATTTCTTAGTATTTGGGGATCAGATACAATCTACTTTAAATACACTGTCAATAGTGCATACGAAACTTTCTATTGATTTACGGAATAGAGTATTTTTAGAAGGGAACCGCAACCTCGTCCCTTGTACCTAGAAAGTAGAAAATTATAGTTCTCTGTACACTCTTTTAGATAACTCCATCACCTGAAGACTTCTAGCTCAAGCTGACAATTATATCGTTATCATGTTGATGATGATGCCGGTTACTTCGTTCTTACCCATGCGACGACAGTATGACCAATCAACTAATAATTTTTTTAATATTAATGATCAAACTACCTGCCGTAGTACTCAAATGGGTGAAGATATTATTTACGGAATATGCTCACACAAGCTATATACTCGGCATATCTTCATAGAATGAGTTGTGACTTGGGTATAGTATGAAAAAATAAATTTTCTACATTTTTATCATATAAAATATGCATTCGAACGAACGAAATTTCATTTTTCTTTTCAATTTTCTGTTAAAAATTTTTTCCAAATAACCAAAATAATTAATTTCAACGAAATTCATTTAAATTACTGATGTGACAATCAGATGAATGGTTCATGCAATATCGGTATTTATGTGAAAATACGAATATGTGAAATACTAAAATATTTACTTAAATATATCTATATCTCTGGCATAGCTTAAATAATACAGCTTAAACAATAGGGAAGATGCAATTAAAAAAAGTTACTATTTTACCCATCAAAATGTAAAAATAACCATAATAAAAAATTCGAAAATTAAATTTTAAATAATTCAAGTTATAAACTCTTAAAGATTGTTTCCATATATTGTTTGCAAAAACCGTTTTATTGGTGATTCTACGATAAGCAATCATCTTCTATAGAAAATTTTACATAAGTGTCACGGACATCGATGGGACCTCTTATCGTAGAATGATCCTTGTGTATAAACACTATAGAAATAACCATGTGTGACGCCATTAAATCTCCTTCTTTATTTAATTAAAAATTTTAAACGTCCATTTAATATTCTCTATTGAGCTGAAATTTGGATATAAGTTATAAAAAAGACATTTTCTACATTAATATAACATAAAATTCTTTGTGACAGTAAATCGATCGCTGGTTCCTCGGAACGGTAATAAATAGATATTCGCCTGAATAAATTTCACAGATCGACAGACCCACGATCAAGAAACAAAAATTGCTCAAGAAGCTCCAAAATATCAACACATATATCAAATCTTGAAATCGGAGCAGCTTGACCTAATTTTGGCCTAAGCCGTTTTACAATTAAACTGATATACATTTTCGACAAATTTGTATCTATAGATTATTTTTATCTGGGGAATATAAAATCTGCAAAATCAATCCCGGTATTTTTTTACATATAATAACTAAATCCAAAAAGATTGTTTCATTTAAATATTATATCATCATATACAATTTAAATAAATGACATATTACATAACAACCAACTGACACGGACGCATACAAAATATGTGTTTTGTGTGACTAAAAATGATAATAATACTTTTTACACTAATACGTGTGAGCAAGCAATAAAAAAAAAAACAAGGATACTAAGTATACTTTATATTATATTCTATCCTTGTCATACTATCGTTTTTTCCGTATGTGCACAATTCATACAAACACAAAAAAAAAATACATAGCTATTGTATTTTTATTGTAGTTTTTCTTACCATTTTTGTTAGTTCTTCTTTTTCTTCTTTTAAATTAAGAAGAATTTTTCCTTGTGGTAAGATAACATGAACGTAGTGTACTGGAAATATAGTACACAGTTTTGTAATATGTGTTTTTGTGTTCCTATAAATACATAGTGGGACAATTTTTATGGACAAAGAAAATAGACTAAGGCCCATTTGAATGACCATAAGATAGAAAGAGTCTGGTCATAGCATTTCATATAAGGGAAATTAACCGAATAAACAATAGTTAAAATAGAAAATATTGCTCTAAATTAATACTTTTCAAGAAAAAGTTCACTCAAATCGATCGACATTCAACCAAGATATCGAAAAATTAATTTTTAAAACCCTATGACGTTACAAAAATCAAAAATATTATTTATGCTCAATAACGCACAATTTTTATCCAATTTTGGCAAACTTAGTATGGAATTCCACTAAATTATGACCGTATTTTTCAAATTTTTCGTTAAATTAAACATATCTACAATACATCTTAACGTAGCTAGTGTTTGGCCATAACATTTCGTATAAGGGCTAGTGTAACTGAATAAACAATACTAAAAATGGAAAGTATTGCCCAAAATTAGTGGGTTTTAAAAAAAAGTTCACTCAAATCGGTCGACATTCGGCCAAGATATCGAAAAATTAATATTTTGAACCCTATGACGTCACAAAAATCAAAAATATTATTTATGCTCAATAACGCTCAATGTTTATCCAATTTTGACAAACTTAGTATGGAATTCCACTAAATTATGGCCGTATTTTTCAAATTTTTCGTTAAATTAAACATATCTACAATACATCTTAAGATAGCTAGTGTTTGGTCATAACATTTCGTATAAGGGCTAGTGTAACTGAATAAACAATACTAAAAATGGAAAGTATTGCCCAAAATTAGTGGGTTTTAAAAAAAAGTTCACTCAAATCGGTCGACATTTGGCCAAGATATCGAAAAATTAATATTTTGAACCCTATGACGTCACAAAAATCAAAAATATTATTTATGCTCAATAACGCTCAATGTTTATCCAATTTTGACAAACTTAGTATGGAATTCCACTAAATTATGGCCGTATTTTTCAAATTTTTCGTTAAATTAAACATATCTACAATACATCATAACATAGCTAGTGTTTGGTTATAACATTTCGTATAAGGGCTAGTGTAACTGAATAAACAATACTAAAAATGGAAAGTATTGCCCAAAATTAGTGGGTTTTAAAAAAAAGTTCACTCAAATCGGTCGACATTCGGCCAAGATATCGAAAAATTAATATTTTGAACCCTATGACGTCACAAAAATCAAAAATATTATTTATGCTCAATAACGCTCAATGTTTATCCAATTTTGACAAACTTAGTATGGAATTCCACTAAATTATGGCCGTTTTTTTCAAATTTTTCGTTAAATTACACATATCTACAATACATCTTAAGATAGCTAGTGTTTGGTCATAACATTTCGTATAAGGGCTAGTGTAACTGAATAAACATTACTAAGAATGGAAAGTGTTGCCCAAAATTAGTGGATTTTAAAAAAAAAGTTCACTCAAATCGGTCGATATTCGGCCAAGATATCGAAAAATTAATATTTTGAACCCTATGACGTCACAAAAATCAAAAATATTATTTATGCTCAATAACGCTCAATGTTTATCCAATTTTGACAAACTTAGTATGGAATTCCACTAAATTATGGCCGTATTTTTCAAATTTTTCGTTAAATTAAACATATCTATAATACATCTTCAGATAGCTAGTGTTTGGTCATAACATTTCGTATAAGGGCTAGTGTAACCGAATTAACAATACTAAAAATGGAAAGTATTGCCCAAAATTAGTGGGTTTTAAAAAAAAGTTCACTCAAATCGGTCGACATTCGGCCAAGATATCGAAAAATTAATATTTTGAACCCTATGACGTCACAAAAATTAAAAATATTATTTATGCTCAATAACGCTCAATGTTTATCCAATTTTGACAAACTTAGTATGGAATTCCACTAAATTATGGCCGTATTTTTCAAATTTTTCGTTAAATTAAACATATCTATAATACATCTTCAGATAGCTAGTGTTTGGTCATAACATTTCGTATAAGGGCTAGTGTAACTGAATAAACATTACTAAGAATGGAAAGTGTTGCCCAAAATTAGTGGGTTTTAAAAAAAAGTTCACTCAAATCGGTCGACATTCGGCCAAGATATCGAAAAATTAATATTTTGAACCCTATGACGTCACAAAAATCAAAAATATTATTTATGCTCAATAACGCTCAATGTTTATCCAATTTTGACAAACTTAGTATGGAATTCCACTAATATATGGCCGTATTTTTCAAATTTTTCGTTAAATTAAACATATCTATAATACATCTTCAGATAGCTAGTGTTTGGTCATAACATTTCGTATAAGGGCTAGTGTAACTGAATAAACATTACTAAGAATGGAAAGTGTTGCCCAAAATTAGTGGGTTTTAAAAAAAAGTTCACTCAAATCGGTCGACATTCGGCCAAGATATCGAAAAATTAATATTTTGAACCCTATGGCGTCACAAAAATCAAAAATATTATTTATGCTCAATAACGCTCAATGTTTATCCAATTTTGACAAACTTAGTATGGAATTCCACTAATATATGGCCGTATTTTTCAAATTTTTCGTTAAATTAAACATATCTATAATACATCTTCAGATAGCTAGTGTTTGGTCATAACATTTCGTATAAGGGCTAGTGTAACTGAATAAACATTACTAAGAATGGAAAGTGTTGCCCAAAATTGGTGGGTTTTAAAAAAAAGTTCACTCAAATCGGTCGACATTCGGCCAAGATATCGAAAAATTAATATTTTGAACCCTATGACGTCACAAAAATCAAAAATATTATTTATGCTCAATAACGCTCAATGTTTATCCAATTTTGACAAACTAAGTATGGAACTCCACTAAATTATGGCCGTATTTTTCAAATTTTTCGTTAAATTAAACATATCTATAATACATCTTCAGATAGCTAGTGTTTGGTCATAACATTTCGTATAAGGGCTAGTGTAACCGAATAAACAATACTAAAAATGGAAAGTTTTGCCCAAAATTAGTGGGTTTTAAAAAAAAGTTCACTCAAATCGGTTGACATTTGGCCAAGATATCGAAAAATTAATATTTTGAACCCTATGACGTCACAAAAATCAAAAATATTATTTATGCTCAATAACGCTCAATGTTTATCCAATTTTGACAAACTTAGTATGGAATTCCACTAAATTATGGCCATATTTTTCAAATTTTTCGTTAAATTAAACATATCTATAATACATCTTCAGATAGCTAGTTTTTGGTCATAACATTTCGTATAAGGGCTAGTGTAACCGAATAAACAATACTTAAAATGGAAAGTTTTGCCCAAAATTAGTGGGTTTTAAAAAAAAGTTCACTCAAATCGGTCGACATTCGGCCAAGATATCGAAAAATTAATATTTTGAACCCTATGACGAAACAAAAATCAAAAATATTATTTATGCTCAATAACGCTCAATGTTTATCCAATTTTGACAAACTTAGTATGAAATTCCACTAAATTATGGCCGTTTTTTTCAAATTTTTTGTTAAATTACACATATCTACAATACATCTTAAGATAGCTAGTGTTTGGTCATAACATTTCGTATAAGGGCTAGTGTAACTGAATAAATATTACTAAGAATGGAAAGTGTTGCCCAAAATTAGTGGATTTTAAAAAAAAGTTCACTCAAATCGGTCGACATTCGGCCAAGATATCGAAAAATTAATATTTTGAACCCTATGACGTCACAAAAATCAAAAATATTATTTATGCTCAATAACGCTCAATGTTTATCCAATTTTGACAAACTTAGTATGGAATTCCACTAAATTATGGCCGTATTTTTCAAATTTTTCGTTAAATTAAACATATCTATAATACATCTTCAGATAGCTAGTGTTTGGTCATAACATTTCGTATAAGGGCTAGTGTAACCGAATTAATACTAAAAATGGAAAGTATTGCCCAAAATTAGTGGGTTTTAAAAAAAAGTTCACTCAAATCGGTCGACATTCGGCCAAGATATCGAAAAATTAATATTTTGAACCCTATGACGTCACAAAAATTAAAAATATTATTTATGCTCAATAACGCTCAATGTTTATCCAATTTTGACAAACTTAGTATGGAATTCCACTAAATTATGGCCGTATTTTTCAAATTTTTCGTTAAATTAAACATATCTATAATACATCTTCAGATAGCTAGTGTTTGGTCATAACATTTCGTATAAGGGCTAGTGTAACTGAATAAACATTACTAAGAATGGAAAGTTTTGCCCAAAATTAGTGGGTTTTAAAAAAAAGTTCACTCAAATCGGTCGACATTCGGCCAAGATATCGAAAAATTAATATTTTGAACCCTATGACGTCACAAAAATCAAAAATATTATTTATGCTCAATAAAGCTCAATGTTTATCCAATTTTGACAAACTTAGTATGGAATTCCACTAATATATGGCCGTATTTTTCAAATTTTTCGTTAAATTAAACATATCTATAATACATCTTCAGATAGCTAGTGTTTGGTCATAACATTTCGTATAAGGGCTAGTGTAACTGAATAAACATTACTAAGAATGGAAAGTGTTGCCCAAAATTAGTGGGTTTTAAAAAAAAGTTCACTCAAATCGGTCGACATTCGGCCAAGATATCGAAAAATTAATATTTTGAACCCTATGACGTCACAAAAATCAAAAATATTATTTATGCTCAATAACGCTCAATGTTTATCCAATTTTGACAAACTTAGTATGGAATTCCACTAATATATGGCCGTATTTTTCAAATTTTTCGTTAAATTAAACATATCTATAATACATCTTCAGATAGCTAGTGTTTGGTCATAACATTTCGTATAAGGGCTAGTGTAACTGAATAAACATTTCTAAGAATGGAAAGTGTTGCCCAAAATTAGTGGGTTTTAAAAAAAAGTTCACTCAAATCGGTCGACATTCGGCCAAGATATCGAAAAATTAATATTTTGAACCCTATGACGTCACAAAAATCAAAAATATTATTTATGCTCAATAACGCTCAATGTTTATCCAATTTTGACAAACTAAGTATGGAACTCCACTAAATTATGGCCGTATTTTTCAAATTTTTCGTTAAATTAAACATATCTATAATACATCTTCAGATAGCTAGTGTTTGGTCATAACATTTCGTATAAGGGCTAGTGTAACTGAATAAACAATACTAAAAATGGAAAGTATTGCCCAAAATTAGTGGGTTTTAAAAAAAAGTTCACTCAAATCGGTCGACATTCGGCCAAGATATCGAAAAATTAATATTTTGAACCCTATGACGTCACAAAAATCAAAAATATTATTTATGCTCAATAACGCTCAATGTTTATCCAATTTTGACAAACTAAGTATGGAATTCCACTAAATTATGGCCGTATTTTTCAAATTTTTCGTTAAATTAAACATATCTATAATACATCTTCAGATAGCTAGTTTTTGGTCATAACATTTCGTATAAGGGCTAGTGTAACCGAATAAACAATACTAAAAATGGAAAGTTTTGCCCAAAATTAGTGGGTTTTAAAAAAAAGTTCACTCAAATCGGTCGACATTCGGCCAAGATATCGAAAAATTAATATTTTGAACCCTATGACGTCACAAAAATCAAAAATATTATTTATGCTCAATAACGCTCAATGTTTATCCAATTTTGACAAACTAAGTATGGAATTCCACTAAATTATGGCCGTATTTTTCAAATTTTTCGTTAAATTATACATATCTATAATACATCTTCAGATAGCTAGTTTTTGGTCATAACATTTCGTATAAGGGCTAGTGTAACCGAATAAATAATACTAAAAATGGAAAGTTTTGCCCAAAATTAGTGGGTTTTAAAAAAAAGTTCACTCAAATCGGTCGACATTCGGCCAAGATATCGAAAAATTAATATTTTGAACCCTATGACGTCACAAAAATCAAAAATATTATTTATGCTCAATAACGCTCAATGTTTATCCAATTTTGACAAACTTAGTATGGAATTCCACTAAATTATGGCCGTATTTTTCAAATTTTTCGTTAAATTAAACATATCTATAATACATCTTCAGATAGCTAGTGTTTGGCCATAACATTTCGTATAAGGGCTAGTGTAACCGAATAAACAATACTAAAAATGGAAAGTTTTGCCCAAAATTAGTGGGTTTTAAAAAAAAGTTCACTCAAATCGGTCGACATTCGGCCAAGATATCGAAAAATTAATTTTTTGAACCCTTTGAACAAAAATCAAAAATATTATTTTTGGTCGAAAATTTTCAAATCTTGAGTACACTCAATCCATTTAAATAATTATCACTCTATACATATAAATAAAACATTATACACATTTTGCTATTACAAAACACGTCTTTATAAAAGGTATATAAGGTATAGATGATATATACACATATACGTACTACGTACATAGTAACTGTGAGTGATGTAATAACTCTCGTAGTTTTAAACGTGTAACCTGAGACATAGCACGTGTTTAGAATATAGATCAACATTTAAAGACTGATTGTGTTTGAAATAAAATCAATTATTTTATATATATATATATATATATATAAAGTTGTGTAACATTTCACAATCGTTGAATTGATATTAAATTTCATTGGATAAATGTCACAAATATATTATCAAATACGTTCTATCATAATAAATCTGAAAAAAAAGTTGTTAAAACAATAGGGAGCCGGATAAAATTTTGTTGAAATAAAACTTTTTTGGCCACTTGATGAGTAAGCTAGTTAATAAGCGACGAAAAGCGTGATCGGGCAAGGCGAACGGAAGTTGAGTGGGAGATATAGTAAGTGAAAATAGGAAGAGAGAGAGTAAAGATATAATTTTTGACTTAAGAAGGAGATTTGAGTTATTGAAGACAGAAAGAGTCAGTGAGAGATGAGAAAGATATGCATAAGGATAGAGCTTAAGAAGTTTTACTTCAGTCGTGTGGTATAAAGCATACTCGTATATTTTTTTCAAACTTCAATTCAAGCATCTTTACTTCATAAACATGGATATGAAGTTATTTTTTTTTAAATCTTTAAAATTTCTGAAACAAGATATGGATAATCAAAACTTCTAATTAAACAAAGAGGAAAATACCAAAGTATGACGTTCATTGTTAGTATATCTATATTAATTACATGTTAAACATCATTTTCAAAAAAGAGCTAGACAAGAAAATAAACTTTGATAGTTTATCATTTCTTTATTTTAAATCATTTAAATTTAATTTTTAATTTTTGTTATGATAATGAAACTAGTTTCATATTTTGATTTAAAATTTATCTTAATCTACCCAAATTTATAATCAAGAAATTCCTAAAAAATGCAAGCCATAATGGGGTTTTCTATACAAAGTTGAATTAAAAACTTCCTTTTAATAAAGTAAGTTAATTATCATTTATCCGGATGTAACTTCTGAATAATATATACGTGTGAAAATTAGATATATTTGCGCAGGAATTGAGACGAATTTAGAGATGGAATTGAGATTGAATTCTATGTGAACTTTTCTTAACGTTTAAAAATTTGATGATAAGCTCGCCAAATTTTTAACTCTCGGTCAACTAGTACATATATAAACAGTATTATACAACTCTCATATACCTTAAGACTACGTATTTTCTGCATTTTAATAATTTTTCTTCTTAGATTTGTTATAATCACTTAACTTTGATATTAAAGACATAATATAAGTTCATTGTATTGTTCGTTTTAGTTATTCTCTATGTTGAATTTCCAAGAAAACAGGTAGATAATATAATTTATATTCATCCACACATGAAATTAATTGTGAATGATTTTATGTAGAAATGATATAAAATAAATGATTCATATTAAATATATCTATATTATTTTACTATCCTATTTTATATATTATTTGTCATTAATCATATTTTCAAAGAATAATTATCAGCTCATGTAGTGTATCGAAGTTCTCCGGGAAGGAGACAAGTGGGTTTTATAACTCTTAGAACACTATTTATGGGGCTAGAGAGATGTCTGATGAATAATAATCGAAACACAGGGGACAAAAACCTCCTCCAAAAGTTGAAAATTTGTATGTACAAATGAAATTACCCTTCTCTTCTTTTTACAAACAAAATATTTTTTCATAGTTTCATCCACTAATTCAGCTAGAGGATTGAAAATTTGTATGTAGATTAACCCTTGAAAAATACTACGTCTTCAAAACCAAATTTTGCTCTCTATTTTTTATTTCACATCGTAATTCAGTGCCTGTCTCAATATGCTATGTAGCTGGTTGGAGCTTCCATTAGTCGGTTGTAAGCGACTTAGCGTTTCTATCAACGTTAAAAATTTATTTTTTTAACCCTCGATTTAGTGATACATTAAAAAGCGTGATTTAGATCTTAAGATAAACGTAATTTTTCATTAAATATTTTATAGTTGATTTAGAAGAGGCTTACAAAATTTTGTTATTTATTTCATTATTTATTTTTTTTATCTTCGATTTTCTACTACAAAGGGCCTTTGACTTTTGTAATAACTGTACCTAATTGCGATCTAGGATTAAAAATCGATTCATTGTATCACTATTTAGCACTTAAGCTTTTATAATTAGTAGAAAAACTGTTATATAGGGTTTAAAAAATTGTTATTTTTATAATTGTGATTTAGAGTTAAATATAAAGTATTTTTTCAATACTTCAACAAATACGTAGAGCATTTATATTGTTTTGTTTTCTAAATACTCCTTAATTTTCTATCGTAAGCTAAAAAAGTAGGCTATGCTCAAGAGCATTCGAAATAATTATTTTATATACCCATAAAATTGCATATTCAAATTTATTCATAACAGAATTAAGATACATTAATTTTAAATTTTAATACAAATACATTAAAAAAATTTTCCAATTTTCACTATCACAAATCGCATTAAAAAGCAAGAAAATAAATTTAATATATGGAAAAAAGATAATGATATCAATACCAATCGATCTCTTCCAAAAACCAAAACCTTATCTGATAATATAAGCAACCCACTGTTATTTTCTTAATGAATTAAAATAATAAATTAAAAATATCATATTTCAATAAAATTATTTATAATATATTTTAATAAATATGAATAAATGAAATGATTATCATTATTATTATTAAACTAAACTCTTTACAGAACTGTTTAAATATTTATAGAAAATATACTTCTCCATTCGTTCATTTTATTCATTAAGATTATTTGTGGTTATGTTTGTATGTTGTGTGTGTGTGTGTGTGTTACCCTTCCTGATAATTTTCATCATCAATGAATATGAAAAGATGGAAAAAAAACAACAAGGAAAACTCGTTTCTATTTCATTACTTAAAGTGCTTCACAGTTGTGTTGATGTTTTATAACATGTGATGAGATAATACAAATAAATACTGCGTGTATCAAGCAAAACATTTCAGGACCAGTTAAAATTAATGATATTCCTAAATTTTATCCCAGAAATTTATATTTTGAAATTATTTTTTAAAATGAATAAATATCTATGATAGTTATCAATTCTAATTATGTAAATTGATCATTCATAACTATTTTATTTATTATGAAAATTCACTTTTAATTTAAATTAGAAGACGGTTTTAACCTACAGCAATTATTTGAATACCGAAAGATCTTTTTTATATCCTTAATTGATGGTTTTCAATTTTCCGAAATAATCATTAGTCTATTTCAAAATTTTTCGAAAATATTGCGAAAAATTTCGAAAATGTTTTAGAATAAAATTTAGTTTGATGCTTCGATGAAAAATAAAAGAAAATTTAATAATTTGTTCCTTTTAATGAATGTGTTTAAATAATAATTTTTCCAGTATACAATATAAAATAAATTCAATATTCTTTAAAGTTATTACTATGAATGCATCTTGTAAGTTAAATTTTCAGTGTTCCAATGAGTTGAAATTGAGTATACGTATGTAAATCGGATAACAATAGAGTATTATCGGATTGATAATCTAAAAAAATATATGGTACCATTTTAAAATTTAATTTATTTGTTTCAATGCGCTTCCACCATAATTTGATAATAAATAAGTTTTAAATTTTGTTTAATAATAAAAATTCATCAAAAAATTCTTTTTATTAGCTCTATTACCTGTTAATATCATAAAAGCCTTGTAGTTGAAAAAAAAAATATTTCCTACTGAATAACTGATTCAGTCCAAATTTTATGTTTTTTTATTTTATTTTTATTTTTCTTTTTTGATAGTATCATGTTTTTCTTTAAAATAATAGCATAAATTAATTATTCCAAAAAACAAGTTCTATCAAATAACATGGTACTCTCAGTAAAATGCTAAACTTGACTTTGTGTACTGTTTTTGTCATCATCAAAATCATTATTATTAGTATTTTTTCGTATAAATTCTTACAAAAATCTGTTTTAATTTAATAAAACGATTTTATTTCTCCAGTATACCATTTAAGTCATTTTAGTATATTAATATTTAATTCATTAATATTTTTATTTATTTATTTTATTTTATTTATTTTTTTTTTTTATTTTAATATTTATTAAAAAATTTATTAATTTTCTTTAATAAACATTTTTTGTTAGCATTCGCATTTATTATAGAGAAAATAAGGAAAATTGCGGAAAAATTGTGATAATTTTCTCTAAGATATACAGTTGTCACTTAAAGATACAAGTTGTAAAAAATACGAGTCCCGTATTAGAAACCTCGAACAGTGCATGATTTCTAGCACAAGTATTTAATTTTTTAAACAGTTGTAGTCTGAAAAACCCAAATGGGAATATCAATAAAATTAAATATTAATAATAATAACTTGAAGTAGAAATTGTTAGAAAATCTTCTAGATATTTTAGAAAACTGGTTAATCTCATAAGGTGCATTTTCTTTAAGACGCTTGACGCTGAATTTTAACGACAAAGTTGACAAAAACGCCAAGAGGGAAGCGGCAACTTTTGACCTCCAGAGCGTCAAAAAGTCATGTCAAGGAAATTATATCATCAACAAGTATAAATAAGCGTTAATTTTGTAGCGTCAACAAATATAATTGGCGTTTTATTCTGAAACTCTATTAAAAACATCAACAAATATGAATTAAAAAAATTTAATAAAAGTGATGACTATCAATATCAAATTTGGAATTACCAGAGAATGAGAGAAAAGTGAACTTTAACTGCCCTGTTTCGTAACGAAATATACAAAGTAAAGAAACGTTTTTGAGTTCATACTTTAATTAAATTACGCCATCAGCACGGAATCATTGAGGCTATATTTCCAACTCTTTTACCGTTTCCAGATAAATTTGAGAATTATTTTCGATATTTTTTTTAAACAATACCTCGTAATACGTAGCACGCCTTTTCTACAATTATTTTTTATATAATTCATTGTAAAATTTCATTAAAAAAAAAAACGTTTGCTAACTGTAAATAAACTAGGGTCATATCCAAACGGGGTTTAGTTTTGAAGCTACAAATTATATCCAAATCGAAAACTAGCGATAGCGATACAAATTGCTTAGTTTTGAAGCACCAACTTATCCGCATTCGATTTTTCTCGAAGTTGTACCACGTGGCTACATTTGACGTAAAAAAGCGATATCAGACGCTTGACGAATATAATTTAATGAATGATTAATGAAAATGCACCTTTAAAGAAGCAAAATCCAAACGCAGACAAAATAGTTTACATGAAACACAAAAATTTAATTTGTTTTATAATAAAATAGTTTTAGAAAGATATTTAAACAATGATAAATATTTGTAATAAATAAATAAGAAAACATTAGAAACTTTTTAATATAGACTCCAGTCATATGGATTGAAAATGGCAACCGGGAATAAACCGAACATCTAACAGATAGATAACAGATATATGTATTATAAAGCGATATGCAGTGATAAAATTGACAAATGAAAATGTCGACAGTCTAATATGAACTTTTAAAGTTTTATATATGTTGCTTGAGGATATGAAATTCAATATGCTTTCGTGTATATATGATACTTCACATCTATTTATCTATATGTATATTATACAGAGAATTCGTGTATTATTGATAAACTTAACTCTAAGATGCCTTTTATACTCGACATATATAGAATAATATTAAAGTTTGTACTGCTAGCAAATATTGAAGCCTCAAAGTTTTGATGTAGTTGCTAATAGAGTGATTTCGATAGTGAAAAATTTAGAATAAAATTTGGTAAAAATTAAAGTTTGTGAAATATTCTTAAATATTCAGAAATTGAGTCAAAAGAGCACATCATTAATTTATTATCTTATAGTTAAAAGGTTAAAATTTTTATTTTTATTTCTTTTGGCAAGGAATTTGGTTTATTTTGCAAAAATATTTATTTTTTGTGAATGTATATTAAAAAATCATTATTTTGAAGTACTTTTTTAAACATTTCAAACTTCCCTATTAGTCCATTTAAATAATTCCGCCCGTCCGTTCGCCATCAAGATAATTTTAAAGAAATTGCTGGCTGAAATTTTCGTGGCTAGAGTCTAAACAGTGAGTTCAATTTCTCGAATGAGTAAAATCTATCTATTGGGTCCAGTGAATTCATGCCCAACTTTCGAACTATATAGAAATATAAGGGAAAAATTCAAATACAACATCGGTTATTTTAAAACAAACAACTAGTGATTGAGTCAGTTTTACCATAAAATTTTAGCTCAAATGCAGCTAATAATCAAATATAATGGCAATAAATATTATTATATATGTATTTATAACTGTATAGTCTGTATATTTAGAGTATTTTAGAAATTCAAATGATTAAAATAGTTCAAACACTGATACTGGATACCATATATCGAGTTACTGAACAATGAACTCTTCACTTATTGCTGACAAATTCGCCAAGTTATTCGAAATCTCTGTATAATAAATATGTACACTCAACTAACATGGTACATAACAAACCTCACCCACATTAAAGTCCCCTTTTTTTAAACAGCATAATATTATATTAAATTCTGATATATCTGTATCTATCCCTTCAATGTTCGTTGATGCCGCCCGTCATCTTCAAAGAGCTAAAAAAGGGCTTCTTCATTATACCAAACATATACACATACAGGACACAAATTATTAAATCCTGATTAAATCTGTAAAAACATTTATAATGATTTCAAATTAAGAAAATGTTTTTCTAAATCTCATATTAGTGTTTTTTTTTATTCAATTGAATAAATTCTGGAAGGCAGAAACATGTTTGTTATTTATGTCAGGGTGTACTAGGCGATATTTATGTGAGGGTTCAGTTAGACCGTATTTTGTAGAATATTAATTAGATAAATTCGGTTTCTCTATTTGTGATTTACATTTTTTTATTAATTAAAACATTTTTTTTATTTAGATGTTTGTAAAAAGTATATGATTTAATTTAAATAAATTTTTTAAGTTATGAATGAAAAATTGAATTCAAATTCCTCGAAAGATAATTGACAAACGTCCAAAGATATCGTCTAAATATCTAAACAAACATTTTGCTGTTTTAAGATTTTCAAGGGTAGTTGATTCCTGTGAAAATGAAAAATAAGCCTTATTTTATGATTTGCGTGCTAGTTTTGGATATATCGTTTTAAATTTTTCCGTAAAATTGACCTTTGTAAAATTCTGCAGCTCAAACGTTCTTTTTGAAATCTACAGCTCAAACTTCGCTTATAAGCATAATTTTATCCAAATTAGAAAGAAAAACATTCGTTTTTTTGTATTTTCTTTCGATTTTTAGTACCTTTAAATAATAAAAAAATCTTTTTTGTCTCCCATTTCAATAAAACTGTTTTAAATCGAGTAATTTATCCAGCAGATTTCAAAAATAACATCCATTTAAAGATTGAGTGTGTAGTTTTGGAGATATCGGTTGAATTTCAATACAGAAGTCAATATTTCGGAAAAATTTCTATGTCGAAAACTTAAAATGATTTTTTTTTCTGATTATATATTAGAAAATATAAAAACACTATACAGTTTTTGGACTTTTTTCATAGAGTCGTAAAAACCAATTTAATTTGAATGCATTTTAGCGATTAAAGTACTTAAATAACCCACGAAAAACCAGATTTATACTGCCATCTAGATATTTTATGCTAATTTTAATTCCGAAAACATCGGAAAACTGAATTTGTTTGTCGAACTTTACAGTTTTTCAGTAAAAATAATCAACTAATAACAAATAAATTCTTTAATTTCTGCCTTATAATGTTTTAACAACACTTAATTATTTCTTATTTTTAGTGAACTGTGCCATTCAATTAATAAGATCTCGTATAATCCTTTTCTTTGTCTGTATACACAAAGATAGAAATAATATATTTAAGGACTAGTTGTTGTTGTTTGTTGGACAGGAAGGATATAAGGATTGTATGACAATATGAAGGATCACATGTCATTGCATTAGTTCTAAGTCAATGATTCGTGATAGTGGTGTGTTTGTTTGTGTAATGGAGATTACTTAGGATATATTCAGTTAAGTTTATACACATTATTGTCATCATCGTCAGCTATAGCTGCAGCAGATATCACATCGTGAGCCGAGCTAGCCAATAGCTTTAAGTAAACTAAACAACAACATCTCTACGACTGAATTTTATATATCATTGACAATATATTATTAATCGGTCATGATTCACATGGCCCGGACTGTATGATAAATGTCTAATATGAACGAGCTTATGAAACCAATTTTTGAGCGGGCATTATGAATTATGTCTTCGCAGCAATCATTCAAATCAGAAAGACTTCATAAAGTAGTCTTTATTAAGATGTTTCAATTATTACGTCGTTATGACTTCTTCTTAAGAAGTCATTAGAACCCTTTTTTATGACTTCACAAGAAGAATTCTTTCAGAAATAATATTGCTATTTGTGTTTCTCCTTTAGTTACAATGATATATATTTTGTTACTATGTTTAATGACCAAATTATGGAAGCTCCTTCGAATCAAGTTAACAAAGTCTGTGATAAATTTTTGATTGTTTACCCCAATTTCCTATATCAAATTATTTTATAAATACGTATTTCGACTACAAAGTAGTCAACCCTTATGTTAACACTATAATTAACATACCCAAGTAATACTTGGGATCAAGTTTTCACGAGTCTGTCAGTTTTTTTGATCATTAGAATAAACCTGTTAAATCAGTCCAACTGTAAGATCGAATTTGTAGTTGAGTAATCTGTTAGTTTTTTTGATCATTAGAATAAACCTGTTAAATTTCCAGTCCAACTGTAAGATCGAATTTGTAGTTCAGTAATACAGGGTAAACAATTTTTTAGTCCTTACGTTCACAGTGTGTTTAATCGCCAATATTAAGGGTCAAATTTTTTATCATGTGCCATACGTTTGTTACTTTCCCTGGCCTCTCCCAAATCTATCGACATAAAGTAAATTCCCCGTAATAAATTTTCAATATTCATAATATTCCATTTATCTTGTCATTATTCATACTGTCCGGGCATTATGAATAATGCCGTCATTAAACTTGGTGCATAACATACTTATATATTGAAAACTGGTATATTTGTTACAACTTTGATCATGAATGTTTACAAATGCCCATTTCCTAGCATAAACTTTAGCTATAAGATTATTGTAATTACATAGACTGACCATTCCTTACATTATTTACAAGATGTAACATTAATGAAACATAGATTTGTTGTGTGTAAATATGAGAATGAAGTTTGTGGCAGCCAAAAAACTTTGCTTGAGTAAATCTATTAAGCTGCAGGGCTTAATGCTTATAATATCCAGTGTCACAACTCACCATTAACTTTTGCTGACCCTAGGGCGCGATGCATTGATTTGAGTAAAAGTCAAGGGAAAATTGCTCAAATTACTTGAACGTTTAAACGAATATACTAATTTCAATTTGTTTGTACAAATTTGTAAGCACATGCAATCATGCAAATTGGGTAAATCCACCATTATTTAATAAAAATTGGTGTGTTTTATGAGACTGTAAACGAGAAAAGTTACCTTTTTCGTTATATTTTTAGAAATTGTTAGGTGTATTATAAGACCTTTTTTAAATTGGCATACCGCAACTGTCTGTAATTTTTTATAAAGACTTTGTGTAATGACTGTGTAAATTGACCGTAAAATCACACATCAGTAAGAAATTTAATTCGATACTATTTCTGTCCCGAAGACCGAGTATTGCAGGTATCTACGAAAAAATAAGAGACGCTTTTGGGGATATGAAAACTAATCATTTATCAAAATGTCAAAAATTTTTTTGGATCATTCTGTACTCAAAGTAATAAACATGTCTAAAATTAAACCAAATATTTGTATAAACACAACATTATTAAACAATGACCCTTTAACTATCAACTGTGTTACTACTATATCCTATCTATACATTTCCGAGAATATTTTAGGGAAAAGAATTTCTAACAGAGATATTATTATGGTTGTATTAATTGTTATTTGAATAAATTAAGTGAAATTCTCTGACCCACAAATAATAATTAGAATATAGTCGTGACTTTATTATAAGAATATCTTTGCTTTCTCAATCTATGTGCCTCCTTTTCCTTGTCCAACGAAGCAAGTTGTTGAAAATAGCCATGGACTAATTTTCCCAAGGATTCATATATGCTTGAGGGCATCCTGCCTTTAGATCAATACCATGATAAAATCACAAAGAAAACTCTATCTTTATGGATAAAAACCTACCTGGATAAAATTGCAAATTTAAAAGAGTGAATTTTTGGTATATTAATAAGATCACTCACCAATAATATATTTCATCATGCGTTTGAGTAGAAAATTAAATTACACGATATATTTTTAAATAATATATGCATTGATTTTCTAATATTGTAATAAAAAATTAATTTACATATTCATGGAACGCAATCAATTTGATTTTTAAGTTAAATTGATTGTTGAAATTGTGTTTTATTAATCGAATATTCAAATTAGATATTATAAAAAATGTGATGCGCTATAGTTTATCATTTTTACGCATAGTGTTCCAATCTGTTAACATTATATAAAAAACATAAACAATTATTTCTTATTAAAACAAACACAATAATTTTCAAAAATTCCTATTAAAAATTACAATAACATGCGAACGATTGATAAGACAGACTACACAGCGATTGGATTTTCATTGTAAAAAGTTGTCCGAAAATAAAATGGACGGTTAGTGGTGTAGCTAAAAAATTACAAAAGTATGCGATTCGTTGATAAGAAAGTTAACACACCGATTGACATATGGCATTTAGTTAATAAGAAAAGATACGCATCCACTGACTTAACTTGGAGCGGTGGCTTAAAAAAGTATGCCTGAATATAAAATGATGGGTAACATTGTGGCTATAAAATTACAAAAGATTAGAAAGAACGATAGGTGAATGACGTCCGGTTGATAAGCCGCAGATAAACGGTGTATGTAAAAATTGCGATATAAGGCCGAGGGAATTGAATGAATAAATACATTTGGTTACAAAGAAAATACTTACAAAAAAAAAAGAATCTACTTTGTGTTTTTTGTTTCACCAATTTTTATTAACTAATGTTTACATGTGTTTCGGTCTATATAACCATTTTCAAAACAGTAGTAGTTTAAATAAATATTTGAGCTGAATATGAGAAACAATTGTTCGGGTGAACATAGGGAAATATTCGTAGCACTGGTTTCCACAGCAGTGCATTAGAATGAGCCGGCAGAGTTTCCGGTGTCTGTAAAACATGTTGTAGATGGATGCGTAAAATAACGTACGCTGCCATCGATAATGAGTTGTAAAAGGAATATTTTTTAAACAAGACTATAAAAACATTGAGTATACAAAAATTGAATAACTAAACGATATTCTTAGAACGAAAACAATAATTAAACAATATCTTAAAAGAAACGAAAACTAGTAATTAATCGTACAAATCGAAAAATATGTTTTAAACCGTATTATAAAAATCTCGATATTATATGAATATAAAAAATAAATTCTATAATTTTACCTTAATTCAATTTTTTATTACATTCGTGAACGATGCAAAGTTAAATTTGTTTTATCGAATTATTACGATGAAATTTTTTATGGATTCTGATTTTTCATAACTGATGGATGATATAAAAAAGGTGATAATTTTTTTTTAAAGAATAATCATTACTTTTTTTTATATTCTTTTAATAATTGAAGTACAGATTTTTTATTAAGTCATAAAAACTCAATTTTTGATAATAAATAGTTAAAAGGTATATTATAAGATTTCGATACTTATTTGTTAATATTTACAATGTTTGTTATTCTTAATGATTAAAGAACGTGCTTGGATCAAAACTGTTTAGTATTATTTATCTTTAAAATTATAATAAATTTTGAGAGGTATCGAAAAAAATATATTTTATGTTTTCTAAATAATAAAATCGATTAAAGATGAATGTAGAAATCTGAAAAGGTGTTATATTTTCGTATTAAATTAAGGGGCCATATACGGTCATATGTGACTTGAACAACACATATTCAGGTTCATTTGAAAATAAACAAATTCAAGGAATTGATAATTTAATGGTTAATATAGTTTTAAATCAAGCAAAAAACTGTAGTTTATTATTGAAAAAAACTTTAAAATCCTGCAGTAAATGAAAATCAAAGGCGTTTTCCTCCCTACAATAAACTGTGTAATTTAAAATGGCTACCGACTTTGAAAACACTGTTTTGAAAACTATGCGTATGAAGATTTTTTTTGAAATTTCTGACTACTTCGAACCCCTAATCGAGCTGACTTTAAGCTGAAATTGTGACGAAATACATGAAAATATGTTATAAACAAAAGCTACTTGTAGATATTTATAAAAATATTTTCGTATTTGACACTTTTTTAGGTTACAAGATAGATAAAAAATAAATAAAAGCCAATTGAAAGTTTTTGCTCATCCACAAAATAATTTATTACACACCATAAAAATTTCATCAGACCATCTC
Organism: Chrysopa pallens; assembly: GCA_020423425.1. Taxonomy (NCBI): domain Eukaryota; kingdom Metazoa; phylum Arthropoda; class Insecta; order Neuroptera; family Chrysopidae; genus Chrysopa; species Chrysopa pallens. The sequence continues at coordinate 25,404,350 of CM035593.1, read as the reverse complement.
TCTTCGTTATTGAGTTATCTTGAAAGCCGAAACGGAAAAAAAACGGCGAAAATTGAATTGATTAAATAATATCAATCTTGATGAAAATTTCAATATTTTTTAACGGTATTATTTGGTATTAATTGTTAACTCTGCAAATATAAACTAGGATTTTCAGGAATTAACAAATATTTCAGATTCAAGTTTTTAGCAAAGCTCCAAAGATGTTTCAAAATTATGCCAACCAATTAAAAAACTATCTTATACAAATTTTCGGTAACGTTTCCCTAAAAATTTACTCCGAATGTATAAAAACTATTAAAACGTAAAAAGGGAATATCGTGAAGTATGTTAGAGCCATTACTTACCAGACCAAACAAAACAACAGAAAAAAATAGTATTTCACGCGATAACACAATGTTTACTATTTTTATGATACAGTTAAAGTGCCGCCTATATTAAACACCATGCACATTCGACAAAAATAAAAAAAAAACACATACTGAATTTGACCTTTAACGGCTGTTCAATAACATTCTAATAAAGTCAATTTTTAAGGTTTTTTTATAAATTTTTACTTATGGTAAATTAATCGTAGCCATTTTCATGCATATAAATGATATAAATAAGAGATTATGGTCCAAAAAATACAAAAATATCATGCATTAGACAATTAGTTTTTGGGATATGATATAAAATCCTCTATAAATATAATTCTAGGGTATAGCTCAGAAATTATTCATATATAATTTATGTTTTTTCGATGGTACCAAAAAGTACTCAAATTCAAAAATCTTCACACTTTCCAACCTAACCGAACATTAGAGATACAATTTTCTTTGAAGCATTTTTAAAGAATTGTCAGAATAAAAAAAATACAATTAATAATGATTTTTGTAAAAAAGATGACTCCTGAAAAATTGTATTTTTAAAATTACAAAGAAATTTCAATTTTGGAAGTATATATATTTCCAAATTAAAAACTGCATCACTTTTACTTATTTTCATTTTCTTACCTAATTAAATACTCGATTATTATGTTATGTCGAGTTGTTTATTAGAATTTATTTTATTTTAAACTATAAAAAATAATAAAATACACCATAAAATTAGTGTATTTTATAATTTTAAGTAAGCCATAGAAGATTCAGGTTGATGTTTTTTTTTTATTCCACGACTATAACTTCGAAATTTTTTGGTCATTTCGTTACTAAACTCTTTTTATTCTATCCTTTAGATCGATTTCAAATTATCAATAATTTTCAAAATGATTTTAGAAAATTTATTATAATAAAAATATAGTTTCCAATTTCATCTTTCGAGGATAACTATATAAACTTTCTTTCAACAAGTAAAAAAAAAAAAGTAAAATTCTTACACTTTTTTTTGCCCCATAAAATGTCGATGAACCAACTACAGTACATAGTAGCATGAAACAGTATACCTACTACCGTATTGAAACCATTACCACCACAGCCGGCAATATCATAAAAACATATAGATTAAAAATATCTCAATGGGAATTTATTTTCAAGTGGTCTCCTCTTTATCAGTCGTAAAATAGCTTTTTTGTTCAAACCCTCTATTACACACTCACACACATATTGTGGCAATGGTGATATTTAACATTGTATTTATAATATACATGGGCGTTAATTCATTGAGTTTTTTTTTTATAGATATAATTTATAATATTTTATCAAAATACATCTTAAGAATTCTTAAGTGAATTATCGATGAACATCGATGAGCTTATTCAAATATATCGTTTTATAATAATATTTATTTCACTATGTGTTAAAAATGTTATTAAAAACGGGAGCTTTTCACTTCTTTAGTGCATTAGTCGAAATATACGAAAAGCTATTGTGTATTTCGGCAAGATAAATTTTTTGTTGAAGTGTTTTTAAACTCGACGTACATAAATGTCAGAATATATTAATTTTAGTTTAAAGTTTATAAGGCTAGAAAATATTGAAGCCACATCCAACATTTTGATATGGGTGTTCATAGAAACACTTATTAAGTCCATTTCCGGTTTTCCGTCCATCCGTCCGCCTGTTCGTCATCACAATAACTGAAAAATTAAAAAGAGATAATGAGTTTAAATTTTGATAACTTATTATTAGTTTAAGTTCGTGATTGAGCAAAATCGGTCCAATGGATCCTTTACCTACCTTTTAAACTATAAAAGATAGAAGAAAATTAAAATACAAAGAATGTTAATTTTTCGGAAATAAACAATTTTTGTTTGAAACACTTTTTCGTCAAATCATAAAATTTCATCGAAACTAGCATAAAGCTTGAATCTCGTATGCCTCGACTCTTTTAGAATCTGTGACGGTGTGAAAAAGGATGAAACGATGACTGATCTCCTTTAGAACTGCTTAGTTTTTACAATGAGAATACCTATTATTACTATGAATACAAGCGTCAGATTCTACAGCTTAAATACAACTTTTGCCGTATTAACACATTATTTTATTGAAAGATTATAAAAATTGAAAACAATGATCATTTACCGGGATTCGAATCCGGGACCATCCAATTATCATTTGAATGTGATACAATATTATGGGTGTAGTTGGTATCACATCTGACTGGTAGTTGGATGGTCCCGGGTTAAACCTCCGGCAGATGTGTAAATGATTCAAGGTGAATTTTGATATAGTTTTGAAAATTATTTTACAAAAACTATTAATAAGCTTTGTACGCCACTGGTATCATTATATATTATAAATAAAATACATGTATGAACAACTGATAAAATAGTGGTCCGTAAAAATGACTCAATATAAAATAATATACTGAACATTCGTTGGTTACACAATGTCATGCATGATGCCATGCTACGAAAATATTAATTTTATCTCATTTTCTCACTATATTCTGTCATTTATATATACAGTGTCGGGGTGCAATCATGCAAGAGAAATAATAAGCAAACTGAAATGAGACCGCTCATAAGAGAAAGTAGATTTATATTTATATACATACATATATACTAATAACACACCTCTCTATCTTCGTATCAAATAACGGTACCATTTCTCATTGTATCAGCTTTAATGATTTTGGTTTATAGTAAACAATAAAATATCTTACTTATTACAAATATTTAAACTTTTATGAACTTGTCTTTTGTCTCTTAAGACTTAAAAACCTCGAAACTCCGTTAAAGCCGTTCCAAACAAAATTCAACCTGTTATTTTCCATCACTTTTGAATGATTACAAGGCTGCTGCAGTCAGAGAGACAGGCAGGAAAGTGTAGTAAGTAGGCTATTATGATTTAATGATTTAATGAGGACGCATTTGAAAGAAACTTTAAACTTAAGACGAAATTTAATGTAACCATATGCGTATATTTTTGTGATAAATACCAATTTCAAAAATTAGTTTGAACGTTAGACAAAGTTATGAAATAGATAACTCCTGAAGTCATATAGAATGATTCTGACATAAGATAAGCACAGGTTATCGAATAATTAAAGAAGATTTTCCACTTTCGTAAAAACTTCGCGACATAATATGGTACATGGTTACAATCACAACTTCATTCCACTATTAAATACATTTTCAATTTAGATATCAGATAGAAGAATGATTATATTTATAAATTAATGTTAATATTTTCATTTTATCGAGAAAAAAAATACCTTGACGAAGTCATTCGAAAATAATTCGTAAAATATAAAAGTATAAAATAAAAATATAAAAGAAAACTTAAAGAAAGTTAACGGAGGTAAGTTGGAGTAAGAAATATACCAAAATAAAAATTTAACGTCACATCTTAATGTAAGAGATGAACAATTTTTAGAATTTATGGTAAAAAATTGAATAGTTGTTATTACAAATCTTTTGCCTATGGTACTCAACTGACCTCCTTAAAAGGTAAATTTTGTCCCTAACACCTTGTATTATAATAATATTTCGTGTATGGATCGTACAATGTATATCGTTTGTTTAATGTTTGTATACGTACCTAACAGTGTAAATATGATCTAATATTATTAAAATTAATGCTAGGTACACATACATTAGTTGCTATGGATAATGGTTCCAGGTTCCAGTAAATATATTCTATATCATTATAATATTATAGTATGTGTAATCGTATAATATAAAATTTATTTTTCATCCTCAAATATTGTTGTCATATGGTCTTTATTTTAATGAAAATAAGCACGATTAATTTATCAATTAGTTGGTCCCTAAATGTTCCTAAAAATCTATGTATATGACAGTATCATTCCTCTTGTATTTGATCATAAAATTAAAATTATCCAAATTTGGCTGTCATCGATTTACAAAAATTTTTTTTTTTATATGGATCACGTAATTCAAATAACGAATGAGTGTCTTATTTAGATAGATTTAAAAAATCTGTTTTTCAGATCAAATCGTCAAATAAAAGCAATTTTCAAATTTTCAAAAATTTTTAGAATATAATTGTTTTTACAAATTTCGCACCTAGAAAAATATATTTTAGTTAATAGTTTTAGTTTCCGAAGTTATCCTGTCTGTTTCAAGCAAGAACCCACCAATATTATGGAAAAAATGTAAAAGAAGGTAACATTGTTAATTTTTTAAATATCCGACATATGACCTAGTATCCTTTTTGAATTATTTGCATTAACTACTTCTGTATGTTTTATGTGTTACGTGTTGAATTTGAGCTACAATTGTGGTAAATCTAAACAGTTTATGAAAACTATCTATGATACCCAAACATAAATATTTTGGTTTTTTGAGTGATCTTCAAAGCAGGCATAAAAAATGCGTTAGTTAACTGATTTTATGTGTTAAAACTTTAAAAAAAACTTAAAATACCCTCATATATATATACATTTGTCGTTGAAAGCTAAAATTTAGAATTAAATTCAAAATAAATGTATTATTTTTTCATGAAAATTAAATTCCTTGCAAACAAGAATCTTATATTAATTTGGAATTAAATTCAAAATAAATGTATTATTTTTTCATGAATATTAAGTTCTTGTCATCTTGTCCTTACAAACTTTTTCTTGTTTCTTGTCCTCTTCTTCTTGTTCTTGTCCTTACAAACAAGTTCTCAATTATTTGCACCGTGCTTACGTGGAGAGACTTCTGAAACAATTGATGCAAATCGATTTTATAGCAATGTCAAACAAATGGCATTTACTTATACTTATTGGGTTGACAATTGTAAGAATGAAATATTGTACATATTGGATTGAAAATTGATTTCTCGAGCAAATTGCGTAAGTTTTAATTGGAAATCTATATATTAATACGTGAAGCAAAAATTTTACGAAAATTGGGCAGCTAAGGAGTATGAAATTTAGCACACTTATAGCTTATATAGAGAAGGAATGTAGAATGCTAATATTTTTATAAAATTATGCATAAAAAATACATACAATCAATCAATAAATAAAAACATTACACTCACTATGGCAACACACATATAAAAGAGGTATGGCTTATATTACACACACTACCATACACATACAAATATACCCTTTTATTTAAAGACACGTATATATGCTGTTTTGTTTAAAAGCAGTGAGATTCACTTTTGAGTGATTATGGTCGAATTTCGACCGCTGTAATGTTTAAATTTGTTATTAAATTCTGGGAATTTTTCTATATCAAATCGTACACCATTCACATAAACCAATATTTCATAACCATAGCATCGAAAGAAAAAAATCTGATGCCCGGTACCAATAAAACATGAATATAGATGGTTCTTAATAATAATATTACATGAATATGAAATTGGTTTCCAAAACAATGATAATTTGAAAAGCAATTATGCATGTTCCTTCTTTTTTTTTTAGTACAATTGATAAACTCACTACCAGAACTATTAGTATTATTGAAAATATTTTACAAATCATTACATTAAATGATATAATATGTTCCACATACGAATTCAAAATCTATAACCACAAAGTAAAACCATTGCCAATAATAATTGTATATACATATAACGTAATAATCCATGTTTTTGGCAAAACGCCCTTCGAATTCAATTCAAGTTAACTTGTCGCTGCTTTACTTTAAACCACCAATAATAATATGGTTTGGCAAATTAAAGGTTGACCCATATATTTATATATAATAAAATTTGTTGTTATATCCTTAACATCAAACTAGATTATCCTATTTATTTTCAGATCTAGGTCTTTTGTATGTTAAGAAAATATGTTCTTACTGTAGTGTATTTTTTATATTGACATCATTCCCAACTAATATTCTACGTTATTATTAAGTTCTTATTGTAGTGTATTTTTCATATTGATATCATTCCCAACTAATATTGTACATTTAAAAAAAAATATTTATGTTGCATATCTAATCTAACCCGGTGTCCAAAAAATTATGTAGTTAAAGTTTCGGTATTATAATGTCAAATGTGTTCAAAATTAGTGTGTTAATTTGTTTGAATTATATCAAATACTTCAATAACTTCAATTTTTCAAATAATTAGTTTCCTACACAAAAAAATATCTTACGTTAAAATTTATCTTAGTAACTAAAAATGACAATCATTGCAATTTAAATAAATGAAGTTAACTAAATTTCATAATATTTCTTTATTCGAAATTAATTACCTAATCTCTGTATTGAAACTCAAATAATAATTAAGTTAACACTGATTTTGTGTTACCATTTTAAAGTGTAAGAATTTTAGCTCCCTTTTCTTTCTTTCATTTTCATGACCGTGTAAATTACTTCCAGTCGGTTAAGTTTTAATAATATTATTTTAAGTGTAAACTAACGTTTATGAGATGGTATTCGCCCGCAAAAAAAAAATCAAAAATTCGGTCCAGATAACTCTATATTTTACATTAAGACATTATCTCAATTCTCATAGCATTGATAATTCAAGATTGTTTCCCCGAAAATGCAACTCACATCGTTTGGCAATCGCCGAACTCCATTTATTATACACCAAACTACTCCCGTCTATTCCCTGAAAAAACTATTCCGTGTGCAATTTTTGAATCGATAGCGTAAAGCTTTTCTCATTAGCCATCAATGTCATCCATGCAAGTAAATGTTTATTTCATAGTATCTTTGGGAAAAATTCATTTTGATATACATAAATGCCATGAATGTACTTGGAGCAGGTAAATTTTATTCAAATAGTTGTTTTATTTATACTTATTAAAGATAACGAATTACTTTACATGCTAGCATAATGGATATCATAAAACGTAATAAATTTCGACATTTTGCCCCAATTTCCTAGATCAAAACCAGTATGAATTAGCTAATCGTAATAGTTCTTCGAGGAGATGTAACTCATTGTTAATTTTGTGACAGTTTGGAGAATTATTACGACTGGCTAATTCATAATAATGATAAAATACAAAAAAATTTTGATCGAGGAAATTGGGACAAAAATCGAAATTTATTTGAAAATTCTCATCGTTCTCTTTCATAATATTCATATCATAAAATCTTATGATGCCCAGGGCTGTGATTTCTGCTAAAACGTGGTATCCGTAATTAAATGATTCATTAGTATGACACGACACTAAAAAAACGGCCATCCCGCTATCGTGTAATGTATCTTGTTATTAAATTAAATTGTTTAATTTGAACATCAATAATTTTAACAAATCAAAGAAAAGTATTCATTTCGTAAAAAACAGTTTATTTTCTGTTTATTCAGGCTTACAGTTTTTAATTTGCAATAAATAAATAAATAAATAAATAAATACAACCAGCATTTTATTTAATTAAAAAAAAAAAAAAACGTATATTGAATTTTTTTTTAATTAAAAGTGGTTCAAATTAATTAATTAAACGGACAACTTTCAATTATAAACGATTCAACTTTTGTGAGTTAACTTACCATTTGGTATTGAAAACAGGAAAAATAATAGAAATTCCTTTCTCTCTAAACTTGACAATCGATTTCCACAAAAACGATTTTGGATATATCGTAAATTGTACTAGAAAACAAGTAGTATAAATGGTGACAATTAATTAGCCTAAGTGACTATGACTCTTAATATTAAAACCAATAACATGCTGCTTCAACACTATTTCCGAAAAATTTCCAATTTGTGTCCAACACTAGATGGTATCTGGAGCTCCGCTGCCGTCTGTACTATTGCAAACACAAACACACACACACACACACACACACACACACACACACACACACAATATATATATCCAATATTACTGACAGCAATAACTCGGTAATTAAATAATTTTAATTTTTAAATTCTAAACAACTGTGACATTTTCCAAACAGACCTGATATTATTAATCATTCAAATCACACACAAAAGGTGATGAGTGTGTATTGTGCTTTCAATAATCTACAACTCATCCAATTTGAGTGTTTAATAGCTCGAATGATAGATATTGATTCAGTGAGTGTTCTTGGAATAAAACGAAACCTATCTGTATTAGAACTGGAGATATCGGGATACATAACTATCTCGACATCACCTTTGCCTTTCATTTAAAAAGGCAAAATATAGATGTAATCCAATACTTGATACTTTATCTGAACACAAATGCCTTTCATTTAAAAAAAATTATACAAAGTGGGCCGCCTGGGAATATTTTTCATCAATTTTTTAGTTATAATTCGATATTTTAAAGCAATAAGACCTAGCATAATTCGGCATATAATTTCAAAGTTAATAATAATCCTCATTCAAAGACCTTATTCTTTGACACTGGTGCAAAACCTTTTATTTTTGGATTCGAACCCTACAGCACCAAAAATTCAGCCTCGCATAATTATTAGAAATGGTATAAAAGCATTGTAAACTTCTTTTGGAAGTCTATGTTCTAAAATTCATTAGAAAAATTTAAATCATTTTTTGAAAATAATAAAGTACAATTCACAACCAAAGGTTTCCTCACCTTTTAAAGAATCCATATATTAAACAAAGAAATTGATTTCAATCCTACTATTTTTTTACAAAATTTGCGTGCTAATAAGGAAAATTAAATAAAAATGTGTAATATTTTAAGTTAAAATTCGTACAAAATCATCACTCACTGACAATATTGTATATATTTTGAATAATTTATTAAAATTGTTGTTGCAATATCCTGTTCAGAAATAATGAACATGATCCCATGGGATCGGTATATTATATACCCATGTAGTATTATTATGTATTTACGCAGGTTGAAAATCTGCTTTTGTGTTTACTTAAAAAAGATGTAGTGGTTAATGTTCTCTATGTACAAAAACATTTTTTTTTTTTTTAGGATCACGTAGTTAAAACACTACTAGTACTAGTTTTGGTTTATTGGAATTGATTTCCGTCACTTACACCATGGATAAAAATTTTAACTAAATAATAACTAAAATACTATGAAAAATACGCAAAATTTTGGAGTTTAAAATATTATTATTTTCTTTTCTTCAAGAAAAATTGAACAAGATATGGCCGTTTCAAGTTAATATATATTCGCAAAGAGTAGCGCCATCAAGCCCTTTCAGTTCAAACATTTAAAAAAAAAATGTATCTTATGTCAGCTTATTGCTCTTGAAAAATACTACACAATGGTATTTTGTGTAACTTGATAGCTGAAAAATTCAGCGATTTATGGTAAAAATACTCAATCAGAATGAGAACACATGCTTTACAACAATGATGACGAAAATTCCCTCATTTTTGTGTCCTCCATATCTTGAATACAAAAAATTTACATCCCGGAGAAGAAGTGGTGTCCATCACCAGAGTAAAACAAACGGTCAGCACATTTACAACTTTGAAGTCGAACTTTAAGCCAAATTTTGGAGCTAGTCGGTACTGTTTGGCACAATTTCCACGTTACGCCATTTTTTCCGCGCATAGACTGGACTAAATATTCAACCTTTTCAAGTTTACAATCTTACATTAGTTTAGATAACTTGAGCTTTTGAATAGTTTTTTATTGATTGATCTATAAAATTTTATTAGTAGTTAATTAGTAATACCTGAGGTTTCGTCCCTGAAAAGCCCTTATAACGAGATAATATACCTTTCTGACATTTGCGAAAATAATTTTATTATAATTTTACTTTTTTAAAACAAAACAAACAAAAAATAAAATAACTGAACCATTGGCGTAATAAACTGTGTTCCACACTTTAATAATTTTTTTTTTTTTTAATAATTAATGAGACGATCATAACATGAGACTTTTGTATAAAATAGGTAATTATGTGAGTTTTTCTAATGAGTGTAAAATTTGTTTGATTTTTATTTTAAATTGTGAGCTTCAAAGAAAAACGTCAGATAAACAAACATTTAATGTTAAACAATAGACATGAGCATTATTATATTCTATAGATATGTATATCAATATTAAATAATTGAGTTTCCTGTTTATCGGAAATAAAATCAAACCTTTTATTTAATTGCGGTATTATTAAAAAGTGGTAATGATTTTTTTTTTTAAACATTTTACATGCTTGGTGGTATTTGATTGACTCCAAAGAATTTCGTTATATTTCGAAATATAACAACTTCAATTTGTTAACATTGAAAATGGTATACGTTTAGGTGAACTGAATGTAAGTGTTTCCAGAGACTAATGTTTTTAATGATGGAAGAAGCTTTGCCAGCGAAGCTTACATATTTAAAAAATAATGGGCACATACGAAAAATTGATGGACCCTGTTTTCACTGGAGAAAATAATAACGCTCGTATTACCACTTCACAAATCATTTTTCTCCAACTGAATGATTACTTATAGACCAGGGTAGAAGTCTTAAAAAATGGTACAACGTAAATAAAAATAAAGTAGGATCAAATCTATTGGAAACGGAAAAAGATAATGAAAGGAAAAACTATTTACGGGCGATCTGATGTTGGGAGGTGGAAGAGGGTGGATTTTTAAGGGTAAAACATGGTTAATCTTGATTTCCGGTAAAACTACTAGTTCTATGGAAATTTGACCAAGAATACTTTTTTTTTTTATTTTTATCAATGTATGTCAATGGATTTAAAATAATATCCTATAAACGGATTCACATAATTAAATTTTAAAGCAAATAATTAATTTGAAATTATGGGATCTTTTATGATAATGGTTCTAAATGAAAAATATTTGAGTGCATAACACAGTTTATTGAAATTTTCAAATATGGTTAGTTAATCTATATATTTGGTTTAATAGTTTACGAGAAGCAAAGCAAAATGGCATTTACCAAAATCAAGGGATCAAATTTACAATTATACGAAAAATTAATGATGTTACAGTAAAACTTCTGAATGAAATTGTATTTAACATTTGTTTCGTTTTAAAATTATACAGAATCATTTAAACCAAGTAATCTTCTGTAGTAAAAATTTCCCATTTTATAATATAGGTCTGTCTCTTTTTACATGGAAAAATCACTTTTTCAGTTTTAATATGAATACTACGACTGTATTTAGATAAAAAAATGAAGATTGCTTAACTAACAATGTCAATTGTTTGAATACTTATATATGGCCAATTTTGCAAATTATTTACATTTCTAAAACACAATAAATATGTTATATATGTACCATAGTAGATATGGCCAATCTAAATATAATTTGTGAAAAAATATTCCAAACAAAAGTAATTTGTTTAACACAACAATTTTTTACACTATTCAAAGGGTTTGATTGGGTAATTTTTTCAAAAATTTTTTGTATTTTATATTTTCTACATTTTACGTCTTAAAAAGATGGAGTTCAAGCACTTTTACGTCAATATGCTCTCAAAATTTCATCTCGCTATATATTTTCATTTTTTAATTATCACATTGATGGACAGACAGGCAAAAATAACCAGGTGATTCTATGAGCAACCAAACGAAAATTTTGTTAATGGCTTCGTTACGTACCGTACATTTCCTTAGACAAGTTCTACTGTAGCAAGGGTGTCTGTAACATATTTAATTATAAAGTATATGAAATACACCCTCGTCTAAGTATATTATTATAAAATTCTTTCATAATACAGTGGGGTAATATTAATTCACTAAAAATATCGATTGATATATATAAAAAGGTATACGACATCATACATTATAAAATATATTTGATTGTGTGTGCTGTGTGGTTTGAAGTCTTTTTTTTCCATTCGTTTGTTGGTACGTATGTTCGCTTATATATATCCATCCATACAACTGATATGCATTTTATGTGACATAAAAGCATCGTCGTGGTTAGTTTATAGCAGAAGATTAATGATGTGTATTATATATATATATATATATTGTTGTATAATGTAAAATTATCCCCCTATTACTATACATACATAATACATGCATTTTCCCTATTTGATATTTGTGTATCATATTATTATATTAGATATAATAGTATATTCGCTAACAGGAACTCAGCAAATTTAAGCTTTGACACGAAAATTAAGAAAATCGAGGCAAATCGAGATTGATATTGATATCGAACGAAATGGGACACTTTTAACTGGAACACTTAATTAGAGTGTCAAAAAATTTTAAATGGACAATGAAAACCAAATTTTAATATCTTTAAATTGTATCGATTTAATTGACATTCGAGTTTGACATTTTATAATTAATTTCTATGATTTACAGATTTCTAAGACTGATAAGAGACTAACGTAGTTCTCCAAAAGGCAACGTTCATAAATGGCTCTGCAACACTTAGTGCCATGTATTATCTTTTTTTAGCAATTTTATGTCGAGCGTAAAATTTTTCTTTGTATTTTAGCCTTCGATGTTAAAGTATCCTTCGCTGCTAGTTATTTGTGTTTTTTAATTATATTCTAGAATTATTTTTTAACTTAACGTAATCTCTTTTTTTTTTTGTATATATAATTATTATTGAGAACTCTAGGATTTTTCGAATAAATTTCGATTTTTTCGACTACAAAGTAGTCATCATCAGTATGAATTAGCTAGTTGTAATGATTCTCTGAGGAGATGTTACTCGTTGCTAATTTGGTGACGGTTTGCAAAGTCGAAATACGTATTTATAAAATACAAAATAATTTGATCTAGGAAATTGGGGAAAAAATCGAAATTTAACTTAATCTCATTTAAGGTTATTCTTCTTGTTATTTTGTGATTGCAGAAAATCCTTCACCTATGATCTAAACCATTTTTATTTTTTCAAAATAATTGCGATTAATTCAACGTATGTAAAGGACCAGTTGGCTATCTGTCTTAAGTATTATAATCTGTGCTACGATTGCAGTTTATGGCATCAATATACACGATGATTTTTGTAAACTGATTTCCAAAATTATGTAAATATGTTCAAAATACCATTATATTTTTTATTTGTTTCTACCTGTTCAAAAAATATAAACTTTCAAAGTGATATTTGTACGTTTATTAAATCGTAATAGAAATAATAATTACCTACTCAAAAAGGGATTTAAATTATAAGTTGATACAAAATATTTTCGATATTGGAAACGAATTTTCTTCGCTAAAATATTGGAAAGCCCCTTTACACCAAAAATTTCACAACCATACTTTTTTTCTTAATTCCAAGAAGTGCATCAATCGAAAATATATCTATTTTCCTTTTTTACATACTGTTACTGAACCACTTTTTAATAAGTGACCTGTCTTAAATAGTCAGCGGTTTATTACAAGGCTTTGTTAAAATCAGAAATATATACATTTCAGACTTTCTCCTTTTCAGATATGCTTCTGGCATCAACCATTTTAAAATTGCTTTTTTCAAAATGAGTTTCCCCTAGAGCATGAACTAAAAGGATTAATAAAATAGTATACAGTTAACAAAAGGACATAGATCATAGACCAAACGACAAACACACATGAACGATATGGTTTGATGTGTACAATATAACATAATACACATTCAACGTATTATTCGCATACTTTTTATTTGTTAATATTCGTTTTAAACCTGATCAAAATAAATGAAAATATATTGGAAACTAAATTGTAGAATTAATTTTATTACAAGATTTTGTATAAAGCTTTGAAATGATATTAATTTTTAAGGACACTGATTTCAAATAATAAAATTTATCATTTAAAATTCTTCACCATCATTTTTACCTTTTTATAAGCAAATAATTTGAAATAAATGTTTTAGACTTTGAAAATTTAATAATGAAATTACATGATTCTCTGAATATAATTCTTAGCCAATGTCTTATATGAGTGTAAAAACAAGTGCCAATAACAACTAACAGTATTAATTGTTTAGATACATGACAATTCGGCATATGGTTGAATGAAGTCAATGCAATTATAAATACATAATATTATAATATGTGTTGCAATTATATGTGTTTATAAGCTTAATTAGAATACGTTATCAAAATTTCAGCTACTTATCCCCTTTACGTTTTTTTCTTGATGACAGACAGATGGAGTGACTAATTAGGTGATTGTATGAGCACCTATACCACAATTGTATTTGTGCCTTCAATATTTGCTAACGTTACAAACTTAAGACTTAATATACTCTGACATATTATAAATATTTCGAGTATAGAAACATATGAGGTAAAAATAAGTTGTGACCATTAATAAAGATGAATTTTCGGTGTGAACCGAAAATCTTAATGATTAATCTTAAAAAAAACGCTAGTTCCAGATTTTATTCGTTTAACTATTTCAAATTCGTAATTTACAGTTTGTTTATACCAAAGAAAGCTTAATATTTTAAGAAACTAATTTTTTAACCATTTTGTAATTTCTAAAACCTCATAAATGTTGCACAAAGTAAAAATTAAAACTTTTCTCATATCATTCTTTTAGAAAAAAAAAACAAAATACCTTGATAATATGTCGTTAATTTTTACTAACTTTTAAATTAAACCGTTTTTTATTATTCTAAAAGCCTTTTTTTAATGAAAAAATATACAATAACAAATTAAATATTAATTTGTGTTAAATTATGGCTTCAATTTATTTTTATTATTGTAAAGGAAGCAACATTTAGTTCAAAATATTCATTTGATTAATGTATAAAAAAAAAAAACTGGTATATAATACTTAAAGAAGACAGACCAAGAATTTTCCCATTATGTATAAAATATTGGATAAAAACAATAGTATACTTTCGGTAGTGAAAAATAAAGCATGAAATTTGACAAAAATTATAATTTATGTAGAAATATTCCTAAATATTCTTCATTTGAGTCATAAAAGCACATGATTAATTTATTGTCTTTTTTATTTTTATATCACGTGACCTAAAATACTCTGCTGCCATGGATGACGTCATTTTGGTAAAAATTATTAGTTATCTTTGTCAGATCTGTTTTAACAGTTAATCTTAATTATTAAAAAAATATTTAAAAGTGTTAGGTTATGTTTTGTTGTCATTGTGTTATACCAGTATTCTGAATATTACATACCGATATTACGTCACCAAAATGGTAGACAGCGTTTTCCTACATGCAGATTAGTTTAGTAACCTGCGATGAAAAAGTGATTATCCATTCGGAAATCTTACTAAATTCTCCCAAAAAATTCCGAAATAATGTTTTTTATGGAAAAAAATAAAGTAAAAGGCAAATAAACTAAAATCCAAAGGAAAGTGCCGCCGCATAATTGAATTGAGTTAACAAAATTTTCACAAGAAGTGCATATTTAATCGCTTCTTTTTGAAAAGAATACACTATAAAAACCACGGTTGTATTTGTCCTGAAACATCAGTGTCTTTAAAGGGAATAGTAAAAATATCATAAAATGTTTGTTTTCAATTTTCCAAACTTCTACAATAACTTTCTGTCAAGTAAATATTAGCAATAAAAGAATTCAATAAAAATAAAATAATTAAATGAATTTTCTTTAATTTAGTTTTTTTCGTTTGTTACAGGAAGTATATTGTGGCGGGGAAACAATCTGCACTGTTGATGGATTACATTTTCATTCAATGTATAACGCACGCGTAAAAGCATTCAACAGTTCTGGAGAAGGTGAATACAGTGAACTTATTGGACTTCAAACAGCTGAAGGTTTGTATTTGTATTTAATTTCTATGACAGATAAAGTTCTACCAATTTATCTGGCCTGAAATAAAATAAAATTTCTTTTGTTAGGCAGATTTTACTAACAATATTTTAACCGATTTCCATGTATCATTTATGGTATACATTCACGTATAAATTAATAATAAATACAATTGCTGATATTTTCATATAATACATATAAAACCGTATATAAAACAACAACCGGAGTTTTAGCTAGAATTATTGCAAAGCAAATGATTTTTAAAAAGATTTTAGTATTAACAAAAGTGTTCAAAGAACTGTACAAGTTTCAACAAAATCTCGATTCAATTTCTCTCGAAAAAAATTCTGCATCTCTTTTTTTTCACCTTATAGGTTTAAAATTTAGCTATTTATATTGATAAATAAAAAAAGTCTCGACATTCAATATCGCTTAGAAGAAAATCTTTAAAAGAAGACTTTCACCTTCAATTAATACAAAAAATTAACCTCATTTAGGGTCAGAAAAACCATAATATTAGTTGCAAAATGATCTATCTAATTTATAATTAAATCATATACCTCAAATTTCGAATTCCAACAATACATTTAAAATTAAAATGTTTGTACATAATAATTTGAAACGAAACCAGACTGATTAAGAGAAAAAATTTATGTATTCAACTCTAGGTTTTATTTTTATGGCTCCATATTAAAATCTTGGAAGCATATATATTTCAAATATTATTTTTATATTGAAAAAATAGCAAGATATATAAAATTTAGACTATAGTTTGTATCGCTCGAAAAACTTGAGTTAATAGATTCATATAATACTGTAATTGGTCATGTAATTTTCCTGTCCATCCGGCCGCTCTTACCGTCATCCAGATCAAAATAAAAATAGATGACATATTAATGACTAAACCTAAAAAGTGATTTTTAGTCCGTGAATGAGCACAATCGGTCAATCGGATATCCACCTATCTGTTATACCATAAGAGATAGAAAAAATATTTAAAATAAAATTTTTTAGTTTTTAAAAACAATCAACTTTTGTTTGAAACATTTTTTCATTAACTGTTAATATTCGTCACAATTCAGGTAATTAGCTCATACGTTATTATAATCCATATAATCCATTTTGATTGATCCTTTTAAACTATATGAATTATGTATTGAGTATATTTTATAAATAATAATAATTACAACTATCTCAAAATTGGAACGTTTTCTAATGTTTAATGAAATAATTTTAATCGAAAAAGGTTAGAAAATGATATTATCAAACTAGTATGGTTAGAGTATATTAAAAGTGGAACCGCGTTCCTTGTACCTAGACCTTTTGGTCCTCTGTAAACTCTTTTAGAAGACTCCATCGTTATTATTTTGTTGGTAGAGCCGATTACTTCGTTCTAATCCAAGCGATCCGACCATGTGATCCATCAACCACCCCTTTTTTATTATTATAATTATTGAAACTGCCGCTGTTTGGATTCAATCCAGCAAACTCCAGTCTAAGTAGTTAAATTGGTAGAAATATTAGTGCATTTACTCACTTGGTCGGTAACTAAAATGGTTAGTTGGGCTAAGAATAGGAAGCACACCAAATGGTACATAATGTTATATACATGGACTGGGTTGCATCCTTCCACTAACCTGGAGCTAGCTGTGACCTTATATCCATTGAAAATTGTATTGGACTAACTGTGATTAGCGATAACTCTACGTTAGTACAATTGGTGGTTAGCGGTAACTCTAGATTATTATGAATGATGTAACCCTGCCATAGTATTAGAGTACTCTGTCTAAGTTAACATACATTATATAATTATATACATAATGGCTGCGTTACACCATTCCAATAACCTGAAGTTAGCACTCGCTGGCATTGAGTTATTTTCATTGAAAATTATTTTAAACTAGCTGTGGTTAGTGATAACTCTAGGTTACTACGATTGGTGGTTAGCGATGAATTAGTATAAATTGTGTAACTCAACCTTAGTATTTGAGTACTCTATATACACAAGGTATGACATTTCTAATTAATTTACTTTCTTTTTTTTTTACTAAACATAATATTAATAATTGCCATGCTATTTACATTTTTATTTAATTTGTGTTCATATTTTTTTTTTAAATATTACTTGCTTTTTTATAACGATCATGATTGGATGCTAGTAATAATATTTTTACATAATGAATTTCTAACGATACGAATAAATTATTAATTAAAAATAAAATGAATTATCATCATCGTCAGCGTTGTTCAAAAGTGCACACGTAAATTTGTCTTGCACCTATTACCTATCTTGTTGTAAAATCAAGGTATCTTTCTATACATCTACTATACTATCAACAATAAATAATCCACGATTTTGTAACAGTACCGAATACGTTATACCTATACAAATATACCAAACCCATAAAAAATCCAATCGAATACAAAAAAATGCACTAATAACATACTTCATAATCAAAAATTGTTTAAATTTAGAAATAATTTATTACGTTTTCGTGTATGTTTTTCAAGTCAGTTCAACTATAGTTTTATAAAAAATTGTATTTATTACTTTTAAGTGTTGCATGTGAAGCGATGGAAAATGTCTTTTGGGTGATACACAATCACTAAAAATAAGTTTTGAACCTTCCCCCTTCTTTCTTCTTATGGATGGGATTTTTTTCATATATAAATACGACCAACATCGGAGTATATATTTTCCAAAGGATCCCAAAGAATTCCAATAGAATCATCCTGCTGTATAGCAAGAATTACTAAAGCGAAGTTTAATAAATCAACTTAATAATTTAAACGACCCGAATACAGAACCTCATTTTAAGGGTTCCGTACCAACAGGCTAAAACAGACTCCATGACTTATATTACACTGCCAGGCTAAATCTCATGTACCGTGATTGTTAGACCGTTGATGATTTTCACAGATGATGCATTGATATTGCTGCTGTAACAAAAAATACTAAAAAACAAAATAAAATAACAAATATTTAAAGGGGGCGAGGATGCAGACCCGTACGGAACCCTTCGTATGCGAGTCCGACTCTGACCTTGGCAGTTTTATTATGTAGCAGTTCGTTAAAAAAATCTTAACTATTTAGTTAATAGTTTATTTTACTTTAAATGACAAAAAATTAAAAAAATGAGATAGTTTAGACAATAAGCAGTCGGAAAATATTAGCTATAATTCGCAAAAAACGCAAAAAAAACCTCGATAATACATTTCAAAGTTTTCACCCACGCAGTAAAAATTTTGTGTGAAATCAACTCAACTTAGGTGTTTGATCCACACAAAATTAATGTTGATTATCTACTATTAACACAAAATCAGTGTTAACTGTATTTGTGTTTCAACACAGATGCTAGGTAACTTATTTAAAATAAAGATATTTAATGCTTATTAATTATTTCCCATTCCGATTTTTCTTCTTTCTGAACAAGTAGCTTTCGTGACCGTAAATTAGGGATGAAATAACTGATATAAGAGCTTGATCTATTTACTATCAACAATAAATAAAATTCATTAAATTAAAAGCTTGCCTGTGACGGTGCATTACTCTGAGTAGAGTGAACAACTATTATTAAAATCATTTTCTTTAATTGAATTAACATGAATTGCAATTTTTATTTAATTATGTAGAAAATGTTATTTTAAATTCATTTTTAACATCAATGCACAAGTTATGTTTGCAACCGTATTCGGATCTTTCTGATGACGTTTCTTTAAGCTTCTAGAAACTAAATCACAAATATGATTACCATTTTTTGTATACAATTAGAATAACATCAATAAGTACTTATAAACACCCACATCATTGCCAATAGACAATGCCAATAGACAATCGAGGTAACTGCGTTACCATGCATACTATTTCTGTTAGTCAGATTCAACCACGTATCCAAAATGGCTAAAATCTTGTTGAGTAACTATCAAAAGATGCACAACGACATTCACTAGTGTTTATCTTCTCGTTGAGGTGGGAAACTTTTTAGACCACCCACGTAAGCTTGTACCACGTATATACATATAAAATTTCATCAAAACCGGTTGAACGATTCGAGGAATATCGAAAGCTAAGTGAAAACAAGTGACGATAACAAGTAACAACAGAGTTAATTGTTTAGTTACTCGATATATATTTGAATTTCATTGTTTTTCATTATTTTTAATAAGCATACATAAAATACTATAAATATCCAGTTTATACAGTTATGCATACTTGTATAATAATAATATATATTGTTATTACCAATATGTGATAATTATTTTAATTTGAGCTTAAATTGGCGCGAATCCTAACAAATTTACTAATTAAGTGTTTCTATGAACATGTGGACCAAAAATTTATTTTGTACTTATATTATGTGTATGGAGTATAAAAAAGACGTAAGATTCGAACGCCGCATTCCCAGAACGGTAATTGTTATAAGAGATGTTTCTTAAATGGCATCATCCTGAACATTGTTTACAAAAAATTTATAAATATTTGTTCATTATTGGAGTTATCCACGCTCATCGGAATGGGTGCCACAGACCATCCGAGACAAAACGAAAATTGCTCAGAAAGTTTCAAAACGACGTCATTCTATAAAACATATTTGTAATCGGAACGAAAAAAAATTTGTTTAATCTGGAAAACAATACTTCCAAACTGGAAAGTAATACTTTTAATTTAGATTAATGTTGACCATTCATGATTATTTTTGAATGGAATAAATTATTTCTTAACTGATTTTTTTGTAAATGTCATTCACAATAGCCATATATTTATTATTATGTTTGAACAAAGTATTCTTGAATATTTAAAAAAAATATATTAAAATTTGATATTTTATATAATTAAACGGTTTTTTAATCAGAAAACAAAAAATACTTTTAACTTTAATAAACTCTGATTTTGAGCTGTTGGTAGCTGTTGATTTTGAGAAGTTTAGGTATTCTACAGCACTGATTTGATGCTGAATCAAATGAATTTTTACTTTTGAAAGTTCGCTTGACTATTTCAAAACAAGCAAATTACTACAGTACACAAAGATAATATATATATATTACCCTTGTGGATATAATAGCTTGTATAATGCAATATACACTATGATAATATGTTTTTGTTTCATATATATGCATGTGTATAATATGTTAGATAACCTTTGTACTACCTATATCATGTATTCAAAAGTAAACAAGATTCATTGTACAAGTTGAAATATAATACGATTGAATATCCTATGTGTTATGTGTAATGAATAATCTTTAGAGTAGGTACCTCTTTGAACAATATAACTCACTCAGAAATAACCAAAAAACCACATCTTCCTTGCATAGAAAAAAGATTTTTCAAGACAAGAAGGGATACAAAAAAATTACATATCGATTCCTGAAAACTACATCTTCCTAGTTTATATACAGAATAATTGGTATTTTTGGATATTTTATCCTTCGAGCTTGAGATTTCTACAAAGGGGAAAATTTAGGTGAATATTTATTTCTGTTTGAACTTCCCATTTATCTCATATGGTTCGAAGGCGGTTTAATGATTTTATCAAAATGTCAGCTCATTATATCCTTTAGTATTTAAATTATTGTCTTGATTAACGGACGGAAACATGACGAAAAATTAATCTATGAACACCTAAATAGAGTAAAAATTTTTTTGTAAAATCACCACAATTTAGATTTTAGAAACGGTCCACACAAAATTGATTATCTATACAAAAAAATATGTTGAATTTTTAACACAAAATCGATGTTAAGTCAATTTTAATTTGATTTTTAATATAGACGTTAGGTAGTTAATTTAAAATATTGCATGTTTATTTTGAAAATTGACTTCATTTATTTAAATTTTAGTCAACAGTCTTAAACTTCAATGAAATCAGATATTTTTTATGTAGCAGAATTTTGATCTGTAAAAGTGTAGTTTTTCATATTTAACAATTTTTTCATGTTAAAAAACCAGTAACAAAGGTAAAACGACAAATTAAGACACTAATTTTTAACACGGACTGTTTTTGACGCAAATACACAGATTTTTACCAGAATTTTTGCTAATGTCTTCAATATTTTAAGCGTTACAAACAAAAACTAATGTATTCTCATATTAGTATTTTATATATCTGCCAAGGGTATACGTCTTAAATTTTTAAAAAAGAGTCATATTCAAAGTGAAGTGTAGTTGTAAATTAATCAACCCTTTGAGAACTGGATCATTTAAGCCCTTTTATATATATGATGGATTCAGCGAATACCTATGGAAAATTGATATTTGAATCCTTAAAAATTAGATTCTGTTAAATTTTTAACTGGTTATATTTCTCGTAAATATAAAACAAGTAACTTTCAAAACTATGTAGTGTTCCACCTCTTGGTTACAGCCACCATAGTCAAAGTGTGACAAAACTGAAAATTAACATACATATTAAAAATTTTTACATTATATAGGAGGTACAATCAAGATATCCATATGAGCGTAATACCCATATGAGTTACAACATTCAAAATTACTCCCAATATTGCAAATAGTTATAGCATAATGTTAACACAAACCTATATTCAAAACTCATTACCTCACTTTTTACTAAAAAGATTTGAAATTTTGCATTATTTCCATAATTCCATTATGGAAAGCTATTAAACTTGAAATTAAAAGGCTATTGCAATTCAAATAATTAAGTTGTTCAATCAAAGTCAACCTATTAAAGAATCATACAGCAAAGAAATGGAAATCACACATTATTGTACGGTTAATACCCTTTAACTTTTATATTTGGATCTTGGTTTATTTTTATCCTCCTACATGGAAAATGCTAAAGAAATTGGTAAAGCTTATTTTACAATTTCGAATAAATGATATAAAAATCAGAAGTTTTCAGCAAATTAAAATTTATCTAATTATGAATATATTTTTCCAATTTGAACAATGTTACAGCACTTAATAGAAATTTTTACCATAGGCTGTTGTAACTTTACCCCTATTGTTGATTCGAAATATGCATTCAATACATGTTTTAAGAAAATTAATAGTTATTTAAGAGATTCACAAAACAATTTTATAAATAAATACTAAATCATAATCCAAATTCAACCATATAAAAATAGCAAAATCACTTATATTTTGCACATTTTGCACTGCAATTTAGACAGAGCATTCCCAAAATTGTTCAATTTCCTACTGGCTGAGAAATATTTAATCAAGCAAAAAATGTTTGTAAGCAAACAAGTGATTATTAAATATCTCACTATTTCATTATTCAAGCCACCGTTAGAATTTAATTCTGGTATGAATAAACAATATATATGTAAAGCTATGACTGCTATCAATAGTTGGGAACTTCCTAACAGGGTAGCTGACTGATACTGAATTTGGCTTACTTCACATCAAAATGTTAAATTAGATTCAATACCATACCAAAACTTGAAAATTAAATTAATATAGGTAAAAAAATACATTTATAAGCTATCAAAGATCATATAACCATCTCCTTCTTGAAAACGATGTTTAACATGTAATTTATATGGAGGAGATATGCAAAATGACGTCATAAATCATTTATTTCCTTCCTAACTTTTAATTTAGAATTTGAAATGTCCGTATCTTGCTTATTTTTAAAAAAATTTAAACAATAACTTCAGATCTATGTTTCTGAAATGAACACGCTTTAAGAGCGATTATCCATAGCTGTTATTGATATACAGGAGTGTGCTTCTAACAAGCTGTTGACTTCAATTACATGTAATATGCATTGTATTTCTTTTAATTTTCCCCGAAATAAATCAAAAAATAAATATCGAGATAATCCCTCCGTTTTCATGTCAAAATTGTGCATACCAAATTTTTAAACAATTGGATAATTATTTTTTGAGTTATTTAGGTGCAAAAATTTAAAGATTTAAACATAATTTTTTCAGTATTATGCAATCTCCTTTAATTAATAAACATAATTGAGTCAACATCGCTATAATATTAACAATTTAGTATATTATATGATCAATATGTACACAGTACACCTCCTTATAATATTATAAACACCTATATAATGTAGGTATATTATAAAGCACAAGTTTTTCTCTATATACTTATATTTATAATGTTGATAGTAGATATCTTGTATATATTATTATTATAAGAACTTTTTCTATATTGCTATGTATGGATGTATCTTAGTAAGATACACTTGTTTGTTATTATAATATCATTATAATACATGCAACATCATACAGATACAAAGATACAAAGATACAAACACTTTATATTAGGTATATCTATCTATATAAATGTAATGTATATGTGTATACTCTGGTCAAATACATCATAACATTCGAATGATATCCTTTATTTTATTATCTTTGTCTAAATTTTATATCTTTTATTGGATTAAGTACGATATGGTGTACGTAGATCATCAAAAAGAAATTTTGTTTTTATTATCTTTACGTAAACGACACGGTAAATTACAATTCTATTTAGACTCAATGAATCTGTAATTTGCTTATTTATCTATCTAGTTTTGTTTGCAAAGTTATTTTCTATATCCAAAAAAATATTCAAAAAAATTATACTAAAAATTATGAATTCCTATTGTTTTACGTATTAACAACTTTGAACATTTATTTCAGTTTACAGAGAAGATACAGGGCTTCTGAAAATTAATTTATAACTTTATATCCTTGTAAACTACCTATTTGAAAAATTTCATACAAAACTATTTTTAATTATACATTTGAAAGTCCTTAAACCGTTAAATCAATATTTATTGACTTTTATTTTTCATTGCTGAATTTATTAGTGTCCTTTTGAATTTTCTTCTAACTTTGTTTAAACGTTCCATAAATATTTTCAAATATTTAAAAATGAGGTGAACATTTTTATTGGCATTAGTGTAAAACATATTTATGATGAAATAAGCAACCAATCATTTTCTACTCTATACGTTTGAATAACATAGCAATAAGCACTTCATTAACTAACAAATTGTTGTTTATCACAATGAAAAAACTGTAATAGATTATTGGAGCCGAGACATAAAAGTATAAAAATTAATTCAAATTCATCACTTTTATAAAACAGTATAAAAAAACAACTACAAATAGTTTAATGCTTAACGCAGATTTTTTACAAGAAATCTTAACATACTGGGGAATATCGGAAAAAACTTAATTACATTTTTAAAGTACACAAAATTATTGAAGCTTATATAATTACACATCAATCATATCCCATCACTAGCATTGTTATATTATTTCGAATATTAAACTCAACATACACTTAGTAAATAAACGAAAAATAAACGATTTCGAAAACGTAAGATTTCAATGGTACACATATTTTGACCAAAGTATATACTGTATATATAATATATACGTATATAGAAGTTTTCTAGTTTCACAAATGTACATACAAAGATTTTTAAATTTATTTTTTTGTGATTTTTCTATTTACATGTTGTTACTTACGAACAAGAAAAATATATATTCTAACGTGTATAATGTTTATCAGTGATGACCAAAATACAGTTTTCAGTACATGCCATTGTCAACAAAATTATACTATATGTAAGCCTCTCTTTTTTCTTATAATTTAATTTGTAGGTCCATGCAATAAATCATGCAAGATATTTAATTGTGAAAATTAGTAGTTAACTCAAAATAATTGATTCTTGCAATAGGAATAATTTCTTCACTACTATTTGAAGACCAAAGGATTATTTTCATCATTATTTGAAATAAATATATAATACATATTATTTAATTAATCTTTTAAAAATTACTCAAGTATTTTTTTGAAAATATACCTAAAATAATCTTAAAAAACCTAAAAAACCACCAAAAATACAACAATGACGCTTATTTTACAATTAAAAGCCTAGTTTCTGAAATACTATAACTTGAAACCTCTCCATAATATCATCCGGTGAATATAATTTAAAGCAATATTTCAAAAACTACTTATCCAAACTCAAATAAATACTATGTTTGTAGTTTTTGGATCAAAATTATGCATTTTAATAGGACTTTAACGAGTTCTGAAACTAAATGTTTTGTTTATTTTTTCAAATTTCAAATAATCTCCAAAAATGATACTTTTCCTATTTCATTTAAATTCTATACATAACACAAAAAATTTAAAAAAATCTTTTCTATTTTTTTAGAGACATTCTGAAATCGTATTCAAACTCAGTGTCCTAAAAAAACTGCGATTTAATTTTTTTTCGATTATTTTTTAAGTAAAGATTAAAGTGTAAGGAGTAATTATTTTTCAGCGGTTAATGACCATTGACTGATGATGACTACATTATAGTCGAAATATGAAAAATCGTCATTGCTTATCACTTTTAATACAATTAATATCTGCTGAATAGTATTAGAATATATAATATTTTTCTCTCTCTGTGCATGATATTTTAACGAAACTGTGTATTGGAATATTTGAATAAATCGAATATGTTTCCATTTTTCGAAATAAATTAACACCTAGAAACGTGTTCATAGAAATATCTAATACAGATATTCGATTTTTCAGTAAAAAAACTGTATTAATCGTTGTTTCTATTACAAAATTCAAGTGTGGTTGTGGCATTCGTAATAGGGCTTAGTGACCAAGTGAATAAAGGCACAAATACCTTCACTGAAGGTTGCGGGTTCGAATCCAGTGAATTTGATCAATTGTAATATAAAAATTGGGTGGTTGATTGATCACATTGTGGTCGCTTAGATAAGAACCACCGGCTTCACTAACAACATAATAACAATATAGATGCCACCTTGTTCTAGAAGAAATATTTGCATTTAGACGATAGAGTGTTCTAAAAGAGGGTACGTAGGACCAAAAGGTCTAGATACAAGTGACGCGGATGCGTTTCTCCTCTTAAATATACTCTACATTTGAACCAGAAGATCGTGTTACAAAACAGTTTAAGCAACACTGATTATAGATAATATAACAGATCCATGTATCTATAGAATCACATATTTATATTTTAAATGTAAATATATTGAAAACAAATATAACTTTCATAATAATTTTTCTTATTTATGAAATAAAAAAATGATATCTATTTATTTTACCGTTTTTCCTAGAAAATATTATATAAAAACCATTTTTTACCTTGTATTTGTTTTGTTGAAAATATCAAATTAAAAATATTGTTCTACTTACTGTATATTCTATTTTCTAATCGATTTTCCGTCTGACTTGAATATGTAATTTTTGTTTTAAAAATAAATATTTATATGTATTTGAAATTTCAATAACAAAAGATTATTACGATTCATTTCCTAGATAAAAACTGACCATATTTACTGAAGCTTTAAAAAAACACGATTTAAAAGTTTCTAAAAGTAAAAATAATGTAAATATTAATTATTATAAATTTAATAGGATCTGAAATCTGAAATAAAACTTTTTATTGTTTTTTTGGTCCATTCCTAAACGAATAAAATGTTCAGTTTATTGTTAGCCTAATATTATTTAAATGGTAAAACCAATTTCCACAGTTTAATAGACAAGATGCTCAAATGTTTTTATCACTTCAAATGAAGCGTCTTTACTTCACGAACATAAATTTGAAGTTATTTTTAAAAATAACCCAAATATGAATGTTCAAAATTCAAAACAAAAAAGGTGATTTGCATAAATGACGTCATACATGTTCATCTCCATAGTGATTATACATTAGGGTCTACAATAAGAAGTCCTATCGATGTCTATGGCACTTATATACACTTACTTTCCTTCATAATTTAAGATAAATAATGTTAGTTTGTACAAATGAGTTGATTGTGAATAAAAAAGTTATATAAATTACATTAATATTCAAAAAATTTCTATTAAATTCTCTATAGAAAATAACCGATTATCGTAAAATCACCCAACATCTTTGTTTGCAAGAAAGAGATGAAAAACAATTTTTAAGAGCTTATAGCTTATTCATTTTTGAATCAATTTTAATTTAATTTTCGAATTTTGAAGTGTAAAATACCAATTTTATTGCCTCTTTCCTATTATTTATTTTCTAGTGACACTGATAAAAATAAAAATTTAATTAAATTCTCGAAGTTTTTTGCATTATATGGTCAATGAAAATAGTTTTAGAATGATTAATTAACAAAATAATCACGTATTTAAAAGTGAAGTGGTAATTTGAATTTTAAAAAAAATTATATTCACAAATTATCACATAAAATATAATTCAATATACAAAACAAAATGTTTAAATAATATTTCCTTCAAATTACTGCACTGCAGTAAAGAAGAACTCGTGCAAATAAAGTCGCGTATCACACATTCTGTTGTATAATACTTTTTGTATAGACAAATATAATTTACGTAACATACACTATCGATCAGTAAAAGTGAACTAGCTCAATGGAAAAAATTATATTGTAAAATTCGTCCGATTATGTAATATATTAACGTGCATTTGGCTGTTCGTTTTAGAAATATATTGCCCCAAATACGTGTAATTCCAGAATTGTTAAATATTAAATGTATTTTCAGTAAGAAAACAAGTGAAAATAATAACCAACAGAGTTAATTGTTTAGATAAATTAAGTATCCTGACAATACAGTAATTATAATGTGTTTATTAGCTAAATTTGTGCTAAAATTGTGGCGAATCCAAACAATTTACGAAAAAATGTTTCAAACCAAAGTTTTTGGTTCTAAATAAATAAACATTTTTTGTTTTCAAATATTTTTCTTCTGTCTTTAATAGTTCAAAAGTTCAAAAGAGTCATGGATCTATTAGACCCAATGAATTGATTTTGCCCATTCAGGGGCTTGATCTTATTTTACTTCTAAGTTTACTTTTAATACATATTATGTAAATTACCAACAAGTTGATTGAATGTTGTTTCTAAACAACTCAAAATATTATTATTTTGACGCTCATATGTATAAAACTTGATATAATACACTAAAATACAAAACGTATTGTTTCCTAATAATTAATTGTTTTATAGTTGAATTGAATTTTCTTTAATTGTAGAGTACTTACCATGTCCGTAGCATATTATTATTATTATTATATTGGCTACTGCCTCATTCACTATGTACACATATTTTGTACAACAACAAAAACAAGCAAACTAAACCACCTCGTTCCTAAACAACCCCAGACATGTCTGCTTGCCGGAGGGTGTTGTTAATTACGACAGGGGTAATATACATGATGCATTTAAGGGTAACTTTATCAAACGGAATGTAAATTAATGTTTATTTTTAACTATATATACATGTATACATATGTGTGTATGAATATTCCAAGCTCCCATAATACTAACAAATACGCCATCAGCCCAAATGATGCTTACAGTTAGTTAATTGTTTAAATATCTTAAATACGGTTGAGTATCAATTCAGCTGCAAATGCCATTTCCACTTCTAAAATGATATAATGTGTAAATGAAACAAAAGGTGTTAAACATATCTAAATTGAAGAAACTGACAATCGCACACAAAAATGAAACGAATCGTTTGAATTTATAATAATAATAATAATAATTGGGTATCAAGGAAATTCTCTTTGAAATAAAATTATCTCCGATTTTGACAGAAGTATGTTCTTAAGGATATTTTGACCTGCAGATTTCAAAAATAACATTCATTTAATGATTGGATACAAATTTTTTGAGTAATCGCCTGAAATACGACCCGTAGGTCTGTATTCCGGACTACTTTTATACGCTATCTCAAAAACTAGCCACTTATTTCAAAATAAATGTTATATTTGGAATTTTAGACTTTTGTAACCCTAGATAACCTAAAAATATCATTGAAAATTTGATGTGATTGTTTTATATGGCCATATTTTTTAGTTTATTCAAATATTGTTGAAAAATTCATTAATTTGATTATATATGTATCTTATAACGTTCTTGTTACTGCTATGGGGGCTCTGATTACTTCGTATCCCGAAAAAAAAAACAGGAATTTATTCAGTACTATTAAATTTATTTACAGAAATAACTAAATGCCTGACTGTGTGTTGTGTATAATTAAATTAAATATTTTATAATCGATCACAAATGTTTAAAATTTTTTATTTGGTCATTTCCTTTTTTTTTACGTCAAATGTTTTATTTAAATCAAATACGAAAATTTAATTGATTCGAAGACTTTAAAGGCGGTAATCCATAAAAAGAGGAAGATATTCTGATCAGAAATTCTGATACCACTCTAAACATATTTTATTTTAAGTTTCTGAATACTATAAAAAATTTTTTGTAATAGGCATCAGATTTTCTTATATTTTTTATCTGACACGAAAGCTCTCTGTAATTGGTGACTGCTCTAGTGACGTCACCAGCTAGTAAACTACAGAATAAATTACAAACACATATTATATTAAACAAGGATGCCATAACAGATGCTGTACTGTTTTGTTGTATTTCTTGTATTTCTATGAATTCGCTTACTAGCGTGCAATGTCACACGTACCATGTGACAAACGACATTACAGAAAAATTGTTTTTCGCACTGTTCTGAAAATTTAAACTTTAACATCATTGGTATTAGAGATCTAGTCAAATAGCTTATTTTAGTTAATAAGGTTCCTTAATTAATCGATAAACGATAGTAAGATTGTTTATACTCCACAGGGATTACTATAACAGTTAATGTGTTAATGTAAATCTTTCAATGACTCCCCTGATAAAAAGTTACAAGTGACCATTTTTTTAAAGGGTCAGACCGCACTCATGTCTGTTATATATGAAAACTAATTCAATTTTCACAAACAAGCACGATCTAAAGAGAAACTATATATAATAACTAAGTATACAAAGCTACAGGCAAAACTAAGTTATGTAATAACTTTTATTTGAATGAGAATAACAAAAAAAAATGTAAACAAAAAATTGTATATCCAATTAGTAACACCACAACTAGAATTATGTTACATCGAAAAAATACAAATACAGTGAAAACTGTTTAAGGGGTAAATATTCTAATTGGTGTTCGAATTGAGAAAAATTCTCTAGAAAAATATAAAGGTGATTATTTTAATTTTACGGACAAAATTTGGAAACATAAGGTGAAATGATAAAAATTGTTTCAAAAAAAGTTAAATCGTTTGAAAGGCCCGATTAATCTCAAATGCAAACTTTTATGAGGAAGTTAAATAAAGATTAACTACACTTTTACTGTCTTTTATCGAATTTTGACTGGAAATACACGAGGTCTTCTATCTGTCCATCTCTTGTGAACTTATCTTCCGAACCAAAAGAGCTACAATCAGTAAATTTTATATTATAGCCTCGAATGATCCGAAAAAAGAAATATTTCGTTAAAATCGAGGTTACGCGTATCGGATCTAATTCTAGTGATTTTTGGGTTATTACGTTTTTCTCGAAAATTAACACAATGATTTTCTTCAAACTTCACAAAATATTTTAGTTCCTAAAACTTTCATTTGAAGCATTTCTATGGGAAAAATTACATAAAATGTTTAACTAAACTTATTTAATACTGCATTATTTTTTAATTCCAGAGTTGTTTTGATTTGAACTATGGTTTAAAAGTTTGGTCATGAATAGATTTAACCCAATAGACCAATTTTACCTTTATTATTTTCAGCCGGCAATCTTTATTAGTGTCTTCAATATTTGCTAACATTACAAACTTTAGACTAAAAATAATATACAATGGCATATTTTATATATGTCGAATAAAAAAATCAATAACAACTATTTATTGAACAACTCATGTATTCCATGAAACAGACAATATATTTTATTATCAAAATATATTATAAATATCGTTTAGGATAACTTTTAAATGAGTTTTGCTGTAGTTATAGAAAAACCAATGTCTGGAAATAATAAATATTTTCTATTTTAATATAGTTGCATGGTTTACGTTCGACCCTTTGCTCGCTGGACCAGGATTACAGTATAGTGAAGATAATCAGACTGTGTCTGGTGAAGGTTGGGAGCATCGAGTTGCACTTGGTAGTGTTGGTTTCTCGCGAGGTATACACTATTGGGAATATACTGTCAACAAGTTTGATGCAGACACAGATCCAGCATTTGGTGTTGCACGAATTGATATATCACGTGACAAAATGTTAGGTAAGTGTCTTCTTTTCAAACAACATATATTTTGTATATAAATTTTGGGTGACCTAAAATTTTGCTTTTTAACGAATATAAACTACGATTTAATATCGAAATTTTAGGACATCCTGAAAATAAATATTTAATTTTAATTTTTGTATATTTTAAATAGCAGTTTTACAAAAATCATTTTGAAAGCCACAAAAAATTCAACAAAAAACGCAAAAATTTTAATACAGGTAATCTTCAAAGTTTTCATCGCGTAATTTATATATTTCCGGGTATACTTTTTTTCTCGCCAAATACTTTCGCATTATGGGTACATTCTCTATAATACTAACACAATTCTGCAAATCTTTATCTATATGGTTGGCTTTAAATATAAAAAAATATACAGAGTTGTTTTAAAATCAATAACATTACATAATTTAATTTATTATGTTTTGCTTTTTTATAGGAAAAGATGATAAAGGATGGGCAATGTATATTGATCGACAACGATCATGGTTTCAACATGCTGGCACCCATGAACATCGTGAAGAAGGTGGTATCCAAGCTGGAGGAACTGTAGGTGTACTTTTAGATTTAGATCGACATACACTATCATTTTATGTGAATGAAGAACCACAGGGTGGAATTGCGTTTCGAAATTTATATGGTGTATTTTATCCAGCAGTAAGCGTAAATCGTGGTGTTAGTGTAACATTACATACAGCATTAGATGCCCCATCCGATACAGATGACACTTAAATTACTTAATATAGTTTAACACTTTGTTTTTTTTATATTATTATCGAGAAAACACTTAATTATAATATATAATAATTATTATGGAGAAAAAAATATGGAAACGTTAAAAAAAAAGAAGCTCAGCTGATTTTTGCGAATTTCATAGTAATTCATTCGAAATTTTCAAGATATACTGATATTTTGGATACGGTGCTTTTAAAATGGGAAAATTGGCCATATATGGATAATTTTATAAAATCAACTGAGTTTTAATTAATTAATGTAATTAATAAATATTATTAATCGTAATATATACTGTTAATGTATAAGTAATTATTTTTCACTTAATTAATTTAAATTATTCAAAATATTTCCTCCGATTTTTATTTTATTTTTTGTTTAACAATGTATCATATTTTGAAAAATGTACATGGTACAGCAGATATCTTTTATACATATTTTCAAGGCTCTAGAAAAAATCATCGTGTGATAATTATTCAAAAATCTTCTGATAATACTCTTTCATGGAAGATTTTACTCAAATAATACCGTATTGAACTAAATTCTTTATTATTTTCTTTGGGTAAGTTCTAATGGTAACAATATTAAAAACCGCCCTTGAACAGTTATTTCCATCTGTTGGTCATAGTAGGTACCTACTAAAGTTTTTAGTTTCACTTTCTGATTTTTTACTGTCTATGAACGTTTGTATTATTTAGTAATGTTAAAATCTAAAATTCAAAACCAACCGAAATGTTTCAATGAGTTTTTAAAATAAAGGAAATTGTTTTAATAAAAGTTTGCCATTTTATATCATGATTTTTTTTTTAAATTTTATTCATAAATTAATATATATGGTTATAAGTATTAATTAAAAAAAAAGAGACTTTGTAAATAATAATAATTGTAGGATTTGAATTGGAATTGTTTAAACATGCTCCTTTAGATAAATAGGATTTATTAACTATAAACAAAAATTCTAGTAAACTTAATAGAAAGAGCATTAAAAAAATATCTCTAAATGATTCACAATTTTATATGTTATTGCAAACTAACATAAACAATAAAAAAATGTATAGATTCTGTGGTATTATTTAAATTATAGTAATTAGTATTATTAATAATTTGTTTTTATCCCAATATGTTATGTATTGTAATAAAAAAAAATTAACAAACCCCTTAATACTCCCACCTTTATGTACCCCGTCCATACAGGAACAGGATATAAACTTAACCTGTCAAAATTCAAATCTAACCTATCATCGCACATTTAAAACTAAAAAAAGGAGATGCTTTTAAAATATTATAAAAAATCACGGCTCCATCTATGTCTAGTAAGTTATTTCAATAAACGAGAATTTGTGGAAAAGCAAATTTTGGTTATACATAATTCTCTCAATTTGATATGTTTTGGGTAATTGGAAATTTCAAGCGATGTTTTTCCACACCGACAATGTTCTAAATGGATTAATATTTTTGTGCCACTGTATGTAATTTCATCGGTAAAATCAGCTATTTAATCAGTGGTATTGTTGAGACCCAAATTTCCACACGATAATCTCTCTGTATCTGGGAACCCAAACATTACTATCCTTTTTAACAATTATATGAAGCAATTTTCTGGTTCTAAGCCTATCCGGGTAAAATATCAATATTTGAATGCTTTATATCCAAAAATAGATAGAGGCATGATTCTGGATATTTACCATTTATTTTGAAATTCGTTTTGTTTTGATGCCACCGTTATCAACACTTCCACCAAAGTATTTGCATCTCTGTATATTTTTTTCGCACGTCATGCTGTAAATAAATTTTTCGATTTTTATTTTAACTCGAATTAACCATGACATTAATAAAATAATATAAAAATGTAATTTGATCACTGTTTAAATGTACGAATCCATTTTAAATGTACCCTAAACCTGATGTCCTCACCAACTCTCTAACTATATTGTGTAAAATTATCATAATATTTATATGAAAAAAAAATTGAAAATAATTTTTCTTGTAGAGAAAAAGAAAGTTATTAAAATAAATATAATTTGAAAAAACATTTTTTTATGTTTGTAATTATATTATTAATTCAAATGTATAAGCGCGGATTGAATGTTTTAACGTTTAAATTTTGTTGTATAGCTTCTCGTTAATTCAAACACGAGTGCGAATTTTTTATGATGAAGAGTAAGACTTAGTTAACTCTCGAATTTTGAAACGCGTTAAAACATACACTCTCCAAGAAACATAGTTTTGCTATTTATTCGAAAATGATTCATGAAAATTTATAACGCTTTTTTAACATACATCGACTGATATTGATTGTAGTTTTTGTTCATTGTAATGCTCAAAATTCAACTTAAAAAAGCGTAATAGATATTACATTTATGAAATTTTGTACAATAATTTTTTTGTACAATGAGTTTTATAATTTAAAATCGATTATTTTTGCATTGTTGGTAAAATATTTATTATGTGTTCACATGTCAAGCAACGTCGTGTAATCGATAACTGAAAGTTTAAAGATTCAGAGATTCAGGATATCATCAAATTCTGATGTCTAAAAACGACCAAAAGAGGATAGCTTTCACAACCCTTTTGTCAATATCAATTTAGAAGAATAATGCCATTTGGACTGAAAAACACGCAGATCGTTTCAAAAAAAAATAATTATATGTTTTGTTTATTCATTTGAATAGATCCAAATCCAAAACAAGTTTCACAATTAATAATAATTAAGTCTCTAGCAAAGTGGCCAAACGTTTTCTTAACGAACACAAGGTTAGTTCTACAATAATTTTAATAACACAGGCTATATTTAAGAGACGATATTTGCTAAGTAATGGCGAAATACATAACAGACACTAAATTTACCAACCTTATTTTAATTTACACCAAATTTAATTAATATAACAAATCATTAAATTTAAATTGCAAACCTATGTTCAAATAAATCAAAAATTTAATTAATTTAGTAAAAAAGGAAAAAAAATGTAATTTTAATACACTTTAATATTTATTTATTATTACATATCTACTAAATAAATTAAAAAAAAATTCAAAAATTTACAAAAAAAATATTATGAATAATAATAAAATAAATTCTTTTTATATAAAAAAAAAAAAAATATTTTAAAAGTATATTCTATAATCAACATATTATTTTTTTATATGCTTGGGTTATATACAGAATTCAAAAAAACGTGTTATTATTACTCTGAAAATAAAATAAAAAATAAATTAATTTTAAAAATATTAAAAAATATTTCATATAATTTTTCACAAAGAACAGAAAATAAAACATTTTTATTAACTTACGCTTACTTGCATGTCTGTCCGAATAGAATTTTGTAATTAATTTTAAACTAACAAACTTTTACATGCTCTAAAGACTTGAAATTTTAAACATCGTTTATATGTTAGTTAATAAGATGATATTATACTCTGATCCTGGAGATTCTAACTCAACTAGAAATTAGTTTAGAATCAATTAAAAAATTCCATCCGAACAAGTACACAAGAAAGTAAAATGATAATAAACCCTATAAATAATACACAGTAATTAAAAGTTTAATGTTTTGTGTTTTTTTTTGCGAAAATTTATTTCAAAAAAAAAAATCATTTTTACTTATTGATTTTTTTTGCGCCTTTAAATCAAGGGTAATTTTGAAGAAAAAAAAATTGCAATCACACACAATTATAACCAACCTGCCGAGACAAATATTAATTATAATATTTAATCTAATTATTGTACTGTTTTATAACTTTTAAGTTTGCACTTGAGATTTAATATAATTATTGATTAGTTGCTAAATTTGCTAAAATTTTAATGATAAAATAATTAATTTTAATTAATAAACTAACCTCAAAAAAATGCACCAAAGAATAAAAAATAATTTTATACTAAATAATTCCATCTATAATTTTCTCGTGTATAATCTCACCTTGTGAAGTCGACGCTAATCATATCGTAGGGAAAACCGGAATCATTTGCAACGGCTTCAAGAGTGATTGCTTATAAGGAAATTGTTGATAGTAGTATTTAATTTATTTTTTCATTCAGTGTATTTATTTAAGTCGTCATAAATTATTTACTTTTGACTACAAATTTTGAAAATTGAATTTAAAAAGAAATAAATAAATATAAAGTAATACACAAAAAATTGAATCCTCAATAACATTTTATCTTGTAAAATTCTATGTAAAAGCCACCGTGGGCTAAAAAGAAACGTAAAATAAAATTCAAACACTTATTTGAGCAAAACAAGCAATATATTTAATTAAAAAATCTCTGGAAAGATTGATTTTTTTAATTTAGCAACTAAATAAAATTTTTTATAAAGAAATTTGCATGGAGTACTCGAAAGTATTGTAATAGAAAAAGAGAGTAATAAAAAATTTCCAGTGTAATTAATGATACAAATAAAATATATGTACTATAATTTAAGCGCTTAGCATTATTTCCAAGTTTTGTTTTTACACAGATATTTAACGTTACATGGTCATATATATTACTTGCTAAAAGGAAAAATTATAGTAAATTTTATTTTCTACAACTTTGCTTATTATTTCAGTTGCATTTATGTTAACATATTTTATCTTCCATATAATTCTGTTCTAATACAATATTTTTGGTACATCTAGTTTTTAGTTTGTAAGTTTATTGTATCAATAATTTTAATACATAGAGTATATTTTTTTCGATGGTTATGTTTAAAAGTATTTTCCAAATATTTTTTTTGTAATAACGCTTGTGTTAAGTGCAAATTAATAGTTGTAAAATTGTATAAATCCCATTTTTTAATAAAATTATAAAATATTAACCATCTTTTATTTATTATTCCACCACCTATACTACCCAAAAAACCTATAAATCAATTTTACTTCCGAGTTATATCTATGGTATCGGATGTATTATAAGTGTTCCGGATAAATATTGTAAAAATATAATTTTTTTTTGCTCCAATTTCAAACATGTCCTCGTTTTGGAGCTTCCTGATCAAACAGTGACTTTCAAACGAACGCACATAACTCCAAAATAACTTAAATATTTATAAATGTGTAGTGGGAGTGTTTGGGATGCTTCCATTTTTGAAACATTTTATCTATTAATTTCCGGATATACATTGCTCGAAACTTACCTTTTTCCACTTAAATCCATATCTCGTGGACCGTGCATTTGATTGTAATGAAATTTTATATGTACATGCGTGATGTAAAGTGTAAATAATTCCTCGATTGGCAAGCCTCGAGGCTTATTTATTAATATTTTTAATAAATACGTTTATATTTTTAGTAAAACACGTTTATTTAATGTTTATGTAATAAACATTAAGACCAAGATTTAACTTCGTAAGATTTTCTGATTAGAAAATCCGATGGTCAACGCACACCATAAAAGTTTACAATTGATAATTGTAAAATATTTTAATTATTTAATTTTATTTAAAATAGATGTTTCTTTTTAAATAGTTTTTCATTTATTACTTATATTGATGATCATTTCTTACTGCAGTTTTGTTTTTTGAAATATTTTTTCAGACGCCAAAGAAGTATAACTTCTAACGCATGTACATACACACATTTTTTTAACTTTCGTTTAATTTTTAAATTTCGTTTTTGTCTAGGGCAGTCAGCAATTCGGTTAACAAAAATAAAATATAGTTTTATCTTTATTACACTGTTGAAATTTATTCAAAACAAAAGAGAATCGTATTATTTGAAATAAAAAGCTTTAGCTTAGGTATTTGAATGATTTTGTTTGTTACGTTGGAAAATATTTCACTTGTATTTAATTATTTGGACAGCATTTTATTTAATATTTTGACTCCAATAACGTCCAACAAAATCCGTATAGCCCGGTGAATGCTAAAAGGTTACATGCGAAACCGGGCAATGCTGCTGGTATTAAATAAAATTATATAACGTTTAAAATTTGAAGCTTTTATTATTTTTCATATATTTCTCATTCATTCAATTATTATTAATACTAATAATAATAATATATAGTTGTTTTAACAATCTGTACAAGCATTATTATTCTAAATTAATTAATTACTAAAAATTAATAATAATATTGTTAATATTCAAATTATATTATAATATACTTTTTTTATTTAACTGAAAAATAAAAAACTAAAAATTGAGAATACTTACTAAAATATTTAATTATTATTAATTTATTTTATTTTTTTCTTTAAATAAATAAGTATACACATTTATAAAGTATAATTAATTGTTTAGAAAATGGTCCTCAGATATCAAGATTAATATAGAAAACATAAAAATTATTTTCTTTTTGATTTTTTTATAAATTTTATTATGCATACTAGATAAGTTTTTATACACTTTTTTTTTATTGTTATTTATAAATCTATTAGATCAAGAGATTATCGAAGTAAAAGGCAAATGATAGGTTAAAGGTAACTTTATTGGAAAAGATAGTATTTATAGAGTATAAAGACATTTAAGACTTTTAGTTCCTAGATTGTTACAATACTCAGCAACTTAATTCAAAGGAATAATTTAAGTAATTCTTCAAATAAAGTAGTCTCTTTAACCGATCGGTAGACTTTTATGACAATAGACCCTTCCCTTATATTGAAATTTATGACTTTTGAATTTTAAGCAATGAAGTTTGAATTACAAACATAATTCTTTTAAAAAATAAAACCATATTTTATGGACTTTTAATAGCCTTTCATACAAAACATTATAATTTGAAATGAGTTTTAAATTAATTTAAAATTTGCTAAAAATGTAAATGTTTTATCATCAATGATTATGCTATGATTTTTTTCATTCGAAATGAGACCGACGTTATTGATATTATTTTTTTTCTTTTTTTTTTTTTTTTGTGTTGCAAAAACGAACTTTATTCAGCCAACTAGTTAGACTGAACTTATTCAGTCACTCTATCTCTAGATTGAAGATAAATCCCCTAAACGAAGGCTACTCTATTTGCTTCCAATATGCATCATTAACTATACTTTAGCTTCATACAGAATATTTAAATGATTATAAAAAAAGAATTTTTTACATGGGGAAAATTTCAGGAAATTAAGCATATATTAGACCGGGTATATAAGTTCCAATATATCGACTCAGTTGCCAAGTGAAGAAAGGCAATAAGACCTTTAAACATTTGACTACTTACTGTTAGATTGGAGACTTACGAATTCAGACAGCGGCAGTGTGATCAATTATAAATAAAGGCAGCGGTTAATTGATCGCACTGACGTCGCTTGGATAAGAACTAAGTAAATGGCTCCACCAACGTCAAAACAATTTAATTATCACCTTATGCTAGAAGGCATCTTTACCTTCAGGTAATGAAGTATTCTTAAGGAGGGTACAGGGGACCAAGAGATTTGCATACAAGATACACGGCTGCGGTTCCCCTCCTAAAATAGTCTAATACAAGAGAGGAATATAATTTTTCCTTTTCTACCACTTCATGCGTGTATAGGCATGATAGTGAATCACTTGGGCACTTCTGATTAGTTTATAAGTTAATATGTCTAGTTTCTTGAGCAGAGAGAAAGAGATTGACTGCATCGCCATCTTGTTTACCCGGCTTTAGACATATAAAGCGATTTAGACTGCCAAATCTATCAAGGAGAAATTTTTTTAAAGTTTTATCAAAGTATTTTGTGTTTATGAAGTAAGTACCTACCAGTCGTGAAATTCCGATTATGAAGACGATTATGGTTGTCAAAGAATTAATTAAATAAGGGTAATTTAATAAGCATCGTTAACCACGGTCCTTAATACTCAGTACGAAATCATTACACTCAAATTCTTCTAAAATTACAGTTAAATTTTTATCATGGTTTTTTTACAGTTCCGTTCTTATCGGTTGTGGTGAAGATTGACAATTTCCGTACCAAAAACATATTTAGTATGTTAACGCAGAAACTTCCATTTCTAACATAAGTATACTCAAATAAACAAAAAAATGCGACGATCTGAATCTTCCACACTTAAAATTATAAAATACCCAAATTTTATGATGTAGTTTTATAATTTTTTTCAGTTTAAAATGAAAGTTTTAGACAGATAAACAAAACTAATTCTGATAAACAACTCAATACAACATAACAATCGAGTATTTAATGTTTTTAAATAGGTATAAAAATTTAAGTGTCGCAATTTTTTATTTATTTGAGTATGCACCTGCACTTGAACTACGACTGAATTATAAAAAAATTGTGGTGAGAATTAATCCTTATCAAAAATGTAAATGAAATTACGTCACTCTATTGCATTATCAATAGCATAATTACAATTCAACAATTCTGCTATTCTGCATCTAACATCGACATTATTACTTAAAAAATACTTCAACAAGAATGGAAAAAAGCGTTTTTGAATATCTTTTCATCGTTATGAATTAACGGTCAATATATTATCCAATAAACATTTCCTCAAAATACATTTTTAACGAACCATAGAGCAAATGACGTCCTTTAGGATAAAAAAGGAGGAAACCTGTCCTATCTTTGATTACCAATTTTAATCATGTCTTGCCTCTAGTATCTTAACCAACGCCATTTACTGCAACACCTAGTATTAGGAATACGGTTTATATACTGAGTGCTAAAAAAATTTTCCGCACATTCCGTGGTTATTCTTACATTTAAAAAAGAAACTTCATATTTGACACTGAACTTTTTGAAGAGTGCGAATTTCTGAAATCCCTTTTTGATTTAAATTTGGAGATTTAAAATTGAAACAGCTATAAAATCACTACATGCATTGCGTCATGTTCTCTATCGAAGTATTATTTTTGTATTCGTAGAGTTAAGCAATTCTTATTTGCGTCCTAATTTACAAGGCTCAATGCATACAGCACAGATAAAGAATATATGGTCTGATAATCATCGCTTTTTCCTTTATTTTCAACATATTTTTTTGACATCTCTAGAGTCAACAGCGGCTCCATAAGCTATAAAAGCCTTTAGAAACTTAAAATAATTATTAATTAATTATTTTCATTTTCATTTTACCGAAAATTTATTTTCATATACTAGGATTCGAAAATGTCCCCAATGTGGGTGTTAGTTCTTAGCTACTAGTTATTAGGAAGTTTCCTACTGTTATTTGTTTACAAACAAAAAATGATGGAAATTAGTAATAACTTGAAACTGAAGTAAAGTTTTTTATGTATAATACCAAAAATAGTTTGTCTACAATGTCTAAGATATGTCGTCATTACCACATGTTGGTTATTTACATACTTTCTATAAATTAATAACAAATATTCCTCAATTGTTAAAAAAGGTAAATTATAATTTATTAAATGATAAAATATATATTCACTCACACTAAAATGGTTTTTACAAAATTATTTGAACAAAAAAGATAAAAGACATTGAAATATTAGATCATAACTAAAATATTATCTGGTCATATATTCTTTGCCTAAGATGCAAACAGTAAAAATGGGCTGAATTTTGGTGTACGCGTGTATTAATAGACGACTTTTAATTAGTGTATGAATAATAATTTCCCGTTGACACCACACAATATCCCTGTGAAAAATGATTCACCATCCTTTTTCAATAAAATATTATTTTGTATTATTATGTCCTTATTTAATTACAATTTTTTTCTTAAATACATTGATTATTACAATAAATAAATAAATTGAAACTGAGCAGGATTAAAAATAAAACACTCAAATCAGCTAACAATTTGTTTTCACAAAAAAAATGTTTTCCATTTTTTGCAAAATAAAAAATACTCTAAAAATCATATAATTGAATGTTTTGCGTTTTTTTTTTTTTCGATACCCAGAGAGTAAAGTGTGAGAATATATTGAAAATTTTTATCTTTTTATACAAATATTAATATTTATACTATTTGTTAAGTTATTGAGAGTATGAAAGGAAACAAAATATAAAAAAACAAAGTGTTATTATTTTTTTTTTTGTGTTTTACAAAAATAGGGGGCCCACACATTATTATTAAGTGTTTATTATTAAATTTTTATTTTTTTTTTAGTAAGTGATGTGTCACCAGATCAGCTGAGATTATGTATAATTATCACAAATATAAAAAATTATAAAAACATTAAATTTTTCTTTTTTTGTTTTTTTTGTTTATAAGTTTTTTATTTTTTGAAGTGAAAGTGATGTTTTTTTTTTGTTATTTTTTTTAATGAACCATTATTTTATTTATATATAATTTTATTTTTCAACTTAATGTAAAAATTTTTTAGTTAAAGATTAATTATTATTTAATGCTAATTATTAGTGTTTTTTTAAACTAAAAAAAAAATTATTTGAAGATAGCTTTATTTCAAAAGATGTTTTTACACATTTTTTTTTTTTTATTTCATGGTTGACAAAATTTGTTAAAAAAATGTGCTAAATCCGAATAGGTAGATAAAGTTACTCTATTAAATCAGGTTTTCGAGAAAACTTATTCTGCACTCATTTGTTTCCACGATTTTCACGTCATGCAAAACTGTTTTCTCTTCGCCTTCAATATAAATTTTGAATTTATTTATCCAAAGTATTCCCATTCTCTAAGAAATGTACAAATTTGTAAATGGGACCGCTAAACTCCAAAAATATGATATTGATTGAGTTTTTAATTCATAATATCTTAACGATATTCTTTAATATGTTAGTAAAAACTTGCCAATGAACAAAGTTTGAATACTGAATAATTCAGGGGCGTTGAAAGGTACAGAATAAAATTCGAAATGTATTTTGAAGGGAGTCATTTTTCCTCATTTTGGGATAAAATACCGCAGACCCGATGCAATATAGCAATGTTGAAACAAATTTAAATGCTGTATCTCAAAATTTATAAAAATTTCAGAACTGTGAGTCGAAAAAAATCAAATTTCAACGACCAGTTATCATGTCTTAACTTATTTTGATTTACATTTTATTAACATAAAATAAGTTTGAAACTAGAATGCATTTATTTTTAAAAAAAGACCGCTTTTCGCCATTTTGTATTTAAAAATACATACTTTTGAGCGAATTGCAGTATATAAAATAAATTCACTCCTTTATTATAACACCATTTCATAATTTATTTTTCCTTCATATTTCTTTGGATATAAAGCCATCTCAATTTACTAAGTAGTTAAAGAAAAGAAATTTTTGTTCTCAAAATTTTTCAAAAGAATTATTAAATGACATGTTTACGTATTACCTAACGAAAAAACATTTAACTACGTAGTAAAATTTGTTTTTCATCTAGATTCTTTTTCAATTAATTATTTATTTATTTAACATATTTATTCTTCCTACAAAGAAAGTAAATTTCTTATTTTCCATACTTTTTTTTTTGCCATAAAATAGTCTAAAATTTGTAATACAATTGACTAGTTGAAAATATTGGAACTTTTTAAATTTTAAACAAAAAAAAAAGTTGATCTCATATCGATTTTACAATCACATTTTTTCCTTTGCAAAATAGAAAATATTATTCATCATTTTTATCACGAATTATTTATTTAATACTTAGTTCAAGATTTTTTTTTTCTCTTTTTTATATGTGAATCGATAAGAATTACTTCTTTCTATAAAATTTGCTAATAACTATTTTTTTTATTTTCTATGAGAAGGCAATAAAATGTTAAAACATCGACGTACAGGAAAAATTTTGTGCCAAAAGACATTCATTGTATTTACCATTTTCTTTTATTATCAATATATTTATTTTTTGTGTGTAAATTTTAACATTTAATTCCAAACTAGGTATTTGACTAAAACTAGGTCTAATAAAAAATTAAAAAAATAATAATCATTCGACTTTTAATTAAACGTCATCATGCTAATATTGATTTTAAGTTATTTGTAAAAGAGTCCAATATCTATTAATAACACCGTGTCTTAAATAATCAATTTTAATCCCAATTATTTTCGTTGTTTTAAACTAAGTAAAAAATTAAATACATCAAAGAGACATGGATATACTCAAATCGTCAAATTTCTAAAAATCTTAACATTTGAAGTTTAATTTTGGTAGCTTTGATCTTCATATTGCATACCGGCCTCAAACTATGTGCTTAATGAACAAAGAGCCCACTGTAAAAAAAGCACGTGATCGATTTAAGAGATTAAACTTTATTGGAAAAGATAACTATTTTTGGAATAGAAACATATGTCGTAAGATTTTTAACATAAAATTGGGGCAAAAACAAGACTTTTGCTCTGTATTTCTACTCTATAAATACTATTTTTGCCAATACAATT
Organism: Chrysopa pallens; assembly: GCA_020423425.1. Classification (NCBI taxonomy): domain Eukaryota; kingdom Metazoa; phylum Arthropoda; class Insecta; order Neuroptera; family Chrysopidae; genus Chrysopa; species Chrysopa pallens. The sequence goes on along the minus strand of CM035593.1, from coordinate 25,359,468 downwards.
AATCGTTTAATAGATTTAAAGTCGTTTAACAAGATGGCGGATTAACAACTGATTATTTATACGAAGTGGTCGAAAATAATTCATAGTATTGAAGATTTGAATACTTCCATGTGCAATATAATACAAAAAAGATTTCAAATATTCCATAAAATATCTTCTAAAAAAAATCCTTGAACTAAATAACCCCATGTTAAACATTCAAAGATTCTGCGATACATTTTTTTTTTTAAATTACAAAATGAATCATTAAAAAAAATATTTATAAAAAAGAAACACAATTTTTTTTTTACGTATATAAAATTCGCCAGATTAATATAATTTTTATATTGCTGAGTTTAATTAATAATAAAAACTAATAGATAAAAAACTACGAGATAAAAGTATACTTTTTTGTTAAAGTAAAAGAAATTATTTGTTGTATTCTGAATTAAAGAAAATTTTTAAGTACATTTTTCCCGAATTCAGAACATCCATAACAAAATAAACTATAATAATAAATTCTTAAATTTCTTTTGAGAATTCCTGTTTTCTGTTAATGAGTATACAAAAATTTTTTCATGTGCAATAAAGTAAAAAAAAAGCTTTTATTAAAAAGATATTTTAAGTTTTTCAAGTGTCGTCTTTGGTATTTATTATCTCAAAAGAAAGTTAAAAAAACTAAAAAAAAATAATAATTCGTTATTATTAATTTCAATATAAATTTGTCCAACCTTTTTTTTTTTTATAACCACAACAAATTTAAAAACAGATTTACTAAGTAGTTTTAATTCCAGGTCAGTGATTTTTATACTTTTTCAATATTGTATAAATATTTCAAGATTAATCTACTTATATTTAGAAGCAAACAAATAGAAAAATTCAAAAGAAATTGATAAAAAATAAATCAATAATTATTATCTAGGCACAACTAATTCAGTCTTTGTGTAAATTCCAAATGAATTCAACAAAGCAAAAAGAAAAAAATTACGACGGTAGTCTGAAAGGTTTCCAATGTCAACGTAGTCAATAGCAGCTACTAATCAATAAATGGTAGTGAATGAATTTATGGATCTTTTGACAGTTCCACATCAAGATGCCAGCCATTTTGGGCCGTTCAGTTATTTGGTAGTCTTTTGAGTTTTATAAAAAAGAAAAAAGTGATTTTTTTCTATTTTCTCATAATCACTCACATCGACACACTCAAGCGACTGTCAAGTAGCAATAACTACACGCCCAAAAAGGCGTAACTGACAAAAATCTTGGTAACTGTCAAAAGTTGCACAAATATATTCAATAGCTTTTATTGACAAGTACTGCTGTCTTTACGTTGAGGACGGAAATTTTTCAGATTTTACCTTGGTAAAATTAATAAAAAAACAACATTCCCAATTTGACTTGAGCTTGAACAAACATTGCAGTTATTAAACCTGCAAATAAAGCACAGATTAAGTTTTGGATATTTTCCTTCAAAACAATTGGTTGATAGAAAAATGAAATTTAAATACCGATATACAGATTGTTTCAGGCCATAAATTCCAGTAATTATCAACGATTTTTGATTAATGTAGTATACAGATTTTCCGCCTTTGATGTTTAGTCAAAATAAAAGTTAAAATGTAAACATTTTGTAATTTTTCCTTATGAAACAGTAAAAAGCATGAAAACAAATAAGTGCAAAATAAACTTACATAAATATCATATGTGCTATTAACGCAAAAATAAACATAGTCCACAGTACGTATTAGTGGTAAATCTTTGTTTATTACTTATTTGTATTTTTATATAATATATTTTTTATTTGGAAAAATGCGGGCTTTTATTTAACTCGACATTTATATAATATTACTCTAAAGTTTGTAACGCTAAAAAATATTGACCGCACAAACAAAATTTTGGTATAGGTGTTCACAGAATCACCTTAATAGTTTATTTCCGCTTGTTCGCCATCAAGATCAATAAGACAAAGCTATCTGAACTTTTTCTGGCGTATTCTAGACATAAAAAGTGAGTTTTAGTTCGTAAAATCGGTCCAATGAAATGTCCCAACTTTATTTTTTGAAAAGAAACAACTTTTATTTGAAACATTTTTTCATAAACTGTTTGGATTTGCCACAATTTCAACTCTAATAAAAACATATATAATTCCAATACGTATATACTATATATGTATTTATAACTGTATGGGCTGGATATTTAGAGTATTTGATGAATGCTAATCTTATAAAATATGTATTTCACTTTAAATTGAAATATTAATTAAAACCAAAATCATGATTAACTTTTTCATCTATAAAAAATGCTAATATCAAAATTTTAAATATTTTTTTTTAATTTCAGGTGCCATAAAAGAAATAGATTTTTATAATTTTCCCAAATAAAAAAAAATTACAACAAAGTTTCAATAAATTGTTTATATGTGGACTGTGGACTAGAATTTCAATAATGGGTTACACACAAAATAAAAATTCGAACTATGGACACATTTATATTAAATTTAAAACAAATTAATCAATAATAATACAAACGAATTATATGTTTTTTTTTTTAGTTGATGATTCAATTGGTAAATTTACGATATAAGAAGAGTATATATATTTTATATAATAATAATAAATGATTTAACGTTATTACTTGTTGTACCATTTCTAGAGAGTCATATTTTTTTTTATTATTATTTACTTATTAATGATGGAGTGCAATTAATTTTTTTTTATTATAATTTATTATGCGCTACTTAGTAGAGTCATTTTATATATATATATGTATAATAGTATACTATTTTATAATTATATAAATACAATATATTACAGTGGGAGAGAGAGATAGTAAATAAACAAACATACACGCGCTCACACACACACACAAGAGAGAAGATATTATTATTATGATTTTTTTTCTATTTCAGTAATTTTTTTAAAATAATTGTTAACTACATTTTTCTTTTTTTATACACGGTGTTCTATTTTCATTTGTTGAAATTGTTTTATTCGAAGAAATGTATCGTACAAAAGTTGTAAGATTTAAATTGTTTATTAATTGTGTAATTTAAAATTAAATTTCTTATTAATTATTCTTCTGCTTCGAGTTTGTCGAAAGAGTAAATGTTAATGAAAATTGTTTTCTATAATTTTTAAATTATATAAATACGTTATTTCCCCCCAAAATAAAATTTCCACGAACAATTAAATAATTGAATAGTGTAATTAAATAACGGTATGTCCCATAATTCATAATAAATTTTTGTTATTTTATTTAAAAAAATTTTTTTAAATATATTTTCATGAAAAATGTTTTTATTAAATCAGATTTTTTAATAGTTTTTTTTCAACATATTAAGCCAATAATAAAACAACTTAAGTACCAATTAAAGGTAAGTGATTTGATTTAGGCGCCAGAGAAATTATTTTGTAACAGTATTAATTTAAAAATTACATAAAATGTAATGAGATTCAACCAAAAAGATTAACTTGAATATAATTTCCGGTTTTCCATTTTTCCATATATGAGAGAATGATTTAAAAAATTGGATAACTTTTAGTTGAATAACATAAAAAATATTTATATAAAATAATTATTTTCGTAATTTAAAAAAATTTCAAAGTTAAATTAAGACATCGTGTACAATCAGAGGCGCGTCGAGTGTGACACCTATTTATATATTTATATATATAATTATAGCCTAAAATCTAGATATCCAATCACCAAATGCATGCGATTTTTTGTTTATTTTATTTTTTTATCAATTTTCGTAAGTTTGTAAAAAAATATATAATTAAAGTGTTAGATTGCGTTAAAATAAATTTGGCTGTGTTTTTTATAAGGCTATGCGAAACTATTAATTTCACCAATTTTGATTTATACAAAGCATAAAAATACGCTATTTTCTCCAAACTTAATAATTTTAACTCAACTTTATTTATGCTACGATAAGAATTAGTAATACTTATTAAAATCAATCCTTTATCATTATAGCCAAAAATTATCCTCCGCGTCATTATGATGATAAACTGTTTAAAAAAACTTAAAGGTTATCAGAAAATTCTTTTAAATAGAAAACATCAAATAAATTGGAGAAAATAACATATCATATATTAATCACAAAGTTAGTATTTGAATTTCTACAGTACGTAAATTCTAAGTTACCTACCGTCCGTTTAATCGAAATTCACAACAAAATATTTTAACCAACTTAAAAAATAACAAGTATTTTGAATGTGACAAAGTCCGTACTTTAATTCCCAGAAATTCGAAATACAAAATTTTGCTAGTCATTTATTTAAGCTATATGCACAATTTTTCTAAAGAATACAACTAGATACGTAAAAACAACATTTCTAAGGAAATGCATTTCATCGAAAGACAGTTGAGTCGCTTATACTAAACTCAACTTACAGAAATCAATCATGAAATCTTGTAAGTAGAACAAATATTGGCACATTTGATAATTTATTTTGAAATGAGACCGAATAACCAATTTTTTTCAATTCAATGTGTACATACGTTTAAGCGAAATGCAGTATTATTTCAAAATAAATCCACGTTAGGTATACATATTCATTGTCTAATAACGTGAATGATGGTAAATAATAGTAAACTTTTATGTTCTGTAAAAAAAAAAAGTGTCAACTATTTATTTTCCAAAATAAAGGTGCCGTTCCACTATTTTCTATCGAGTGTAATAGAGAATGTATGTATACACAATGAATATTAAATTACAACACAAAGTAACACATTTATTAAGGAGTTGCAAGCGACCTGGTCGTTACTTAAGGGGTTATACGCAGTTAGAACTTTCAAAAAAACCTTTTTTTTATATATACGGAATTTATAATTAATAATATTCCCTGATAATTTCAAATCGATTCGATAAATATTTTCCAAGATACACGCGTATTTGTTAAGACGGCTCGCACTGACAAGAGGCGGAGTATAAACAGTTTAAACACGTTTTACTCAAAAATACATTTTTCAAATCGGTGACCACGATTTCTAGAAAAGGCTTAACCAATCGGTTTGAAATGTTAACACAACTTTCTAAAATATACCTGAGGAATATATTTTCGGAGGAAAAGATTTCGGATCATTACTTCCAGTTTTTTTAGATTTTATATGGTTATTTTGGTTGAAATTATTTTCTTTTAAGATGCTGCCATTTTGTCAAAAATCGAAATTTCGATGAGCATTCTCTAATTTATATATTCCCTAATTTTATTTATCCATTAATATTTATAGTTTTTTTCATTTCGAAGACCTTCAGAGGATCGTGTGCAGCAGCACACCAGATCAAATTTTTTTTTCAAAATAAGAGTGCCATTACAAACTGTTTCGACTAAATGTAACAATACTTTTAGTTTTTTTTTTTTTAATAAAACACTTTTTCACAAAAAAAAAAGACTTTTTTCGTCATTCTTACAGCGTATAGCCCTCGTCTTAAACATTCAATATTTCAAAATCGTATATGAAATTATCAGTCACATAGCCTAATAACATTGAAGTAGATTGACTACACAATTAACACAATGAAAATCAAGAAAATATTCCAACACAGCTAATAATATTAATAAATCAAATTATTCAAAAATCTATGTATGTATGCGATGCGATGCCAGCCATATTATAAAATAAAAAAAAATGAATTTATTTAAAAACAAAAAAAATACATAAAATTATGAAAGATTGTCGAACACCACAAATGGTAGCGACAACAATTAAAATTTATAAAATGTTTATTTTGAACAACACAACAATTGGTGAAGAAGATGTATGTATACAACATTTATGCATATAGAAACAAATGTGCTCAACACATTTTTCATCCTTTTTGTTTTAACCAGCTGATTAAATATTGTCTCTATTTGTATATATATATATTTTTTTTTTTTAATTTAATTTAATTTTTTTTCTTTTTTTTTTTTTTTTTTGTTTAAAATATAATACATCATAAGGATGAAATAAATATATTATTTATAATTATTTATATATATTATCATCGATAATTCATTTTGTTAAAAACTAATTATAGTTCATTCAGTATTATAACAATGACGTATGTGAAAGCAAATGACATTATTAGATTTTTTGACATGCAGAATGGAGCATTCTTTCTGAAACGTAATTAAATATCGAATTCAAATTTCTATAAGCGTATTCTAAGTTCAAATATGATTTAAGGTTTATTGATTAATTCTTGATTTCATCAATAATTTTACGCTAGAAAAATACTTGAAAATAGTGGAATTTATTTCGAAAATCTTAATGAAATGTGAAAGTATACATTTCATTAGTCAATCGAAATAAACCGTATTATGGAACTAGATTTTCGTTACCATCTTGAAACTCTTATTTAAACACAATCCAATTCAGATTATAAGGAACTCGCGCGGAAGAGTTCTAGTTTTAACAACAGTTAAAATTAATTTATTAAAGGAAATAATTGTAGAGCACAAGTCTGGTCTAAGAGACAAAATCTGATTTTTTAATTCCATCTTATTTAGGAGGCTAGCCACTGAGCTTATAAATATTATAATTTTTTAATAAAAACAAATCCACGATTTTTACATCTACTCTTGAAAACTCCTGAAATTATCTACGAAAGTTTCCCATAATATCGTTTACTAGTAATATTTCAATGAAAGACTACTTTAGTCTCGTCAAACTCTAATCCTGAATGATCCACGAATTTTCTTATGCAATATTTTTCCGATGTTCAGTCACAGCCAGTATATTTCCTAATTTGAACTAGAAAACTATTCAACATTTTAGCCAGTCATGTGGGTTTAGTAGAGATTCTCATAAAAGTATTCACAAGTCAGGTATATTAAGAAAATTTTCAATTGTCGACGATTTTACAATTACGATATTTCATATTCGTTTCAAAATAATTTTCAAACGCTCCACTCTGAAATTTATATCCATAAAATTTTATCAAAATAAATTTACTAGACTGTATATTAAATCTGTCTACAATGAAAAAAGATAATTGATATTTGAACATTAAGCCTCTAAAAAAAATTAATCAATCAGCTGCAGCACCATGGGGCGCGGAGTAATAATGGTGTTTTAAAATTTACAATAAATAAACCTATATATGTTTTTTTTTTTCAAAAATATTTACAACACGATGATGACGCACCGAGAGAAAAGTATCTTTTTGTTTGTGTGTGTTTTTAATATATATATATAATACTTAAAATCTTCAAAACAAAAAAGTATAGAGCTCCAACAATATCCAAATTCGACGACTAGTGTGTGTGGGATGTCATCTACTGTTTTATTTAGGTCGAAAACACTTATTTAAAAATCACTTGGGTTGTTCTTCAAACTTGTAGTATGTGGCAGTAGTAAATATATTTAGTACGTTTATGAGATGTGACATTCCGTAGGCATCTTGCAGCAAACCGAGATGACGGAAGGCGTAGATAGTACATAATTAGTACAATTTGTTTCTCAAACAAATACTTTTGCTAAGCCATCAGCACCAGCACTTGCAATAAATGGTCGCGAAGGATGAAATGCAACATCCAATATTGATTCATCGAATTTCTTACGATGTGCTGTGATTTCTTGTACGCATGTTTTATTATCTAGGTGCCATAATCGAATTGAACAATCATGGCTACCTGATAATAAATATAAACCAGTGGGATCAATGGCTAAACTTGTTACCGCTTCTAGATGGGCAACCATTGAATGCACTATTTTACCAGTATTGTTATCCCAAAATCGAATATGTCGATCTTCGTGTGCTGTCACACTTAACGGAAGCGTTGGATGACAAACAACTCGATTGATTTGTCTACCTGTCGCAGTGCTCGTAATATCTTGTGTAGCCTCAAATTTAACAACAGGCGTCGCTCTTTCTGAATCATAAATAATACAATATCCATTATTGTAGGCAGATATAATACGATTTGTTTCATCTCGAACAAAATCGACAGATGTTGGCACTGCATCATGTTCTGTTGTAAATGAATTCAGCAAGGGCACTTTGGTTTGAGGTGACCATAACTTTACAGTTCCATCTGCTGAAGCTGATAATAATTGTAGTCTTTGATTATGCACAGCTAATCCCCATATTGCATCTGTATGTCCTTCAAGGCTTGCTGATAAAACACTTGGCTCAAATGAATCATATGGATCAATATTAGCATGAGGCATTGCCCAACATCGAATTATACCGTCTAAGCCACCCGAATAACATTGATCACCAGTACCTGACATTGCAAGACATAAAACAGGCCCACTATGTGACCGGAATGTGTATAAAGGTTCAACATCTAACGATGCCGATTTCTTAGCGGGTACAGTTTTTTGTAAATTCCATAATTTTAGCGTATGATCTTCACTAGCTGTAATTAATACAGATTCGGTAGGATGAAAAGCTAAGGCTCGTACTCCATCAAAATGACTACGTAATGTATATTTAGCATTCCAAGTTTTTCTAAAAGCTTCTTTATTAGTTGTAATATCGTATGTAGCTTCTGCATCATTGTTTACAGTTAATTGTGCCAATTCGCCTAAACCAAGACCCCCATCCATATTCTCATCATCACCAAGTTCGCCGATTGGTCGTCCTGGAACATCACCAAATACAATACTTTGGCTCCAATTTGGGGGCGCTGCATCTCCTTGTGATCTAATATCAGCAGCTTTGTATCGTATATTTGTGTCTTCTGTTTCAGTTAAAAGATTTAATTCATTTAACACTTCTTCGGCTTCAGCATCCACATCATCTGCTAAGCCTTCATTTAAGATAATTGATGATTTCCCTTTATTTCTAACGTGACCTTTTGCTGAGCGTACATCATCATCAACTTCTTCAGCTGTGTCTAGGTCTAAATCATCAGACATATCGTCATCATCTTCCATATCAACATCTTGCTGTTGTAAGAATTCAAAATTTGCCATTACAGCAGCTTCGGTATCTAATATCATTGCTTCGGCTAAAGAACTAGGTTGTGCTTTTTTAGCTGGTGTTCTACGACCTGGATTTTCACTTGCTCGCTTATTTGATTCATTACTATTTATATTAGATCCATTTAAATTTTCCTCTTGCTCAGCGTTATTATTCAGACCAAGCAAAGATCTTACACGATTTGAGCGTACATCAATTATAGTATCAGTATATCCAATTTCTTGCAGATATTGACGAAGAAGTTGTCGACCCTGCCGCCATGTAACATTTGATACTGAACTAAATGGTGCTTCTGAATCACCAGGTATTTCACTTACTGGATCATCTACAGGGGGTTTAATTTCCCCTTGATTTAAATCAACACCATATTTTAATTTATGAAATTTAGAACGTTCTTGTTTTAAAGCATATTCAAGCATTTTAATTCGTCGTACTAAATCATTTTTCAAGTTTTCTTGACCTTTTCTTTCACCTTGTAAAAATGCAATACGGGCCTGTAAAATAAAAAAATTTTTTTAAATTAAAAATTAATGCATGAATGAAAATTTTCTTACGTCGGTGGGACACTCAAAGTAAAACATTTAGTAATAGAGCGGGATTTTTTTTTAGAATTTAGCATATTTTGCGTTTGGCTAACGTACATTTTATATTTAATACTTTAATATGCTCGCTTTTAAATAATTATAAAAGCTCTATACATTACGTTCAAATTTTTGTGCACTCGTACGATTACAAGTTAATTATTGTCAAAATATTCAAAAGCTTAGAAATAATTTCTACTTTCGTTTTCTGCCTGGATTTAATTATACACAATTTTAATATAAAATCAACATAATTGATCTACAAACATCTCATAATATAATTAAGGACAGCGTAGACAAAAAGATCTTCCCAGAAAAAAATGCAAAAGTGAGATGACTTTAATTTAGTCATTTGGGTCATATGATGAAACTTTATAAATATATTATTTAATTTTTACATAAAACTTCAAATTTAGGCAAATTGTAAATATACTTTTCTTTGATGTGCATTCTACCTTAAATATTTAGCCTCCTTATATTACTAAAAAATTACACAAAACCAAATTGGTTTCCCAAGTTTTAAAGGCGGATTAGAAAAATTAAGTGCTTTAAAACGACTTAAATGAACATAATTTAATATTTAATCACCTTAAAAGGTAAATCAAATTTGAATAAATTTTAAAAAAATTGCATAAAATTTTATACAAAATGATTCAAAAAATTTTAGTCGGTTATTAATCGGTAGGCAAAAAAATCAAAGAAAAAAAAAACAAATCACTTGTCAAAAAATGTGTCCTATATTTTTTTTTTTTGTAAGTATACATTCAACAAATTAATCAAACGAGTAATTAAAAAATTTTTAATTTATTCAGATTATATAACTCAAAACATTTTTTTATATATAATTTGTGAAGAAAAAAAATTTTTAATACCTGTAATTCGGCTCGATCAACTTCCCATTGAGATCGTTCTAACTCGAACCTAGCCCATTCATGTTGAATAAAATGTAATATTCCCGGTATTGAATATTGTGGTGCTTGATTTGGTTCATCATTTTGTTTGTTATTAATTATAGAACCTGTTTGGGGTCCCAATTGACCTCCGTTTTGATTTGTGACAGAATTATCTTCCATTGTGGGTGCACCGCACTGACTTGGTATCTTCATGACATGGCTTCCATTACAGATTTACAATACAAGTACTATTTTTATTTTGTTAATATCCGTGCGGATGTATTTGAACCATGATCATTAAAAACACTTTTATAAATCGATTAAACACTTTTATTTATTGTTAATCACATACATTTAAAATAAATAACTTCATAAAAACATATTTTTATTAGCGTATTCTCTTCTTGTACAGTCAACAAACTCCATCACACAAAGGTTTTAACACATTTGACTGCATCTGGCAGGCAGCTACATCTCTCTTTCATTCCTATATTTATTATACATTTTACTCACTCTCTCCCCCCACTGAACTGATTGTCTGGAATAAGAATACCTAATTCGTACTTAAATCCAATAACTCAAAATTCAATCTTACCAACGTTTATTATCTATCACTAAACAATATAATTTTATCTTTCCGAAAATAATATTCAAATTATGCATCCTCTAAGTATTTAAATTATTTTTATGTAGGTAGTAAAAGATTTTTCTTAGTAGGTTGATAAATAGGAAAGTTTCGGAGGTGGATTATTTTAGAAAATACCTTTGCTAAAGTAAAATATCTAAAAAATTAACAGTTTTTTGTAAATTAAAATGTTTTAATTTGTTTAAGTAAAAAAAAAAAAAAAACATTTCAATAAGGTCAATTGAGATACATAATTCTTCAAATTAAAACTTTTTTATCTTAGAAAAATATATTATGTTTAAATACCTCAAAATTATATTTTTAAAATAAATACGTTATTACCAAATAAAAGTAAGTTTAAAAATTGTAACGCCCAAAAAGGAGCTAAATTGGTCTATTGGGTTTGAAATGAAAAAGTTTGATTCCACAAGATTTTCTTTTACAAAACAAATAGTTTTTGCCTTAAACTTTTATGTCGTTAACTATGGCTTTTGCCTTATAAAAAATAATAGTTTATAATGTTTACTAGTGTCCGTCACATTGGTCTAAATTCGGCCATAATCACTCAGAACTTCTGCAGTAAAATATGCATAGAGGCATTTAATACGCTCTTAAGACTTTTGTATGAAGCATTTAAGTTAGCATAGAACTCATCGTTATATATTCTATAGACCTCATTAAATAATTTGGTTTGTAATAATTTTCAATACTTATGTTACAAACTTCGACAACTCACCTGAGAAAAAATAATTTTGTAAATTTATTATTTTGAATATTTAAACAATTTTTTTGACTAGGATACATATTTAAACAATTAACTCTGTTAATTATTTTCCTAATTTTAATATAATTATAATTACTATGGTAAAATTAATTATATTTTAACTTTAATTCAAGTTTACTAATTTTCTCGAAAAAACTTTTTTTTAATTTTCAGTAGTTTTAAATCATTTAATTTTTTTATTGAAAAGTTAAAATATACACCCTGTATGAATTTGTTTATCAAAATAATCAGAATTATTTTATCTTACACACTTAATTTTATTTTATTTTCAAATTAGTTAAAATATACAACTTTTTTATAATAATATTATATACATTTACATTTGAAACATTAGAAATAGAGACCTTTCTATGCAGTCTAGCCTCGATTTTAATATTAAAATTAGAAAACATATAAAAAAATAAACAAGTTAAAAGTAAAGTTAAGGATTATAAAAACTCTTCGCACCAATCATTTAAACATTGGAAACAATCTGCAGACTGTTTAGTATTCGCTCCACAGGTATCTTTCATCCACTCTTGAAATAATTCTTGATTCTTCTTAAGAACTAAATATTGCCCAAGTACCACATAGGCCTGCAGAAAAAAATTCCTAATAATTAAAATTTAACGTAAAAAAAAAAGTATAATGAAAATCGTTGTTACCTTATCAAAACCCGCAGTTTCTAATCGTTTACCTAAAACTTCTCCAACTCCTGCTAGATCAGTAACAGGTTTGTTACCCATTGGTTCCGCAACAAAGTTGCGATGCTTTTGTGATGTACTTGACATTTTTCCAAATTTTTAATAAACGGCTACTAATGTTTATTTATTTTTTCAATGAAATAAAAACTTATTTTCTAATTGACAATTTTCAAGTCGTTTTTAGCATAACTTTTTTGTCTAACCAATTAAATGATTTGCATCGATTTTTAGATTTTGCGCAGTTTGATGATTGATACCAGCTTCCTGTTGCACGAATACAAAAAATTGGAACAAAATATTATATTGTCTAATTTATTTTCGATGATTAATAATTTATTTTTAGCAATTATGTAAAAAAAAATTTACTGGTTTTCAATTAAAACTATAAATTGTTAATCGATTACTGTATTTTCGATTACTGTAATAATCAATTAATAAAATGTATTTATAAAGATTTCTATTAAATATTAATAAGATAGTAAAAAATATTTTTCAAAGATATTCTAGTTATTTTGTTATTAGATATTTGGCTAAAAAAGTAACTAATATTTGTGTAAAAAAGATGACTAGTTTGACGTTTCTGCCACATAACATACGTGTTAGCTGTATTATTGAACATCTGATTAAAAAAAAGACACCTTTTAAATAATTTATCATAGTTAATTATAATCAAGTGGACGTTAAGTGATTGTATAAATAACTATATTGTTGACGAAAAATATTTTCGTCCGTGATAACAGTTCTATCATGCAATGCCAGCTAGGAGAAGACGTCTTGGTTCTGAAACAGAACAGCAACCACTTATCGTCATAACAGGCGACAAAAATCCAAATTTACTGTATAATAATTCTAAACCATTTACAAACGAACCCACTGTGCAATCTCCAATCAATAACACGTATAATGTAAACGCTAAACCAAGTGATCTTGAAGACATTTTGAAACCAGATTTAAATATATACGACGATATGAATACATCACGGGATCGAACTAATGAATTTGGCAATGCCGTTAGGTATTTGCTTAGTTATAATAACAGAGCAATATCTGTGCGTGATCCACGAAAGGCGAAATTTATACAAAGTCATTCGGAATTTATGTCAATAGCTAAAACAATAGGAAAGAATATTGCAAGCACTTACACTAAATTGGAAAAGTTAACTTTATGTGAGTTTTTTTATCATGATTTAAAGAAACTTTCAGTTTCTTAATAAATGGCTTTCATTTAAATTTGTAGTTGGTGACCTAGTACAACTTGAGAAATTCATGATTATTATACGTTGAAATTTTGCAATATTTGTTGTTTCTATTATAAGCTTTTATTTAGTTTCACGTGTCTCGATGGTTTTCTATAATCAAATCTTGCTAGCTAAAATTGTATTTATAGAAGTTTATTAATTATTAGAAATGCATTATTATTAAAATTATACGAACTATTTTTTCTATATGAAAACAGATAATTTTTCAAAAACTAATGTTTCATAATTTGTTTTTAGTGGCTAAACAAAAATCACTATTCAATGATCGATCATCAGAAATCCAAGAACTCACCTATATCATTAAAGGTGACTTAGGTAGTTTGAATCAACAAATTGCAAAATTACAGGAAATATCAAAATCACAAAATCAAATACATTCTGGGAAACATTTAAAATCACATACAAGTAGTGTTGTACTTGCGCTACAATCAAAATTGGCCTCAATGTCAACGGATTTTAAATCGGTATTAGAAGTACGAACTGAAAATTTAAAACAACAAAAACATAGACGGGATCAATTTTCACAAGGGCCTATATCAAATGCATTACCTCCATCTGTTGTACAAGGACATTATCAAGGAAGTGTTTTATTAGCTAATGAACAGGTAATTTTTATTTAAGAGAGTTTGTGCATGTGGTTTTAGTGAAAAGTTTACGATTTTATTGTTTCTGAAGTTTTGATAATTGATTGAGTAATTTTGACATCCCATAAAAAGAATTATTTCTGGCATCGATTTTAGGCGATAACTTTTTATCTAAAAACACAAAATATTTGTTTGAGATTTAGATACAAATCGGAAACATGATTCCCGAAATAAATGTTGGTCTGTGTAGATTGGTTACAAGTGATTCTATAAAATATCAGCTTATATATTCTTTGCCAAGTATTAACAAGTCAATGTTAAAATAATTTTAGGTTAGTATAAATATGGACTCAGGATCAGGAACACCATTATTGTCACCTCAACAACAGCAACAGCAACAAATGATGTTATATGATGAAACAGATAATTATTTACAAAATCGTGCCGAAACAATGCAAAATATTGAATCAACAATTGTTGAATTAGGTGGTATTTTTCAACAATTAGCTCATATGGTAAAGGAACAAGAGGAAATGGTTGAACGTATTGATACCAATGTACAAGATGCAGAATTAAATATTGAAGCGGCACATGGTGAAATATTAAAATATTTTCAATCAGTGACTTCAAATCGGTGGCTAATGATAAAAATATTTGCAGTGCTAATAGCTTTCTTTATTTTCTTTGTGGTATTTGTTGCATAGTATACTATTACTCAAATAATATGTTATTTTACATTCATTTGTTTTTAAACACAATATATTGAAAGTTATTTTTACAATTTTATTGTTTTTCAAATTCAATTTCTTTATTCGATTATTTCAGGGTGATTCATGTAATTTTTTTATTGTTATACCACAGTCAAAGAATACAAACGCCCATTGAAGCTCATAATTCCACTTTTTATATATTCATAAAATTTTAGTACTTATCCTGACCATGAGTTGGCTATAGTTATTATTTAAGGCCATAGTATTTTGTTATTACTAGCAATGACCAACAGAATTTGAAAAAACTAGTGCAACAATGAATTATATAATTGAATATCAATTATGTGTAATAATTGATACATACGCATAACAATTAACTTATATTCAATTATAAATCATTGTTGCACTAGTTTTTTCTTTTATCGATGGGATTCACATCCACTTAAATAATAATCCATGTTATTTATTGTGGTTTATAGTTGTATAATGCCATTTTCTGTTAATGAAATTGTAAAGATTAAAAGAACAATAAAAATTCGCACCCAGAGCTGTCATTTTACCTTTTTCGACAAGAGTAACTAACAATTAACTGATATCAAATTGTATAATTCATTGATGATTTATAAAAGATTTCAGACTTCCATTCTTTACCGACATTGACAATCTATAACCGTATGTTGGCCATTGCTAGTTATCACATTAAATACCAACTATAGCCAAGTAGTGGTCAGGGTAAGTAACAAAATATTGGAATACATAAAAAAATGGACTTATGGGTATTTGTATTATTTGTCACAGTAGAGAGATAATGACAATATTGTTTGAAGAAATAATCTGTAAACGCAGTAAGGGGAAAAGTAGCAAAAAAACGAAAACTCTTTTTAACGTAATATTATTAAGGATCTGACTTGATTGGTGTTTCTATTAAAAAATGTCCTCCAAAGATTTTTAAACCAAAATTCAAAAAATACATTCCTATTAACAAACATTTTATAATACTAAAATTACATGGTTCACCCTGTAAGGTACCATTCATAAATTACGTCAAGTCGGAAGTGTTGCGATTATTCATAAACGAAGAGGACCAAAAACTTACCATAATATTGAAAATCTACTAATTAACAAATTTTTATGTCTTGTATTTTGTGAATGTCTTTGAAAAAGTAATTCAAATTCTTATTCCTTGATGTTAACAACTTGTTTATTATAACATTATTTTTTACATATTTATTTTTTCCAAATAAAACAGGTAAATATTTTAGTTAGCAAAATATTCAAAAAATATATTTTTTAAATAGATTTTTTAATTATAACTTGGTCACAAAACAAAACTATTCTTTCTTAGGTACAAAAGAAATTCAATTATGAAATGTTCATTAAAAAAAAAAAAAAAAAAACCTAATTGCAAAAAAATATAAAATATGTGATAAATTTGAATTTTACTTGATGGAAATTTCGTTTAAATAATGATTATGTTTAGTCACTCGCTGGCGAGAAAATTAATTTTTCTGAAACGCATATACAATTCATTCAATTATAATTGTAGGTATGGTATATTTTTTATTTATTGTAAATTATTAAAGGTATTTCGAAACAAAATCCATACGTACAGTTTGTATCAACACTCTGCTCATTAAAATGCTTTGAGTGCAAGTTAAGCCACTCTTAGTATACACAGCAGGCATTAAAATGTATGTAAGAGCGTTTTTTACTAATTATAACACCATTTTAAAAGTTAAATATTTAAAATCAATGTGATGTAATTAAATAATACATAATTCTATTAAACTTGTTAGTTTTTCATTTTGCGCTATTTACACGCTCGGAACGATTTGAAGTAGAATTGTGAACATAACTTTAAATTGTACATAAATGTATATATAAGTGCAAATCTGGCTTTACTGATTAATCAATGAATAAGATGACCCGTTGCAGTACACTGCCTTTGGTTAAACTAATATTGTGAGTATAAAGTCCCGGGGATTTCGATCGCTTTTTAATTGGCGTTGCTTTTACTTTTAGGGTGCACATAAAATGAGCTAGTGTATGATAAATTTCAAATTATTATCTCGCCAACGAGTCATTTGACATAACGTTGGAGTAAACTAACTTCAACTGTTTTGTATAATAATTACAAAATTGTTAATAATTCTATTTCAAATAAAAATAAGTAAATAATTTTTTTAAGATGTTTTATTACAAAATGGAACGATTGCAAACCATATTTTTTGGGTGTAATTTTTCGAGACCATCCCACTAAGTATGAACTAATACATTAGTTTTCTAATTTCGGGTAAATATGATTTTAATCCCATGTAACTCGTTCATTATTCGAATTTTTTAACAAACTTGTCTACGTGTAAAGAAGGGAACTCTTTCTTTCTTTAATCTTATAATTTCCAATCAACAGTCGTTTTATAATAAGTTTCAATACAAGATACGAATACTGACATTGTAAATTAACAAAGCAATACATACTAATGAAATTTTGGTTGACACAGTAAATAAGCTATTAGGAAGCAGTTGATACACTACGTTCTCCATTTACACTTGAAAAATTATTTACCTGCCAAAATGTAAAATAATTTTCAAAATTTTGAGCTTTGGCTATCTATTACACTCTCTAAAAATCATATTTTTAATTCAAATCATAATTTCGAAAACTATAAGAATTGAACATTAGGTTATTTTTACTTAACAAATGTAATTAAAAGTCTGATTTAATTATCTACAGCTTTTGATTCCGTAAATGCTTGAAATTTTATTTGACTAGGCTAACTTAGTTTTAAAATTTATTACTAACTCTTCCATTTAATTTATGTAAAATGGGCTTGGTACTCAATTGGCTTCGATCATGATAAATTAAATGTAAACTACAAACAAGTATAAGGACTGTAAACATATGCCTGAGAATATCCAAGGATTTTGTATTGGAAAGCCGATTAAAAAGTCGGTAAGAAAATTTAAAAAATCTGGGCAAAAATACCGACCATATTTACAATTTTCTTCCATTATTTATATTAATCACAGACAATTCATGTTTAAATCATGATCAAAGAACGATAAATTCCGCCCTAAGAAAAACCACATGAAACTTTCTTAATACTAAGATGATTAAGATTGATGAATTTTCGCAATCGCTTAATACCGAACCTATTCCTTTAATTGAAATATTTGTATTTAACATGGATACTTCGAAACGCATATGCTGCCTAAGAAAGATCTTATAGAGCACAGCAATTATTTGTTTACTTTTATTTTTCTTATTACCTAGTTTTTTAAAGAAAAAAAATGGATTAACTTAACAATACTAAAAATGAACAGCTACTTTATCTAAAATAAAAGTTTCTACGTTTATATTCTCATGCATAAAAAAGTGGGTAGGATGATTATGAATACACAATTCAATGCTTTCAACAAAAAATGAATATTTTTAATAAAATTATAAATTATCACTAGACATTAAAATAAGAATACAAAATAACTAGATATAACAAAAAAGAAAAAAATACTAACAGACTTTTTTAACAACATACATTTTTGAACACATTTTTACTTCTTTTTCTCATCATCACTACTACTACTCGAACTTGATTTAGTATTTTTTGGTGGAATTTCATATGGGAATGGTTTCCCTAATTGTGTTAAACCTTGTTTTAGTCGTGTTAATGCAGTACGATTTATATTTTCTAAACATACATCATTTACAGCATTTTGTAATTCTTTTAAACCGATTTCATATTCTTCTTTGGCAACTAACACATCTAATAAACAACTATAAGCGTTTCCAAATGCACCTTCTGTAACTTTAGTTGATTTTAATACTTTTATTAATTGTCGTGCGAGTTCATCATCTTTACTTTCTCGTGCATACTGAACAATACGTTGGAACATAATTCGAGGACTATCTTTTAAATATTTTTCCCATATACGATTAGCATCTTCCGTATTTTTACTTATGAAATATTTCATCCATAACACATTCGCTGGAGCTATGATTCCACGATTTGCATATTTTATGGCAATTTCTTCAACTGAAAATAGAAAAATAGAAAATTATTCTAAAAATATAAAGAAATTTTCAGTAATTATATTTTAGTGAGTAATGTTTTCCAAAATTATGATGAACTGATTTACGCCATAAAAACGTTTACTTCAAAGTAAAATGGAGATCATTGGAGTTGTTATTAGAGAAGACATTATATATAATATTATCATATAGTATTATACCGATACTTTCAAAAATAATATAATCAAGCAAAATGTGAAATAGAATTTTTTTTAAAGAAAATAACAAGCTAGTTGTGTTGGTCTAGTTTCAGTAAATTCAACGATCGTCGTTGTGAATGAAACAATATTTTAGCTTCATTTATGTGAATTATCGTTATATTCAGAAGAATTTTCTAATTCAATACTTACATTTTGGTACAAGTTCTGGATGTGATTCTAATATTCCCATAGCACCACCTCTTGGAAATTGATTAGCAATCTCTGCCAATTGTTCATCTTTCGCATTTTCAATAATAGAATCTAACGACGATAGAAATTCTGTCGATTTTCCGGCAACGATATTTGCATGACATAATCGATTATCAAACGAAACTAATTTTTTTAATTCCGGTTTTAATTTTTCACCAATAGCATTTAATGTATCAACATCACCGGATAAAGCCAATTTATTTAAGAAAAATCGGAATACACGCGGTATTGGATACGCATTTGCATTAATCATATCCATAACTTCTTTTTTCGCTTCGTTTAATCGTTCGGATTGTACTAGAGTTTCGATAATTAAAGATGTATCCATTAATGATAACTGACTGGGATTAATTTTTGTTCTTAATTCTAAAGCTTTATCTATTTCGAAATTTTTAAGTGCAATTCTGAATGCTTTTAAATCATTTGATACAACAGCTTCTTCCTCTTTTCTTGATTGAGACGCTTGCAAACGTGTAGCTTCTGCTTTTTGAACAGCGATTTTTTTAGGAAGTGTAAAGGGTACATTCCTTTCCTTACTTTTCAAAAAGGTGCCTAATTTAAGTAAAAATTCATCGGTAGGTTGAGTATCCTCTTCTTGCATACGTGTCCATAATCCGAGAGCTTTGTCAACATCATCTTGTTTAATATAAGAATTTAATAAATGTAAAAATATATTCGAACGATCAATCTGATGTAAATCTTTAGTTGCTTCAATTAGCCCTTCAAGTGGATCTGTTTGCCCGTCTAAACTGTAACGCTCACATATGGAATTTACTCTTTGTTGACGGTTTCGTAAACCAGGTGTTTCTAAAATTTTACGTGCTTGTCGAACACGTCCACATTCTACAAACGCAAAAACTAAATCGTATAGACTATTTACCTCCCCATGAATACTTGTACTTAAGTCGGTTAATTTTTGTAAGTTGTTTGCGTCCTCATTTTGAATTAATTTACAGGTTAATTCATTTTTTAATGGTGTGCATCGGTATTTTTGGCAACATTGCTCAAATTCTTCAATCGCTTTAGGTAAATCGTTGTTAACTAAGTGAACTTTAATTAATGGACCTAACATAACATTTGATATTTCAATATAATCTTTTTCAACAAGCGTGTTAAATAATTTTTTTAGATCATCAGTTTTTCCTTCTTCGGCAAGGGCCATCAATAATTTCCAGCATTGATTATTATATCCAAAAGTACGTTCTTCTAATTTACGTTCTCGAGACTGACTTTTGAGATATTCAATTGCATCGTCCACACGATTATTTTTACATAACAATGTAGCTAATTTGATAACTTTAACGTCATCCATACAAAAATTTGGATCTAATTCAAGCAGTTTTTGTTTATAATACAACGCCTTATCTAAATTGTCTACCGAACAATATAAATCAATTAATTGTGCGTAAATTCCATTTGTTATTTCAAAATCACTTTTTAAATTTTCTAAAAACGCTTCAACTTTTTCTACCTCCTTATTTTTACAATAAATACTCAATAATTGTCGTTTTAAACCATTTACATTTTCTCCACGTTCTTCGGCGATTTTAACCGATTTTTCCAATTGAACGACATTTGGAATTGAAGTTACATTCTTCGACGTGGTTTTTATCAATGGTACGGGTGTTAATTCCCCAGACGTTAATTTGCTTAAATATGTTGTAATTTCGGAAGTAATATTTTCACCTAATAGTTCTTGTAAACGTTCAGCAGATTTGTTGCTTATACTTAAACCTTCATTAATCAAACCCAAAAGTATGTCGGGTAAATTTTGAACACGATTATTTTTACCTATAATAGCAATATCAAGAACTAACTGACCAACAACGTGTGGAGGATCATGACGACTTGAATTTTTAGCTGAATCATCTTCAACAGTTTCATGATCTTCTTGTGAAATGTGTAGCGCAGCGTCAGCACGTTTTAAATTATCATGAATTTGCCGAACTAATTTTATGTAAGATTCCGTATCTTTTGTTCTTAAATATGTTAACGCTAATGGCCGTTTTAATAAGACTGGTGAATAATATGAAGAATATCGGAACGCAACATCTGCGGCATTTTGTAAATCATTGTTTACCAAGTAATGGTAAACTAAATTTGATGCAGCCGAAGCAACAGAAACACCCGTGTCACGTATCATCAAAATACACTGATCCGGTGTGTCAAATTTTAAATGTGGTATTGCATAATCCCGTATAGTTTCACCAGTTACAGAAATATTAAAAGTCGATATCATTGTTTTTAGAACATTTTGTACACCTTCATTTCCATTTTTCTTACTTTCCTTAATAATTAATGGCCAGAAATAATGTGAACGCACAGGTAAGTCATGTTTTTGTAATTCTTTTAAAATTGGTAAAGCCATATCCAAATCAGATTCTTTCAACGCAGAATCAGCAGCAATTAATAAAGCACGAGGATTTAAATTTTCATTTTCTAAATATTTAGCAATTGATATAATTTTTTCGACAGGCCGATTACTTTTTACCATTTGTGAAATGAAAAATCCACCAATTGGTGCTCTTTCTTCGGCAGTACCACGTGTCATTGATTTCAACACTTCTAAAGCAACTTCTTCTTGATTTTTGTTGATTAATTTTAAAATTAAATTAATACAATCTTGATTATAGCCAAATGATTTTCGCATTTTACTTAATAGTTCTGGTGCGTAGCTTCCATGGCCATTGGTAGATAATGCATAAATTATATCCATGTAGTCTTTGTCTAATAAAGTAATTTCTTTTTCTTCGCAATTTTTAATCGTATCATGAATCGAAGTTATATCTCCTTTTCGAGCATACCCACATAATAGAGTCGTGTATGTATCTGCACTAGGTTCTAAACCAGCTTGTTGCATAACACTCAAAATTCCTTTTGCTGATTCCATATCACTAACAATATAAAAAACGAAATTAACAAGACTTTTCACAAATAATTTATATTTTTATATAAATCTAGACACCCAAATTCTGTTTTAAAATAAACATTTCAAACACAAAATTATTTAAATATACAGAAGAACATAGCTTATCAGATGTCATGACTGTCTGATATGAAGGCTAATGGGTGTTGCACACTATAGTGACAAAGGATTCGCGACGAGATATCTGCGATAGATATTTTAATCGCGATTAACCAAAACAACAATGGATTTGCGATGTATTCTTTTGAATGATAAATCACCTAATGACTTTATTGCAAATTATAAATTAATATGTTATATATTTACAATCTGAGAAGGTTAATTTAAAAACTCCAAACTGTTATCATAAACAATATAATTGGGTTAATATCTATGAAACCCTTCTTAATGGTTTCAATCGCGCAATCAATTCGAACGTCTTTGCGACATTATTATTGATTTCCTATTTAATGTAATCCCTAGAAAATTTAAAATGATAACAAAGGTTGTTCAAACCGTCTCTTGTCGCCGGTCACTGTAATGTGCATGACCCATACAATTTAAGGCAATTGCAAGATAAAAAAGAGTACTTATCAGGACTGTAAACGTCAGTCATAATGTGGTTACTTTCAGAATTTCTATCACATAGAACTGCAGTATAAAATCAAGAAATATAATCAATTCAAACCTTAAAATTATACTTACTCAGCTTGTGAGTGTCCCATTATAAGAGCATTAAACACATTTTCATTGACAGGGAGTTGTTTTTCTTTCATAAATTCTAATATTTTGGTGGCACCTTCAATATCACCTTTTTGACAATATCGGGCTATAAGTCTCTGATATGTCACACGATTCGGTTCAATACCTTGATTTTCTAATTCAGCTAAAAATTCTACGGGTGAAAAATCATATTCATTTTCCAAATAAACTCTCAACAACGCATTGTAATGTGATACATCCATAGGAACATTTAATTTATTTAATGTTTTCCATATTTCTTGTACAAGTTTTGTACGAATTTCTGGTTGTTCCTCAGGTACTAAATTGCCACAACAACGTATTATTAGCAAAGATTGTGAACTTGATGGAGATTGTGAATGACGTATTTCATCTAAGATATCTTCTATGTCACGTCTAGATATTCGTCCCGATCTTCGTACATCTTGGTCTAATCGTTTAATACTTTTTTCTAATGATAAATCGTTTGCCGAATGTTGAGTTGCATTTTGTGAGGCTAGCGATCTGTATAAAAAAAATTGCGTAAGACCACCGGTGTGTTTTTTAGGTTATTTTAATGTATGACTCGAATTTTACCTGGTTAAAATACTGCAAAGACATTGTCCATTTTGTATGGCTGTGGTATCTAAATCCCGAACTGGATTTACAGTTACATTTCGTGTAAAACCAACGATGTATCGAACAAATTTTGATGAACGTAATATTGAAGCCATTTTGCAACAATATATTTAGCGTACTAGAGCGCTATGTTAATATTCATATACACTCACATGTGCTGTAGCATGTTTCTAATGTTAGAAATAATAGAGTTATAGTTGATTAGATCATTCTGGAATAGATCAAATTCCAGTTTTAATTTTAAAAATGTTGATTTTTTAAGGATTATTTCATAGAATATATTACCTAACGAGTTATTTGTTTTTGTTATATTTAAACAGAATGGTCATTACTATATAATATTATTTATAATTTTTTATTACCTACCTTCAAAAAGTCAATCAAAGAAATTTAAAGAGGAAGCCAAGAATTCATTGAGATTTTAATCGAATTTCACTTTTTAGCTATCAATAAAAAATAATTCTAATTTTTAAATTAAATATTCATGAAAAATCCTTATAAATTATTAACATAAAAATTTCATCCAGCCATTATCGGGACAATTCCGGTGGAGAAAGGAATCGGCCATTGGCGTCGATAAGATCCTATAGCATCATCTTGAGTCAAAAGAAATATTTGTTTTCAGGTGATAGTGTTCTACATCGTTAAGTTTATCTAGAGAAGAACCAAATGGTCAAGATACAAGGACGCAGCTTCAGTTGCCTTATTATTATCTTAACATAAATTTTTAAAACAGAAATAATCTCTAATTTAAAAAAATAAATATTTTAAATGTATTTAAATTCCAATCTTTGTTGAGATATCATTTTAATTATAAAAAAATCACAAGCTTGCAACTATGCTTTTTTCTGATAGGCACTTGATTTATAATTGTCTCTAGTCACAGGTATCATATCGATGTTGTGAATACAATTTATATCAGAACATTCCAACAATTAACAGATTTTTGGAAGCTTAAAATCACTTTTTATAATTAGCATATATTGTTAGGATTACGTTTAAAATTCATACGATGCGGCTGAAATTAGATTTTTTCGCAATCAGTTTTAAATTTTATTAATTTGTTTTGTATTAAAAATGGGTTACAATCTAAGCATTTCAAGTAATACCAAACTTATGCTGGACTAACGATTTCTAAAAAAAAATCCATCACTGTATGTCTGAAGTTTTGTACATCACAAACAAGTTATGGAAAACGTTAATTCAATAATTTTTTCATAGATGAATAAATAAAACCAAAAATTACATTTATAATTTATTTGCAAATTCTGTTACATTTTAAGTTATTGAAAGTATATATTTCAAAAGTGTATAAATACAATATAGTTTACTTCAACTTCTTTTTGGGGCGTAAATTGTTGGTATGTCCACATTTTGTTTTTCTACAATTTGTTGCTCTTGGATGTAAACGAGCGTAGCATTTACGGCATATCATTTTGTCGCAGTTGTATTTTTGAGCTAAGAGACGTAGAGATGGCTCAATAATTCCACCACGTAAACGGAGTACTAAATGTAATGTCGATTCTTTTTGAATGTTATAATCTGATAAAGTACGTCCATCTTCCAATTGTTTGCCAGCAAAGATTAAACGTTGTTGGTCTGGTGGAATGCCTTCTTTATCTTGAATTTTAGCTTTTACATTTTCGATAGTATCAGATGGTTCAACCTCAAGGGTGATTGTTTTACCGGTTAAAGTTTTCACAAAAATTTGCATTGTGGCTCACCTAAAAATACAAAAAAGTAATCCATTAATTCCAAATTAAAACCTTCTGTCATTAACATGATGTGATTAAAAATTTATAACCTATTAAAATTAACACATTTAAATAGTAAATAATTTTGAAAATTACGCACTATATTTTTAAAATAATATAATTTTTAATTGTAATAAAAAATCAACTGTAATTTTGTTTAAACTAGAAATTTTTTAATTAAAAATTTTACACTTACTTTCAGAACGTGGTTGCCACAAACGAAAAAACAAGAGAACAAGAACAGACAATCTTGCTAATTCATTTGTTTCCGGTAAAATAACTATTGAATAGACAGCCCTCTTGTGGTTGACAATTTATACATATTTAAAAATGGCGCGAAATTTATTTTATTATTTTTCATATTGAACGAAAGAAATAATTATTCAAATGGTTTTAATCAGCCAATTTTGAATTTATATTTTTTAATATAAACTCAGAATAATTGAATTTCTAAATTATTTAAGTATTTCATTCAGGATAATATCTCTTCAAAAAATTGTGCAGCAATATTGATTATTAATTTACTTATCTATATAATCTTTTCTTAAAAAATTAGAATTACAAACATTACAAAAATTTTAATAATAATTTATTGATTTTTATTTTTTGTATAATTAATTGAAAAATATAACAAATTTTTATTTACACTGAAATTCATTACGAGCATACTTAGAATACATAGAATAATCCGAAGGATTACATACAACCCCTCCAAATTTCCCTTTATTTACATATTGTTCGTATATATTTACAGAATTAGGTGTAACAATAGGAGTTTTAACTTTAAAACATGAATCAGATGGTAAAGTATTTTTTTGAAACAATTTAATTGATTTCGAAAGATGTAAATTACTTGAATGCAATGTTCCATTTGCTTTGTGACCAACTAACACATACCTAAAAATAACAGATCCATGTTTGAAAAAATTGGAAACCGGGAATAAAAGAATGTTAGAAAATACCGTTTATAAAGTAATATATCCGGTCTCTTGGGATATTCTGGTTCAGTTCCATAAACTTGACGCATTGATGGAAATAATGACTCAAATGTGAATGTTGTCGAAAAACTGCTTTTAGAACCACTGTTTTGAGATTCTGTTTGGATTCCATTTGTCTCGTCATCCGTTAATTCGCTATCTTCACTTGAACTAAAAAAAAATACATTATTTTAAAATACTGGTTTTATCGAATTTGAAAAAAAAAAAAAATTTCTTCGATTTTTCGCAAATTTTTAAACAAATTACAAATAACCTTTCGTTTCAGAATTTGATATATTTCAGTATATAGGATAATTTTGACCATCACAAAAATCAGGTTCATTTGTGGTGTGAGTATATTTTGAGTATTGCCAAAAATATCACATGAAGGGCGCTTATGTTATTACTTCGAATATATTTATACCTTGAATCAGATGGTTGTGAACTTTGTCCAGTTAAAGATGGGTTTTTCATAGTTTCTCCTTTCTTTGCTGTTTCTTCTCTTCGTCTACCAGGTCGTACACGTGGAGTAAAAGGGCTATAATCCACGGTTAAATTAGGCATAAAATCACGAACAGAATTACTCATTTTATAAGCGAAATGTTCATTCATAGGAGTAACTTCATTTAAACGATGATAATCAATATAAGCGTCAATCATTTCAGCATCCCGGTTATGTATTTGTATAATTTCAATAACGCCTCGAGTTATATCATTATATGGTTTTGGTAAACTTTTTAAAACTTCCGGTTCCCACCATTGAGTTTTTGGTATTCTGTAAATTAATGAAAAAAAACGAAAACTTTGAGCCTCATACACATAAGTTTATAGAAAATTCAAAATTCAATTATTAGTCCTTGGTATGAATTTTAAATAAAAAATGAAACTATTAATTTTGAGCTTTTATTATTAAAGTTTAAAGTTACTTCCTTTGCCAGGGAATCCCGAGACATACAATTTGTATTTCAAAATATTAAATAAATGTAATTTTCGATAAAGTAAAAAATTGCATAATTTACGTGAAATTTGGAGTATAATTAATTGCTTGACGATGATGCATATAGTAATCTGTAATATACTCCCAAATTGGTGGACTTTGTTCTCGTGGTATAAATAATCCCAAAAATAAATTAATTGTGTTTTGTTTCTCAGCATCGGAGAAAGTGTTACTGTAGTACCGACTTAAAGTATTCATAATATCATTTCCTTGCGAAGTCCATGGAGCAGTTTTTCGATATGTTTTAATTCGATGCACTAATTGTGAACCTCCATACTGTAAAGCAAGGGTATCACCATGATCTTCGTATAAACATTCTAACATTCGTACACAATCTGAATCGAATTCTAATTTGGGAGTGTCCAAAATACCTAACGCACATAGCTGAAAAAATGAAAATAAATTTACGTTGTCATTAAGTTTCCTCATAATTTATTTTGATTGACCATTTATGTTTGATTTAAACTTTATTTAATTTGATTAATTAAATCAGTGCTTTTTAAACATACTACATTCAAATTTTTTAATAACAATTTCACTAATGACAAAGGCATTGTCGTCAATTATCGATAAACAAAATCCTGCCTGAATAGGAAGCTAATTTTTATACCTGAAATCCTAAAGCACATTTTCCAATCGCAAATTGAGCTGTATTAGTTCGATCTAAGCAATCAACACAATTTGTACGTATAATTCCCATTTGTAATCGACCATTATTTAATGATTGATTCGGACTACCAATTATGGTATCCGTTTTTTGACTGTAGTATGGAGGGTGATTTGTATAAATTCCAGTTTTCATAACTGCATCATGAGCAATTGTCGCTAACATTCCCATAACTTTTGCGACTCTACCCTTATTTTTTCTTGCCATATCAAAACTAATGTACTGAATATGATGTTTAGGTGGTAAAAATTGATTTAAATACTCAACAGCACCACTCATTTCCTCACTTAAAAAACTTTCATGCTTCTTTTTCTCCTTCTTTTTAACCAAATTTAAAATAATTATTGGTGCCCCGTAGCGCTTAAATAATTCATTCATATGAGCTCCAGCTGTTTCACAATATGGATCATTTAGATCAATAGCAATTGTTGGTTTTGGAACCATTCGAGTAGTATCTTGACTCCAATGACCTGGAATTGAACCTCTCATTTGAACAAATGAACTAAAATGACCATGAACAAATGATGATACTCCAGAATCATGTACCATTTGTTCGGTTTCAACCTCATTTGCAACATCTCCATCGAAATTTGCACCACGTTTTAAAAATCTTGTTCCTGCATATTTATTGGAGCGGCGTGCAATTAATGTTATGTAAATTGATCGACCAAAAACTGATATATTGGATTGGTCGATAAAACCATGAATCACGTATATTACCCAAGCAGGATGCAATTCTGATTCCACGTTTGAAAGTAGATATGTATTCCATACAAATTTTCTATTTGGTTTGTGTCTGATACCATAAATTTGAATTCGATCATAATCCGTTGGTTTATCTTGAGGAAAAATCCAATCTAAACTTGTTTGTTCGTTAGCATCCTCTACGTCACCATTTTCATCATTGCTAGGAGAATTTTTTACATCTTTTTTTAAATAATTTGGTTGTACATATCGTGGAGGTGACATATTATGCTGTAATGTATGAGTTATATCGTAACTGTAGCTGTAATAAAAATTACTCGATAAATCGATATTCTGGAACATTTTTACATAGCGTGGTTCATCTTGATGTACAATTCGAACGGTTTCATTAGGAATGTATATCATACAAGTATCTTCAATTTTGTAAATTGTATGCAAACCAATTGCAGCAATTCTCCGCCTTTTTGTAACAAGAATAATATAATACCCTTCCAAAAAACGTATAAATCCAACAATTCCAAAAGCAGAAATAATTTTCGAACTGCCAGTTATACTATTCGATCGTTGACCAGATCGTGAACGATTTCCCATTTCGATCATATTAACAATTTTATGAATTTCATCTTGGGTATAATCGACTTTATCGTCAACAATTAACAACTGTTTGGGTTCAGTACGATCGATTTTCAAAACACGGAATCGATTTTGAGTGTTTATTGAACCAATTAATATATATTGCTAAAATATATGAAAATTTACAGTAATATTTTCTTTATTAAGGATCTTTTCTTTGGTCATGTACTTACATTTTTAGTTTCATAAACAACAATTTTCTGGATATTGCTAACTATAGGTTGGAATATTACATTTGGGGTGCTCATTTTAAATAATTTAATTTTTCCTTAAAAGGAATTTGGAGAAACCTATTTTTAATTCTTAATTTAGGACTTTTTTACCATATCTTTTTTATTCTATCAATCAACCCCATATGTTATTGACAGCTGTCAAAAATAATCAAACGTGTGTTTGTCTTTTATACTAAAGGGTTCCATATATAATAATACGTATGAAATGTAGTAAATGAAAAAAATTTTACAAATAATATTTTGTATGGGATTTTTTGTATTTTTCCTTTATTTATTAAAATACATATATAATTTTCATTTCCTTAATTATTGAACCATTTACAAGAAAGACAAAAATTTTACATTAGTAATACCGTTCCAAAAGGATATTTTGTGACCTCCTATAAATGTAATTATATACTTATTTTCTTCATGGTGTAAAAAATAGTTTTGTATTTAGCATAATACATATTTCAAATATTTATTCATTTGTAGCTAATGAACGGACAACAAAATTAGGGTAGAACATATTAAATAATGTAATATTACCTAAAATAGGTCAATTCATAAGTTTTTTGAAAATTAATTTGAGCTTGCTTGGACTGAGCTGAATTTTTCTCGAATAATTTTCACATAATGCTTACCTTCGACGACTTATGCAAATTATCAATTTGAATTTTCGAATTATAAAAAAGTACATATAAACGAAACTTCTATAAAAAATTTTTTTCACTTCTTGACTGATTCTATAAAAATTTTCTGATAGATAATGGCATCGTAGAATAATATTTTAATAATACAAAAACTGATTTACGATTTATTTCTTTATTAATTAAAATTTAACTGTACAATAATTTCATTAACAAATTTACTACATTTCAATAAATAAACTTAATTTATTGTTTTTTTGGGTAGGATAAGTCGTAATATACTTTGAATGATAAAGCAACACCAACAACGCAAAGTCCCATTGTTAAACCGAAAAGAACTTTGTCAACTGGACCTCCTTTTAAAAATACTGGTAAACCATCTTTCCTTTGGAATTGTTCCATTTTCTTAAGTAATGCAGGTGGTACAGTACTGCTTCCACCTTGTGCAGAAGACATAGCTCGTTTTTCTGGAACCTTAGATAGATGTGCATTAGCGTATGTTATGTTTGGAGGATCATTTTTACTAAGTGGCACTGGGCTCTGTAATACAATAAACATTATCTAACAATTTTAATCGTGACATTTCCAGCCACATTAAATATTTGGTAAAAATAAATGAACAAAAATGATTAAAGGCTAAAATGATATTAAAAACAAATGAAGTTTGAATTAAATCTTTTGATAGAAATGTCGAGATCGAGATAACCAATATCTCATAACCCTAATAATAAAAAGTTATAAAAACTACAAAAAAATGAAAAGTTAAAAATTCTTACAATTGGATATAAAGCATGTGGATTATTTGTACCCACTAATCGGTTTGTAAAACTGCTAAATTGGTAGTGCATTTCGAAAATCAAATTATTATGTAAATACTCGATGATAAAATGGCTGTCGCACTCTCGTAAAATGTAATAATTTTATGAATATTTCTTTATCCAATGCGCAAGTGATGTAATTTTTTTGCTAAAGATTTAAATTTAATCAATTATTTGACAGCTACCGCCACTACAGAGATAATTTTATACTAACATATTAAAGGAGGCAAAATTAATTTAATTTGATTTTTATTTATTAAAAAATTATATTTCTTAATTTTAAATATTTTTTTAAATAGTTTGATTATTATTGAATTGATAATTATTTGAAAATTTAAGTATAGTAAAATGATTAATGATTGGTTGTAGCGCCGTTTTTTATTCTTAAATTATGAATCAATCGTTAATGAAAAATTTTCTGGAATGTTTAAATGGTTATCAATTGTTAAAAATAAATTAAATAATTGTATTAAATATTTCCAACAATAGTTACTAAGATATTGATCGTTGCTAACATAAACAATCTGTTTATGTTAGCAAATCGTACATTTTCATTGTATCTAGATTTTTCAATAATAGATTATTGTTTACATACAATAAAAGTTACTAAAACTGTTCAAAAATTGAATAAATTAATTTTTAATTTGTTAAAAAAGTTGAAAAAATATGTTTTTGTTTTAAAAAAAAATGTTTGGTAAATTTATTATGATCTTTAAAAATGGCTGAGGAACAACCACCCCCATCGCCTGGGAATAGTGACGAGGATTGGAAAATATTTGAGGCATTGTGTATATCACCAGCTAAAGAAGTAGGTTTTTATTATTATATATATTTTGTAAATTGTTCTGTGTCTCCAAAAATGTATCTTCATTGATATGAAAATGCCTCGAAACATTAATACGATTGTTTGTATTACTTAGCAAATTATTTTCTATTTAATAACTTTTGTATTTAATTTTAATGGGTTTTCAAAAAGACTTTAAACCACTAAAATTTTTTTAAATATAAATTTCTATGATAAAATAATAAATAAATATAATCTGGAAATTAAAGAGTTTAATGGTTTGAAAAGAGGCAGAACCAAATATTGATATTAATAACTGAGATTAGTTTCATCTAATTAGTTCATTATCATGTTAGAGAATATCTGATTTCTGGTAGGTATTCAAATCTTTTTATGACAACTTTATGTGGTTTTTGTGATTCTGTAAAATATTTTTTTAGACAAATTAAGGTCTGGGGAAACAAAAAAAAAAAAAAAAAAACAAAAAACAACATTTACTATTAGATGGCTAGTTTTTATCGCTTGAAATTTTCCGCAATATTGATCTCCGGATTAAATTTTGATTAGATTAAATGATATCTCAAAAACTACTTTGTAACGATACCTAATATTGGCCGTAAATAAAATTTTGGTATAGATGCTCATAGAAACATCTAATTAGTCCGTTTCTGATTGTCCGTCCGTCATCACAATAACTCAAAAAAAGAGAAAGCGAGCTAAAATTTTGGTGACATATTCTAAACATAAAAGTGAGTTTAAGTTCGTGAATGCGCAAAATCGGTCCATTAGGTCCAATGAATCCTTGACCCAACTTTTAAACTATAAAATATAGAAGAAAAGTTCAAATACAAAAAATATGTATTTTTTTTAAAGAAACAACTTTTGTTTGAAACATTTATTCGTAAAATGTTTGAGTTCTCTATAATTTTCAGCTCAAATTTGACTAATTAACACATATAGGTAATAACAATATATATTATTATCTATTATTATAATATACATTTATATATATATATATATATATATATATATATATATATATATATATATATATATATATATATATATATATATATATATATATATAAGTGTATAGACTGGTTATTTATAGTATTTTATGAATGCTAATTATAAATAGTCCACATAATGAAATTCAATCATATGTCGAGTATAAAAACAATGAACTCTGTTAGTTGTTTTATAGAGAATTTAAAATATCTTGATAAGGATTTGTAATGTTCCAGTAACTCTAAATTATTTATTTGTCTTAAATTATAGTTACGAAGTTTTTGTAATTAGTAAATAGTTGTAAACATACTGTTTACACTTATTTAACGTCAATTATTGTGATTAATTCCTAACCATGGTGTAATGTTAAGTCATTAATCATTGTAGGTAATAGTTCAAAATAGACTTTCAATTATATTTAACAATAGTTAGGATATAAACTTATTGATACAATATAAACGTAATTCAATTAATTAATATCTAGTGAAAGAAATTTGTTAACAAAACTAAAAGCTTCCATAAATTGGCAACCTATAATTGTGAAAATAAGTATAGTGAAACCTGAAAAACTGGGCTTTGGATATGTAAAAAATCTATACACTGTTTTTTGGTTGCAATTAAATTTTTTCAACAAAATTAATTGTGCTGTGGTGTTACGCACTTTGAAAGAGAATCTCTTATACAGTCTAATGTAATATATATTGCAATTTTTTTTTTAAATTTTCGATTTTTTTTACAAATAACTCAAAAATAATCGTACCATCTAAAAGAGAGAGCGTGTCAAAGAGTTTTTTGGGAAAATAAATTACTAAAGTAAAAATCTAAAATTTTATTTTATATTCATTCAAGTATCGAAGAGTTTTTTCGCATACGCTCATGTTAAGATTGTACATGCCAAATTACATTTTGGTAATAATGTTTTTGAGTTATTTGTACGCGAAAATTGAAAAATAAAATGTATATTGCATTAAACATTGTTTTATTATATATATCTCATTTTTGACCTAATCGCGACGATCCTTAATGTGGCGATTAATTGGAGGGATTGAAATTTGTTTATCTGACGGTTTAAAAAAAATTTTCGGTCATTTGCAAATTTGTGACCCTCCCACTCTTTTGCGACACGCTTAAATCGCCAGATAATATTCAATCACGCTGGAGAATATCCAAGTGACGTTTCGTATGCAAGTTTGTGACATTATCACCCTTATGTGACATATCACCTGAATTTTTAAGGCTCCGTACTTAAAGGACCCTAAAACTGTAAAACAGGACCCTATTATTAAGATTATTAGAAGGCTGTCTCCTTATCAGTTTGCCCGTCTGTCATCAGGCTGTATCTCATGAACCGTGATAGTTAGGCAGTTGAAATTTTCTCAGTAGATGTATTCCTGTTGCCACTATAACAACAAACAAATAAAATTAAGCGGTGGGGGGGGGAAATAGATAATGATACGCAACCCTACCTGGGTTTCCGGTTTTAAAAAAATTATCTTTGAACTATATTCTCCTAAATAAAAGATTAAATTCGATCACGCCTATTCGAGAATGTCCAGGGGCATTATTTTGTAAATTTGGGACCCATCTACCGTCTTGCGTCACGCATATATTGTAAGATTAGTTAAATTTACACTTTTCAGCATGCAATTAGCCTCCCATATCTTGACGACTGATCCTTATAGCCGCACTATATAGAAGGAAAATGTTTGGTAAAGGACCTCAACAGGGGGTGCAAGGTATCTTTCATATCTTAATCTGACGCGTTCGATTAAATCCAAAAATCCAAGTACAAAAGATATTTTAAATGCAGACGTTTGAAAACTAATGACTGTAATAAAATGCATAAATATTAGGTGACATTATTACAGCATTTAAATTATTATAATCACAATGTTTTCAAATTTTATATCGTGCTTGCATCGCATAATAAATTACTTATAATTAGTACTAATAAAAATGATTAAATAAAACCATTAAGTAATAATAATTTTAAAATATTTTCATTTTCTTTTCATTCATAATAATGATAGTTTTCATTTAATGTACAATACTATAATAATAAGTATATGAGCTATATACCATGGATACGGTACCAGGATAATTCATTCCCGGTTCATTGATTCATAAATACATTAAAATCATCCACTTCAAAGTTATTATAAAAGCATCATCGTCATTTTTTTTTCTATTCCTGAAAACTTGGATAATGTTCATATTTCCTGTCATTAAGTATTAATACTTAGAAATCTTTTATTATATAAACAGGATATTTATTGTCGACAGAGATTATCGACGAAAGAAAGAAAAATGTGTGTTTAAGAGGTATTGAAATTAAAAAATGTGATCTCTACAACAAAGAAAATATATATAGGATTGATTTACTTCAAATTTCATGCACCTAAACTCAAAAAATAAATAAATGTTATGATTTGTGGTATGCACAATCTTGAAAAGAGAACGGAAAACATGTCAAAGAATCTTTTCTGAATTTTAGAATTATTTTTGAGTTATTTGTGCGCAAAAACATATTAAATTAGATATTGTCAGTATTATAAAAATCTCATTTTGTGCTTCAATTCCCCTTAATTATAGGTATAAAAGTCTGGGTTAGATTTATAAACGAGCGAGCTTTGAATAATTTGTTTTTTTTTCAACATATGCAATAAAAATTGTTCCACAAAACATCGAAAAATTGTTACCTGGATACATAGACATTATTTTTCCACTTAAAGGTTCATAAAATAAATCAGGCAATTTTTTAGCAAATGTTACTCAACGTTTATCCGCCCCTATTACCCCAATTAAAGAGATTTACCTTTTAAAATAGCCTTCTGTTTATCTGGTTATCAACACTTTTTATTTGTGTGGGTAATAAAAGCCTAAAATATATATTTTGAGGATTACGAAATATAATTTTTTGAAATTGATCTGTCATCCAATTAATCTTGAGTCAACACAACTACCGAACTAAAAGAGTTACAATCTCAAAATTTTATATTTAAACTTTTGATGATCCAAGGAAGAGAAAAAAATGTCAAGATAGACCTATCGGATATCCATATTATACAAGTAATTTCTAGGGTTTTTAGTTTTTCTTGAAAATGGGTCCGAAAATTTTTTCCAAACTTAATATACACAAAATATTTTAAGCTCAACAACTTTTATTTGAAACATTTGTTTGGTAAAATTCAAATAAGTGGTGAAAATTCAACCAATTATATTTAGCTCCAAACATAATATTGTACATACTTAAAGCTGGATTGCACTATTCACGCTATTAGCGCTAACCACAGTTAGTTTTTTCAATTGGTTAACTCTTAATTAGCAGTTGCTGTAGGCTATTGGAAGGGTGCACCCCGGCCTTTGTCTCTTGTTAATCAATTTTATGTATTATTAGTTTTCCTTCTCAATATTTTGTTCACAAAAAAAAAAAAACTAATCATTCCTAGTAAAAGTATATAATGGTAGTAAGCAGAATCTCTGACAGCGCAGCATAATTTGTCTTATTAATTCGTATTATTAAAAATAAATTTATCAAATCTATGATACTAAAAATATAAAATCTAAACATATTATTTGTATTAAATATATTAAAATAGAGTAAAATTTATATTTAGCAGAGCAATATTTTCAACATTCATTTTTCACAGACAAACAGACATATTTTCCAACCATAAAATATAATAAATTAATAACTTGTAGGTACAATTTCAATCCCTAAACACGCATGAATTCTTGCATTTTGTTATTAATATATTTACAAATAATAACAGAATAAAACCTCTGATAGTAAGTCTAGTATGTATTAGCGTACAAATATCGAATTTACTATTACTCTAACGGGATTTTGCACATTTATACGAGCGCGTCAGATTAAGTTATGATAAGTTAATTACGTGGTGTAGATTTTGGAGTGCGGTCGTATTTTTTAGGATAATGGAAGAAATAAAATCTGCAGATATTGGCATGACGTGTTAAAGTGGAAGTGTCTCTAAGTTTCAGAATAAACCGTCACCTAGACATTCTCGATCGCAGTATAATTTTTTTTATTTTGAAGGAAGTAATTCAAGGATAATGAATAGAACGGGAGATATCAAACTTTGAGTTGAGGAAATCTCACAAATAGTTAAATGCCAAGTTGAATGTCTGCGCCTTGCTCTCCTCATCATATTATCCAATTTTAGTGTTTAAATGCTCAAATGAATTTTCTTAAGTTATTGAGTGCTCTAAGATTAAAACGAATCCACCATCTTCATTATAATTGGAGATATTTTAATACAAAACTTTGAATATTTGAGGAGAAAGAAAATCCTTATAAGAATTGCATATTATATAATTTCGTCTAAGAACACTCAGTGACTCAATACCAATTATTTGAGCTATTAACACCTCAAATTGGATGGGTTGGAGATTGTTGAGAGCATAACACACACTCATCGCGTTTTTTGTGTGATTTGAATGATTATTAGTATCAGGTTTGTTTGGATAATGTCACAATCCTTTTAAAGATTTTGAATCTAACAAAAGGATAATTGAATGGAATGAGATTAATTATTAAAAATTATAAATGGCCGAAATGTTGGTCAGTATAAGCAAGCTCATTTAAGTAAAGACAATTTGCTTTGAAAGTTACTTTTTGCCTGACCATTCACCAAACGCATGGGCAACAGCCTTTGATCGAGTGGGAGTGTACTTAAATAAAGCAGTCTTCAGTTAAAGTTATATATAGCTCTGTCACACCAAAAATCGCTTAAAAATGTCACGCGGAAACTGAACCTGAGAGCCAAAGGCCAGGCAATATTGTTTGGAAAAAGACATTGTGAAAATTACATTACTTAAGTTAGGTAAGGAGTTATACTCACCATGTAGAAACGGTATTTTTAAGCTATTAAGTCATTATCAACAATTAATGTTGCGGTGAAGCACAGTGGTCCGCTAGCCTAGATAAGAAAAGTTGTGATTGTATAATTTTCAATTCTTGTATGCCAATGTATACCAGTTTAAAAATTTTCTGATAATGGAATGGGTAAATTATTATTGGGATTAAAAACAACCCAATTGATCATTTTATGTTGATAAGCGGTTTTTGTTTGTTATTTGTGAGTTTGTTTGATGATTGCATGCAGACATTTATAAAATACTCATAAAATATCTTCTTACTAACAACGGCAACGACCTAGTTTTGTAGATGACAATGTTTTAACTACCCATGCTATTAACTTATCTTATAGAAATGTAGTGCTATCACCTCGAATATGGAAAACAAATTTTATGAAATTCAATCTGTGTTTTAAAGATTTAAATATCTATGTTTTGTAGAATTTTATGCTTCTCTGCAATATAATATTCACCAATTCCAAAGTTATTATATACATCAGGATATTCAGTTTTGTAAATGCTTATTCGTAAAGAACGGCTATAGTTTCCAAAATACAAAATTTAATATTTTTACACATTAGTATTTTTGGATAGACTCACATGAAATAATATCCGATTATTTTTATGAAAATTATTTTTTTACTTATTAATTTGGTAGTAATACAAATACAAGTTAAGTTTAAACATAAATTTCTAAGATACAAATTTAAATGGATTTTCCAACGCTAAAAAATTGTCGAGTGTTTACGATTTAGAAATAAAAATCAACAATTGAAAAATATTACTCACAAATTATAGAATTGAAATAAGATTCCAGTCAAAATCTGTGCTAAAAAAAAATGCTTTCAATTTAATTTGGTTGAAGTCTTTTATCAAAGTAAAATTATGCGTGATCCAAAATATGTCCCGAAATTTATGGAATATATATTATACAGAAATGATAACTTATAAAGTAATATGTTCATAGGATCTTTGAATTTTGCAGGCTACACTTTATTAAAATTTCTTCTTGCACTACCCAGAACTGCCTGTTCCAAAATGAGCACTCATATATACGTTCACAAGGTATTTGTATGTGCACCGCAGGTTACAAATCCCGGTTCTAAATATTAAAAGAAATATCTTTTTATTCCAAAATATACTCCTCAAATGAAAAAAGTATGAGCAAAAGTATTCTTAAATTGCCGAGGAGTAACTGTCTAGAGGCATTTTAAGACTTTAATGCATCCTAGAATATAATTAGGGGAAATAAGAACAGCAGAAATTTTTTCATTGCATCTCCATGTTTTTTCTAGGAAAATTAGTAAGATAAGACTTTTTGCAATCAATAATATGAAAGATGAAGGAACGTAAAAAACTGAAATTTTTTTTGAAAACCCTCCTTAATTTGAAAAATTTTCAAAATTATCCACTTTTATTTTTTAACCTAAGCTAGGAACCTGAAGTCTTGTGCTATCGATGTAAATTGATAAGATCAAAGCAAATAGAAAAAATTAATATTTTCTTTTGAATCCATCCCCTTCCCTTTTGTGCAATGGAGGAATGGTTTACAGCTCGAGCTGTAATCACAGTCTGTAATCAGAGTCTGTGATCACAGACTAATACTAATACAATTATTAATCAATGCATACAAAATTTTACTTAATCAGAAAGTATTTGATGTAGTCCCTATAAAGTCATACGCAATACCTCTTGTTACAATATGAAATGTACCAATAATAAATTCTTCATACTTTTATACTTGAAGGAAGACTGGTACAAAGGTCGTAAAAAAGGTTAATCAAATTGTATGTACGGAGCGGAGCGCATCATCAGAGTATACTTTGATTGCATATTAATACAATATACGTATATTGTTACATTGTAGTTAGAATTTATTATGCAAATTGTGAAATAAAGAGATAATAATGTTTTTGTCTTTGTTGACTGTAATTTATTAATTTTTATTAATGAAGTATATTAATTTGTATTTGTATATTATTCAATTAATTATGGCTTGTATTTACGATCATTATTGGACCGTAAGGATGTGTAAGAAATTGTTTAATTTATGTAGTTTAATTTTTGTGTTAATTTATATTTTGGTTTGTGTAGTGTATTGAAATTTCAAAATTTTGAAAAATTAAGCTGAGCAATAATTCCAGTTATGAAAGATGTGCCATTTGGTGTAGTGTGCAGCTATACTGACTTTCGGGTTCGTCCTTTCTTCACAATCGAAGTTTATCATGTAGAATTAATGCCTAGATAATTATTGTATTATTAATACATTCTATTCATTTACAATGTAATCGGTAGTCCAGTATGGTTTTGCTAATTTCAACTTATTCTCCTGGATTATTATACTCTTTTTGTTTCCAAAGATATACGTTTTTTGGAGCTAATTTTGTGTGAACAAATTCAATGATGATAACTTCATTGTAGTCGCAATATGTATTTATAATGAAAAAATGTAAATTGAAATTATTTTAGCTAACGTTTCGTTAAAATATGTTACGAAAATATGTTATGTTTCGTATCGAAGATTGTAAACATTTTACCATGTGTATATCAAAGTTTGTTCAAAATCGGAAACGTTCCAATTTAATTTTGAAAAAAAGCTCAAAGACCGAATTAACGGTAAAATATAAAATTTCAAGAAATCACATAAAACAAATCCACATTCCAAACAGTGAGTGAGTCACCAAAACAGATGTATTGAGATAATTGTAAAAAATTCGGCAACCGTGAGCTTTAGAATATAATATGCCAAGTTCTAGAAAAAATCGTATATCAAAATAATTTTTATGCTCGACATACATAATATGTCAGAGTATATTAATTTTAGTTTAAAGTTTGTAACGCTACCTAATAAGGATCGCACATACAAAATTTTGGTATAGGTGTTCATTGGAACACCTAATTATTCCATTTCCAACTGCCCGTTCGCTGATTCGTCCGTCCGTTATCATGACAACTCGAAAACAAAAAGGGATATCGAGCTGAAATGGTGACGTATTCTAAACATGAACTCTGAGTTTAAGTTCGAGAATGAGTAAAATCCATTTGGTCCAATGGATCCTTGAAAAAATTTTTAAACTATAAAAGATAAAAGAAAAGTTTAAACACAAAAAATGTTGAAAAGTAAAAGAAAAGTAGTTGAATTCGCCACAGTTAAAGCCCAAAATTTAGCTAATTATCACATATTGGTAATTACAATACATATTATTATTACACAAGTATATATAACTATCTGTATAGACTGGATATTTATAGTATTTTTTAAATGCTAATTAAAAATAATCCAAACAATGAAATTCAATCATATGTCGAGTATCCAAAGAATGAACTCTGTTAGTTGTCATCTTCATTGGTTGTATATAAATTGTGTTTTTCATTGTCATTATATTTTCATAAAATTGTAAGATGGAATTTTTTCAACTTTGCAGGAAATTTATAATTACTTCTTTTTTACAGATGGATGCTGTTGACACGGATGTGACGACCACTCTGAAGAGTGAAATAGCAGCGCTACAATATAAACGTGATCGATTATCCAGTGAGGTAATTTGCTACTAAAATTTGAAAAATTTAAAACTTACCAAATAATCTCATTCCTTTCTAGTTGGACGACATGAAGGGTCAGGTACGCCAACGTGATCAGCGAGTCGTGGAGCTTCAAATCGAAGCGGATGGATTACGTGAACAATCGGCACGTCAAAGTGCAATTATTAGTTCACTAAAGAAAAAAATCCAAGATTTAGAAGAACACGAACGTGATTTACATGCGATGCAGGGTCGTCAAGAAATCTCATTTTCAACGTTACAACGGGAATGTCGATACAATGAGGATAAAGTTAAAGAAATGGAAAAGAAATTACGTGCACTTGAAATGGAATTATCGAGTGAAACCCAAATGAAAGATGCTGCACGGAATCAATTAAATGACTTATTACGTCGTTTGGCATCAGCTTTGGGTACGGACTTTTGTGAGACTGGTCATGGACACGGCTTATCACCGGAAGCTGTGGTACATAAAGCTGCTGAATTAGTTCAAGTATGGTAGTATTTGTCATTATTCATTTTTCAAACTCTCGTGACTTCAATGGATTCATGGACGTTATTGAAGTAAAATTTCTTTAGGCACGCTTGACTTGGAGAGTAAGCTGGTGAATGCGTGACGAGAGCGTTATGGAAAGTATGACCGGGCGAACAGAAGTTGAGAGGGAGATATAAGTTAGTGAAGATAGAAAAAGAGAGAGTATAGATATAAGTTATGAGTTGAGAGGAAGATATAAGTTAGTGAAGATAGAAAGACAAAGAGTATAAACATACATTAGATGGAGCTAAAGAAGTTTTACTTCAGTCCTGTGGTCTAAAGCATACTCGTATTTTTTTAGATCTAATAGCTTTAATAAAAGTTCTTAATTCATTACACCCATGAAAGGAAGCTTTTATATGTTATAATTATCATTTTCCGTGTCCTAGTGTTGAATGTAAAGCATTGGATGTAGTGCTTATCAATAAAAAGCTTTTATTTAAAGTCAACATTTAAGAAAAATTCATTCAAACAACTGCATATTTGTTTGCCCAGATGAATTTTTTCAAGCATTCCTAGGATAAAAATATTTAATTCTTTCCTTAAAAATGTATAAACAAAAGCTTTACTAGTTATTGTAGGTTACAATTTCGAAATCAATATAATGTTTCATTATTTTATAATTTGAATGCACTTAGCCCTTAATGTATTCATCTTTGAACACACTTAATCATTATTCAGATATGTGAATTTGAAATTTGTGTATTTTTCTATTTTCTTGTATTTCTTTTTTCCCCCATATGCATACAGGAAACAGCTCGTTTACGAAATCGTTCAAGTAATATGAACGATACATTAGCGAGTGTGGAATTGGAATTACGATCGTGTCGTGAAGCTTTAGAGCGTGCACAAAATGATAAAGAAAATTTACAAAGGCAGTGTGCCGCACATCTATCAGAAGTTGAACGTTTACGTCAAGAAAAGGAATGTTTAGAAATGCATCAACGAGTAATGGAACGTGAATTGAATGATTTGCGTGAAAAAGTTTCAATAGCAACCCGAAGTTTGGGTTCAGCGAGTACTAATATAGCACAACATGAATCGACAATATGCCAATTAAGAGGTTTGTATCGTAGATGTGGGTAGAGCGTTCCTTGTAGCAGATCAAATGTAGCATTTATTATTTATCAATTCATTGTGTGTGGATGTGAAGGCATTCGTCTTATTTTGTATAATATATTTTGTGATTAGGATTCCGTTACTATTCAAAGCAGCAAATTCGATTATCTCATCTATACTATTATTATAAAGAGGAAACATTTGTATTTGTATATGTAACTTAAAAACTAATGGATCGATTGAATAAATTCTTTCACCATTTGGAAGCTACATTATCCCCGGGTGACATTTGCTAATTTTAATCTCCGTAATCCAACGGGAACGGGAACTACACAGTTAAAAAGGGAAACATTTGAGATTTTGTGTTTAACGAATGGCCTTACAAAAAAACTACTAAACCGATTTGAATTTTTTTCTCCATTATCCCTGTATTCCTACGGGAACGGAAACATGTGTATATAAAATCAATATAGTTCCATAGTTGGAAAAATGGATTGAAACTAGGATTCATCAAAGTTTCTTCACGTTTACTTTAAAATTACGATTTGAGTTATTTTTCCATAAATATAATTGCCAAAAATGAAACACGTGGAAGCGCAGATAACTGCAGTAAATATATATATTTTTTATAGAATTCTCAGCCCGTCCACCATAATTGTACAGTATAAAGAATAGGTAATAATATAAAAAAATATTATTGTGATTAAATTTCTAGAGAATTTCCGTTGTTTTTAATAATGTCCAAAAAAGGTGAGCCTTTTTAGAATAATCAGAAAAAACGACTCTATTTTCTCGTTTTTTTACCCGAGAATGCAAAAAAAAAATCATTTTCACTGATCGTTTCATATACTTTAGCAAAGTAACTTGGGTATATAAAAAATGTAGCTTTTTTCTTGAAATTTTGATTTGAAGAGTTATTTAACTGGTCTATATTATTTAGTAAATTGGGTAAAGACAAAAAGTTTATTTATTATCTCTGTAAACTTTATATTAAACTCTGAAATGGTCAAATGTATAAACAAAATTAAAATTATAGCAATTATGTGTTATAAAATATAAAATTTAAAAAAATGAATGATTAATAATTAATTATTAATTTAAAAAAATGGTTCCGGTATTTAATTCGGTGTACTATAAATTATTATTATGGCGAATTTTATGAAGATATAAAATATTCGAATGAGAAACCATTTTCAAAGGAATGCTAATATCGTTGTATCTTATACTCCTATAGAATCTTAAATATTTATACATATTGAATATCGAATTGATAGATTTTTATACGTATTTAACTAACATTATCTCTTTTTTTTTTTAAATTTTTTATAAAACTTTTTGTTTGAAACTAATTATTTAAAATTGTTATTTATTTATATTTTTTTAAAGAAATAATGACTCATTGAATTACTAATGATTGAGTATTTAAAAACTATAATTATCTTCAAATTTTTTTAGTTAAATTTTTGTTTTGTTTTTAAATCTTTCAACTAAATGTTGTAACTGTATATTGAAATGCATCACGGAATAATTTTTGAAAAAAAATGACATTGGCAGTAAAAAAATAATAAGCTGTTTCACATATAATTATATAAATTATATCAAAATTGTGGGTTCAATTTTTCACTAATGAAAATTTTTAACAATTCGTTCCGTAGGAAATTATAGGGTTTTTATTTTATGCAATATATCATTATCAGAGAATATTGCAGATTTGTGTGCGTATTAAATTTAAATAATAGTAAATTTAGCTGGAAATACTGATAAAAAACAATACAATGCAATAATAGCAATTACTGCTTAGGTAGACATATAATTTTTTTGATCGTGATTTTTGCCAATGTCAAAAATTTTTGGGTGATGTTTGATTAATATACTTTTCATTTTGTTTTTAATTAATTAATTTTGTAAGTCGCAATTAATAAC
Organism: Chrysopa pallens; assembly: GCA_020423425.1. Classification (NCBI taxonomy): domain Eukaryota; kingdom Metazoa; phylum Arthropoda; class Insecta; order Neuroptera; family Chrysopidae; genus Chrysopa; species Chrysopa pallens. The sequence goes on along the minus strand of CM035593.1, from coordinate 25,314,573 downwards.
AAGATTGGAACATTTTATTACATTTACATAAAAAGTTTTTTCTGATAATAATGCCAAAATAACTCTGCCAGTCCAGTCCGGCTGTTATCATTTCATGCCTGAAACTTAACCAATTTTGAAGAATTGAATTGAAATACACTATAAAAATCGTGTCTATTATAATTTTATGAATATGATATCACAATATTAATTATTTTCAGAGGATCTGAAATCCAGAGAAGAAAAATGTAAGCATTTACATCATGAAATCCGACATTTAATTGAAGCATTAGCTGGAATAATAAGTTCATCCGGTCGTTATGTAGAAGCTACTGAAGCTTCAATTAAGGATCGCCTACGAGAGATATTAAATGAAAACAAGGATAAAGCAACAGTAAGTTTTATTTACCTTTGTTATAATTTTGGAATGATTCAACTTTTTTAACATCTTTTTGTCAATATAGCTTATAGATTCGTTGAAAGAAAAATTATGCGTGGAAAATCAACAAATCAATCGTCAAATGGTTGTACAAGAACAAGCAGCTGCTCGAATTCGGTCACTGGAAGAAGAGAAAAATTGTTTAGAATCACGTTTAATGAAATCTGAAAATGAGATTAAAACATTAGAAATATCACGGGAAGGCTTGCGACGTGACAAAAATACGGTACTGAATTTATAATTTATAATTTTAATAAAAACCCGAAAAGGCACGTCTCAATTAATCTGGAAAATAATTGCTTACTATCAAATGGATAGAATTATCTCTTTTAATTTTCAGTTCATGTCTTTTTTGGAACGACTCGGTCGAGCATTAAATATGGATGAAATTTCACAAGAAGTTGGTGTTGATCTTCATACAGAATCGTTGTTAGTCCGTGCCGAACAATTGGCTCGTCAAGAAAGTGACAAACTCGTTGATAAGGTATGAAAAATAATTTTAAATCCATTTGTACATATTTTTTGGTTGTGTGAAATCGTGTGAATTTCTTTTGTGGGGTAAAGAAGTGTTTTTGTTTTTTGACTTTTTCAATGTTTTTCATTCTTCTGATCTAAAGCTGCTTTGCTGTGGTTATTATGGTCATTTACCGAGAATACGACGAGAAAGATCGTATCCAGATTTACGAGAAGTAAGAATGCTACAGGAAATTAGATATGCTATTTTGCAATATTTCTGTAGGACACAATGCTTTTTGCACGTGAATTATCCAAAATTTAACACAAATCATGCCCGAAACTAAAAAAAATTATCTTGTCACTAAATGTAGAATATTTTCCACACATATTTTCATTATCACTCTTGGGTGTAGAAACGCAATTAATTTCACTTTGATCATTAGAGTTTCGCAAAAGGTTACATCTTGTATAGTCAATTAATTATGCTGGGCTACAATTAACCTGAAGTTGAAAAGACTGGTAATTTTTTGTGCAGATATGTTTGGTTGAAATACAACTTACATAATTGGTATTAAGAAGTGATTACCATACAGATGAAAATAGAATAATAATGTTTTTATGACGCAAGTATACATTATTTAAACTAATGGAAACAGTAGAACGCAAAATTTCGTTACATTCGATATAATGTTTAATTTATGTTCTAAAAGACATCTCATTAATAATCACTTAAATAATATCGTTACTGTAAAATTCATTTAAGCCCATAGCTTTGTCTGTTACAACGAGACACTTTCAAGAAGTTGTTTTTAAGCTGGAATCCTGGTTCCAGAATGTGAAAATTACTTATTTTTAAGCAAAAATTATCGATAAATAAATTATGTACGAAAATTTATTAGTTTAATAAATCTACTCCTGGCCACCTCAACCCCATGATATTTTTTATACCCATTTTATGATTGAATTTCGAAAAAATAGTACAAAGAAAATTATCTTAATATATATTTATAAATGATAATATATAATTTCGGACACCCCGCTTAAATTTATTAACTTTTTGTAATCGATTCATTTAGTAAATATTGATTTTCGAGGAGATTCCTGAAAGGATTTGTCAGCAAAGTTCCATTAAAAGTGATTAAAAGAGCTATGCACATCACAAAATAACAAAGCATAAATTTTACAAATTTAGAATAAGTTTTGGTATAAAGTTCTTTTTCTTGTAGCTACACAAACGTTGACTGTATTATCTTCTTTTCTCTTCTAGACCTCAGTAGTATATCAATTGCAACGTCGTGTTCGTACACTTCGAGAACAAGTTCAACGTAAAGATTTACACTTAGATTTGTTGCGGCGTAAACTGTCATTACAAGAAGATAATTTAAAAGTTAAATGTTTGCTACAGACTGAACGTGATGAAGCCCATTTACATGCGAAAAAACTACAAAAACAAGTGGATCGTTTACAGCTGCAATTGAGTGATTCGAAAGCTCAAATACGTGATTTGAATTCACAATTAGCTGAGGCTGCTGACTATAAGGTAAGCTACTTTGAGAGAATTCTTACAATATCTATCGTAATATTAACCTTTGAAGATTCTCCCTAAAAAAATAAAATAATTAATGCTTTTTGAAGAATTCCACGACAATAATTCGTTCTTATTAAAATATAAATTTTAAATTATAGTCTAGAAATTTAAATTTCAGATCACGGCATTAGAACGTGCAAGAAAAATTGACGAATTACAAAAACGTTTAGTTGAATCAGAAATGTTGCGTACACGATATAATCGTAAAGTGGCTGTTTTAAAGGATCAAGTACGAACCACAACGGAAACATCCGATCAACAACGAACAATGACTGAACACACAATTCAAGTATTACGTGATGATTTAGCACGTATTAAAGATGAATTAAATGATTGTTCACGACGTGAAGCTCAATTACAAAGCTTTAAAACATCTATAGCGAAAATTCTAGGGTGTACGCCCGCTCTCCCTGATTTTGAGATTATATCACGTCTGCAGAAGTTAGTGGATGCACATCATGATTTTACATTAGTATCACGTCGATATGATGATCCGATATTACGATTGACATCGAGAAGTCCCACGGGTGGAAGTCGGTGTACTCGAACACCAGATCGATCGTTACGATATGATGACTCTGGTTATGCTGATGCACCTGAACTGGACTTTATGGATGATGATTTGTATAAAAGACCAATTCGACCATCGATGTGACATCCACATTTTAATGTGTAATCGAAATAAATATTGGAATCATGGTAGAACTGTTTTTTGAAAGGAGTATATTGATTGAGAAATTATGTTGATTGATCGCTCAATGGGATAAATGTTGGAAAAGTTTTGGTAACTGAAGAAGATAAATTCTTTGAAGAAATCAAAAAGTCCAAAGATTATTATTTGTTTCAGTATTTTTTTTTCTTCGAATGTTTATTAAGTAATGTGGGTTCTAAATATGGCACATATGATTTGGGTTCTAAGTTTTGAATTCAGAATATTCAGAACTCGAATGGTTTGAAGTACAGAGTGGACCATTTTAAACATGTATCGATTCAAATTGTCCACTTGGCATATCTTAGCACGGAAGCACCAAGTAGGCATTGAGCGCTAAAAGTCTCAGATAGAAAGTTAATATTAGAGTAAACAAGTCTTGCAATTTTTTGTTAAACCTTTTTTAAAATTAAGTTTTGCTCTGATTAATATGTTTTATTTTCAACATATTTTTCGAGGGCATAGTGAATTATTTTTCCATGAATGCTTTTCGAATTGTATTTTATTGATGGAGAATATCACTGCCATAAACACTCCGGATTATTTGTGTGTAAGGAGTTTGTCCAATCTTCCAAATATAAATATACATAAAAATATATATATATATATAAACAAATTTTACTTGAAAAGACACTTTGTATATAAAATTTTGTTGAAAATATATATTTCTTATAATCAAATTTAGTAATACTTTTCAGTGAATCACCCATACCAACTTTCCCGATGAACTTTTCTCTAGATATTTATTTAGAATTATCTATATATTACTTTAAGTTCCGCAAGCTTTTAATGAGTGCAAAGCTCACAGTAATCAAGAAGATTATGCTCCCTGTAGCCACGTTAGCTTGTGAGGCGTTTACTACAACCAGCGAAAAAAAACAAGAAAAAAGAACGTCTCATTGTGTGACGCATGCAGTTCCTGGTGGGAGGTGACTGAGAGAGATGTCGCTTACACTAGTTGCATAGCGTCGAGAAAGATCTGCAACAATTGAATTTGAGAAGATGGAGTACATGACAGAAAAAAATATAAATCTAATGTTTCTTAGATTTTCTTGTTTCTTCCTCAAATCCCTCAGGCCATAGTTCTAAAAAGACCGTAGCGTCGGTTACTTTGAAGTAACCGACGTAAGTAACGGAAGTAAGTTTAAATTATCTATATTTTGGCCTTCTTATTATCAGAATACATCTTTTCGAATACAAAAGAACCACGCAAGATGGAAAATAATACTATTTTTTTGCCAGATCTTTTTTGCCTTTTTGAGATTTAAAATAGTTTTTATTTAGGTTTTTCCAATCTGCTGAAGTAGAATCCACCATTATCCTTCCTGCTAACTTTTTTTTTTTTTAAATAATCATTATTGTGTAAATAGTCGTTATGTATATTTGAAATTGAATAATTGAAAATTTATTGTGGCTTGGTCCATCCTTGCTGAGCCTGGCTTAGATCTTAAAATGGCTATTTATAAACAATAAGTTTCGATATAAATGCATCGGCATAAAATGATTCTTTGATTTGTAACGCTGTCTCCCATACTATCAATTTACTACTTGAGTTTCGACCTGTTATGTCGTCTCTGCCTGTGAATAATAATACCCAGCGTACATCATCATATTTTCTGATTAGAAAATCTGATGTAACTAAATAACATGATATTTTATATTAGCACACGGTAAGATTTTCTGATCAGAAATTCTGATTAGAAAATCTGATGATGTACGCGTACACATAATGCTGTCTGAAGTACCATTATAATTTCTGATAATCTTACGATGTTGTCTGATGTAGGCCACCTGTTAGTTAAAAAAGTATTTAATAAATATGAAAACCATAATAAATATGGTTCGTTGTACGTATCCGATGATACCCGATGATATGTGCTTGATTAAGAATTTTGTCTGATGTATGATCAGATTTTCTTATAAGAATTTCTTGTAGGACTGTTCCATGGTGTGCGTGGCCATCAAATTTTCTGATCAGAATCCAAAATACTTTATAATTTTAGTAACCTATGTGTGTTTATTATGTAATATTTTAGCATAATACTTTAGCTAAATATTCACTGAATAACATAATAAATATTAATAATATGCAAGACATTAACCACACTATAATCTTGTAACCATATATTTATGTCGGCGAGGTCAATGCCAAGGTTAAACGTTTATATTCTTCCACCAAAAACTATATAACATCGGTGACGCTTTTTGCATAATAAGATGAAATATCTAGACATTAAAATTTGATACACAAAAACCATATATAATATAAATTGATATTTTCTAAGAAATATTATTATTTCATAATTTTTTTTTGGTTGAACATTTAATGTTTAAGTTAAATAATCACAGATGTGTGGCAAATGAGACAGTAACTATAACAGATTTTGTAATTTATATAATTATATTTAAAAATTATATCTTTATTTTGCTATAACAGCAAAACTTGAGAACAGCTGTTCTAATTATAGACTAGAGTAGAAGCCTTAAAAAATGATAAAAATGAGAAGAAAATTATAGTAGGATAAAACCCATTGGAAACGCAAGATAATATGATAAAAATAAAAGGAAAAATAAATTACGGGCGATCTGAGTTCGGGAAGTATGTAAGGGGTGAGTTTTTAAGGGTAAAACATGGTTTATTTCGATTTCCGGAAAAACTACAAGTCCTATAGAAAAAAGTTAAATGGCAAAGTTGTAGGTAATAAAAAGATCTATAACTTTTGTATTTCCACTTTTTTCACATAACCTCAAAATTTTTCGATTGAAAATTTGGGTGCTTTTTCGATATTTATTCAATATAAGATGAAAAAATAAATATTTTAAATCAAAAAAATTACGGTGTATTTGGAACATATAAAGATAAGTTTTCACCAAATTTCGGAGAAAAAAAATAAAAAACCAAAAACTTGGTTATTTCAATTTTTCACATAAATTTTGAGGTTATGTGAAAAAAGTGTATATACAAAAGCTGTAGATCGTTTTATTACCTACAACTCTGTCATTTAACTTTTTTCCATTAGACTTGTAGTTTTGTCGAAAATTCAGATAAACCGAATTTTACCCTTAAAAACTCACCCCCTCCTATTTCCCGAACTGAAATCGCCCGTAATCTATTTTTACTTTCATTTTTATCATATTATCTTCCGTTTCCAATTAGTTTCATTCTACTGTAATTTTTTTTGTTTTCATAAATTATCTACCCTGGTATATTATTGCAAATGTTCGTAAAAGCTCGTAAAATAGAAAGAAAAAATTGTCTTGGAAATTGGAAAAACCTAAAAGAGTCTTTCTCTAGAATTTTTGAATGAATTCAAAATCAGGTCTAAGAACCTGATTGATCATGCCATTTTACTGAACCAAGGAAAATACAATATCATAATTTCTTACTAATTTATTACTAATTTATTATCAATTTACTACACAAATTAAAAATTTCTTATTCAACCAATAAGAAAATACAGAGGGTTTTTCAGCAGATTCAATATGAACCTAGACAAGCAATTTGAAATTTTTAAAAAGAATATATTTTTCATCACTTCCGCCTTATCAAAATTTATAAACTAATTTATTACAAACAATTCATCAAACCCATTACAAAGATAAATGAAAATTAATGGAAATCATCATAATAAAATAGAAAAATAGATTCTAAAATAATACGATTCTTATGTAAACAATTAAAATTTTGTACTATAATAATTTATTTTTCTGGCCAGCGTAATCGATAAAAAAATTGTTGGGCAATTTAGAAAAAAAGTCAATTCAATAATTTCTGACTGTATATTTGTCTTCAATCATTTTTGAAAACCATAACTATATTAAGTACCCAAAAAATTAAATCATTTAGTTAAAATGAATTCCAATCTAGCCCGGTAGTTTATTCCACCGTTTAGCTGGATATTAATTTAAGTATTTAATTTATAATTATAGGTAATTACGTAATTAATAAATTTAATACAAAAATTTAACACTACATTTTAAATAAAATAAATCTTAGCAATTAAATTTGTTTCATTAAAAAATATCGCGTGTGGTTAATTTCTATTATTTATTTAATTTTTTACATTTATTTATTTTTAAATAAATATTTTTAATTTAATTTATTAAAATTTTTTATGTTAAATATTATTAATACAAATGTGGTCAAATAATTATAGGCATTTAATTAAATATTTAATGTAATTAAATGTCAAATTATAAAAGTGCGTAAATTAATTGTTAATTTTGTGGTCAGTTGGAATGATGGAAAATTATAAATTTTGAATAATAATTTTAAATATTCTGCCTGCCCACCGAAGAAATTTTCTTCAAATTATTAAAAATGGTTTTTTTTTTGATTGTTGATCAGGATAACATAAAGTAAAAAAAAAGTCAATTTATTAAGCTCCACAAATTTTGTCCGATTTTTATACTCGACATATATAATATATTAATTTTAGCCTAAAATTAAACTTATAACGCTATCTATTATTGACCGCACAAACAAAATTTTGATATAGGTCTTCATAGAAATACCTAATTATTCCATGTCCTCCGTTCGTCATCACGATAACTCAAGAAAAAATATATAGCGAAATTAAATTTTATTGATGTATTCTAAACATAAAAAGTGAGTTTACGTTCGTGAATGAGCAAAATCGATCCAATGGATCCTTTACTTTTACTTTAACTTTTAAACTATACAAGATAGAAGAAAAGTTAAAAAAAAAGTTTATTTTTTGAAGGAAACAATTTTTCGTAAAATGTTTGAGTTCTCCACTATTTCAGCTCAAACTCGGCTAATTATAGGTAATAACAATATAGGTATATATATAAATATATAAGTATAACAATATAGGTAATAACAATATATTTTATTATTATACATGTATACATGTATAACTGTATAGACTAGATGTTTATAGTATTTTATGAATGCTAATTAATAAAAGTCCAAACAATGATATTAAATCATATGTCGAGTATCTAAACAATTAACTCTGTTAGTTGTTATCTTCACTTGATTAAATTAAATTTGCTATTGAGTTAAATAAATATTTTTGAATTTGAAAGATACAATTAATTTCAAAAATATACTTTTTTCAATAAGTAAACTGAATTGGATTTGCTACTTAAATACTTTGAACTTTCTGGTTTTATGATTTAATTTATTCAAGACTCGTGAACTGTTTATTAAATCTCATTGCTCCAGATAAAAAGAAGGCCAAAATTTTATCATATATCTTTTTAAGCAATATATTGCAAAATTTGTAATTTATTTTAAACGACATAAAAGCAATTAAAATATGATTTAAATAATAGTATTTTTGAAAAAATAATTAATGTATAAACTTTACATTACCTCTATATATGCGCTGTTTTTGATCCCAATTATCAATTTTTTTCGACCTTAAGGAAAAAATTGAAGAAATAAAAGTAATTTTTGTTATAATAATTATAATAGTTTAAAAAAACTAAAAAAACACGCATGCATGCGTAGTTCGCGCACTAGCTCTATCTTTATTACTCTCATGCAAAGGATCCGTTCAGATGCGTTCTGCAGCCAACTTCAGAGAGTTACCTACAGACAAACAAACATACGAGTGAAGCTAATAAAAGCGTGTTAATAAAAATAGCTCGAGTTCCGGACCTACGACGTATCCTTCAAAAATGAATAATCCTTTTTAAGAGTTTCACTTGAGACTTGATATAAAGATAAGAAATATTTGGCAGGTTAATCGCCACTATTCGTATTATGTTAAAATTTTAAGTAAGATTTGAATGATTTTGATCAAATTTTTTTGATCAGAAGTTTCAAGTTCGGTCTGAGATACCAAATCGGAAACAAATGTACTACATTGATATAACTTAGAAGACAAAAAGAGATAAGGAGCTGATATTTTGGTGATGTAAACATAAAAAGTGAGTTTTAGTTCATGAATACGCAAAATCGGTCCATATGGTCCATTGGATGCTTTACTTAAATTTAAACTATAAAAGATAGAAGAAAAATTTAACTACAAAAATGTTTATTTCTTTGAAACAAACAACTAATTATTTAAAAAAAAAAATTTTTTCGTAGAATGTTAGGATTCGCCACAATTTTAGCTCAAAGTTGATGAACACATATAGGTAATAACAATATTATTAATACACATGTTTACATATATTACTGTATTGACTAGATATTTATAGTATTTTATGAATGCTCTAATTAACGAAATTCAATTATATGTCAAGTATCTAAATAATTAACTCTATTAGTTGTTACCTTCACTTATTAAAAGTAATAATTGATTTTCCGGGTGGGAAACATTATATAGAGGTAAAAAACAAACCATGAAATGTCAATAGTTTTCTGTAAAACAATAAAACGACCACGATTAATTTAAAATTTAATCATATGTATGACTAAAACTTTATAAGTGTTAAAGGTTAAGATTTAGTAAAAAAAACACACACTGAAATAAACGACCGGGTGACCTAATTGTAATGTAAAAAAAAAATTAAAATTAGCATTATTATTACAATCGTTGCGGAAAAAACACCAACATCTATTAGTGACATCATATTTATTATTCAATGACTGACTGGTTTTTTACAAGAAGAATACTAAAATTTTTAGATTTTTGTTGATAGTTCAGTTTTGATGAAATCTGTTTAATATTTTAATATACTATAATAATAAAGATTATATGCCTCAATAAATCCAAATGACAGTTTCCTAATGGTTCTTATTCAAACATTATCTATCTTCTTTTACCAGGGCTCGCAACGAATGGAATTATCTAAGTCTCGATACAATTATTAAATAGTTAAAAATTATTTTTGTTTCATTATACTGATAAAAAAATTGATTTACAAATAATAGATAATTTGGTCCAATTTTTTACAAGACAGGTTGATGATGTTCGGCTTTGCCTTCCCAAACAAATTATGGTTATCGTACGATGGGCATCCTATTTTATTAAGCGTTTAAAGTTCAATTCATGTATTTGATATTCAATTTAAAAAAAATGGGATATTAATTAATTTTAACCGTCTTCAAAAATGAGGTTTCTCCATTCGACAGCATTTATACTTTTTTTTTATATGTGTCCGTGAATAACTTATGAATCGATTTTGATAATTTATTTATTGGAAAGAAGATATCACAAGGATTGTACCGTGAAAAGGAGACTGATGCCCCTAAGGTGGGGGGAACGCAAAAACAATTTTTAGTGATTAAATTTCATTCAAATGAAAAAATTTCGTGGTTGTATACGAAAAGAAAAAAGAAAAAATAAAAAAAAAATAACCGCTTTCAAAAATGTGAACTCAAAAATGAAAATAAATTTTTTCTTGTGACCAATTATTATCTTTCGAAGTCGGTGGTAATCTTATCCTATTGGTTGGTGTCGACTGAGAAAGGTAATTGGTCACAAGGAAAAATTTACAATCACTTTTTAATTTTTAGTTCATTTTTTGAAGGCGGTTTTAAATTTTTTTTTAATATTCAACTCTTGGGCCCACTCGAAATTGCACTCTTCGAAATTGCAGGAATAAACATTCCACTTGGAACTCACAAGTCTTACTCCCATAATATATTGATTTAATTTATTATTAATTAACGAAATATTCTTCATTTTCATATTGACTCTAAAAACTTTTAAGGGATTTTTTGAATTTTAATTTTGTTGCCTACTTCATAGTATTATCATTCAATGCCTTCTTCATGCCGGTGTAAATTTGAAGGTAAAAATGTAAAAAATAAATGATTATTTTAGAACATTCGGTACTGGCACATGCATGTAATATGAAACATAACGGATTACTAATTGTATCAATATGTCATGTGACCATAAAAATATTAAAAGTATTTTTTTTTGGTGAGCGAAATAAATAATCATAATAGAAGAAAGTTGTTTAGGTAGGCTCACTGCCTATATTTTATACCCACTACCATTTTATATTATTTTTTTGGTTTATTTATTTTTTTCTTTCAATGAAAATGGACTATTTCTGTCTCATAAAAACTAGAAATCGGATATATTTCAAACAAAAATATACATATGAAAAATTCACGTGTCACGATCATGTAACTCGGTGGATTCCGAAACTAACTATTAATTAATTAATTAATTAATTTTTTTTTAATATCTACTTTGTTCCTAGTGTTGATACAATAATTTTGTAGTTCTTTAACAGGTAGATAACAATCCTTACCCGTTTTCTTAAAGGGTAAAGCGACAAAAAAACTACGCAAGCTAAGAAGATGCGAGTTTTTGTAATCGATGTTCAATTTGCGAAGAATAATAATAAACAAGTGAAAATAACAACAAACAAAGTTAATTGTTTAGATACTTGGCATATGATTGTATTACATTGTTTGGACTATTTTTATTAATCATTCGTAAAATATCCAGTCTATTCAGTTATATATGTATACATGTATAATAATAATATATATTGTTCTTACCTATCTGTTTTTATTACTCAAATTTGCACTAAAATTGCGGAGAACTCAAAAATAGACGGATTTTGCTTATTCACAAACTCAAACTCACTTTTATGTTTAGAATACGTTATATAAAATTTTAGCCCGCTATCTCTTTTTATTTTTGAGTTATCGTGATGACGGACGGAGGACAGTTGAAAATAGACTAATTAGGTGTTTTTATGAACACCTATACCAAAATTTTGTTTATGCGGTCAATATTAAGTAACGTTACAAAGTTTAGGCTTAAATTAACATACTCTGACATATTATATATTGATAATTTCTATTGATTAGCAATCAATTTATCACTGAGCTGTTTTTTACTCAGAGAGTAAAATTGTCACTAGTAAACGAAGTGATTGAATTTGCCAATTTCTTTCTCAAATGAAAATTATCGAATCTTGACGACTTACCCATCTTGGTAGCGTGGCAGACTACGACCATATGATATTAGTATATGTGAATAAATCGTATTAGTGGGTAGAATGTTTATTATAAAAAGCCACCATTCATTTTGTTATTAAAAGGACGTTGTTGTTTGATTATATGTTATTGTTTGCGGAAATGGCAATCTAATTCCGTGTATGGCAGGCAATATTTATTTAATACTAAATAACTATACCTCGATATACTCATAGCAATTGGTTGTATGTTTCTGACACATAATTGTGGTATTTTATTATTGTATCTGTGACATGAACATTATTCAATTGGCACAGTGGCATAGAAATTTGTATGTGATTTTGTTTTCTAGAGACTAATCAAAATGTAATACGTAAAACAGCAGTTTTTAAAATTTCTGCACTATCGCTCTTTTTTAAAAATTGCCTATTACCAGCAATCAGGGGCTTTTGAATAAAAAAGTTTTTTGTGATATTTGGAAAAATCATGTTTAAGTGTTATAACAAAACAATTTTTATTTTTTTCGTTAGAATTAAAATGTTATAATAAAAAAAAAAAAAAAATTTAGATCCAGTAAGGAGCATACCCCGATAGTTCCCGGACCAAATTATAACATTTTTACGTCACATGTTGACTGTGTTTTGAAAGTATAAAATCATCGATTGCATACTTGTATGATGTCATCAATATGGTATATTAGCATATTTTGATCACGTCAAATGTGGATGCCCATCCATGAGGTTATACTTGCAAAACACAGGTAATATTGTTTATAAGAAAATCATGGAAACACTTATATTCTATTCCCTTCTGGAGGTAGGAATTTTTCAAAAATAGTTAATAATGCAAAAATACGATATGAAAATTATCTGATTATTTCTTAATAGTTAGGAAAACAAGTTGGGAATCGATTTATTTTTTCTACTCTGACACCACACACTACAATTGAGTTCCTACGAAAGTACTCCGATAATTTTAATTCACACTTGAATAAAATCACGATTCGTCACTTATTTTTGTTATTTTTAAACTGAATTTCACTGCACATAAAACTGAACAAGATTAATGGATTGTGTAAAACTGTTTCAAGCCAAAAAAATCTGTTAAATAAAATCATGAAGCCTCTTATCACTTATAAGAGATAAGTTACTTATAAATGCATAGCTTTTTATTTTGAAGAAAATGACTTAATGTCAGTCTATAAATTTTATTTAAAGGCATTCTAATGATTGTTCTGAGTAGCATCCAAATTAAAAAACCATGATCTATTTTCATACATATTCTTCTTCCTGAAAAGAAAATGGAAAAGTTATTCAATCTCTCATGAAAAAGCTACATTGATTCTTGTTCTTGGTACATTCCCTTGTGTTGGTTCTAATATCTTTGATCATCATTTCGCAAGTTTTGTATTTATAATAATTTCTTGGAATTGGCCGAGCTTGAAAAAACAAAATTGCAACTAATTTTGCACATCGCTAACGCCAAGCTTCTGACAATGAAAGTATTGGTTGCTCACTCGAAATATTTTCTGAATCCACCTTCTTTTCTTTAATCCACAGTTATAATTCCATTTTTCCATTTTTCCAAGAATTGTCGGACTATTTTCGAGACGACGATGTATACATTGATATGACATTGGCCGGTATTCATATATGTCATGTTTGCGAATATGTTACACTTAACAATATGAAATTGGGGATAAAATAGGAAAAAATTTTATTTGGATTCATTCATATGTAAATATCAGATTTCAATTTGAAAACTCCCTGGCTGTGAAATTAAATATTATTATTTTATGGGTGAAAGAGGAGAAGAATGTGAAAGGGTAGTTATGAATTGAAATTACCAATTATTATTTTATCTGTTCGAATGTCATTTAGGGGAAATAACAATATGCCAAAATTATCATATTAAATAACAAATATAAATTTTAATGTTGTATTCAATTAGTGTTTTCAATATTTGTCCATATAAGTTTATCAGATATCGAGAAAATTTTTTAATATGAAATATAGAAAATAATTAAGTGAAGATAACAACTAACAGAATTAATTGTTTAGATATTCGACATATGATTGTATTTCATTGTTTGGATTATTTTTAATAAACATTCATAAAATACTATAAATATCTAGTCTATACAGTTATATATGTATACATGTATAATAATAATATATATTTTTATTACCTATATGTGCTTATTACCCAAATTAGAGCTAAATTTTGGTAGAAACATGCTATAGAAAAATGTTTTAAACAAAATGTTTGATTAAAAAAATAAAAATTTTTTGTATTTGAACTTTTCTTCTGCCTTTCATAGTTGGTTCTAGGTTTCTTTTGGCTTTCATACTTATCTTCTGCCTTTCAAAAATGGGATCAAGGATCTATTGGACCCAATGGCCCGATTTTGCTCAACTCACTTTCATTGTTAATTGGTCACCAAAATTATAGCTTGCTATCTCTCTTTCTATTAGAGTTATCTTGATGACGGACAGTCGGAAATGGAGTTATAAGCTGTTTCTATGAAGAACTATATCAAAATTTTATTTGTTGATAGCTAGCTAGCTATATTTGTTTCCCTGGAACGATTATATTATATTGACACATACATGAAAAATTACTAATTTGCTAAAATTATTTATACACGATTTTTTCGTTATTTGTTTATAATTTAAGTAATGTTTAAAATTTAAAATATTTATGATAGATCGGTAATCAAAAATAATTATGACTATTTATAATTATAGATGTTATTAAAATTTATTAATTATATAAATTGTATACACAAACATAACGTTCAGTTCCGTAGCTATCAAGAGGGGCAAAGATGGTCTTCACTTTCTGTTGTCCGAGGAAAAATTGGAATTCAAAGATTTTTTTTCGATAAAATTAAAATATAAACATAAATTTATAAATAATCATTCCTATACTCAATAGAATGAAGTTCTGATTGTGACCATTTACCATATAACGCCGTGTATTTTTTACCATGTTTAAAGTTTAATATCTTCTTTAATTGTTCGATGAACTTACATCAGAATAATTCTATATGACTTTAGAAGTTATCTAAATACTTCAAGTTCATAACTTTAACATTACAGTTTTTAACTGACCTTCGTAAGTTGATTTCTCCAAAAATTAATCAGTGATCTTAATACTCTTAAGATACTACAGGTTTATATACTTACGGCCCTGATACCACACTCAAATATAATACGAATAAAAATAATGATATTTTTTGTTGTTGTTGTAGTAATTAATTTTTGTAATATATAAAACATTATATACGATAAGTTTTTTTATATTGAATAGCTTGGGAATATCTAAAATGGTTGTAATAAAAGATGCCGATTTCTGAAGATGTTCATTAATTTTTGTGTGTGTATATAATACCTATAGTAAATAATTTGATTTTTTTTTTTTATCTGTAGTAAATTTATAATGTTTTTATATTGTTGGATATATTGATTTGAAGAATTTAGCTTCATAATAATTAAAGAATTAAATTTAAATTAAAAATTAGTATTATTATACGTTCCAAATATTATAGCAAAAAAAAAAAAAAAAAACTTGTATATAAAAAAATGGCGTTACCTTAATAAAAAATTAAATGTAATTGTTATAAAATATGTATAAGAAATTAAGTCGTATTTTGGAAAATGCGTCGGTACTTAATGAGTGTCTCCTATCATGAGTCTGATATTCTAAACGGAAAAATGATTTAAACAAACTACTTTTGTTTAAATCATGCTTTTTAAAGATGTTTGGATTCGCAACAATTTTAGCTCAAATTTAGCTAATAAACACATATAGGTAACTAGAATACATATTATTATAATACATGTATTTATAACTGTATAGACTGGATATTTAAAGTTATTTTATTTTATGAATGCTTATTAAAAATAGATCAAGTAATGCTATTCAATCATATGTCGAGTATCAAAACAATTAACTCTGTTAGTTGTTATCTTCACTTATTTTAGTGAATGTGATCATTTCGTCTTCAAAATTTCATCAAAATCGAAAAAGGTGTTCGATAGTTACAGCGTACCAAATATAGATAGATAAATACAGACACACGAAATGCATGCAAAATCGTCTAGTTATACTATAGACCCCACTTCGTCAGTGAATAATCATAAGACAATAACCGCAGCTACATGCACCTAGACATTTTGATCCTCTACATTTCTTTAGAATACTCCATCACTTGTAGGCTAGGATGCCTTTTGGCAGAAGGTACAGTGAAAGAACCATCCGGGGCAGATGAAGCTACAGGATCTTATTGAGACCAGTGGTCAAGCAAAAACCCCACAACTATTGCGCCGGGATTGTTGCCGTGGAGGAACAATGAAGATGATAGTTCATCGGACAATGCCTTGTCAGAAGAACAGTAAATATAAAAAGTAGAATGTATAATTATTCTGAGGTAATTAAGTGACTTTGTTAGAAATTGATTCTTGTATACTTAGCATACGGCAAAAAAATCATGTCTTAGGTCCGATCTACACAGACGTACATTTTCAGGCATATTGCAGTTTTTCTGAACTGGAGCTACTATCCCAGTATGTAAATCCTTGATATATGAAATATGTACTTTTAGACCCAAATCAACCAGGTACTCGAAGAACTATAGAAACATAGTGTATTTGTTCATCACATCAGCTCAAGGTTAGATTTCTTGGCAGAAAGTAGTAACCGACAGCTTACATAATCCCCTTAAACTTATAATTAAACATTCAAAATGTTTCATTCCAAACTGTAGGATAATCAATTACAAAAATATTTTGGCATATTTAAAGATGCATGACAGACAGGGTTAAGGTCTATATCATTCAAAAATGACGACCATGTGTTCGCATTACCTACAGCTACACGCTGATGTTGGTCGAATTAAAACCAATGAGATCATGAGTTTTTAGCAGTAAATATTAATGTAGGTAACATTACACCAAAGATCTATCTAGTGAATAAAGTGTATAATGATGACGATGAATATGATGACTGACGACTATAGGATATTCATTTTTAGTTGAGAGTATAACCAAACTTTACTTATTATATTATAAAATATCGGATCGAATGTATCAATAAACCAACCAGTCTTGTTTTGTATAATTAAAACGAAGCTTTAAAAGTGATCTTTTAATTTGTGTATATGGTGTTGTACAAATATATATATATATATATATATATATATATATATATTCTCTTACTTTGATCAGCGAATCCTACCAAACAATTTCCTTGATTGAAGTTCTCTCTTGTTGCACTAACTGTGATATTAATTTTAAAATAGTTGTTAATTAATTATAAACATTCATAATGAAAATAATTTGTTTATTAACTATTTTAATTAATTATATTTTATTAATTGATTTATCCACAATTGGTAAGTGTAAAATTATTTTTATTTAATTGCGAAAATTTATTTTATATACCTACAATTAATTTATTAATTATTTTGAATAAATTTTTTTCTGGTAATAAAAGACTGTAAATTTGACCGAAACTGATGTTGTAAATTATTTAAAAAAATAATTGGACCATAAATTAAATAATTTTTAAATGATCGAAAGATTGTTAGTCATTTTTTTATGGGGATGTTTAAAAACGAAATAAATTTTTTATTGAAAAAGTAATTGCTGAATTTTTAAATTAATAAGTATTATCGTTTCAATAAATTGTAAAATTAAATAATTTGAAATTATTTATTATTGTTTCTTAATTAAAGAAATATGTTGAATGTGAATAATACTAGCATTCAGAATTTATTGAATTTTTAACAATTTAAACTTTTTTTAAACCTTTCGAAATTCGACTCATAGACTATTTGCGATATATTTTTATCCGAAGCTTAGTAGAATTCAATAAAAGAAAAAAATTTTACGAAAAAAATATAAACTAATAATTAATTGTTTTCCTTCGAGGTTGGCATTAACGAATTAATATTTTAGCCATGTTTAGGATTGCGACCGGATTCAAAAGGTAATTGGTCACAAGGAAACTATTGACGGCAGTTTAGTAAAAAGTAAAAAATAATTAAACAATTTTTTACTTTGATTTAAATTTTTTGAAAAAGTAAAGAATAATTTTTAAAATTTTTACCTTTTAGTTATTTTGTGATATACAACCAAAAGAAAATTTTTTCGGCCATCACTTCTTCTTTGAGTTGGAGTTTTTTTTTTCAAATTTTTATGGGACTACAAGAATTATTAAAGTTGTTTTTTTTACTCTTTAGTTAACATTTTTTCTGAAGTCGATGCTATTTATTCGAAAATTTTTATTTATTAGGTGTTGTATAAAACAACGTAAAACGTGTTACTTGGGTGATATCGAATCAGTAAAATTTGTTTTCGCTGGCGATTCCTATCCAGTTTGCAATTTGCTGAAGAACTATTTATCGTTTAAATAAATACTAAAAGAAATTTTTCCAAGCATTTGTTCCAATCGATTGAATATTACGTAAGATATATTTATAAAAGAATATTTCCTTTATCTGAAAAACAATCTTAAATGCTGTCATTCATTGTATTAAAGATTAATTAATTATAGACATATATTGAAAATATCAATGCAGATATTTATAAAATCAATCAATCATTAATT
The DNA here is from genome assembly GCA_020423425.1 of Chrysopa pallens. Classification (NCBI taxonomy): domain Eukaryota; kingdom Metazoa; phylum Arthropoda; class Insecta; order Neuroptera; family Chrysopidae; genus Chrysopa; species Chrysopa pallens. The sequence continues at coordinate 25,295,930 of CM035593.1, read as the reverse complement.
GATCTATTGATCTATTGATTATTGCAGTATTAATTCCATAATCATGTATGAACCTTTTACTAGGCAAAATGAAATAAATGATGTCCAAACTTTTTTTATCGTAGTAAACATCCGTTAATAATTCGCTACATTTCAAATATTAATATCAAAAAACTTTAAAAAAAGATATTGAACATTATTCGGAATGCTTCCGAAAATGTTGAATGAAACATTATTCGCAACAGTGTGATAAAAATCGGGAGTAAAACATTGTGTTTTTGACAAATTGCGATGAATAATTTCATTTGAACTAAAGTTCTAAACGGACGAAAGCGCAAATAATATACATAAATTATTGAAATAATAAAAAATTTAATAATTTTATATTTTTAATTTAATGTTAAAAAATAGTAATAATAAAACAAAATGGCAAATGTGTAATGCCTTCTTATATTTCTATCTTTAAATAGACAAAAGGTATTTTTAGAATTCTGGTGAAAATCGAAAAAATCCGTTGGTATAAAAGTATATTTACCATTACCACTGATTGAAATTAACATTAATAAAATAATACCTCAAACAAATAGTGATAATGCAGTAAATATTATTTATTACAAAATTAGTCCTCTTTTTGCATTTTAATGTTATAAAAATAGAGTCATTGACACCTTAATAAATTATAGTACGGTTTTATTGCAACCTGGTAGCTATCTGAAAGCAGTTTTTTTTAATAATATCTCATGTAGAATACTCACATTACCTCAATAACTACAATATATTTTTTTTTTTTCAAAATTCAAATTACTATGCGTGTATATTTGTGTCATGGACACAGTTTTAATTGGTCATTATTCCTAAAGTCTGGTCTGTTTGATGAATGCCCAATATCTGTCTATATTGAAAAATTTAATTGACCGGGCATTGTGAATAATGCCCTGTATCCATTAAACATAATAATTTGTATTATTAATTCCTTAAATTATAATTTGCTACAAACCAGATTGTGGACAAGCATTAGAGTCCAGTTGTTATTAAAATATGCAGGTTAGTTATATCTTGGGCTAGCTAACAAAATTCTACGTATTTGGGTTAATATTAGCATGTAATTGCGATTTTATTGGCCTTCTGTATCGTATGATTAAATATTTATTAAGGTGTATTACGGATTGAAGTGGCACATTTTGGCTGGGTTTTTTGAAAAAAAAAAATTAAGTAGCGAAACTTGTCCTAGTTGGGTCAATATTACTACTAAATAATGGGTATTAAGATGCTCCACCGTATTGTATCCTATAGCCTAATCTATCACACCTATCTTTCAATATTGTTTAAAATTAGAATATATAACTTACTGCCAAACAAATCAAATTGAATAAAAATTCTTGAAAAATTATTAATAACATCGAATATTTTAGAGTAGTTTAAATATTCCGTAATAAATCCTTCTCTATTAATACCGATTGAAAAAATTCGCAATACATGTTTCTACAACTCAAAAATTTTTTCAATTTGAAATGTTGTGAACTTTTGCGGTGCGTGGATGATGTTGAAGGAAACTGCCTAACCTTCAAAATTGTCGGGAAAACCGACACGTCCTATGTTTTCATTTTTTAGGCGACCACTTTAATATAGCATATGGTCTCAGAATTTGAATGCGATTGTGTATGACATTTTACGATTTTTTTTATTACACCCATCAATGGATATGTCAGTAGCTATGTTCTATGATGTCACAGTTAGACCTTTCAACCGGCTAGGTGGCAAAGTGAGTAAAGGCACTAATAACTTCATCCATTTGAATGCTTAGACTGGAGGTTGTGGGTTCGAATGCAGGCATTGAAAGTTTGATCAATTATAATAAACTTTGCACATGATATGACAAATAAATTGATACTTTATGTCTCAGTAAATGGTTTTTGCACAAGATATTTGTTTGGAGCCAAGAGCAGACGATATTTTGTATACGGATGTATACATTCAGACAGACATCTTAAATTGATGATTATTATAAAGATAGTTGTTGTATATTCATTGTAAATAAGTATATTGATAATTTCCTTGAAGGCATACTAAAACTGCCACCTGGGACAGTTATTAATAACACTCAAAAGAAAACAAAGTATACTTTAATGCAAAATTTAATTATCATAATCCCTTCAAGTAAAATACATATAACGGATTAATTTTTATCCTTATAAAAATACTTGTTAATTTATTAATTTTTAATAAAACAGGTTTTGATCAATACGTTTAATTAATAGACGAATGAAAATTTTATTGGCGATTCACAAAGGTATCTACAACGAAAAAAAAATACATAAAATAAAATTAGTAACAATTTTCTGCCCAGTTAAAAAGATTTTATAGGGGTATTTGCTTAAAAAAATATCCAAATTTTGCAACATAAATATAATGCATAAATGAATTCAGATCGAAAGGTTTAATAGTACTCTCATGTTATTATTAATGTAAATATTTTACGCATTTAAAAAAAAAAAGTATTTAGTTTCGTAGAAAAAAAGATGAGTTTGAAATAAAATTTTGTACAAAGTAATTATTTGTTAACTAACTTTACAACGAGCGTAACCAATTTTTTAATCAGTATTTTCAATTTTTAACGGTTTAAATTTAATATATTTTAAGATTAATTTTATTTGTACAGGATGTCACATTGGCAAGTAGTAAGATGTAATAGTTATGTAGTCACAAATTAAACATTTTTTAAAATTAATGTTTTAGTAGCGTTTGAGCGGCAAAGGCTACACTACATAAAATTATACATTGTTTGAGTTATTTGATAAATAAGCTTATTTTTGATGATTTTAATATGGAAAGTTCCATGAATTTCACGCCAGATAATTGTTTATATTTCTTTTTTTACTTACTATTTTTAATGAGTAAACTCTGTACATATTCTCATTGTGTTCAGTAATGTTTTTTAACTACTGAATTAAAAGTATCATATTTCATTGTGTTTATTTCTTCAATTCTAAACAAGATTGTTTCAAAACATCAAATAAAGTACTTCCGTTTATTTAATATAAATCCACAGGAAAGAGTTTTTGTGGATTAATGGATCATAACCGTGGATTTCTTAATCTCTTTCCTTGGAAATGTCTCGTTGTAAACGGGTTACAAAACATTATGGGATTTTTTAAAAGATTTATGGAGGTGCCATATTATAGAGCCTCTCAATCTCGTTTGGACTATTTTTAAAAAGCATTCATTCATCAGATACTATTCATTCAGTTATATATGTATACATGGGTAATAATATGTATTGTTATAATTTAAATGTATTTATTTGAGCTAAATTTGAGCTAAAATTGTAGAGAACTCAAACATTAAACGAAAATATGTTTCAAACAAAAGTTGTTTGTTTAGAATAGGTCACCAAAATTTCAGCTCGCTATCTCTTTTTGTTTTTGTGTTATCATGATGACGGACAGACGGACGGGCAATCGGAAATGGACTAAGTACATGTTTCTATGAACACCTATACCAAAATTTTGTTTGTGTGGTCAATATTAGGTAGCGTTACAAAGTTGAGACAAAAATTAATAATTATATTCTGGCATATTAAGGATGTCGAGTATAATAACCGTCAAAATCATTTCTGCAGTTTCTTCAATTGTTGAGTCCCTAGTGCGTAACTAATTTGATTAAACATAGCATTACAAGCATGCAGTTAAAAGCATTACCGCTTACCTTTTTGGGTAATAGAAGCAATATTCATTGACTTAAATATTGTAAAGCAAATTTATTTCGATTAATTGATATTTATTTATTTTTCGATAAGATTTATTTGAAATTAATTGAACTATAGATTGCGTTTTTATTTTATCACGCAATGCTTTAACGTAATAATACGATAGTTTTTTTTTTTAAATGTGCTTTAAATGGAAGTTAAAATATTATTCAGAATGTTTTTTGTATTTTTGATTTTTAATCATTCTTCAGCGATAATCTAAAACTATTGTTCATCTTTTAAAAGATGTATAAATATTATTTAATATTTTTATATTATCTGTTATTGAAGATTTCACGGAAAATTGAGATGAAGCAATTTTTTAAACGAAAAAGAATTACTACAATTATTCACTAATGCTTCCTGGAATACTGTTGGAAATTTAAATTCTAATATTATTGAGAAAAATATTCAGGGCTCATCTTGTGGCCATTATTTGGATAGTTTGGTTTCTAATTTGACTCTAAAATGTGCGAATCTTAACTAATTTATCGGCTCTACCATTTACATTAAGGCATAAGTAACACAAATATAACTTTCTGGTATAAGGTATATAAAATAAATTATTCTATTTATAATTTTTCATGAGCAATTCACCCTTTGACGTAGTTTGACATATTACACTCTAAATGGGTGTCGTTAAATATCGCTGTAATGTTTTTCAAGGAAATTATACGTAGTAAAATTTTGAAATCATTAATTATGTTTCTTGAACAATTTTTTAATGACGGGTCAATATTATTTTTTCAAAAATTTTATTCTAATTGGAAATGAAGTCAAAAAATTCTCACATAAGTAAGGCCAATTCAATTAATTAAATTTTAGTTAATTTAAAATAAATTTTATTTAAATTATGAATTTTTTTTTCTCGTTAAAAATTAATTACTATTATCGTCTATAAAATCAGCAAACATTACACTTCCTTGTTGATGAAATATTTTTCTTAATTGGTGAAAGATTATTGATGATGATGCTTCATTTTGCTTTGCTCATATTCATATCTGCACGATGAAATCACTCATTAAATAGAGAAGATGTTTCTTAAAACAAAAAACAAAAAAAAAAAAAAAACAGCAAAAAATCATATCCTGTTTTTTGATTGGTGATTTATTTGAACATTTTATAAAATCGTGATCTATCAATAAAAATTTATTATTGAAAATAAATTTATAATTGATCACGTATATGGTTAGTTAAATATTAAATTAAATGTGATAATATCGTTAATTTAATAATGTCTATAATTATTATTTTTAAACGAACCCCGTTAAACGGTAGCATGTTGATATATGTGCTTTAGATTGGCATCTAGTTCGAAAATAAGAATTGAAAATAAAAATTTTAGCAAACTTTTTAATCAAATTTGAAATAATTTAATGTCCTGAAATATGTAAAACTCTGTAACGCTTTGATCAATAAACAAATTCAGATCATATATTACGATATGCATGAAGCATTTTATGGGTTTTATGGGTGAAATGGGTAAAAGGAAGGGGGTTCATTTGTATTCAATACTTTTTTTGGATTAATTATGTTGAAACTTGAAAAAATTCCACTACGAATTTATGTTTTTATGTTTTGAGAATTGTGTTTTTTTTGCTGAAAATAAATTAACAATACATAATTTTTTACAAATAAATTAATGCAATATATTTGATAATTAAATTAAGTAAAATGATTCATGAAATTCTTCTCGAAAGAGTCGTTAACTGTTGTTTGAAATAATTGGAAAACAGGTGAATCAATTATGATAAAATTTGGTTAACATTTGTATTCAAAATTGTACAAAATATTAAGAAACCAGTGTATTATTTATTTATTAATAACAGCAAAACTAGCATAAATGTTATCAAATTAAAATTAATAAGAGAACGTACAGGACATTGGATAGATTTAACAAAAGCCAATTTTATGTACAGTTTGAATTATTTTAGCAATAAATTAATTATCAAATTAGTAATTAATTTATATTTTTAATATCGATAATAAAATACATTGAATTACTTAAAACCATATCAACAATAAATTCTTCAATAAAATTATTAAATGTAAAATATGTTATGGATAGACATTTCAAGAATGAAGATAAATTCATTATTAATAGTAGAACTCGAATAATTTATTAAACGGAAATTTGAATAATACACATTTCAAAAGTGTTAATAATCTCTTGAAAGTTCTTGAAAATCAAGTCCGAATCGAGGCCGTAAACCATCTTTATCAGGAGGACAAAAATTATCTTTCTTCTTCTTATGCTCACTGTAAGCGCTCAAAACAAAGAAATTGAATTAAATTAACTACTTTTAAATACAATATGCTATTTTTTTTACTTCTGCGACATTAAATCGCCGAGTATCAGCTAGTATAAAATAAATTATTATACTAACATATTTTTATGTACTATAAAATTATTACTTAGCTTAATTTAAAAAATTTTTTAAATTACGACTGCATATTTCTTATTTTATATATACAGAAAAAATATTTACTTAGACGCCATTATCCCTACCGATATTTCAGTCACAAAAATTATCTGTGTATCGTTCTATGGTCCACAGAGAGTATACTAGTCCTCTTTCTAAAAGCGACAGAAGCAAGGAATAGAATACTTTAATTCAAATTGGAGTAAATAATGGATACGACCCCTCAAATAATAAGAAATCTAATTAATAAAAAAGAAAAACAAGCTATGCAAAATCAAATATTCCCACATCTATCATTCAAAACAAAAAAATCTCACATTAAATTGGAAACCTCTTCCAGAAATATAATTTACAGTTTATTATAAGAATGGTAATTTGGACAAATTTTTAATGCTAAGGTAAAAACCCCATCATTAATAAAAGTGGTGTTTATAGATTATCTTGTCCGCAATGCATTGCCGCTTATGTTGGTCAGTCAGGTAGGCCATTTTTAACCAGGTGCAAAAAGCACATAAACAGTCATATAAGTTTTTCTAACTTCTTCATTCATATTACCAATAGAAGTCATAAAATTGATACTGAACACAAGCAAGAAGTGTCACATGTTTACGACAAAAGCCAAAAATTTAATATGCTAGAAGTCCTGGAGATAAATAAATTAAATAAAAACACAAATTTTACAATTTTAAATAATCTAATAAACCTTAATAACTCCCCTATATTAAATTTTAAATATTGAAACAATATTTATCAACTCCACTCATAGTTTTTTGATTCGCAATAATTTTTTGCTCTAATAAATTAATTAAGTAATTATTTATTACTTGATAATGACTTTATAAGTCGAAAGTGCATTATTTTATAAAAATGGATTTTCACAATATAAATAATACATTTATTAATTTTCAAATTAAAAAATATTTCTTTATTCTTTTAGATGCTGCTCCATTGGTAAAACCTGGTGTACAATTTCTTCCCTCGCATGAGGGATATATTCCTGTTTATATAGTAGATGGTAATACACCATTAGAAGAAATCAATCCACAATTGGCTGAAGCATTTCGTGCACATGAAAAGAAATACAGTATACCAAAGGGAAAACGTATTAGCTCATCGAAACAATATGTGAAACCAAAAACATTAGAATTATTATTAAATGGATTTAAATATGGCGATAAAGATAAAATTGAAAACGACAATGAAGAAAATCGAAAATCAAAAGCGATTGTTGATGAAAATGTTTCTACAGATGCAAGTCGTGAAGCACAAGTTTATCGAATAAATTTTAATCCAACAACGAAACAAAGTTAATGAAATTCGAATGTGTGAGAAAATGATTGAATGTTGCTTCACATCGTATTGCTCAAGTTTATAATTATTATTTTATTATGAATTAGTTGATCGTAGTAAACTCTTCCTAACAAAATTAAAGGCCCAAATTTCAGCGTTTTTAATAAGCTGCAGGATGTAATTCGTTCTGAAAGTGGGCCAAAGCTGTCAAAAAGAATATTTTCGTCTGAAAATGTTCTCAAATTAATAAGCCACGTATTATCTTGAATCAAAATTTAGTGAGCCACGGTAGTTGTTATTGATTCCCTGAATCCGCCAAAGGAATTCAGTCAGTAATATATATACGTGGTAATACGATTTTTTGGGATTAGTGAAGGTTTACTACGATTACCCCTTTCATTGTTATTGTTTTTAAGAGAATAAATCGTAATATTTTAAAATTAGTTAAATGAAATTTTTTAAGTATTTGATTAAGTAATTCATTCAAACATTTTTATCATCACGGTATTTATTGAAAACATTACTTGATTGGGGGGGGGGGTAATTCGTCATTTTTTCTGTTAATCAAGTAATTTTTGTGTAATTTTATGAGTGATTAAAAATTGTAATTATGGGAATATTAGTTAAGTTTTTTTTACTAATAAAATGTTTAAAAAAATATATATATTTTGTACGTTGTTTTGTTTTATGAGTACACGTCTGTATAAGTTTGGTTTTTTAAACCTGTTTTCAGATACTATGTGCATTCAAAATTACAATTATTGAAATACATGAAATACTCAATCGACCTCCGTAGCAACAAACGAAATATTTTATAAATAAATCAATTTTTGCAAAATTTATAACAATTATTTTCTTGATGTATTTGTTTGCAGCGTGATGTACAAAAGTTGCCACCCGGCTATCAAATATTAAATTTCTCAGTTTTTGTTTGAAAAAATTTTCAAATATTTCAATAAAAAATGCTTTTGAAAATGCATAGTAAAATATTGCTTAAAAATATTTTTTTGGGAACTCCAACCGCTTATTGGATGGTTCTATAAAATTTTTAATTTATTCTATAAAAAAAAATTTACTCAAAAAACATTTATGTGGTCATAAATCACTCAAAGAAAATTTTTTGAGAGACAAAAATGTTGCACAATTGGTTTGGAAAACGTTTTGATGTAGAGTTGAGAATTTTTCAAAAGTCTTAGAAATTTTTGTGGCAAGTTTTTCAAGTATTAATTGTTATTACTTTAGAATTGGATGGTGAAATGTTACCAAATTTGGTAAGCTATAAGTTTACTTATTAAAAAATTTTATACAATTTGTAGACACAGAAAATATCATCACCTTTCCAAGGACTTGTTTTCGTTAAGGTAGGTATTACATGAAACTAACCGAACCGAAAATTTGGCTCTTAAGAATAAATCATGACTACTATAAGAGCTATCATAGTAAAGAGCAGGAAGTTACGACGGCTAATTTCCAATACCTTGCTTCTATTAATCATTTTGACGTTCTCTCAGTAAGAGAACGTCATGTATCAATTTGTGCTGCTCTTAGGACTCTTCTATTACGAAACCATTTAGTATAAATATAGTCAGAGCATTTACTATGTAATAAATTTTTTAGTCAGACCATTTATTATGCCATAAATATCATTAGCATTTAATAATGCTATAAGATGTGAAAATTGCTCTTCTATTACTTTAGTAATCGTAGGAAAAGCGCATAACGGAGATAAAAATTAATATTATTAATTTTCATTTCTCGATAACAAAATCGCGTGGTGCCATTTTTTTTTTATTATACTTAAAACATTCCATTCCCTCATACTCTACTACTTTTTTAAAAAAAAATCTGCTGAGAGTTTTTTTGTAATATAATAAATAATAGTGGGATGATAGTAATAAGTTTTGCATGCTTTGATTGGGAAGTGACCCTCGAAATAGCGAACTTTGAGCTTGAGCAATTTAAACAGCCAAAAATTCTGCAACTTTGGGATCGCATAGGTAACGTTATACTGAACCCATGCATCAAACAAATATTGACAAAATCTGTGAAAAATGGTTTAACGCTGGAAAAACCTTAAGTGCTTTCTTTCAATACTTCTATATTATGTTTTTACATATACGATGGTATCAAATAAAATTAAACCGAACCAGTATTTTAAAATTCAGGAAATATAAATTTAAACAATTTTTTTTTATATTAAAAATAATTTAAGACCATAAATATAATTTAATAAGTAAAATAATTTTTATATTTCGTATGTATTATTCATTGAGTGTCAACATTGTGTCTGACGGCTGTCTAAGAAGTATTTTCGAAAATATTGAATTGATTTTACAAAACAAGTTAAGAATAATGTTGTCAGACATACAAATTTATATACAAGCTTTCTTTTATAGTTTGATTTATATATCTTGTTAAAAACTAACACCTGAGAATTTTGGATAAATACATAATTAAATTACTTTGACCAATTTTTAAGGGATTTCCAACACACTTTAGTATTTTTTTTAAACGGAATAAAATTCCATTTAAATTGAATCCAGAAATGTTTTAATATTTATTCAAATTGCGTCTAGTATATTTAAAGCAAGAACAGAATGAACTAAAATTATTTTGAAATACGACTTTATTCACAATTTGGATTTTATAAATTAAAAATGTTTAAGATTTTTGTTAATGAAGTTTTTAGTATTTATCAAGTTTACAACCAAAAATTTTCGATAAATGCATTTAAAGCATTATTTAAGTATAAATTATAATTTTTTTTAAACAATTCATAATAATACAGAATAAGTCAAAGAAAGTATGGGGTATATGAAAGGATGTGCGGGAAGGTATGTAGCTATGGCTGACTTTATAAGGAACTATCCCAGTATTCAGTTTATGCAAACCATATGGAAAACGATAGAAAACCATCGGTTTGGGTGGCCGACACCCGATACTAATGATCAAATGCCTGCCGAATATGACTGAGAATGTGATTCGGTTCAGGATGTGGAATTCACTTAATACTTAGAAGAAGAACATTTAAATAAAAGATTTAAATGAAACCTGTAAAATTACAGCAGTCATAAAAGTTAAGTTTCCCATAATAATGACTGAAGAAAACTTCAAGGATTTATATTTTGCATTATTCCACTATTTATTTTATTATTTATTTTAAATTAATAATTACGTGACATGTTTCGGTTTGTACAACCATTTTCAAACTGTGATTAAAAATTAATAATTACGTGACATGTTTCGGTTTGTACAACCATTTTCAAACTGTGAAGTAAAGCTCTCTGCAATAAATTATTTAAGTTTCCAAGTTGATAGGATTTTTAATTCAATATATAAATTGTTTTTTAAATAATTTAGTTATTTTTTTCTATTGCAATTATGTTTTTTAACGTATTTTATGTAGTTAAACGTTAAAAAATGTTTCTATAAATAAAACATTTAAAAATAAAAAATTATAATTATTAAATAAACAATTTTTAAATAGATGGTGGAGTTAGTTTAATTTGATGTCTCGTGTCTAATTTACAACTTAGCCATACCATTATAAATATAGTAAGTATATTATTTAAGTAATTTTTATTAATTATTTTAATTTTTAAAAGTCATTTCTCTAGTAGGAATGAATAATAAATAATAAATTAATTAATTTTTTGTTATATCATTAAAGTTGTGTTAATTATCAACATCCTTATTATAAGAATTCTTAAATGCAATATTATAAATATATTTATTTGTATAAATTTACTTAGAATTTATGACTATGTAATTAAATAAATATAGGGTGTTCTCATTTTCATAATTAGGGTTGTTAATGACTAACAAGGTTAAAGAATTTTAAAATTATTTCTTCTGTCATGATCTTCATTAGTACATGATTATTTAGGCCACTTTTCACAAAAACTTTGAACTAAAATTCCTATTAATAATTGATTTCCGTTATGTGTTTTTCCTTAAACCATCCACTACATAATGTTTTTTGTCCTAAAACATTACACTAAGTTGGTTGCTGAATTTATTGCTCATTGCCCAACATATTGAAGTATTCTCAACATATTGAAGTATTCCTTCTCTTAGTTGTGGAGTCGTCAAACAAAATGAATAATATATTTTTTTGGGAAAATTCAATGATTATTTTCATTTTAATTGCTTTTTTTGTTTCGTATAAATGAGATAAATAAAATACAAATACTGAGAGATGATGGGCCCAACAAGTTTTTGATGATTTATGAGATGATTTGTCCATTGACCGACCGGTCATAGATGATTTACATATTGAAGAGAAAATGTTAATCACTGATTATCATTGATTAGAAAGTATTTAATTTTTATGCAATTTACGTATTTATGCTAAATTTAGATGCAAAAAATTTTAATTATATACATATAAATTGCATACAATTAATAATTTGAATGTAAAAAGAACAGTGAAATCTGCTGATGATAAAACATATGACCCATTTTTTGATTTTTTTTGCCTCCTGGACAAAATGGGTATCTCTTTTTATACTATTTACCGTTTATGACTTATTAACTGCTCAAAAAAATTCCCGAATAGGTCTAATTATGATTGGTATTTACAGCCAAAACAAATATATATTCCACAACAAGTAAATATAACAATTAACAAAGTTAGTTGTTAAGATACTCGACTTAGTATCAATATTTGAACTATTTTTAATCATTAGCATTCATAAAATACTCTAAATATGCAGGTTATACAGCAATAAATACTTATAATAATATGTATAGTATTTATATATCTACTTAAAAGCTAAAATTTTGGCAAACCTAAGCATTTACCAAAATATGTTTCAAATAAAAGTTATTTCTATTTTTAAATTTTCTTCTATTTTTATAGTTTAAAAGTTGGGTTTTGGATCCATTGAACCCAATTAACCGATTTTTACTCATTCACGAACTTAAACTCAGTCTTTATGTTTAAAATACCTCACCAAAATTTCTACTTGCTAACTTTTTTGACTTATCTTGGTGACAGACAGACGGACATGTACAAATGGATAATAAGATGATTCTATATATACCAATACCAAATTAATATAAATATTGTTTGTGCGGTCATTATTTTCTAGAGTTACAAAATAATATACTCTGACATATTTTATTATGTATATGTCGAGTATATTAATACAAATTTTTTTATTACCTTCTTGGTACCAATAGCAAATTTTGAAAGTTGAAATGCAATTTAATGTATAAAAAAAATCACTGTAGAATAATTCTTCTCAAAAATTGAAAGCGATATTCATGGCATACATTAATTTTTGAATGTAAATAAAATCAAATAAATAAAAAAATAAAATAAATTCTCATTGATCAAAATCAACAAAGATTAAAGTTAGTGGAAACAGTTAATATGTTTATTCAACAGTATAAAATAATTTTACATATTATATCGTTGGTTTCAGAAACTGACTAACTGCTGTGTGGTGCAGTAGTGTGTACATGCCTTTAGGCGCAGAGAGTTTATGCTAACTAATGATTATTACTAGGTATATTGGTTGAATGATTGAAATATTGGGTGAAATGAATACATTATTAAATGTTGGTAAAAGTACAATAAATCTCAAATTTATTTGTATTATGTATCTTTTTATAGACATGAAGTTGTTGGCAGATTTGACTTGGCGATTTTTCTTTCCAGAATGAAAGGTAAGACAATCAGCGGAATATTTTAGATCTCAATGCGAGACGTTCATTTGAAAAATTTAATTTTTTTTTGATTGGTTAGTTTAAGCATTACTTATGTGTTAAAATATATTCAATTTTCATTTTTTAAGAAGAACGAGTTTTGATTTAAAAAAAAAATATTTTAATTATTTTTTCTTTTAATGCAAGCATCAAAAGGTAAAAGTACTATTAAAATTAATTTTTTATTTAATTGATAATACAAAAGTAAATGGTGTATTTATCAGGATATGGTGGAAGCGCAAGGAAAATAGTATTATGTAACAATATAGTTTTGTCATCCGATTTACATATAGATACCCAATTTCTGCTCAATCAGCCAATGAGAAATAATTCAAATAGTAGAGAACAACCGGAAAACATGTTCGAAATTGTTAGGGTAACTAAAATAGAAACTGACAAATGAAAAATGAATGAAAAATTTTCTAGTTAACACTGGGTTAAGTTTATCAAATTATTATTTAAATGGTAATTTTGATATTACATAACTTTTTATTCTTAAGGTACATTCTGTAGAAGTTCATAAATGTATGGAACTATTGAAATTCAATATTACAGAGAGTAAATATATATATATTTGGCCTGTCGGCGATAAAATGGTTAGCTTAGGTTAATGTGTCACTACTATTGTACTCTTATATGCACCAAAACCAATGAAATCAAATATCTGTTTATCATTAAAATGGTCAAATTTGCATAAAAATTGAATGTGGCTAACTTTTGTATTGGCGTTTGAGAGGTTTTTGGTTGGAAAGATTTTTCTTGTCTGTATCTAAAAATTAGCGAAATGTTGTGGAATTGATATAATAATTTTCAAAGAAATATTCTGTAATTTTTAAAAATACAAATTTTCATAAAAGGAGGTCACTGGATTGTTTCGAATCCAAATATGAACCTAATTGAATCAGATAAATAAGTGAAGATAAAAACTAACACAGTTAATTGTTTAAACATCCAACAAATGCCTTAACATCAATGAATGGACTATTTTGATTTATGAAAAAACTAATAAGCAATAAATTGCGTACTTTGACTGAGAAATAACTAAAAAGCAATAAATTGCGTACTTTGACTGAGAACTGAGAATAAAATCTGAAAAATTTACCTCTAATACAGCAAAATCCAAACTATTTTCAAAATATCAAGTACAAAAGTGAGATATTTTTCAAAATTTTACGGAAGTAAAAAATCTTAAATATCCAGATTACGTTAAATGCATAGTAATTTATTAATGCAATAATATTCCTGGAATATCATACCTGCATTGTGTTTCAAATGCCTTAGGGATTAATTATTCACAGTATGTTATTCATATTTTGTGTACATGTTATATGCGACAATATTTCGTGTTTAGAACTATAGGATTATTTTCACATTTAAAAACAAACATGTATGGCCATTAGAGCCTGTGTCGTTAAACAAATATAATTTATATGAAACTGTTATTTTTCAAAATTTTGTAGTCCTTAAAATATTTTTTTGGGTTCAAAATAAATTAATATTTATTTGTAACGGTGGATATTATACGAGACTGAGTATACAAAAACCGGTGAGTATAATTTATTGAATTTTGTTTATAAATTATTCCATTTGAATTTCATTGGTAATGAACTTTGGAGTCCAAGGATAAATTTGGTAACAAATTTTTAATAATTTTCTGATAATTTTTCGAAAAAATACAATTTATTTCAGAAAAAATGATTCAAAAGGTAAAAAATAATCAACGACAGCGATTCAATTCTTACTAAGAATATGCATAGACTAATTATTATTGGTTGTTTTCAATTGATTCTACGTTGTAGTCGAAATGCACATGTATATTCCACAATTTAATCTAGTCTGCGGGAACTTGCAAAATTGCCGTTTATGTTTACGAAAAATATTATCCAATATTATTATATTCTCCTATAGTTCGGGATATTATCGTACAATTTATCTAGTTTAGGACATTTGCCGGGACATATATTAATGCTATGACATGGACTGGTTAGTTAATTAAATCATTTTAAAATTATTTATTTTATGCTTTAATCTTTTTTACATCTCTTTTGTACTGAAAATAAAATTAGCTAAAAAATGTATCTTTAATTAACCTTTTCCAGTATTTCGAAGATTCTTCTTAAGGTAGTTCTTTCCGAACAGTCCAGTAGCAAAAGAAATGATGAGTATCTACATTCTACGTATATATAACACACATACAGTACCAAGACTGATGGCTATATTTTTACAACGCATTGTATTTATAACATACACTATACAGTTATACATACATTCACTCACTCACTATAGTATATACATACATGGAAATAATCTTTTAAATGTTTACTTAATTGTTTATCTAAACGACATGGTCAATTCATCCCTTTTTTCAGTTATTCAGAACATATTCTTCTAACAAATACTAATATTTCATCAAAACGGTAAGATTATCTTAAGGACAAAGATAAATAAATCTGTCATTATCTCACACGTATCCAATGCTACGTCTACAAACGTTACGTTATGTATTGTATGTAAACAGCGTGTGTTATGCATTTATTTACCAATAATTAAACTTTGAAAAATATCTTGACATTTTGCACGATTGGAAATAAAAAATAGCTCTTAGAGGTTTTTTGCATAGTCATTTCCGACATAACTCCTACTCTATTAGTAAAGACTAATAAATCTTTTTAAGTCATTAAATGAGTATCTCACGTTTAATCACGTTTACAAGTCACAAAATACTGGTTGTTTTATTTTCTTATTAGTCATTCATAAATGACTGTAATTTAAAGGTACTTGGTGTATTTTTAGTTCAATATACTAAGAAATATTGATGATTCAGAAAATGTTTTTATTTTTTTTGTAGTAAACTTTCTCTTATAGGTAGATGCAAATCTATATGAATATACCTAGTTATTTTAAGAAATCTTTAATGAGATTCGAAAATATATTGAACAATTACTAGAATAATTTGTCATTGGCAGTCATAAAATCATTATGAATTTATTTGATTTATATATGGAGTTTATTGAAAAACTATTTAAAAATCTTTTTTTTTTTGTGTCTGGCATATCTTTATTATTATTTCCGTTTTTATATTCGTACCGTGCATAGTACGTGAGATGGGCTTCTTAATCGATTGATGCGTTACGAGTATCTAAAATTTGTAATAAAACATTCACATTCTATAAAATATCATTATTTGTTCAATTGTTTGCATGTAAATTGTATGTAAAAAACAAATTTACTGAATAATTACAAAAAATTACATTTAATTAAAGTTATTGGGTTGAAAATTGTCAGAATGATTGAAGAAATTGCATTAGTAGTTATTTTAAATTGTAAATATAAATAATTATTTATTTAAATTAGTGAATAAATTTTGATTATTTTGCATTTACAGTTATATATCATTGGATTGATAAACTAGTATTTCGTAACTATAGAAACGAATGAAAAAAATTGGATGTACGGTGCCAGGTATATAGATTAAGATGCCATGGTAATATTCCCATAAATAAAAGCTAGCTCATATTTTTTCCCTCTGCTATATTTTTGGTAGTTAATTACAAAAAAAAAAAAATGGTTTTTCCTTCACCCATTTCCAAGATTCTAGGTAGGTTAAAAATATCAACTACCATGTCAATTATCTGAGGAAGTATAAGTGATATTGAATCGGTTTTGATGCCATGACAATTTAATTGTTCTTGACTGGTATATCATCAAATCTCGCAGCATAAGTATTTTTGTTTACAAAATCTAAACACTTCGTTAATTCATCTGAATAATCTTCGGGAAAACTCCGGTTCCAGAAAAAATGCATTTTTCTAAATTCGTCTAGTCTATAAATGATCTTTACCAACGTTATGGTTTGATATACGAGGAGCAACATTCAAATTCTCAAGTCGATTTGATTCCATCTTCGAATAAAAATGAAAATGATATTTCAAGTTTCTATTCTACAGTTTTAGAATCTATAAAGAAAAAAAATAATTACTTGCAGATATAAATAAAATTATATGTAGTTCGAAGTTTGGTTTGACACCTAGCACTACTGTCTGTATTATAAATAATGTATAGCGTTAGCGTTTTTAATATTCTTATGCACAAATTTTTACACCCTCGCATGACTGAATATCAATAGAAATGCTTTCATATACATAATACTTACATATTTGTATTTTAGATAATATAAAAATATTTCATCAAAAAATACAACCAACTTCAAAAAAAAAAAAAAAAGGATAAAAAATTAATTGTTAATTATTTAAATATCCGACGTATGATTGAATTTCATTGTTTGGACTATTTTTAGTTAGCGTTCATAAAATACTATAAATATCCAGTCTATACAGTCATATATGTACTTGTATAAGATTGCATAAGATATATTGTAATTATTGATAAGTAGCTAAATTTAAGCTTCAATTCTGGCGAATCCTAACATTTTACGAAAAATATTTTCAAACAAAAGTTGTTTTTTTTTTTCAAAGAAATAAACATTTCTTATATTTCTTCTTTATTCTAAATAAAAGTTTTATTTTTGTATATCGTGATGACGGGTGGATGGACGGACGGACGAACAATCGATAAAGGACTATGCCAAAATACTGTGCGGTCAATATTTTCTTGCGGTACAAATTTTAGATTAAAATTAATATACTCTGACAAATTAAGTATGTTGAGTATAAAAACTAAAGTAAAATATTAATTATAGGTAAATATGATAATTTGAATTTTCTCCTTAATAAGAGAGAAAACTTGTGAAGCCAAAAATATTATGTGAACATACTATAAAGTCGATGAATCCATTTTCAACAAAAAACCGGAAAATCAATTGAATAAACTGGTACACTCTGCTTTTCAGAAATTCTTATGCCTTGTTCTTTGATCATTCGAACCTTAAATATAAAAATTGTTGATTGTAGCGTTTTTGCGCCGGAAAATATCACAGGCTAACAGACAGACCAATTTTTTTAAAATTATTTCTAGTAATAATTTGATTTCGGACGATAAATACTGATCGACTTGAGAACCTCTTCTGTTTACGTCGGTAAATAAGGTACAAAATGATATTGGATAGAATATTTCAATTTAAAATTTATGATGGTAAATAAAAATATACTTTAATATTTATGATCCAGGATTAGGGTAGAAAACTTTAAGTTTTTTTTCATACATTTTTTTTATATAAATATTTATGGCATGTATGTGTCTGTCTACTGGTAGTATTCAGTTCTAATAAAAATCATACTCATATCTATAGAGAATCTCATTCATGTGTTTACATATGTCAGTATGTATAAGAATTTTTTGTCATTTAAAAATAAGAATAAATTATTTGTATTATAGATAAACTTGTACCTAATATGTAAATCATATTTTTTTTGTATCTATTTTAATTTCACTTTTAATAATGAAAATGAATATGCGTTTGTAGTATTTCATACATTCAAATAAAGAAAAAATGAAAATTAATTTTGCAAACTATGTTGAAAATGGACTTCTTTCGGTGACTCTTCTAAACGCTGATATGTGGAGTATATTAAGAGGGGAACAGTATCCGCGTCCCTTGTACCTAGACCTTTTGATCTTCTTACGAACACTACATCACCTGAAGGCATAGATGCCTTCTAGCATTAAATATCAATTATATTGACAGTGTGATCAATTACGACCCCCCCCCCCTTTATTTATTTATTTTTTATAACTGATCAAACTGCCGCTGTCTGGATAAGCACTGATATATTTTCTCAAGTGTCTAAAATGTACTCAAGGATCATATAAATCCGTGTTTACTTTCTTTGAAGTTTTTCACCAGAAATACATCTATTGAAGTCCATTGAATCCAAAAAAATGGGTTTCAATAATAGGTCTGTATGGGAGTGACAGCGATATCGTTTCGAACACTTTATCAAAAATTCTTCAAATTTGGTATTCTGTCTTCAATTTGCCTTTAATTATGCTGCGAAGTTTTTGTTAAAATCGGACTGCCGGAAGTCTTATTTTATTCTAATAATGTTCAGGTTTTTTCGTGGAGTTTTCGGCGAGATTATTTTCGTAATAACTTAATACGTTCTAAGAACATTTTAAGATCTTCGACTTCCAATAGAAAGATTCCTATGGGAAAAACTTTTTTGTAACGTACACAAATGAATGTGTTGCACGTTTCACGACTTTA
The DNA here is from genome assembly GCA_020423425.1 of Chrysopa pallens. Taxonomy (NCBI): domain Eukaryota; kingdom Metazoa; phylum Arthropoda; class Insecta; order Neuroptera; family Chrysopidae; genus Chrysopa; species Chrysopa pallens. Next base: position 25,276,618 of record CM035593.1, on the reverse strand, counting down.
CCAATAAAAAATTAATAAACAAAACCAAAACACAGAAACAAGTGTCTACTGGGCGAGAGAACTGCGTGGTAATATGCGTTCCCAAAACGACTCGTGTGCCGCGATCGCCTCATGTCGCGTTACGCTGTACCACACGCGTCACAGTATACGCCTGGCCTTAGCTACATAATGGTGCACTAAGTATATAATGGTAAAAAAAAGTTCTGTGATGCATCGCATCTGGTATCTTGTTAATAGTCCTTGTTCTATATGAGGCATGGTATTGAACATAAAGTAAATCTGACCTGAGACAGCATTTCGGCGGGGGCTCCAATGTTTTTTCTAACCACCTACTGTTTAGCCAAAATATGTGCAGTATAAATTCTGAAATTGCTATGTAGAAACTGTGCCATTCTTATTACATGTTTCGTCCATAATTAACGTCTCCAACAACTGACTTCATACTTGGTTTGAAATAATAAACAATTCTTGGATTAAAACCATATTCCAATACAATAAGCCCTCTTAAAAAATTGAACAAATTATCATTGAGAAAATTTTTCCTGTTTCTAAATAAATCAATTTATAATATACTTTATTTAATTTCACCATAAAATTAAACCTTAAAATTTATTTCTAATTAATATTTAAATGAATTTTTTTTCTTGGATTTTGTACGTGCATACTATTCAATAATAAAAAAATAATTTATTCGTTTTTAAGTAGGCAGTTTGAAAATATGTACACTTTACGCTCCCTTAAAAATAAAATAATTTTAATTAAATTATTTACACTTTCACAAATCTATGATGGATACACGTTCTTATTGTATTTAGTTAAATATTATTTTGTTTATTTATAAATAGATAACTTGTACTTTTCATAAATTTCTATTCACTTGAAATCGATACTTATTTAATTAAAAAAAAAAGACTTCTTTATTTTAATTAACGTACGCTTTAAATCTTATGTATAATATTTTAAAATGATGGTAAGATCATTTAGTTGACCCGTGATAAATGTTGATAAATTATATTAATGGTTTATTTTATATAAGATTTGTTATTTTCTAAAGACTGCGTGTAAAATCAGTATGTATAAAGATGAAAATCAATCATTCAAAGCTGCTCCGAGACGGTAAAACCGATGATATTTTGTGTGGATGTTATTAGTATAGTTGAAAATTAAGAAAAATTATTTAAAAATTACTTATTTTAAAAGAGTAAAAAATATCTGGATTTCTTTAAGTATATATATATATATATATATATATATATATATATATATATATATATATATATATATATATATATATATATATATATATATATATATATATATATATATAGGTTTATAATTATATAGGTTTTTTTTTTTATATATATATAGGTTTATAATTTAAAAGGTCCGATTAATTCCGAATATTTACTTTAAGAATTTTAGATCGGATTCTAAAGAAAACAAAATTAAACTTATGCTTGAAAACAAATTGTTACAGGTAATGCAAAGTTTTGAGCAAATATTAACTGAATATTCCTTTTATAGTTTCGAGTCAATAATTGCTTACATTTTAACAAAGAATTTTCGAAAATTTTAAGAATGAAAGGAAGAAGGTTTACGCGGCTTTTTTTTTTTTTTAAATAATTATTTAGATTTCAATTTGGACAAAAAAAAGAACATAACTAAATTTAACTGATAAAAATTCTCTAATAATGATCAAGTAATTTTTGCCTCTTAAGAATTTTTTTAGTTCTTGTTTTTGTATTAACAATTATTAACATGTTTCTATTAACTCGCTTTCTTGTATAGTGGATGACAATGCATGGAAATTTAAAAAAAGAAAATAAATGAAAAGAAGGAGAGATAGTTTGAGAAAACAAAAAGGCTATAAAACCCTTAAAAGTAGAAAATAATAATTTAAAAAAAATAATTTTTATTGTACCATGGTTGTATAACAGACTAAAAAGTATAAAATAATTTCTCTAATGGGGAGCATGCAGCAGCATTAGTTGGACTATCAATTATCTACTGCAAGCTTACCATGTTTTTTGTTTAAAATTAGATAAATTATTTTATACTTTTTAGTCTGTTATAAAAACATGGCACATTAAAAATTATTTTTATTTTATTTTTATTTTTATATAAAAATGTCTTTTAGTTTTAGCTCATTTCTTACAAAATTATGCATTATAAACAATTTTGTCGAATAATTTTTATTTTCTATTAACAATTTTATTTTTTATTTTCGTGTTTGTAGCCAACCCATATGTCAAGTTAAAAATAAATCATCTATATATTACAATTACTATATCTATTATATTATTATAAGTTTCTTTAAGTTGATTGAAAAATTATTCAGAATTTGAAAAGTAGAAGATTTTGATTCCACTGTTTTATCAACAGGTTTGATTACAGTGAATGATAATAAAATGTCGATACTTCAATTCAAGTGCTCATTATATTTGAACAGAATAGAGAGTCAAAGAGAAAAAAATTATAATACTTTTTTTTTTCTTTGAAAGCATCCTCACGTACCTATTAACCAGCATCGTATAGACCTTTCGGTAAAATAATGATTACTGAATATATTGAATATTTTCAGACAGTTCTTACTATCGTAAATTGAACACACTTTGTAATAAATAACGAAAAAAATTTAAGTTTAAACTATAAAGATTAATTGCAAATAATTGAAAAATCATAATTGCAAATTTTTCATATTGAATTAATTCATCATTTATATGCAGTTCGTTTGGAACAATAGATCTGCCTCTACATATATGTGAAATTTTGTACAGAGTTGTCTAAATGGCATGTACAATCTTTTCATGGCAATGATGGGCTCGCTAAATATATTTCGAAGTTTTTGTAAAATAAAAATTAAAAGTAAAGTTTTTTGAGTAAAGCTCTTTTGACAAATCTTTGTTTTCATGCTACGATTGTACCCGCCAAACTTTATAACTTTTGGGTTATTATTTTTTTAGTTAGGTTTTTTTTTTGGTTCGTATCATTTGAGAAAGTGTTAAATTTTTTTTAGTTAAACGCAGATAAATTTATTTATTTTAAATTATAATTTTGAAAATGAAATTGTAAGTAAGTAAAATGTAATAAATCATATTTTAAATTAATAGAGGTACGCCTATCATCTTCCACGTTTTATATAATTGCTTTTCAGATATTTTTTTTCTCTTTAATTACAATTCTGTAAGGTCAAAATTTTTCATTTTGAAACTTAAAAACAGAGAATAAAAGATTTGATAAAATGGAAAGTATGCGATAACATTTATACAGGTGATTATAAAGGTCTAACATGTTAAACATAGAAATATACACAGTGATGAATCAATGAATTAAATAAGGTAAACAACTGGTATTTGATTATTGAATTTTATGGCAAAACTTTTAAGTCTATGTCTACATTTCTCATAAATTTCATCGGAAGCAACTAATAATAATGAACAAGATAGAATTCCCAATGCCAAGGATTAGAAATTCCAGATCTTTAATTAAAAATCAATAAAATGTTATTTAATTTAATTTTACCAAATTATTTATAAAATCATTGTATTATAATTGAAAATGTTTGAATAATAGTTTTAAATTATACATCAGGCTTTATCGTATTTTTTTTTAGATTTTTAAGAATGCAGGGAAATTTAATTTACCATGATAGACGCTAGATAGAATGATTGTTAACATTTTATTTGCTATTTACGCATGATGATTCGCTCTTACCATCTAACAGCATAAAGATCCATTCAACGTAGTCGGATAGTCGTACGCAAACGCATTGCAATCTTTTCGAGTATAAATAGACATAAGTAAATGCCAAAAATTATTGGCAAATACATATTGCACGCAGGATTATTAAGTGTAGTTATCACCATTTTGGCTACTAAACAGCTAACGTAGGTGACATAATTCTGTTATTTGGCTACTGATAACCATTGTGGCTATTTGTGAGTATATATTAAAAATTTTTTCTCATTTCAGTAAAAATTGTTTCCAGTATGCGCACAAGCTTTTTTTGTATGAATGCATGTAAGAACCACAGGTCTCATACAGACCTGCTCATTACTAGGCTCTCTATCGAACATGTAATATACACAATAGTTACTTTCTTGCCTATCTATAATACCTATGATATGTTTGGAGTCATCATATACACTAATGCTTTGCACTCACTGGGTCGTATATAAACTGTATAAGTAAGTAAAGGATGTTCCAATTTCTTTATTACAATAATCATTCTATTTTAAAAGATAAAATATTTGATTAAATATGTTCAAATCCTAACTTGTTATGAAAAATTTTTTGGCAATATAATATTTAAAATTGGCTACTTTTGGCTACTTGAACGCCTCAAAATGGGGACTTTTTTATATTTATCTGACAACCGTGGCAACTATACGTATTTTAGTGGTTAATATATCGGTATGCTAACAGTAAGCTTTGCTATGGTTGTTAAATTTTGTATTCAAGGCAGGAGCTCCACTTTATTTACGCCCTGAGCTTTGAATGATTTTTTTTTTCCAAAAAGTTGTCGATACAAATGAAAATTAAAACTAAAAAAAAAAAAATAACCCAAAAATTAGTTACATGAAAATTAGTAAAACAAATGTTAAAATAGCCAACTATAAGACAATGGGTTATTAGACAATAGTTTAAAATGGTTATTAAGAATAACATGGTATTTATCCCGTCAAATTATTGATTGATTGAAAAAATTCTGTGTAATTAGCGTTAAATAAAATATTTTCTAAGATTCTCCTGTAAAAGTTTCTCCCATAAATTGTAGTCAAAAACAAAGAAAGTACACTAAAATCTTCAGTCTTGTCTCTGATCATATAATTATACTCTTACAAATAGTATAAAAGATTTTACATGAACCAGAGATTTAAATTCTTCACTTTGTATATTTTAAATATGAGCACACAAATTTCTATACGTTTATCTTCTCTCTGAAGCGGGAACACCAAGTTGATAAAATTATCCACTAGAGTTTTCTTTGTATGTACATTCATAACAACATCGTTCGTATATATTATGTAAGTGGTTTTACTTGAAATTAATTTTATAAATGAATATATTTTAACTTTATTTTCTATAATGTGAATCTATTACGTGTTAGAAATGTTCTGCACAAAATCAAGGTTGATTATTTACACAAAAAAATATGTAAAATTTTTAGCACACAATCAGTGTTAACTCAATAGTTATTTGAGTTTCAATACAGACGTTACATATTATTATTATATTTAATTACTTAAATTTCAGTCAAGTTCCATGAGTCTTCAAAAAAAAGCAGACAAATTAACACACGAAAATGTACACACAAAGTTTTAGCACTATGTTAAAACAAATTTTTTCATGAATTTATTTGAAGTTATGATAAAAGCTAAAGAGCTCGATACGAGAAATAAACGGAGTATAAACCAAAGGGGGTCACCAGAGCAATTCTGAATGGAATAATGGAGAAAAAGTTTGATAAGAGTTTAAAAAGAACTAAACAGTGTATTCAAACAATTAACTCTGTCAGTTGTTTTGTTAAATTTTTTGAAGAAATTAAACGAAAATTAACAATTTTTCACTCTGTACCCATCTAAAAATACTGAACAATTTTTATTCGAATAATTTCTAGAAAATAATTATTAGCCAGATCTTTTTCATCCTCGTCTAGATCTTTACTTTATCTATTAAACATAAAACACTTTTTTTGCGAACTGATACCTATTTCATATTTGCCGCGATTTTTTTCGGTTTGTAATATTATTATTTCAACATTAATATATAAATAAGGAAATTGCTTTCGTAATCCAAACATGTATTACGTTTTTGTTCAGATTATAGAGACTACACTACGTATAGCATAATTTAGAGTATGTATTTTACGTTTTAATAAAATTCCTTAGTGAATTCCTAAATAATATTTATTTATATTAGGTATATATACACAAACTATACCGGATGTCAATGCTTTGCATACCCCAATCCTAGTACCTAAGTAATCAAAATGTTCCAACAAGCCTCGTTGTAGTTCACTAATATTCCTTGAAATGAAACTGTGTGTCCAGTATTTGAAAAGACCATTGTGTCCAAGACCTGAAACATAAATTGAAGTACGTGTATCTAATGGTAGAGTCTCATTCAGTTTTTGGAGGGATAAAAGTAATGGTATCTACTATATAATAGATTTTCTACGATAATCTTAGGAGTACTCGACGTTTCTTTTTAAGTACTTCTTACCCTTCTGCAATAAAAAATATAATAATTATATAATCATACAATAGGGAAGATGCATACATTTTCTTATCACTTCAATTGAAGCGTTCACGAATATGAAAAAAAAAAGTTTAATTCTAATAAATTTAGGTAAATTTAACATATCTACAATACGTTCAAAGTAGTAAGTTTATGATCATAATATTTCATATAAGGACTAAAGTAAGCAAATTGTTAATATTAAAAATGAAAAATATGACTTAAAATTAGTAGGTTTCATAAAAAAGTTCATTCAAATCGGTTAAAATTCGACCAAGATATCGAAAAATTAATTTTTTGAACTTTATGACTTCATAAAATCCAAGAAAATTAATTTACCTCTATAAAGCTGAAATCTTATCCAATTTTGGCAAACAAAATGAGTAATCCCAATAAATTTAGGTCATAGTTTTCAAATTTTTAGTTAAATTAAACAAATCTATAATGCGTTTGAAGATAGTAAGGGTATGGTCATAATATTTCTTATAAGGATTAAAGAAAGCAAATTGTTAATAAAAAAAATGAAAAATATGACCTAAAATTAGTGTGTTTTAAAAAAAAGTTTATTCAAATCGGTTTAAATTTGGCCAAGATATCGAAAAATTAATTTTTTGAACTTTATGACGTCATAATATCCAAAAAAATTAATTTTGCTCTATAAAGCTCAAATCTTATCCAATTTTGGCAAACAAAAGGAGTAATCCCAATAAATTTAGGTCATAGTTTTCAAATTTTTAGTTAAATTAAACAAATCTATAATACGTTTGAAGATAGTAAGGGTATGGTCATAATATTTCTTATAAGGATTAAAGAAAGCAAATTGTTAATAAAAAAAATGAAAAATATGACCTAAAATTAGTGTGTTTTAAAAAAAAGTTCATTCAAATCGGTTAAAATTTGGCCAAGATATCGAAAAATTAATTTTTTGAACTTTATGACGTCATAATATTCAAAAAAATTAATTTTGCTCTATAAAGCTCAAATCTTATCCAATTTTGGCAAACAAAAGGAGTAATCCCAATAAATTTAGGTCATAGTTTTCAAATTTTTAGTTAAATTAAACAAATCTATAATACGTTTGAAGATAGTAAGGGTATGGTCATAATATTTCTTATAAGGATTAAAGAAAGCAAATTGTTAATAAAAAAAATGAAAAATATGACCTAAAATTAGTGTGTTTTAAAAAAAAGTTCATTCAAATCGGTTAAAATTTGGCCAAGATATCGAAAAATTAATTTTTTGAACTTTATGACGTCATAATATCCAAAAAAATAATTTTGCTCTATAAAGCTCAAATCTTATCCAATTTTGGCAAACAAAAGGAGTAATCCCAATAAATTTAGGTCATAGTTTTCAAATTTTTAGTTAAATTAAACAAATCTATAATGCGTTTGAAGATAGTAAGGGTATGGTTATAATATTTCTTATAAGGATTAAAGAAAGCAAATTTTTCTTAATGAAATTGAAAAATATGACTTAAAATTGGTGGGTTTGAAAAAAAAGTTCATTCAAATCGGTTAAAATTCGGCCAAGATATCGAAAAATTAATTTTTTGAACTTTATGACATCATAAAATCCAAGAAAATTAATTTACCTCTATAAAGCTGAAATCTTATCCAATTTTGGCAAACAAAATAAGTAATCCCAATAAATTTACGTCATAGTTTTCAAATTTTTAGTTAAATTAAACAAATCTATAATATGTTTGAAGATAGTAAGGGTATGGTCATAATATTTTATATAATGGTTAAAGAAATCAAATTGTTAATAATAAAATTGAAAAATATGACCTAAAATTAGTGGGTTTCAAAAAAAAGTTCATTCAAATTGGTTAAAATTCGACCAAAATATCGAAAAAGTTAATTTTTTTGACTTTATGACGTCATAAAATCCAAAAAAATTAATTTATCTCTATCACGCTGAATTCCTATCCGATTTTGGTAAACAAAATATGTAATCCTAATAAATTTAGGATAAAAAGTAAATAAAAGTATGTGGAAAGTTAGATTTTCACACATTGCTTTCAAATACTTCAAAGAATCTTTAATAAAAAATGCGGCTTTTATTTGACATTTTGATTACATTAAGTTTTACCCAATTATATAAGAAACTGTTTTATTGGTTTTTAACAGTATTTTACTACTACCTTTACTTGTAAATTAATGTACATAATGAAACTTAATAATACAAAAGAATCGTGTAAGATACACTGAAAAGAAATGGGTGCGTACCTTTTTCTTTCTTGCGGATATCCGAAATATCTCGACTCGAAAGTATCGAAAGCGTTCTTTGAAGATTTTGATTTGTAAGCCATAATTTTTAAGATAGATGAAGATTTAATAAAAAATGAATGGTTTCTTTGACTTGAGTCTTTTATGTAACATTTCTGATTCAACTTTGAGATCCAAAAGATATAGCACTTCAAATGAAAAATGTCTGGAATAGGTAGATAAATTATATATGAACAGACGGAGCTAATAGAAATAGAAATATATTACGCTTTTCATTGTATTTATTGTTAAAACTTGTTTGCACTTATTCACAACATTTGAAGAAAGACTTTTGATTTATGGAAAATAAGTTGATAAATTTAACTTGTGTAGAACACAATACTATACCTTACAATATCTAAATAAAACAGCATAGAAAATGCATATAGCTCCAGTGCCTGCCTATAAGCATTTAAAAATACTTTCCACAAATTTGGTTTAATTATTTGGTAAAATTATGACATTTGGGTAGTTTTCTTTTTCTGTAAGATTTTGAATTATATTATAAAACCTTCAAATTGACGGATATCCGTTTTCTTTGTTATTGTAGAAGGAAGATAATTCAATAACAAATCAGGCGAAGATCAAGAGCTAAATTTAGGGGAGGGGGTGACGATTTTATTTAGTAGTAGTACAAAATTTTTGGACCACCAAGTTCCTCCCCCCTGCCCGGATCCGCGCTTGTAACAAATGTAAAAACCATTTTGTCCAACGTGTTCTAAAATAGAATCTATTTTGCTGCACAATGGACATCACATATCTAGTTTCTTCTTCAAATATATCAAATTACTGTCTTCAAAACAGAAAACGGCGCACATTTTATAATGTTCCTAGAGGATAAACTCTCAAAATTAACCATAATTAATACATGTACTAATTTTTAGATGGCTAATTTACAAATAAAATGAAATGGTTATGGGCCCCGGGATTAATAATGTTTATTCTAAGTCTGTTCATATGTTGGATATTTATCGAATAAACATTAACTGCAACTGTTAGAATAAGGTAGATACATGAATTTAACAATCATATATATAATATTTATTCACATTATGTCTTTTGTAGACTTCAAACGCGAACTGCATCAAATCTATTTTATGATATTCAGTCTATTACTTAACTCTAACCAACGATGGGATTAAAAAATCTATTTTATTATATTCAGTCTATTACTTAACTCTAACCAACGATGGTATTAAAAAGTAAAATAAAAACATGCTGCTCTACAGCAAATTATTAATTGCTGATAATAATTTAATATCTTAAATTTGAATCTTAAATTCTAAACTTCTGTGAAATTTTTCAAACAGACCTGATACTATTGCTCATTCAAAACAAACAATCAAGGTTATGAGCGTGTATTATACTCTCAACAATCTTCAGCTCATCCAATTTGAGTGTGAATTTGTAAATTTTGTGAAATACCTTAAGAATCGCCAAAAAATTCTAAAAATATTGTATTTCTGTTTACATACTTTCTAACGACATAAAAAAAAACTTATTTTATGATTGGAAAGCTATTTATCGAGATATCATATTTGCCCTGAATAATGATATTTGAAGCAGATTTCAGAAGATTTTTCAAAAACTACCCATCAAATCGTCAAATGAATGTTATTTTTGAAATCTACAGGTCAAAGTAACTTTATAATATTATCAATGTTATATCATCTAATAATCTAATTGTAAAATAAATGCTATTTTTCGGAGCCTTAATTACCTTAGTAAACCTATAAATACCAATAATATTTTTAGTTTTTTTGAGAATTTTTAACGTTTTTTACAAGTGTCAAAAACAATTTAAGGTTTAAAAAATCACAACAAGGTTTCTTTCCAACAAAATCCAATTCAAATATTGAATAGGCGCTCAAAACGAAAGGGGTTTTAGTGCCCTAACATATAAAATTTTATTAAACTGCCCTGAAAACATTTCTGAAAACCGCAAAATTATATCTGTGTTGTAGAACTTTTTTTTGAAATAATTAACTGAAAAATGCTATATTAATTATTATGCTAGCCTGTCTATGATATACAGAGTTTTACAGTAAATCTATAACATAAATTTCCTATGTAATTGTATTACTTATTGATCATTATTTTATGCAGTTACTTACAGTAAAACATACATGTTGCATTTATAAATAATGTTTTGCTTACGTACTCAACTTTATAGAATATAGAATCTATTTGTTTTGGTTATACCACTTACCACCTGTAGTATGGTTGTGTCTTGTATGACAGATAAATAATATCATCTGTCTAAAAACCACAACAACCGACGCGACGCTGACGATAATATAACATTTGTCTTGTAAATATCTCACGTCATACAAATGGTAATATGCTGTAAGAGATATGTCATCTAAACTGAATTTATGGACCGTTTCATTACATATATTTGAATAATAGTTTTAACATTTTTAGCCTATTTGTCGATAAAATTGCAGAAAATAGTTTTCTATTAAAAGAAACGTGTTCCATATTTATTTCGAAATTTTTTGAAAAATTTCACCATTAGTTAATGGATCTCCGTCAAGCAAAGCAATGTTTTCAAAATTAAATTCAAATATCCTCAAAATTAATTTCTTTTAAGGCGCTGCAAAATGAATTAAGGTGCTCAATTAGGTGTGCTTCAGGAGCTTTTATCGTGTGCCTTCAAAATCAGTTTAAAAAAATTACTACAAAAATTCGTACAGCATGAACCACTCCTGAAAAAATCTCAAGCATGTTCTTGGTAATTTTTATAAAATTTATTGATTCCACATCATTAAAGCACCTAAAAATCATTTAATTCTGTTAATTACATTATATTATAAAAGTTATTTTTCCAAATTGCTCTGCCAGTTGCTGCCAACATAGAAGTGCATCATGTTTCAATTTTGTTCTTATCGAATTTTAGCACCTACTTTAATTTTGCCGTTCCTAAAAAGCTCCTAATTTTGAGCATATTGAAATTCAATTCTGAATATTTTGCTCTACGAGCTTGGTAGAGCTCGCTAATGGCCCGAGAGCCGTAGTGTAAAAGTCTTATGGGTCAGATACATAGACCCAAAAGTTAACACCTCTGAAATTGTCCTAGTTGCTCAAAATCGTGTTACTTCCGGTTGGCGCTTTTGAGCACCATTTTAATCTATAAGATACATGACCCAAATTTATATCAAAAGAAAGGTTTCGACAAGTGGAGTAATAGTGTCTAGCGGCTACGAGGCTCAGATTCTCGCTTTAATGTGTTCTCTTTAGAAGTAATAATATTTTTATATTGAGGTTGACACATGGTACTGTGCGATCAGGACTAATCTACTCTAGACACTTTTTTTTTTACTCGTCGAAATCTTTTTTTTTATAAACATTTGGTTCATGTATCTTATAAAGTAAGATGCCCCTCGAAAGTGTCAACCACAAGTAACATGCATGTGGGAAAATTGGTTTAGTCGCGACTTCAATACACTTCTTTGTCGGAATGCCTGTCGAACTTTTTCTGGTTAGAGAATGGGGAGAGATTGAGTTCCACAAACATAGATAAATTGTTGGATTAGTCGGGTTTGGTTCCGGTTTCATTTGCAGCTATTTAGCTATCTTCAAGTCTTTGATTGATTATTGAGAAATTCTCAATAATTCAAATTCAATAAATGGTTATCTATTTTTCGAAGCCTTTGGTGTAAAAGCTAATATTAATGTCAGAGTGTTAATTGTAGCTGTTGATGAATTATATGTCTGTTTGATTCGCGTCTTTATAAAAACAAATGGATTTATAAGCGCAATTTAATATGTCAGATGTGCTAAATTAGTTAAACTGGTGTAATATTCTTAAAAAAATATTTAGTAATATTAGATTTTGTGTATATCTTCAGATATCTTATGTAATATGACATTTAAGAATAGTATCTGTATAATATTGCTTGTCTTAGTCTATACGCCAAGTGTAAATATTATAGAAATAATCACATAAATTAACATAAGGTAAGTACCTATAGATATAATAAGGATATAACTTAACACATCAATACGTCGAGTCAGTTTTTTATATTTATTAAGCGCAATCGTATTGAAAACCAATTTTTTTTTAAACAATAAATGCTATTATTACAATTTTGTTTATAAATTTTAAGACCTGTTAATAAATTGTCGGTCTAAATAATTATACGTACCTGTTTAAAAGGAGGATTCAAGGAACTATAGAAAGAATAAAATTTTGAAGCAAATAAAATTTATGGTAATAATAGTTGACTGTTAATTTCAGTATAGAATGCAGTTTACAGAATAGAAATGGGTGAAAATTAAATAAATATTTTTTTAAATCTATAGCTATAAGCATTATTATCATGCATTAAAGAGGGGCGGAAAAACGTGATTAACTTGATTATTCGAAAAATCCCCATTTGATATGGAAATATTTCCGTCAAAATGGAAAGTGGACAATTAATTTCTTGTTGATACCTTTAGCAAATGCTTTTGAAAACTATCAGAACAATGGATTATTGAATAGTAAATATTCATGTAGTCAGAAATATTTACGTTACCACGGCTATTTTTTTATGCGTTTAATGTTCCTTGTTTATCTTATGGTGGAAGTAATTCTTCACTTTTGATTGCGAAATATCAAAGAAGAATCCTAGTGTGCGATTTTCTCAAAAACTTCTGGTCTAATTTGAATGGAGTTTTCGTTTTTTAAAGGAATGCTTGTTTTGAATATTTGTAAAAGAAATTTTTTGTGATTGTGTATCATCGAAAAGACTTTTTCTGTAATTGAATGCAAAATTAAAATATATAAATAAAAATTTTTCTCAAAAAATAGAACTGTCTTGTACTTCAAAAATGTACTAAAAAGTAAAAAACAATTCTGAATACAAAACTTAAATAATTTTCCTGTGACCAATTATCTTTTGAAATAGGCGGTAATTATATCTCAGCTAAAAAATTATACAAGACTTTCAAATGTAATTGGTCGTAAGGAAATTATTTCAGTTTTTAAGTGCATTTTTCTGGTTCTATTTTATATTAAATTCAATTCTGCATAAACAGATGTAAATTATTTCTTTTACAGCAAGAACTATTTTTATATTCAATAACAATAGAGGTTTATTTCTCAATTTAATCGAATTAATGTCACGTTCAAAAGTTATACGTTCTATATTACATAAAACACATGTTTAAAAACCACGATTTTATATTAGTAAATGGCTCTGTTGCCATCGAAAACTAGAGATAGATATAATAATTTTTTTTTAATCAGAAAAGGAAATAATCTATCAAAAGAATTAATTTTCAACTAATCATCATGCAAAAATAAAATTACTTAAAAAATCGCAATATCTAATTTATGTAATATATCATACCAGTTGAATCAATTACGCTCACTTTAAAAGTGTTAGAAAATTAAAACGATGTTAATAAGGGAAATAGAAGATTCTTAGTTAAAGTACATCCTGTACCGTGAGAATGCGACGGATAACATCTATTAAAACCATAAGTTGCAGCGGCAATGGAGACATTTTATTTTTATTACATTATATTCAAGAAACATTACCAGCTTTAAATATTCAGTATAAAAATAATATTTTATTTTTTTTTAGATAAATTTGATAATTATACTTTAAGTACTAAAATTTATTATAAAATAATAATTATTAATTTGTTTCAGTAATGTAAGTAATTTTTTTCTTAGGTAATAAAAATTATTATCTTTTATTTTTTTGTTTTATGTTCCTATATTGGGTCTATACTGAATGTTACAGAATCGTAGAAATCATTTGAGCGTTTATTTTTTTAAATTTTGGCTAAAATTGTGGCCTTTGGAACACATGTAAGGACTGCATTGTGCGCTTAGTATTTTAAGTGTGAGTTTGAAATTTTAAACTGTGTTTAAAGTTAAATTCATAACCATCTTAGTTATTTGTTTATCGTCCTTCGTTTGTTTGGATAAACAATTCTACTAAATCTGTACAGGTTTTTGATTTACGCTTATATTGTCCTAAAATGTAAAATAACTTGGGCTAAGTCTAGTTGCCCACACTTAATTATTGAATAAAGAACGGTGAATGGCTAACTCCGTGTTAGATTCAGAACACTAAACGTTCGAATCAGAGAATAATTGTTCTCTTTGAAGTTGCACAATGGACTGTAATGTTTCTTAGGAGAATGTATATCGTTGCCTAAGTTTGACTAGATAGGAATAGGAATCGGCGTTCTCGCATAATCCAACAGATGATAGCTTCACACCACGGACTAATCGACCGAGTGCATGAACCACATATCCGAGCATGCGGTTCCTTTCGTACTGAGCAGGGTTTTTATTGCAACGACGAATCATCAGTAGGTTAAAGCTAACCTATATCACAACGGTCTAAGCCCTGCTCACGTTCCCTATTAGTGGGTGAACAATTCAACATCTGAATTTTATTTCGCAATGATAGGAAGAGCCGGGTCAAAAAGCCACGTAGTTTTGAATGCTTGTCCGCCGCAAGTCAGTTATCCCTGTGGTAATTTTCATGACACTTTTTTCTAAATACTCATCAAGCTACAGGGATCGATAGGTTTTGCTTTCGAAATCTGAATGCATACTGATATACACATATTCGGCTAATATTTTTCAATTGAAAAAAATAAAAATAAAAAATAAAAATGAATTTATAAAGTTAGGTTCGAAAATAATACTCTCTAATTTTTTAATAATTATATATTTCAAATTCTTAAAAATAAATTACTTTAAATTTAATCTGCGGCAATAGAAAAGTTTGGGATCGCAAAACTTTAGATTCTCTGATACCCTCTGTATAGAATTATTTAATTGTCTTTTTTCAAATAAATTTTTTAATTAATTTGTAAATACTAGTAGTCTTATTATTATTAAAAATTATTATTAATCAAAAGAAATATGACTATTATTAAAATATTTTAGAAAGTGAAAAAAATATATATTTTTGGAATTGTGTAATGTATATTATTGTAAAAAATTAAAAATTTTGTAATTATTCATTAAATCAAATTTATAATATTATATACTTCTTGTTAGAAAAATAAAAATTGAAGTATTGAATCTTTTGTGAATTTGGATAATTAAAATTTAATTATTAATTATTACAACTGAGAATTTAGCTAGTAAAAAATAAGTCGATTAAAAATATGAAAATAATTAACAGACTTAGCCGATTCAATACGCTTTTTGGACTTTTACACATATGCTCGAGCAAGAATTTACTTCAAGAGCTTACAATAAGTTATATAAAATTGTAGCCATCTCTTCTTCAATGATTATTGCAATGATATAATGAAGGACAAATATAAAAACTGTTTTTTGTGAACATCTTTCTAGGTACCCAAATTTTCAAACACCTGAGCGTTAATTAAATATACTAAAATCCAAAATTTCCAAAATTTTATATATACTACAATCCAAAAATAAAATTCAACGCCCTGAATCTTTCAGGTTTATTTAATATTAGATAATGCACGATTTTTATGGTTTATTTAATAATTTGTTCAATTTTAAATGAAAGTTTTCCTGCGATAAAGTAAATTAAATCTGCTAAAGAGTTGAAATCACCATAAAAATATTGTATTTTGTAATTTTATATAAATGTGAATCTTTCACGTTGTTGATTGGTTTTTAGATTTGAGTATACATGTACCTTTAGTATATTTAATTAACCCAACTTTAATATATTTTTTACCGAAAAATGTGGAATAAGCATTGGTCATCACAAGATTAGTCAACATAATATAAAATTCTAAGAGGCGAGAAATACATAATCACAAAATTAATAATACTTATCAAGTTAAAAATCATATTTTTATTCGAATTCGGTTCTCGTCCTTCAAATTGTTGTTCAAAAAGTGATGTAAAAATTTGACAAATAGTAGGCAATTTACAATTTTTAAATTATCATATTTATGACATTAATTAAATAAAGCCTATTTCAATTACCTAAAAGAGTCATGAAATATAACAAACACACGACCCCGAATTAATCCAGATAAATTGTAACGAACGGTAGGGGTATTTACATACATTGTAGGGTCCGTAGAAATACTTCGATTCTCAAATATGAACTATTAGTAGATTAATAATTATTTATAATTCAGGTTTTATACTCAAGATTTATAGAGTATATCAGGGTAAATTAATTTGAATCTAAAGTTAGTAACGCTAATATCGAAAGCAGGAGAATAATTTGGGAAAGTGTTCATAAAATCAACTAATTAGTCTATTACCGCTTGACCGCCTGGTCATTAAAATATTTCAAAAACAAAAACAGATAGCAAACTGAAATCTTGGTGGTGTATTCTAGGCCTAAAGAGTGTTCGATGAGCAGAATTGGTTCATTGGATTTAATGGATCCATTATCCAAGTTTTAAACCATAAAAGATTGAAAAATAGCTAGTACTTTCAAAACAGGCAACTTTTGCTTGAAACATTTTTTCAGTTCAAATATAAAGCATTTTTATAATGATTAAAGATAGTTCAAACATTGACACTCAACCAAATGTCGAGTATAGTCTAAAAAATTATTATTATTATTTATTTCCGAGATAAATGGTTAGAATCACCTCTGATAAAATTCCATTACACGTATTAACTTAAATTTAACTATGCATTTTATTTTATATAAAAATAGCACATAGGTTAATATTAATATTTCATAATCCTTTTGATATTATTAAAATGTTCTAGAGTAGGACTTCGAGGTACTTCATGGTGCAAAAAAAAGAGAACCGCATGCAGTTAATAAAATAGTGTAATTTACTATGATTTAAATAGAGCTTTAAAACATTGATTTCCTACTAAAAAACTCCAAAAAATATATATTTTGGCAAAAATATTTTGTTTATTATGAAAGCTGTTTATATTGAACAACTAATAGTGTATAGCAAACATGACCTTACACCATGGGAGATCCTCATATTAGTCATCTATTTATGGTTCTTTTATGAACTGATAATAGATACTAGGTATCAAGAAAAAAAAACACCAGGGGCGGTCTTGTTTTAGGTCACGTGATATAAAGATTAAAAATATCGATTTAATGATGTCTTCTTTTAATTTTAATATAATAAAACAGTTATGTGCTTTTATGACTCAAATTCAAAAGATTTAAGTATATTTCTACATTAATTTAAATAATTTATTTTTCACCAACGAAAGTACCCTAATTATCTAAGAATAGCTTATATATATATATATATATATATATATATATATATATATATATATATAAAGGATCCGGAAATTGCCAGACCAAATTTAATTCAATTTAGGGTCACCCCTACTTTTTAGTTGACGTATTTTAATGATTCTTTATTTTTCTGTAAAGTTGGCAAAAATAGCAACGATTGGAAATTTTTCAAAAAGTGAATCGTTTTCGTGTTAATGTGCTTGAAGAAAGCCAAAACATTTATAAATATGGATTAGCCTGGCATCTACTGAAAATTCTTTATTTTGTTATTATTATTTTTTTTAAGTATTCATAAAGAGTTATATTTTCATGTAATATAAATTGCTTAATTTTTGCTCAATTTACATAAGAGATTCATTAAAATAGTAGTAAAAAAAAGTAGATTCTTAACACAATTACATTGACAGAATGTGGAGCTCTATATTTGCAGTGTCAAGTACCTCCAAGTACTGCTCTATTATACCTCATAGGCCAATTTATATTATACATACCACGTTGAATATAAATGACGTAATAATATTATTTACATTAAGTATAAAGATAGTATGTAACCGTGAACTTTTCATTTCAATATGTTTTTGCTATAGTTTATTTTAATAAATAATTTCATAATACACAAAATCGTGACCTGTGTTATTGTTTTTATTTTTCATACCATTTTATTAATCATATAAAAAAACCAATATTAAGATTATATTGTCTTTTTTTGTCGAATTGAACACGTATATTTAATTTAATACCAGAGGTATTATGGGAACTATTTGTTATTACTAGGTATGATATCTATGGAATATTAAACACGTTGTTAAATATCCGTGTATAGAAAATTTATCGCTAAACTAAATTTTTGAATAAGTCAATTTGAATGAATTTATTTGACAAATATTGCAATAAATACATTATATCTATATTATTTTGGAAGTTTGGCAAAAATGTTATCAAAATGTATTCAGGAGAAGTTAAGAAAATTATGTCTATGTACACCGATTTATTAAAAGAAAGTATACCCCGTTTATTCTAGAATATTTGAATTGATTTTTTCTTTAAAATTTGCTATGCACGATAACTCGAAAACAATCCTAATTTTTACTAGTTTTCCTGTCACACTAGCGTTTTTTCCAACGTAGAAATAGACGCTATAATCGTGGTGCGTTTCAGGTTTATATTGAGTTAAATCAAGCCTGTCACACTAGCGTTTATTTCAATGTGCGTTGAAATGAACACACGTTGAATGGACTTTTAATGAAATCGAAAATTTGTTACTAACGTTAGATATGTTTAATTTCTTTATAGTTATAATATCAACTAAAATAATATTTTTTATATCATGTTAAATTTGTGTATTATGAATATTATATTCCTAGTGATTCTCTCTTCTCTCTCTGTTTTTTTTTATATAGGTTACTAGATAGTTTTGATTATGGTTTGTAGATTAGTGTTTTAATCTTAAATAACCCAAATTTTCAATTTCTTTTTCGATAATTAAGAGAGCACACTCATAGTTAAGACAGCACACTGATCTAATTTGTTTTATAATAATTAATTCAACGAATATTTCTAACCTTTTCTGAAAAATAAAACGGCCCATAATACGTTAATAATTTGCGTGAAAGAAAAAGTTGCTACACTAGTTATAATTAAGCCATATAAAAATTTTTAGAAGTATATTTATATAGGGTTTGGTAGGAACCGGGACTAATAAATATTACAGACAATTGTTTTTTCTTTAAATACTTATATATACACGTAATTATATGGATTTGCAGTATTACAAAATAACTCTGTAGATATAGCTTATCAATTAAATTAAAACAATTTTCAATTAAATACAAATGAGAGAATTCAAAATATGTAAACAGTGCATACAAAATATATACATTATACAAACTGTGTCTGGAAAACTATCATTAAAAACAGATGTTTCCTTTTCAAATATTTCCAAAAAACAAAAAGTATAAAACACTGATGGTATTGAATTTATAGTAAATAGCATTTACCATATGAATTGAAACTTATTTGTAGTTAATTGTGTATAGTAAAACTTAATTAAAGAAAATATTATAATGTTTACATTTAATTTCAAACAAGTTTGAATGCACATGAACTTGGTATTAATCCAAGATACTAGGGTTGCCAGATCTTACTTATTATCTCACAAATTATTGGACTAGGTAGTGTTAGTATACATACTTACAATCCTGTTCCTAGAGATTTGCAACTTCCAGGTGCTAAAGTTAGGTTAAAACACAACTTAAGTTTCTTATAACTTCAGGACTGATTTTGATGTATAAGCGAAGAAAATTTTAAAAATTCATAAGGCATACTGCCAGACACTTCCTATCGGTGACCTTTAGTAGACGCGTTAAAGCTTTCAACTTACATTCTTAAATTTTCGTACTTACATTATCAGCTTTGGTTTTTGCGTAACATGTAACATACTGGTAACTATTTCAATATCGTCCATGAGCAGTCAGACACATAGTAGGGGCTCCCCAGAAACATGTGTTAAACTGTCTTTCGAAATTAAATAGCTTAAAACATGAAAATCATTTCATGTGTTCAAAACGGTTTATTTTTGACCAATTTATATAAAACCATTTAAATCAGTATCAACCTTATAATCCATATAATAAAGAGAGGGAATCGTAAAAAATTGGACCAAAAATTGTTCCGGCATAATCCAGGTATTTAAATTTTCAGCTATTCTTAACACAATTTTATTCACAGAATGTATTGCACTATTTTTGCATACACAAGTATGGATGAAAAATTTAATTTTGCCTCGCTTGTAATAAAATGGTACCGCAATATTTCGCTAATACTAATTTGGACTTTTCTCGAATTAACTCATTATAGAAAGAAAAATAATTCTTAGTAAATTTGATATTAATTAATTAAAATAATAAGAGAAGAAAAAACTTTGTACTCATTTTTACAGAAATTGGGCGGGCGGAGAAGTGTGAAATTTGGCACACTTATAGTTTATATAGAGGACTGGAGAATGCATATTTTATGTAAAAAATACATTAAATCAATCAAAAGCATTAAACGCATATATTAGAAATGTGGATTATATTACACGCACCACCATACACACGCATATATACTATTTTGTTTAAAGGCAGTGAAATGTACTTTTAATTGATTATGGTCGAATTTCAATCGTTGTAACGGGACACTATTATTAATTATTACAACAGATGTATAAAGAAAAATTATTAACATATTTTGATAATCGAAAACATAAAAATTATTAAATTTCACTTATCATTAAAAAAAGAAAACATCAGAATCGATTGAATAGCTTTTAAAGATACTTGTAAAGATATCGATGGTGTAGTTACGGAAATGAAATTCAATATGATTAATATGAATTCATATATTATTTCCTTATGTTTGCTTACACATAGAAATAATAATTTTTCAAACCTTGTAATCATACTTGATTTAGGTAGTTGATATTGCAAACATTTTTTATTAATAAATAAATAAATATTTTCTTTTGAAATATAATATTTTATGAATAAGCAATAATAAATGTATTGCTTCGCACTCGTGGATTCTTTTTTTATCGAACTGTCTTAAGTTTTACATATATTATTTGCAACCATTTTCAATTGATCAAAAATTTAGGTACGAACAAGATCGATTAACATTGAATGCACTGTGAAAGGAAAAAGTAATAACCCCTTATCTTCTTTGTCAAAATGCTAAAAACCGATGCAAGTGGAACAGACCAAACCAAGTATAGCCAAATCGATAGCATATAGCACTTTATTTTATATCAAATATATAGGTGCTCAGAGACGTGCCTAATTTGCCCATTTTGTCAAAATCGCTCAAAAAACTCAGAAAAGGGAAGGGAAAAAAATTTTTTTTTAAATCATTTTTTATTTGTAAACTGCTTTCACCACCGAACTCACATGAATAATTGTAATACATAATTTAATATATAGAATTCTTCATAGCTGCTCAGAATATTTAGTGTATTTTAATGATCGCAATAAAAATAAATACTTCAAAGTTATATGTTATCTTTGTTTCTCAAGTGTAAAGAATTTTTTTACTAAAGCAGGACTTTTGTTTGAAAAATTTTTTGTTTGACAAAAGTGTTCTCCACAATTTTAGCTCATATTTGGCTAATAAATACATATAGATAATAACAATACATATTATTATTATACATGTATACATATATAACTGTATAGACTGCATATTTATTGTATTTTTTGAATGCTAATTAGTCCAAATAATGACATTCAAATATAAGTCCAGTATCTTAACATTTAACTCTGTTAGTTGTAATCTTCACTTGTTTATATTATTTTGTTCACGGATCCATTAATTCCGGAACACCCCTTATCATTTCAGTGAATTTCTTTGAACTCTGAATAAGTTGCTTACACAAAAAAATGTTGTTTATTTATAAATAATGATGATTAATAATAATATAATAATAAATAATAATATAATGATTAATAATTAAAATCAATATAGCATAATATAATTAATTATAATTTTTATGATTCTATATATCTTGATAACGAAGATGTTCACCTTAATCCAACAAGTAAACAGGTACTACATATGTTTGAGTCTTATTTATTCTATTTATAAAAAAAGGCTTTCCTATGCAGTTTCAATAAACATTTTTATTGCAATGTCAACGTAAAATATTCTTTTTTTTTTTAACTTGCTATTGTTAAGCTTTTGTAATGCTGCCTATTTTGTGATCTATAATGTGGATATATCTTTTCGTTTTACGGTCACTAGATCCCAAATCAAACGTTTTAGAGAGATGTTTGTGTGTGTAATACGTGAGCATGTCTAATTTTTTTTCTTGATTATTTCGAGAACAAATCATGATATCGACGTGGAATCACTTTCATTCGAGGTATCATCATTAACTTAACACTGGATAAATTTTCAGAAAAATCTATTCTGCTATTTTTTATTGCGGATAAAAGAAAAAAAAGACAAAAAATACACCCATATTCATAACAATAAAGAAATGACTGTTTTTTTGTTCTTCTCATTTGAAAATTCGTCGTGTTGTGCTTGTAGGTCGACTTAGATTACAAATTTCGTATATTTTCGTTCAAATAATTTTTATATTCGACATCCATGACATTAATTTTATTAAAATAAAATGTAATTACACATGATTAATTTTAATTACAATTTTGATTTCCTGCCCAATTTTCTTCATCAAAATGTTTTGTATTTTATAACTAAATATTTCGTAGTACAATGTAGTCATCATGAGTATGAATTAAGCTATATCATAATGATTCTGCGTGGAGATGTTACTCGTTGCTAATTTGTTGACGATTTGCTAATTCATACTGATGATGACTACTTTGTAGTCGAAATACGTATTTTTAAAATATAAAACAGTTTGATCCATGAAATTGGGGAAAAAATCGAAATTTATTCGAAAAATCCTGAGTTATTTTTAATAATAGTAAATACACATGTTGACGAAACGACCAATGTGCGTAAAAAAATTTTAACAAATTTGTCATAGCTTTTCTTGACATTGGTCAACAAATTTCAAGCATGTCTTTTGCGTCGCGAAATAACCACAAGGTACAAAATATTGTTATACAAATTTTATTGTACAATTTTCTAAATGCTATTTTATTTATTTACATTCCGAAATTTGTAACTCACAACAATAACCGTTTAAAAATGACTCATAAATTCGCAAAATTTTTTGCTCCTTTAATATTTTCCAGTCGTATATATGAGTTGGTGCATTGTAAAAATGAAAATTAATTATAAGATATATTCAAACATTTATCATTGTCAGTATAATCTTACATTTTATTTACACAAAAATTATTATAATCTTATTATACCATGTTTTATACATAGGTATACTAAAAGTTTGTAAAATAATGGAGGTAGCATGTTTATTATTTTGTATACCGAAATTATCTGCGTTCGATTATTTACTCGTCTTGGATAGATGTAGTGAAAACACAACTACTTTTTTGTTTAGAATTATAACTAATGCCAAAAAAGTTATCAGCGTGATTTTCGAATTTGAAGAAAAACAAGGGATGTGCTATAAAGTGCATAAGTTCTGCTACAGTTTTTTAATTTAATATTTATTTATACCTCTATCTAAAGGTATCTTTTCGGAAACCCCGAAACGATTTGCTCGCCATTATTTCAAGAAACAAAATTGAAAAAATTCATAATTTTAGGTTATTTTATAACTATGAATATCTTAAAGTACTAAATATATGTAATGGTGATAAGTTTATCGGGTACAAGTATTTTAAACAAAGTTTTTAGAATTTTGTGATTTATAGGTTAGGTTTTTTGTATTTGTTATTAAAAATATACATATTGGATAGAGTTTTTTTTTTTTTAAATTCTACATTTTGTAACCTATTAGAGCTCTGTTACAACTCTATGATAACAATAATTGTAGAAAAACCGAAACTTTTTGGAGATTTAAAAACAAATAATTTATAAATATATGGTTTTGAACACAATATTTTTCCAAACTTTTTTTTTAATCAATTAGAAATCATCAGAGATATATAAAGCAATCGTTTTTTACCATGTTATATAATGAACAATCTTAATATAATATTACATATAGGTCGTAAATATAACCTCTATTGTATTAGAAGTCGGTTAAAAATATAACGGACCAATTTAATTCACCTAAAATATTATAAAAATTTTCTGTATATAAAATAATATGATGTAAAATATTTGGATATAAAATTTTCATTGTAAAAACGAAGAATAAATGATTTTCGTTATCAAACAATCTTTTTCATTTCCAGTTGAATTGAAAATATTTAATACATATATAATAAATACATATATTTAAACATATTTATTTATTTTGAACTTTTTTTCAGTTGAATGAATAATTATAATAACGTCTAAAAATTAATTTTAATATTATAAAATATCTAAAATAAAAGATGTATTTAATAGAATACAAAACATAAAATATTAATTTTAAAGTTTATTTATTTATTTTAATTTAATGTTGTAACCATTTATCCCTGTTGGGCTTGAATAGAGATAGATTTATGTTACTTTATAAATGAGTCTGGAGTATTTCATTGTTTCAAATGGTTTTATATTTTCTTACATTTTGTAATTATTGATTAATATTAAAATCTTTAATTATCTTAAAATCAAGAAAATTGTTGAAAATTTATAGACATTATTATCATGTAATTTTTATAAAAGGTAAGTTAAACATTAAATAACTTGATAACATAAGTCTTAGTTTTTTATCCCTTAGGCTATCAATTCACGAACACGTTTTCCATCGAAAACTTTATTTTTCTTTACAGCGAATATTATTATATAATTTACCACAAAACAATACAAAAAAATTATTGTTATTAAAACAGTTTTGTTCTAATGATTTGTATGTTGTTATAAAATTTCGAAATTTTGTTAGATTTTACATCCACTCTTGAAATTTTTTATGTAAATGTACAAAAACAAATAGAAATTTTACATCCATATTCAGACTATAGTGTAGATATAACAAAATTCGAAAGTTTCTCTGTTTGAATCTGAATTTTCAATGCATTCGAAGATCTTCTTCAAATTCTAATGGCTTTTCAGATATAAAACCTTGAGAGTATATTTGTAACTGTTTACACCAAGTCAAGAAATATATTGAGTTAATTCCATTTTATAAGAATGAGATCAGACAAATTTTAACTGCATCATCCAAATCAAATTGATGAATATCCACGAAAATTTTTGGAAATTATAATTTTGTTTTGGGTGTTGAACAAAATTTGATTGAATTTATTTTAAAAAAACTTAACAAACGACAAAATTAATAAATTTTAAACTGTTGGATTACTATAAATTATTATTATTTCATGGAGATGAGTAAGATATTCAATGATTGATTTATATTTTTTTTTTTTTAAATATATTTATTATCCTGTATTTTTAACAAATAATGTCATTTATACAGTAAGAATTATATAAACATAATAATAATATTAATGCATACATTATATTTGATTTTTGAGCCCCGTGTTTTTGATGAATTTGATTAGTCTTGTGGTGTTTTCAATATTGTCGTTTAAGGTGTCCTTGATGCGGCCTGTGATTTTATGTGTTATTCTATTTTGTGTGAACTTTTTGCATGATGTTAAGATGTGATCTATGGTGATAGGTTCATTACAAGTTGAGCACATAGGATTTGGGCTTTTTGACAGAAGATGCTGGTGTGTTATTTTTGTATGACCAAGTCAGGTTTGTGCCACTTTTTATTTTCCTCAATTTGTTGTTTGTTACGTTTTTCCATTCATTGTTACGTTTCTCTTTTAATCTAAGTTTTATAAAATTGAGCACATCGTTCTTTGTGGATTTATTTTCTGTTGTCCCTGACTCATGCGCTTCGTCCGCTATTTTATCAGCTAGTTCATTTCCAGAGATTCCTGAATGACCTGGGACCCATAAAAATGAGATCAGGAAGTTTTTACTTATTAGTTGGTGTATTTTGTGTTGAATGTTTTGTATAATTGATGTGCTATTGGAGATGTTTTCAATGGCTTTTATTGCGCTCATGGAGTCAGTGATAATGACAAATTTTTGATTATTTTCGATTTTTTCTATGTGTTTTAGTGCTTTGTATATTGCCACAGCTTCTGCAGTGAAATTGGAGGTATGTGGTGGTAATTTGTATTTGTAGGGAGAATTTTCCATTGTGAACGCACAAGCCGTTGACTCTGTTTTTTTTGATCCATCCGTATAAATTTTTATGTAATCTTGGTATCCTGCTATTGTTTCGTGAAAGATTTGTTGGTAGACCTGTGTTGGTGTTGTATTTTTTGGTTTTTGGCTGAGTGTTGTGTTTATATTTATTTTTTGATTGATCCAGGGTGGTGTGGGCTTTAGATTTTTTGTTTTATAGATTCTGGAGAAAGTTTCTTTGTTGTGCAGGTTGAAGCATTGGATTGTATGGTCAATTTGGAGTGAGATGGGTTTTGGCAGAGATTTTCGTTTGTTGTATATATGTGTGTGAGGATTGTTTGTTAAATGATTGATTACCCAATGCGATTTGTTATTTTAGGTCTTGGGTAGAAGATTTCGTATGACGATCTGTCGAAGCAATGTATACTTCCACGGTGAACTGGGATCTATTTCTTTATGAAAGTGGCTTGCATAGATAAAATTCGTTGAAATTAGTTGAAGCTCTTATTCGATCACTTGAGCTATATGTTTCAAATTCAGTGACAAGTTTTTTTCGTGTGATATGGAGTGGAAATTTTTCAGCTTCAGTTTATATATTCTTGATTTTTCGTTATGAAAAATTTATAGGATTCGATGATAGAAATAAATAAAAACTTTGGAATATGATGTCGACCAAAAACTTGATTACGTAAAGATTTTTGGAACAACAGACATGGAAGTTTTAAAAAAAAAATTTTTGTGGTCAAATTTCTGGAGAAACTGAAATTTCTGATTGTACCTGTATACAGGAGTCGAGTTAATTTACATCGAATTTTATACTACGTTTTAAAAAACCAAATATAAACAAAATTAATAATAAATAAGTAGGTAAAAGGTGATATAAAATAATTTAACGTACGTTGAGGTGTGTAATTTAATTAGTTTTTAATTTACTTTTAGATCATACTCTTAGTTTTGACCCTCAGAAGAGTATAATAATTTGTAACGTTAATGTGAGAATAAGTATTGTATGTGATTTGTTTAATATTAATATCATTTTAAGTTATTATTTCATATACATTTAATGTTAATTCGTACTTCTTTTACTTTCAATATAGTCGAGTGTTTTTAGACACTAACATACATAATATGTCAGAGTATATTAATTTTACTGTAAAGTTTTTCTAAAAAAAGTTTCAAACAAAAGTTGTTTGTATTAAAACATTAAACATTTTTTGTATTTGAACTTTTTTCTATTTTTAATAGTAAAACGTTGGGTCAAGGACCCAATAGACGGATTTTGCTTATTCACAAACTTAAACTCCCTTTTATAAAATCTCAGCTCGCTATCGTTTGTTTAAATAAACATTTTTCGTATTTAAACTTTTCTTCTATCGTTTAGAGTTTAAAAGGTGGGTGGTGTAAAACGATTCATGTGACCTAAGGCACCGATTTTCACAAACTTAAATTCACTATTTATGTTTAGATTACGTCACCAAAATTTAAGCTCACCATTTTTTTGTATTTTTGAATTATCGTGATGACGGACGGACGCGTAGTCGTTAATTGATTAATTAGATGTTTCTAGGAACACCTATACCAAAATGTTGTTTGTGCCGTCAATATTAGGTAGTGTTATAAATTTTAAGCCAAAATTTCTTTGACATATTATGTATGTCGAATATAAAAACCGAGTTTTATCTGAAATAATAATTAAATTACATTTAATTTCACGCAAATTTGTTAAAATAATTGCTTTATGATGGCTTTTAATAGCCAATGTTTGCATAAAGACATAATAAAAACTGTCTAATTATAAATAGCTTTAAAATAAATATAATTTAACTTAATCTTTGAAAAATTTTATATTAATTCAAGTTAAAAATTTTAATTTATGTCCGTCCAACCTATCTTTATTAAAAATTTTATAAAAATATAGGTTTGTTCAATAAATTCAAGGTAATACCGTAAAACAATTGGATTTTGAAACCTATATTTATTAAGTTCAAAAATAACATACATAAAACATTCACTTGCATCTTTTAAAACATATAATTTTAATATATTATGTGCTCTTTCAATGACAAAACATTGTACATTATTTTTATAAATGCAAATTATTGATTTTTAAATCATATTTTTCTTGCTTGCAGTGATATCGATACTTTAAAATAAAGGTCGGATTGTAATTAAAGAAATGAGGCTAATGATATAATCTTTATCCCAACTATATTCTTATTTTTCACGCTTGTTACGATAAGACCGAGCTATTAAATAGCTCGTGCATTACCAAATATATTATAAAAAATATTTTTATAATATTTATCCCAAAAAATGGTGATTTTGAATCGATTCACAAATATTATTTGATCGTAGTTTATACCAGGGGGATGTTTAAAAATTATGTAAACTGTTTAAGGAGCTAGGTATTCATATCTAAGCATTTAGGAGGGTAGGGGTGGATGAAAGTGCGTTCTTAAGCAGTGTCAACTCGAGCAACATTCGTTCGTAACGTTATATGGTCTTGTAAATCTGTATTATTACGTGTAAATGTTACGAGTTCCGAGACCAACATAG
This sequence comes from Chrysopa pallens, assembly GCA_020423425.1. Classification (NCBI taxonomy): domain Eukaryota; kingdom Metazoa; phylum Arthropoda; class Insecta; order Neuroptera; family Chrysopidae; genus Chrysopa; species Chrysopa pallens. The sequence goes on along the minus strand of CM035593.1, from coordinate 25,247,679 downwards.
TTGTTGTAACAATGTTACAATGCTGCAATGTGTTACATAGTGTTCTATCTGTTTTCCAATCAGAGTATTAATTAATTTTGAATAAATTGTATTTATTTTGTTCGTTCCACACCATATCGAAATATTTCAATACAATTAAAATAAAAATTAATAATGTTTACGTCTTGTCTTTGCAAATCGTTCACACTATTCGTAACCCCACCAAACAACATCTTTTGATGTGATAGCATGGATTCGAACCCATAACCTCCCAATCAAAGTAACTAAACGTTTATCCTTGCTGAACGTTCCAGCTATTTTGATTACCTCTTTGGTATACGGAATCAACCAACGACACATTGTGTCAAATTTGATTTTTGAAAGCAAGTGTTTTGATACTAATTTATTGTTCTTTTACTTCAAAAAAGTTTAACAATGAATGAAATTAAAAGTTTCATCGACATGAATAAAAATACTCGATAATTTATATTCTATTAACTGTTATAAGTTCATTAATGAAAGTTGATTAATGATCACTTAATTGATTAGATGTGTACTAGTGTGTAATTGTTGCGGGTATGTGTATTGTATATGTGTGCATCGATTTAAAAGTGGGTGTTAATTTTTATCAGGTCATATACAACATAAATTTATTTTTTTTTTTTTTGCTTTCATACTGTCAAACAATAAATGTGAAATATTACAATGTAATAAATTTTATTTTTAGATTTGAAAAATGTATTCTGTTTTTTGTTATTTTGTAAAAAGCTGTTTTTTTTCCATCTGGTGATAATGTATTATTGACATTTTTTTTTTTTTTGTATTTGGAAAAATTATAAAAATAGGTGATTATATACATTTTTTTTACGGTAATAATAAAATGGTTTTGTTTAAGAAAATCAGGTTGGCATACCCACAACCTGGATATACCTAGGTAGATTTTTCTGTTTGTTTATTCTTGTCTGGTACTATTTGATCCGTTTGGATTATGTTTGATATTGTATTAACCGACGTTAAGAGGCAGAGATTCTAAAGTTGACCTGTATAACTTTCTACATAGTATATTGTTTCGAAAGAATCTGTTTTTATTGGAAAGGGTATACTTCGAAGTTAGACAAATTAAAATCTGAAAGAAAATTTGCATCGCTAAGGGAAAGGGGATAGTGTAAGACAATTTTTATTTACTGTTTATCACTTAAAAGATATTTTTTCGTGAATGTATATTACAACATTCAAAATTGAAAATAAATCGCAGAAAAAGAACCGAAAAAGTATTACAGAATTCTAATTTAAAAACTTATAAGGTTTCGTTGCAAAATAATGTTCAATCACAGCATATTTGAAATGAGGTAATCTTTGGAACACACGGTATTTCTTGTAGGAAACTCGTGAAATTTTTATATATGATATTTTGTATGGGATAGCCGGGACTTTCGGTCTTAGCTTTGTGCCATTACACGAAATTTTTATATATTACCCGGTTTTGATATGGAACACACGGTATTTGGTGTGGCACCTTGACCACTGAAGTGGCCTTCGGCCTTGTCTCAGCATCAGAAAAAGTTAGGCTACTTTTTATTATCCTTTTAATTTATTCATTACAGACAAAAATAAAAAAATTTCGTCTTGATCATTGTGTAGTTTCCGATCATTTGGAAATACTGGGATAAAAAGCAGCTTATGTTACTTGGGGATAGTGTAGTTTCCTAACGGTGAAAGCATTTTTCAAATCGGTCCAGTAGTTTTTAAGATTATGCATTACATACAAAAATACAAATGTTTTCTTTTTATAATATTAGTACAGATAGAGATAACACTTTTTGCATGATAAAAATGAAGTTCATGTAAAAGAAAAACAAAAAATTAACACAGACCAATTTTCAATACAGACCGTTTTTGACGCAAATACACAACTAGTTTTACTAGATATGTTAGAATTCGTGAAACTCGTGTAATCTTTATTGAACAAATCCGGAAATAAAACAAAGACATATGAAGTATATAAGTTTCATCAATTCTTCGTCGTAGCGTGTAAGAAAATCTTTGTATAAATGACCAAATACAGTATGTAGATAGTACCTAATTAATGCATCGACGAATAACAGTAGAGTATACATACTAAATAAAATAATGTAAGTACTCATAAATTATTCAAAATGTTTTAATAAAATTGATTACACTATTATTATTACACTTTATTTTCTCATATTCATATATATTAAAATTTTAATCTGTAATTATTATGTTTAGAATTCCAAGGCTTACGGAAGTAATTCAAAGATAAATTTATTCAATATTAAAATAGATGCGAATGGATTTTGTATAATAATGGATATAGAGTCAGTGTTCAATTTTTTGAAATTGTTTGTATTAAGTTTCATGTTTGGAAAATTCTCTGTTTTACTGTCATATGTAAATTGATGATTTTTCTGTATTTAATTTCTTTAAAAAGAAGATTTAAATAAACCAAATTAAATAAAAAAATTTTCTGAAAATGAACTAATAAGGACTTAATATAATCTATATACCTCTCTTGTGACCAATTACCTTTCGAATTCAAGGTCAATTCTTAGCTGAACAAATTCGTTTGCATCAATTTCAAAGGTAATTGGCCACAAAATAACTTATTCAACATATATATATATATATATAAATATATATATATATATATATATATATATATATATATATATATATATATATATATATATATATATATATATATATATATATATATATATATATGTATATGTATGTATATATTTTAATTTATAGTTCATTTTTTTGAAAGTTGGTTCCATTTTTTTCGCAAAAATTTTACTTTTTATTGTTGAGCATTAAACCAATTATACCGATAAATCACTAAAATTTTATTTTCAGCCCCAAATTTCCAAATCTGAGATAAGAAACATTAAAAAATACAGACGAATTGATAATCACCTTTTATTGAAGTCGGTTGAAAACAATTTTGCCCGATAATCTGAATTGATTCTGATAATCCGTGAATTACAATTTTGAAAATCTACAAATAACTCTTTGTCTATTTTCGATGTCTAACAAAATATTTCTATATTTGCTTCATCGAAATGAGAGGAGTTTTTGAAAAAAATGGGACCATGGGACCATGAATACAAATCCACTGATAGAATCTGGTGTTTGATATTTGTATACTCAAGTCCATCTAGATCGTCCTTGAGCGTTTGAAATCTGTTTTTAATCTAATGATCATTGTTTTTGAGGAAGTAATTATAAAAAAAGACGAAACGTCGCACTATTAAACAATTTTTTGATTGTTTTATTTACTGTCCCAATTCCTGTTATCATATTCTGAAAATTTCACATGAGACGTAAAAATAATGCCGAATTCTTTTTCTTAAATTTTGTATACTTTTATTTTGTTGTATGGTATTTACAATAAATATACGCTAGCTTTATGGACTATAATTTGATTAGTTTCGAGAACTTAGATAAAAGGCATTTTGTTTATCTCCTTTCTAAGATTTAGAATACAAATAAAAATAATAAAAATGAATCAAATTAATTTAAATTTACATTTCCTGAGCAATCATAATTCTTAGAAATAAAAGGGTTTATTTAAGATTTTGATAATGAAAATAATTATAAAGTGCAATTGTTAAATTACTTTATATAATATTGTACGTACGATAACTCACAATATGTTTATTTTTATTTTACAAAAACAAAAGTTGACCGAACGAAGTGGGGTCGTCTATGAATTATTAATCGTTTGTAGGACAATTTTGCAATTCGACTGTGGCTGTATCTTTGTATTAAACTTTAGAAAGTATTTGTTGGGGAATAAAAAAATAATAATAATAATTTGTTTATAATTACGAAAGTGGTCTTTTTTTGGCTATTTTTATCCTCAGAAAAAAAAAATTAAAAATGTTTTTCTTCATCTGAACTAAGCATAGCCAAAATTGTAGGTCGGATGTAAAAAAAGATATTTTCATGGTCCGGAAAATTAAAACTTGTGAGCAAAACATTTGTAAACTAAATTTAATTATAAAAATTGAATAACTATCTAAGAATCAATAAAATACATTAACATAGGCGATATGTTTGGTGTGGCTATGATTTTTAATTTCGTTTATCGGACAATTTTGCATTTCGACTGTATTTGCTTGTTTTTATGATTACTGCCTTTAAAAGAATTGCTTAATTTTGATGAAATTTGGTTTACACATAAATATCGTAAATACTGTAAGAGACATACTCCGAATGGTGTAATTAGAAAAAATTCCATTCTTCTTATCCAAAAACAATTCCTAAATACCGGTATTTTTTTTAACATACTAGAAATATGCGGTTTTTTGCAATTAATACAACTAAATTTTTATTTGATTGCATTCCCTTTCTTTGGGGAAATTCCTCAAAAATAAAAAAAAAAGTCTTCCATTCTATTAAGTTAGGAAAATGTGGTTTTTTCATTCAATGTGAAATAATCAGGATAAATAGAAAAGCTATTTCGTTCTCCATCTTTTCCTTTTCCAGCTAGAAACATGGGTTTCCTTTGCAGTCCATGTAAATTCAAATGATCAGTGTAAATAGGAAGCTTTCTTGCTCTTACTGCCCTCCTTTTAACCTGACTGAGGTCTACAGCTCCCAGAACAACTAGTAATAATAATAATAATACATGAACAATGTTATTATTATATTCATTGAAGATACTTTACAGGCATTGATGCATTAGAGAAATGAATGTTTTCTAGAATCAAAAATATTTTCAATGTAATTTGTATGATATATTATACAAAGTAGCCTCGTTTTTAACGGTAGGCAGAGTAGGCATTGCCTACAGGCGCCCATCAAGAAATAACCCCCACAAAATTTACACAAATAGTACCTACTCTAAAGTTCACTGTAATGAAATTGCTGAAAAGTTTTATATGTCTGCAACAAGTTCAAGCTAATATTTATGTTGTGTAGATATAAAACCATCATTAAGTAACAACAATACATGCCATTAAAATAAAATTATATAGTTTGCAAATGTATCATATTATTTTCTGTAGTATTTATACCTGAAGATAAGGAGGTTCTTTAACTTTATGTTAAAAATAGATTCTGGTTATGAAATTTCTAATACTGGTTAAGTTTTGAATGGAAAAATAGGGCATTTCTAAGGCAAAATTTTTGGGATTATTAAACTCATTCTAAAAGTTCTTAAATCGCTAAAAAATCACCAGTGTTTATTTTTAAGATATTATCATATAGCAGTGCATTGGAATTACTTTTATATTTGGACACTTTTAGTTATCATAATTTACATTGTGATAGTCTCACAAACAGTTAAGCATGAATCACCTTTGAAATCTTCCTTAGCTTAGTATATAGTTTTTTATCATAATAAGTCGACAAAATACGTTCATATACATTCAGAACATAATAGTAATTACATGAGCAAACTCAATTTTTTTACATCAACTTTGAGAACGTCCTTAAGTCGACTTAACGTCAATTCATTTCACTGGAATCATCCATAGGTAAACTAAACTTATGATATATATATATATATATATATATATATATATATATATATATATATATATATATATATATATATATATATATATAACTTTTAAACTTTTCCTTTGTAGTTAATTAAGTAAAATATTTAATTACATATAGTTACATATATTATAAATACTTATATAATGTGAATATATATTTATATAAATAATATAGATTTAATTATTTATTCTATAGGAATAAATAAATATAATTAATCATTTGTTTGAAACTATTTTGTATATGAAAATGTTGTATTATATTTAGACTTTGAAAACTAATTTATGAATAAGATTTGATTAAATGTCTAGACTATAGGTTTAGAAATTATGGTTAATAATTAAATCACCTATTTTTAGAATGGTTGATATATCAGATGCTTTGGAATTGTGCGGTACTATTCCCAATGAAAATAAACAGAAATAAACGGGTAAGAATAATATAAATTGGTTTTTTAAGACCTAGTATGAACTCCAGAGAAAATCAACTTTAAGTCAGCCCTTGGTAGATGCAATATTTTATGTTATAAAAACTCAATATTCGAGTCGTTTATTATCTTTCAAATTTTTTGTACATTACTGGTATATTATCAAACGATACATACTTATCAGTTGCTAGAAAAAGATTTTGAGCTTTGTTTTTTTAATGTAAATAAATTTAATTTAACGAACTCACAAAACATTCCAACTACGTTAGGAAAAATTTTTGTGGCCGTTTAATACTGTCTTTTATAGTCATAGGTTTGCATGAACGCCTTTTTTTATTTGTGTAATTCTGAAACATTCTGTATAACAATAATACTGCTTTATATAATGCAAAAATTTTTTTATTGATTACCACTGTTTGAATTTTTTTTTGTGGTCAGTGTAGAGCATTTTTTTTTAAATAGAATAATTCTACAAAATTGCGAAATGAAATAGAAAATATTAGAAAAATGATACAAACAATGTCTCTTAAAGTGTCCATGTCTCAAACTTGCCTGATACATGGACACTAAGAATGCAAAACACTATTTGATATTTTATGCAGGAGTTAATTTAAGCGTATTACTAACCCAAACCTTTGGTCTAGGTGCAACCGGCAAGTCGACACGACAAACTTTTCAATGAAGAGCAAAAAAAAAAAAATAATAAGAATTTGTTTCTTATTACAAATGTTGTTATATTTTATCATCAGGGAAAAACAAAATAAATTTTTTTAAATCTGGCCTACCATGTGGGTTAAAAAATTCAAACAGATAAAAAATGTTTTGGAGGGTCAGCAAATTAAAACTTTTAAGCATAATATTTATTTATTTAAGTATGATAAGTAAGTAACTGTAGGAAGTATCAATAAAATATATTTACATAGATGCGACATGTTTAGACGATTTGCATCGCCTATTATTTTTTGTAGTAGCCCTTTTAAATGTACAGTAAATTGATTCCCATTATTAATGACAGAATTTTTAAACCTATCGAATCTCTTTTCGAAATCTATCATTACCGCAACTATATTTTTTGAAAACTTGTTTGCGACCCAAATAAATTTATTATAAAAGATAAGTATAATTTATAACCTGAAGATTTGTTTATTCAGAGGTTATCTTAGGTGATGATATCAAGTTGAAACGTCGCTTTATTAATTAAACGATTGATACACATTTAAGAGTTTTGACTAACTTATTTGTTGGGATTATTTTTAGTTTTTATTATTAATCAATTCGATACCAAATGTTTTGACACATCAATCTGAGTCTGTCTCACAATCATTGGTGTAATAAATGATACGCGTCTCACTAAGGTCTTTTATAATAGACGTTTCTGGATCTAAGATCACCTAAACTCCTTGCTGTTGCTGATTATCGAAATATTTCTTGAAAATAAGTAGTATTGGAACTAGCCGACGGGCCGCATGACTGCAATACCTGGTCTGAACATTTATTAAAAGGTACAATACTATAATACATACGAGGAAATAAATTAAGGCATGATATTTTATAGTTAATTAGTGAAGCGATTTTATAAAATTAGTACATCGAATAGGATGGCAACTATACATTATATATTTTAATCAAGATTTATAAAATATGTGTTCATACACTATCTATCTATTATAATATAAATAGATGTAAACTATTATAATGTATAAAATATAATATATTATATATATATATATATATATGGCTTTAATTAATAAAATTAGATCATATAATATGTGTGTTTATATATCTAATAAATGTATTCAGGTTAATTAAGTATTTTGATACCTAGATTTAAGTACCATTTTGTACAAATTATAATATGCGTTTGTTTGTATGTGAATTTTATATATGTGAGTATTATTTAACACTATTTAATTTGAAATTGAATTTTATTTAATGACCGTATTTTGTTTTGTATTGTGATTTTTTTTTTTAAAATTAGTACTTATCGAATTTGAAAAAAAAAAATTTATTTCTTGATGTTATGATTATGATAATCGTTTCTTGTGTACTTATTGATTATAAAGACATTTCATATAATTTGTGTACATATTTTGTTTGCCTTTGAACTGTTATTAAGAAAATTATAAGCTGGTTACGGACGAGGAAAATAAATAAAATGTAAGAATTATTTTCCCGGAAAAACTGGAGATGTTTTAGGTCAGGAAATTGTTTTTTCCAAATAAACAGATTTTATAAATATTTTAGTTGCTGAAGAAGTCCCAATAAAAGGGACGAAACGTGTCGCAACAATTTATTAAAATATTTTTTCGACACTCCAAACGTTTTCCTTAAATTTTTATTTTGAATAGTACCTATTTAAGTTTAAAAAAATCATCTAAAAAAATAAAAATAAAGCATCTCTTAAGATGTAACTTTATAGCGATTTATGTAAAAAATATTTTCGTAATATTTTTAATCAGAATAAATTTTTTGTAAAATATGTATAATCTTGGAAATTTAAAATAATTTTCTAGTTCAGGCACAATATAATTTTCAATTTTACTCAAATGGAATACACAATTTGATTATGTAAAAAATTTATACAATATTTATATTTAAAAAAATTTTACATGTTCATTTATAATATATGGGGCATCGTTATACATCTAGGGTTGGGTGAAAGTTTTGAGATATTCAAAGTTTTCACCTTTCTGACTTACCCAAGATCTAATAAGATGTACTAGAAATGTACGTTTCAGCGAATAAGAAATCACGTTTAGCTTTTTATATAATCATATCACTATAGCGTCTACAAATAGTAATTTGTCTTTAATTAATAGAAATGTATTATAAAAAGCTAAAAGTGATTTCTTATTCGTACAAACGGACATGATACCAGCGATATGTGTTTCTGCATTATAGAGTCCGGTACATCAGTGACCATGGCCTAAGTGATATCTTTAAGAAAGCGGGTAAATTTTGAATATTTAAGCTCAATTTGAACTACTGAAAACTTTGATTGCAAGATGCCCTTAGATACGATAAAATCTAGATAAAAATCGTGGTGAATTCCAATTTTGAAGTTAGAATTGTAAGTTTGTCCTATAAAGATCTAAAAAGTGATTTAAAGTTTGAGTAAAATTGAGGCTATGAAATATCGGATAATAGGGAAGATGTAATAAAACAAAATTTGCTATTTTACTCATGTGGGACAAGGCTCAATACTAAGCAAAATTCAAAAATCTCTCTTAAATATTATTTTCAATCTCATTCTTGCAAAAAAATTTTTATGGATGATTCTAAGATAAGCGGTCATTTTCTATAAAACAATCCCACATCAAAAATTTTGAATATTTAAAATCAACTTATTTGTGTTTACTAACATTATTTATCTTAAATTTTGAAGAAAAATTTTTAAGTGTATAATATAACTGCCATGGACATCGGTAGAAATCCATACCGTAGAATGACTCTTGTGTATAATCACTATGAAGATAAATATGCCTGGCGTCGTTTGTGAAAACCTCTATCTTTGTTGAAATAAGAAATTTAAACGTCCATATTTTTGCTATTTTTTAATATTTTTTAAAAATAGCTTCAAATTTATGTTCGTGATGTAAAGACGCTTTAATTAAAGTGATAAAAAATATGAGCATATTCCCTATTGGGTCGCTTGGATTCATGACCCACCTTTTAAATCATAAAAAAACAAAAGAAAACTTCAAAGAAAAAATTTAGTTGAATCATAAAAAAAAAACCTCTAGCTCTGAACACTTTTTCGTAAAATGTTTAGATTCACCATATTTCACTTGAAATTCTGCAATCTCTTCTAACTGTATAGGCTACGTATTTAGTGTATTTTATGAGTGATTAAAGACAGTTCAAACATTGATACACTCCTCTACAAACGGATATATCAACAATTAACGCTATAACTTATTATCTTCACTATAGTTACTTAAAAATATTTCATATTTATTTTCTTTTATGGCATTTCATTTGAAAAATATTCTGATCTGTTTTAGGTGGTATTATACAACCCTGTAGAATGATACATATACCATACGATAATGCAATAATATATGGAGCAGATAGAAATCATGGCGGAAAATCGAAATGCTAAAATTGGTCTGTGTGTTTATTTCATAACACACACACATAACACACATACAGATAGTATCTTTATGTAGACGACAAATACATATTTATGTTAAATCGTACCCTATCCAAACATTATTTCTGTTATATATATTTTCAATATAACGATATCATACATTTAATATTTGTGGATAAGGATTGTTTGTGTATATGATAGAATGGTCTTTATATGGACTATATTGACTGTTCCTTGTAAAAATGTGCTGAAAACTAAACTAGTCTTCCGGGAGCTGTTATACTCTAAAAATATAGTTGTATTATAATATCCTTGTTACTTATAGCTTAATGTTTTGCGATTTTTGCATTTTGTTTCTTTGAAATATTGTTATCATCCTAGGAATATTTTTGAACTCAAGTATTGAACTGAAATTCTCCCGTGTGTTCGTCTCCTAAATCCATCTATAATTTTTAAAAATTTATCTATCCTACCTGTTAATTTCAAAATATGTCCTTGGACGTTTTTGTGATTTGATCCTGATCATTTATTGAATCCAAATCTATATCTTAGCCTACAAGTTTTGTTCAGAGGAATTTCTACTTTTTTGAATCAGATATGAATAGTTATGACTATCTGAGAAGAACAAACCAACGCTATATGTTTCCAAAGCTGATTCTGCAATGATGTCCAATGGAGCTTGTGTAAACCGCATGAAAGTTTTCTACTCTGTTCCAAAGACTTTGTGTGATCTTTCACTAAATTCTTTCAAAACGAAATTCAAAGTTTACTTGTTAAACAGGGCATTTTGCTATGTAAATGGATATTTAAAATGAAACTGAACATCACGGAACACATTTCCATATTTCAAAATGTTAGTTTTGTTGATTAGATTAATGTTGATTAGATCTTGCCACGTTTTTTTTACAGATATTAATGGTTTTGTTATCATTTTACTGATTCTTTATATTTACTGATATTTGTATTATGTGAAGCAAAAAACTTAGTATCCCTGTTTAAAAAAATTGGTCGAAAAATGAGTATGAAATTTGGTACTCTTATACTTTATATAGAGAATGGCTCGAGAATGCTAATATTTTTTTTGAAATTATGCATAAATGTAATACTTTAAATCAATAAAAATACATTACACACACTAGGACACACGCATATATAAGAGGTGTGGCTTATATTACATACCCAACTATACGCAAGCATATATTCTATTTTGTTTAATCAAATGTTTTGATTAAACACATATATATATATATATATATATATATTATTTTGATTAGACGCATATATACTGTTTTGTTTATTGGCAGTGAGATTCTCTTTTGAGAATTTCGACCGCTGTAACGGGACTTTATGTTATTAATTGTTATTAAATGTTACTCGTTAGATTTTTTTGTATTATTTATAACTTATATATTTATATCAAGCGCATTCAATGTCTTTCTTGATATTATTGAATATAGATTAACTATTATTATTATCATACTGTAATTCATTTATGAGTTTTGATTCACGTTTTGTTTGCTTAAAAAAAGAAGATTTACTATTCCGAATCATGAAAGCAAGTTTTGAGACTCAACGTGATCTTTTTATATTTTCCTAAGTATTTTGTATCATTTTTCAGTGTAAAAACGGTTTTTATTTTTCTTAGGCTATTACAAGTTCTTGTAGAACCATCTGTGCCTAGTATGGTTATAAAAACTAGAATCATAAAACAATATAATTTTTAATTAAAAAAATAGTTTAATTTGATATATTTGATAAAGTTTTCATTATAATATCAATTGACTGTTAAAAATTAACAGTTTTACCCATACACTTCAATAAATTTACAATATAGAATGCATATAATAATATAAAGTTTAGTTTTACATGCTGCATTTACTCTTTTTATTAAGTTCATTAAACTCAACACGTTTGTAGTTTTTAATTTTATGATAGAAATTTATTGTATTCCAACTGAAAATGATATGTTAAAAGGAATCGACACGAAAAAATTACATCCCTATTATTACTAGACAGTTTCGGATGTAATATACTTTGTATTTTTTAAAAACTTTTACGCGCAAATAACTGAAAAAAATATTGATTCAAATGTTATGAAGTTTTTAGTATGTGCAATCTTGACATGAAAATTTATCGAAATACTTTTTGCGAAAAAACTTTTCAACATGTCCTTCGTTTTTATGTCAAGATTGTGCATTCCAAATTTCCTAATAATAATTATTTTTTTAGTTACTTTTGCTTATATTGATTGATGTTATAGTGGATTAGAAATGTTCATTATTATAGATGTCACGTTTTTAATCAACGAAAAACGGAAGAGATTACCAAAACCAAACCCGTATTGTTTTCAATGCATGATCACCCATAATGTTTATTTTATTTTATTGGTTTGAGTTAACTTCCAATAATTTCCCATTTAAATTTGAAATGCATTGTAGTTTCAGGAATAATTTTACCGATTTAATATCACGCAATATTTTCTCAACTATACAATCAAAATAACTATTTTCGTAAAGTCAGATTTTCTATTAGATTCCGATGTTTAATCATTTAGTTGATTTAGTCCAATCACGTTAGGACTGTAAATAATTTAATTATTTATAAATACTAGAAAGAATGAATTTTGTTAATATTTCTCAACTAATTCAATAATTTACTTAATAATCAGGTAGTTAATGACCCCTCTCTAAAAGCCACATCTACACAGTTTTATATATGCACAGATATTTAATTTCCTTTTATTTTATACATTTCGTTATTGTGGTGTTTATTATTATTATTATTATTATTTTTTTTTTTGTTATGTATTTGCTTGACATTTTCCATTAGTATTTTTCTCTTGCTTACAAAAAAAAAATATCTGTACCGTGCATAGTACGTGAAAGGAACTTTTTAATCAATTGATACGTCACGAGTAGCTAAAATTTTTAATAAAACATTCGTATTCTTAAACATATAATTATTTGTTCAATTGTTTGCATGTAAATTGTATAGCAAATGTCAAACAAAAATTATTAAATAATTACAAAAAATAACAATTGTAGTCATTGAGTTAGGAGATCCAAAAAATTTCTGTAATAATTATTATTAAATATTGAAATTTGTTAATAAAAATTGAGAATTTTCCTATAATAAATCATATACAATCACAGACTTATATATTATTTGACTGATAAACTAGTATTTCGTAACTATAGAAACGAATGAAAACATTTTGATGCACGATGCCCATATCGTATTTATGTATGTTTTTATGTTTGGTATCTATTTGTGTAATAAAAATAAAAACAGATGTTTATTTGATATGCCATGATGACGGGTAAATAAAATGTTACAATTCATTTTACATATATTGTACACACAATCAAATCAGTAAAATGATGTTTGTCGTATTGATTAAAATGGTCGTCTACATAACATAATCCTGATTCTCAAATAACATATTATTTTAGATTGAATATATTGAATTCTGTATTTCACTTCATATTTAGTATATACTACTCAAAAAGCTCTATCTGTATGAGCTGATTACTAACATTGTACTACTCGAATAGTTCTATTAATTTTCAGTATAAAGTTCTCCTGCTTCGATAAAAAATTACAAGTTACAAGCATCAGTTACAAACCATCGAAAGTACTATCCAGAGGATTATCGATGAGTCATCTAATACTCTCTTAGACTAGAAAGGTCAATTTTTCGTGAAAAACTATTGTTTTGCCCTTAAAATTATCCTACACGAAATTGTAATAGAGCAATAAAATTTTTAATCTCTTCAACAAAAGGGCATGGCCCACCCAGGGAAATTCCTGGGTGGGCAGCTGCCCACCCTGCCCATACGGCTCCTACGCTCCTGTTTGTATACAAATACCTGGTTGTATTCTCATAACAGAATGTATCTTACTATATTAACAATTTATATTAATTTGATTACAAAACGACTTCATTTTAACAGGTATGTGTTTTTATTGTAAATTTGTGCGACAGACGAATTTAATTATCAATTAACCACAAAGTAAAAATGTTAGTATTTATGAATTTCAATTGATTAATATTAAAGGTTTAATTAATTACTGCTGTCTGGTATATTCGACTATATAATTTAACATATGTTATAAATAAATGATGGTAAATGTTTTAATAGTCTTTAAATAATTAATGCATTTCGACCACGGTCATGGGAATATTAAATAGGTAGTACCTAGTTCTATTTTATATTACATTATTGTTCAATATCAAAGTACTGTTATTTTGTATAATAATTAAATTCATTATAATTGTTTAAACTTTAATACATATATTTTAGAACAATTATTAATTTTAAAAGGAATAATGTATGCATTTTAGTTTTTTTTTTAATAATTGCAAAATGTGTGTAAAATATTTAATTGATTTTTTATTTATTCGTTAGAATTACAAATATTCTTTTTACATGTTTGTTTTTTTTTTAACATCCTTAGAAAGAAAGTTATTGGAATCGCCACGAAAATCAGAAACTGAAATGACATAAAATTTTCATTATTTGCAGTATGTTTCGCGATATTTCACAAATCGTGTGTGTGCATGTGTGTGTGTATGTATGTAAGTATGTGCGTTTTTTATAGGTTCGTCAAATTTTTATGTTATGATTACGCGATTGAGATGAATCAATCAAATATTTTAACAGAAAGTGGATATCCTTCCAGAAACGTGACCATTCGATTTGTTATTGACTCCCGTGGATGCAAGACCGTACTTTTAAAGCATAAGAGATAAAAGATCATAATTTTAGTTTTTTATGTTTTTTTGTTGTTTTACAACTTTTGTTTGAAATTCTCCAATCTCCAATACGGCTAATTAACATATTCATTATGATACTTGATCAATATGTATTGTAATTTAAGTAGAAATAGTAACAATACACATGATTTTCTATGCTATTCAAGTTTATTATCAGAAAGTACATGGTGCGACTTCATAGAGTCACATCCATTACAGCATGCTATATTAATAAACTGTGCAAATGCACGAAATATATGAGAGTATGTAATATTAAGTCTGAAGTTTAAAAGTAAGAATTAAAATTTCGCATGGGTGTCCGTCCATACAATCACCTAATTAGTCCAATTTGATCTTTCTCATTAAATGCCTCTCTTCTTGCCCATCTGTCTGCACGATATTATGGTATTATACGATAACTTTTAATTTGTGAAGAACTAAATAAAAACTTTAATTGGGCTCATACTTTTTCTAATTTTTCATTAATTTACTTGTCATACAAATTTTTGTTTAATTTTGTACATTAACTTTAAATTTATTGGAAAAATCACCCGACAAAGAAAAAAAAAGTTTAAATTTTCGAACATATATGACTGAACAAAATATTTTCAAAAATAAATTAAAAATATTATTGATTTAGAAATAGTTTTTAAGAGGAAAACTCTTCGTTTTCATCACACTAAATTTCAAAACTTTTTGACAACTATGTTTCGAGTTAGTTTTGCACAAAAATCGAAAGAAATACAATTTACATTGTATGTACTGCATTATAGATTGTATTTATTATAGATGTCTATTGTTCACTTCATTCGTATTTCATTTAAGCATATTCGGAGTATAAGTGTTATTTAAAACAAATAAATATAAGGAATAACAAAATTAAGTTGTTTAGATACTCGACATATGATTCAGTATCAATTTTTTTTAAACTATTTTTAATGATATGCAGTCTATACAGTTATAAACACATATATAATAAAATGCATTTCAATTATTTATGTGCTTATTAGCTTAATTTGAGCTGAAAAATACTTTTGTTTTTGGATGCCTATTCAATCTTTAATAGTTCAAAAGGTGGATCATGGATCATCATGGATCTATAAAATTCATTGGCAGGCGACTGGATGGACATGCAGAAATTGCCTTCATAGATGATTCTATGAATACCATTAGCAAAATTTTGTATGCACGGTCAATATTTTCTAGCGTTACAAACTTTAAACTAAAATCAATATACATATACATATTGTATATATGTCGAGTATAAAAATTACTAAACAAAAATAAATTTAAGTAACAAATACTTAATAAAACGTCTTAATTACCATGAAATTTACGCAATCGAAAAAATAACAATGTCACAAATCGGAAAACCGTATTTTCTGCTTCAAAATATTTGGTATAATTTTCCTTCAAACTATTAAAGTGACTTTACAATGTTTCCAAATAAACTTAATATATTAAAATCTCTTTGATTCTTATAAAAGCTTATAGCCATAAATATTTTAGTAAAACTATGGGCAAAATCCTTTTAAATACCTTTTCTACATAACATACTACACTGCTATTTAAGTACATAAACGATTGAAAATCCTTATCGTAAAATTTATTGTTTATTGAATATAATTAGAGACAATAGGATTATTATAGTTGATTAAACATAAGCATATTATATATGTACCTTATGCATTATACATACATGACGGTTCATAAGTCCGTGGACACTTTAAAAACAAATAACATGTAGAAGATTAATAATACAGCAAAATATTTAAAGAATAGTTATTGATATGAAAGAAAAAAAAAATATCATGCCCTTAAGAGTCATTTAAAAGTAGATTCGTATCGGCTAAACGATATCAATAAATGACTGTTTTACCTTTTAGTACATTGAAAGCAGTTTGGTGGCCAAGTGCGTAAGGGCATTAACACCTTCACATTTGACTACTTAGAGTAGTGATTGCGAAAATAAAACAAAGGGGTGGTTTGTTGATGAAACTGTCGTCGGCTGAATAAGAACCACTCCAACTGTAATAACAAAATACTTGCCACCTTGTGCTAGAAGGCGTCTTTGTTTGTGGATTAATCTTCTTTAGTCTGTGCCATGCATGATGATGAGAGCCTGGGAAAATTCATCTTGTATCATATAAACAAATTCAATATATATCTTGATTATTAAGTCGTTGCTGTCCTAACATATTGGAGCTATATGTATACAATAATAATATATTATAATTATTATATAGTAATCACCAAACAATGGAACAAATTTAATATAATATGTTTATTGTTTTAAAAGCCAAAATTATGGAGCTATGCGAGTAAGAAATGGTTCAAATAAGTGAAATCCACCGGATTTATCTCATTCGAGGAAGGTATTTAGAATATCAATTAATTAAAATAATTTTTAATGTATGATGTTTTTATTATGAACTAAAAAGTATAAAATAATTTCTCTAATTTCAAACGAAAAATATGGGACACATGCAGCAGCATTCTTTGAGCTATTAATACATCTGAAATTGAAATTATGAGAAATTATTTTATACTTTTTAATCTATTATAAAAACGTTGTACATTAAAAATTATTTTTATTGTATTATTATTTTCTGTTTTCTAGGGTTCTCCATTTTTTTTCTATTTATTTTTTGTTTTTGTCCTTTTCGTTTTCATCGTCTGTTACTGTTGCATTATTATCCACTTCTGAGCTGTGATCCAAATTCAAGTATATTAAAAGGTTAGTTTAAAAATACACGTTTATAATAAAAGTTCAGCGGTTTTGGAGTTAAAGGCATTGCTTGAACATAGACAGACTGCCAGTCCAAAAGATTATCAGGTTTCAAAATACGGATATACAAATTTTGAAATCGTAGCAGAATCGATATAATTCGGATGTAAAATAAGAAAGAGTTTACTAAATAATGATAAGTCGGTCTTTGACCAATCATAGTTCATAAACTCTGCTTGTAATGTAATTATTACACATAACCAAATCCTATATATATAAATTCATTTCAGATATTAGAATAGATATGGTTCGGTTACATGTAATACTATTATTACATATTACATTTACATAATTATGTATTATCAGGTGACGAATTACTTACAATATTGCATTGTATACAAATTTAATAGCTGAAAGCACACAAGGATTGTTACAAATATATAAATGGTTATTTGTATTCAGTGTACCAACTCGACTGTTGTTTTAGGCACATCGCACATGAGGTGATTTGGGTGAAATCGGCGAAATCGCCGATATCGGCGATATAACCGATATCAGCGATATCACAGCATTTTAGTCGCACACGGAGCAACAGAAGTTGCTCCGACTTTGTAACCGTTTTTGAAGAAGGGGTACTACGTAGTTTGTTTACTAATAACAAAATATGTATATACAGTGTCTTAAAGGATGAAATACATCAAGTAATAAATAATATAGATTATAATAGATTATACTTTAAGCCATTTGAAATTCTCATTTCGTCTTACAAAAACGACAAGAGATAGCTAGTTGAACTTTTGGTGTCATATTCTGGATTTTAAAAGTGACTCTAAGTTCGTAAATTGACAAAATCGGTATAGTGGGCTAATTAGATCTATGATTCATCTTAACTGAACCATAAAAAAAGATTCAAAACAAACACAAAAAACTTGTATGAACATTTTTCGGATATAATAAGAATCTGTTATTTAGCTTAAACTGTGGCGAATATAAACATTCCGAAAAATGATCATACATTTTTTTTTTAATCAAATAATTATTGTTTTGAATCTTTTTTTATGGTTAAGTTGGCTCATGGATCTAATTATCCCATTATACCGATTTTACTCACTTACGAACTTAGACTCACTTTTAAAATCCAAAATATGACACCAAAAGTTCAACTACCTGTCTCTTGTCGTTTTTCAGTTATCTTGATGACGAACGGGAGACTCAGATGGGTTAATACTAATATACTATGACTAAACCATATATATATATATATATATATATATATATATATATATATATATATATATATATATATATATATATATATATATATATATATATATATATATATATATATATATATATATATATATATAAATTTATAACTGTATATATATTAGAGTGTTTTTTGAATGCTAATGATTAAAGTAGTTCAAACATTGATGCCCAATCTTATATCGAATATCTAAAAAATTTACTCTGTTATACCTTAACTTGTTTTATTTGTTTAATGTGATTAGAATAGATACAGATTATAGCCACTGTACAATTACTGTATTTCTACAGTTCATTTTGTAAACATATTAAATAATAAAAGAATCAATATATATAATATTTTTCAGTAATAGTATAAGATGTATTGGCTTAATTTTATAAAATAAGTCTAAGTTCATTTCTGTTTATTTACTCTGTTATTGAAATGAATGAAATTAATATTGACGCTTGAAAAGTGGTATAAATAAGTTTATAAACTCTTGCAGAACGTCATTACGGCCAAAATGAAGAAATGTTGTATCTATTGCAACGTTGCTACAACAATTAAGAGACGTATACCTAGAGAAAGAGGTTTTTCCCTTTTTGCTATCCACAAATAATAAATATGTCTAGAAATTTTTTAGGTTGAGCATTTAACTGAGTAATACTATAGGTGAAAGCTCTTATGTATTTGATAACGTTGCTTACGAATGTAAAATTACATACGATTGTTGTCGCATCATGATGGAATTCTTACGATTTCAGTATTTGATTATACATATCTTACACAGTGCGATTTCGTACATGTAATTTTCTTATGGAAAGTAATCTCTATCCGTATACGACACAACAGTTGCAACAATACCATATATGTGATAAAAGTATAGCATGTATTCAAAGATATAAATATTGCAGGATAATATAAGCATTTACTTAATACTCGCTACTCTTCGTTCCTTTTCTTTAATGCATATGTATGTATATAAAAAAAATTTATGATCTGCTTTATAAGATGCACCTATTAAGTCTGTTCTATATGGTTCAGGACATGAATCTAACCTTTTTTTGTTTGTATAAAAACAAGCATTGACAAGTTTTTATTTTTAAATATTAAACATAACATTATTTAACTCTCTATCTTTGTCATAAACATTGATTTATATGATTGTATAAACAATAATAAAAAAAAGTTGCCCATATGATTTTAAAAACGAAGCATTTTTACAACGATTTTTTTATCACATGTATGATTTCAAATCACCAAAATCACGTCGTGTGCGACTATACATTGGTTTCCATAAGCAAATCATATGTATGATATCGCCGATTTCACGCAAATCACCTCATGTGCGATGTGCCTTAGATGTACCTACATTAAATATGTCGCATGTCCAGTTTTAACTTAAGTAATTGTATATAATACTGGTTTAAAACATGTATAGATTCATTTT
This sequence comes from Chrysopa pallens, assembly GCA_020423425.1. Taxonomy (NCBI): domain Eukaryota; kingdom Metazoa; phylum Arthropoda; class Insecta; order Neuroptera; family Chrysopidae; genus Chrysopa; species Chrysopa pallens. The sequence continues at coordinate 25,227,468 of CM035593.1, read as the reverse complement.
AGTATCTAAAAATAATTTGAAATTGATATTGTGAAAATTCAAAAATTTTGCTAAAAATATTTATAATCTTTGTAATGGAGTCGTAAAATTTTTATTACAATTAATATACTATGTCCGAGGTATATTAATTTTAGTCTAAAGTTTGTAAAGTTAGAAAATATGAAAGTCACAAGCAAAATTTTCGTATAGGTGTTAATAGAAACACCTAATTAGCCAGTCATCAAGATAACTCAAAACCGAAAAGTGTTTGAATTTCGATGGCATATTCTGGACCTAAAAGGTAAACTCACTGAACAAAATCTATCCAATGGATGCATGGCCTATCTTTTGAACCATAAAAGATGGTAAAAACATTCAAGTATTAAAAATGTTTGTTTATTTTTTTTAAACTTTTGATATAGTTTTTCGGAAAATGTTTCGATTCGCCATAATTGTAGCTCAAATTTATCCAACTAAAAAGACATATAAATCAGATACAAAATTTTATCCTTTATACGTATTATTACCTGCATAGACTGGATATTTAGAGTATTTTATGAATGCTAATGAATATAAATAGTTCAAATATTCATACTCAACCATCTGTTGAGTATCTTAACAACTCTGTTGTTATTTTCACTTTTTTATATTTTAGATAATGGTTTTTAGACCTTCTGGAAAAAATTACAAAAAATACTGATGGTCGAGAGAAGATAACAACTAACGGTGTTAAGCGTTTAGATTCTCGACTTAAGTTTGAACCTATTTTTATCCATTAACATTAATAAAACATTTTAAATATTCTGTCTATACAGCTAAGAATTCATATATTATAATAATATAGAATAGCATATATTTAATAATATCTAAATTTGACCTGAAATGGCGATCCCAAACATTTTGTGAAAAAAATTTCAAATAAAAAATGTTTGTTTTTGAGAAAGAAACATTTATAAGTGGTTCAAAAGTTGATTCGAGAATCCATTGAACCCAATGTGCTGATTTTACTCATTCAACTCTTGATTTTAGTTTCAAGGTCTAGAACACTCCACCAATATTTCAGCTTGCTATCTTCTTTAGTTTTTGAGCTATCTTGATAACAGACGGCCGGGTGGACAGACAGAAATGGGCTTACAATGTGATTCCATGAACACTAAAGACTAAAATTACTCTTAGATATTTTATACATTATGTTGAGTATGAAAATGTACGAAAAAAATTTTGGTAAACGCCACAATTTTAATAATTTTCAGCTATGTTGATGCGACTAAATAAAGTTATAATAAAGTTTTATAAATAGCTATTATAATATTTTAGTGTTTAATAAATAGTTTCAATACATACATTAAATAAACTGTTTTTATTTTCATTATAATGAACAAAAAGAGCCATACATAATACAAATAGTTATTATATACATAATTTTAATAATAAATATTATAATGTCAATTATTTATATATTATTCAAACTATTTATTGTGTTAATTTACATATTTTATTTATTATTTACCATTTATATTTCATATTTAAAAAACAATTAGTTATGTTATGTGTAACAGTATGGTATTCGTTTGAACTGTGTATACACTTTGAATGAATAAACAAAGTTCATTCAATCTTAAAGCAGAGTACACACGTACAACATTCCAATGGAGACCAATGTTTTGTAGGTGTTGCGATGTTACGATGTTGATATGTGTTGCATAGCGTTCCATCTGTTTACCAAGCAGAGTACCTTCACTTTAAGTATTTTTTTGAGTTGTTAAATTTCAATAAATGTTAACGTTCCACTCCATATCAAAATATTTTAATACAATTAAAATAATAAATAATTTTTACGTCTTGTCTTTGCAAATATTGCAGTTATTGATTCGACACTATTCGTAACCCCATCTAGCAACATCATTTGATTCGATTCACCGACAATTTGCGGGACGCGATGTAACATTGTCGCGTTTCAACTGTTTTTATACGACGGCGTTACTCCATCACGACCACAAAAAGGTGGCTTTTGTGAGGTTAATCATGTTCATCGGCCCATATCTGCATCGTGAAATGAATGTACAATTAATTAAATATTCTTATAAAATTTCTTGATTATTAATGGAACAAATAGCATTAAGTATCTTTTTTAATTGCCAATAATTTTAATGATTGAAGTAAACAAATATATGGTAAACTTTAAACATAAAATAATGTATTATCCACGATTCTAAAACATAGACTTTAAGATTGTGCAGATTGGAATAAAAGTGTCAAGTGTAAACTAGCAACAGTGAATTGATTGTATATTTAAGGGAGAAAGAAAATAAAAATAAATTATAATTATATATATCTATAAATGTTAAAGAAAATGTGTTTATTGAAAATAGTCATTTCGAAAAGTTTCGGTTTTCAACTATTAACAATTTTTCATTAAACAAACGATTACCACTGAAGAATTTGTACAAAAAATTTACACAATTCCATTTGGAGACGAAAATGTAAATTTTATCATTTTTTGGCTCAGCACTTTGAATAGTGAGTTTTTTTAAAACAAGATTTTTTATTACGGACTCAAAAATCATGCATGAAACATGAATTAAAGACTTAAAAATCATGAATTTTAAAACTATATAAGTTTGTATTATTTATCGTATTCATATGCAATTCTAAAACATACAACCTGTACATATTTCTAGATAATACCTACTTGAATAATTAGGTAGACCAAATATGGTAAACAATACTATTTTATGTTTACAAATAATTTAGAAAATGTAAAGCTACTATTAATAATAATTATTATTATTATGTAATAAGCTTTGTTAGCTCTCTGCATTGCATATGTTAAATTGAGAAGCATATGTTTATTACTAATATTATTATTGTTTTTCAGTAATAATATAATCTAGATATTTTACTGTTAAATTTAATCATTCATGATTATATATTGGAATGTCTGTTCGGAATAAAACTTTAGTTGTTCAGTGAACTGTAGAGTTCACTCAGAAGAAAATAAATAACCGTATCTTCCTTGTTCAGGCAGTCATAGACAAGGCGGTGTGAGTTGTGAAATCCTAAGAAGGCTTTTTTATGTAAATTTTTGTGATTCCCAATTTTATTTTACTTTATTGTCACATATAATTAGTTCTATTTCATATATATTGTATCACATATTGTAATCATTGATGACACTTGTTGTTAAAAAGTGACTATAAAATATTAAAAATTGAATAATAATTTTTTTTTTTTTTAATTTTTACTGTTTTTGAATAATTTTTATAAGACTCTTTATTTTAACTTTTTTTATCTGAAAGTCAGAAGTCTTTATAGTCCATTGTTCACATCTTTATTGAAAATATATCGAAAAATTTGCAGTTTTAATATTATGGGTTCTTAGTCATTAAAGAGTTCTGAAAAAAAAATTGTATTCTGTGTATTCAGAGAAAATTAATATTATTAATTTAAATAAATAATATTTTATCAAAAAATATAATAATACATAAAAATGTTATCTTTTATAAAAATAATAATAATTATTATTTTGATATATTTATTTATTTATTTTTTTCATTTCAATATATAAATATTCCAATGAATATTCTTCAATGTCCACAAAGTCCAAGTTCAAAATTTAAATGGCCATTGTCTCAAAATAAAATGTTTATATTAAAATAAGCATTTTTAATTATTCTCCATTACCAAACGTTTTTTATTTTTTTATTTAAGTGTTTTATACTCGTCACAGGTCAGCTGATTAACATATAATTAATCATAATACATATGATTATATAACACATCCTCCACAAAATTTATTCTGAAAGTTCTCTATTTTGTAATAATATTAATAATTATAAAAAGTACGAGCATTGCAAATAGTAGTAGAAGAAGCAGAAGAGAGGCATAGCCTTTTTTTATTTGATGAAATACCCAATCGAAAAGAGTTTTAATTTTTGAAATCTAGTGGTCAATACAACATAATTTTTATGAAATTGAAGAAAAAAAATTTTCTCGATTTTTTAAAGAGGTGGTTTCTTTGAGAATACCGATTTCGATAAATTTATGATTATAAGTGAATTTTGACCTGTTGAGTTCAAAAACATCACCCAATCACAGATGTAATTAGTATTTTTTGCGATAAAGCTAGGATTCGAATTTGTGACGACACCTAGAATCGAGCGTTTTTATTTGTTGAAATAGCCAATGGACATACAAAATTGGAACTGAACCACATGGAGTTCATCATAATAGAAAACACTGTTAGTTATCATTATTTACTTACTTTAATTAAGTTATTTAAATTCTACTATATAATATAAATTTGTTGGAAGTATAAGAAAATTATAATTTTCCACTATCCCAATCGTGTCATTTTATTTCATATTTAATATTTAATAAAAAAAAAATGTCATATAGATTTTTTTGGTAAATTTTCCTCAAAAATAAAGGAATACAATTATCTCAAGAACTTAATAAACAGTAAATTTTCAAAATGTAAGAAACCTTACAAATTTCATCAAAATCGTACAATACATTCGAAAGTTACAAACATAGGCAGATAAAGAAGTGTACCATTAATTTTTCAACAGGCTTTATGTTTTGTATTTTTATTAAATGTGTACATAAATTAATTAATATTGATTATATATAGGAATAATACGTATCGAATAATATCTGTGTCTGGTTTTTATCATCAATTTGTTTTTCAATACAATATTATTATTATTATTTATTAGGATATGTATATTTATTTTATTATTTATTTTAGAAGATTATTATTTATTTTTATGTATGTATATTTTATCTGTATTCCACAAAATATATTGGATTGTGGTTTCATTCAAATTGGGTGGATATATATGTATACATATGTATTCAATATTTCTAAAGGGATGTAATATTCAATTCAATGCAAATGCGTATTAAAAATTATTTTAGATGAAAAAACTCGATAATAAGAATATGAAAAATGATGGTAGTATATTTAATAATGCACTGTGGGCATTCGGTTGGTTTATTTGCTGTTTTTTTATCTCCGATTGCAATAAATCTATGATTATAATGGTAAAACTGACTTTGAGGGTTGTAAGGTTATACGTGTTTTTGAGATAAAGGTTGAAATCGGATCTGAATGACAATATTACGGAGAAATTTTAAACGATTTTTAATGCGTTTCTCTGATTTACAAAATCTATAAGTTAAAAAAATTCTTGAAACTAAAAACGATTATTTAATGCCATCCCACCGTTTAGAAAATTTTCAAAAACACTACTTTCCATCCAACAGCAGTTATTTACAATCAATGTGAAGTAAAATGGCCATGGTCAGGGGAAATAAAAAATTTTTCCATTTAAAAAAATGTTTGTACCTATTTAAAACATTAAATATCCGATTATTATATTGTATTTCCAGAGTTGTTTACCAGAATTAATTTTGTTCATCTTTCGAAAACATATATTTTAAATTAAAAAAATTCTAAAATACACCATAAATTTAATGTATTTTATAATTTTATGTAAGACGATTCACGTCGTCACGTTTTTTGTTTATTTGAGTATTCGTCGACCGTTAATCTACTATAAAATTGAAGTTAAATAAGATTAAATTTACAGAAAATGATAAATAAAGTTATTAGAAATAAATATTAGAATTTAAATACTACAGTACATTAAACGTAAATAAGCTTTTAATCTAAATTGAAAAGTATATTCATATAAAATAGAAACTTTAAAACGTTTTCCAATGGGAATTGAATTGGTAGATGTACTATTTATTTATATATATGCTTCTAAATAGATTATTATGTAGGTATTATTTAGAACCTATAAGAATCAATTTTTCTCAATGTGGCAGTTTCTCAATTTTTTAATGATAATCCTGAATTCGGTTAAAACGTTTGAAAGGAACAAACAAAACAAAATTTTTATCTCTTGTAAATTAATCGATTTTTTGGCATTAAAATTCGAGTTTGACACTTCATCATCTTCAATTATTACGAATATAATTTATTAATGAGATTTTAATCCTCAATTTTGAACTTCTTTAGAACACCAGAAAGTTATAATTTTCATAAATTTTCATGAAAATTCAAATATTTATATAATGAAATGTTAATAAGTTTTCTTGTTTTTGCATTAAAATAATTTTATATAAACCATTTTAATACCTGAATTTTATCTTTGAAATTATTTTTCCCTCTTTCTCTACCTTTTTTTCTTTTAGCTTTTGATTTTTCTGTTAGAGGAAAAGCCAATATGTACGACAGTTGAAAGCTCCTTGATAGATCCATCACTTCCTACTTGCGATTTTTTTATTTTTTCTACGATCGGGATGTTCTGACAATTACGTGGATCACAAAAAATTTATTTCATTTAAAAAGATATTTTAAAATTTAAGGTTTTTAAAAGGTTAGTGATGAAGAAAAAAATATAACATAAAACTGTAAATCAATGAATATTTTCCCAAATTTTAACATAAAAATTGATTTTAATACTTTTGTTTCTCAATCTCCTACTCCTGCATTTAAACTTTGCTCTCGTCAAAGAAAATTTCGGATTTTTTCGAGTAAAATTATTTTTATCTATTAAGTCATATAATTTGTGATGTTCAAGACAATTTCTAATATTTTGTATAAAGTTGGTCATTCAAGGATCAGTTTTTTACACCAGTCCAACGCAACCATTTATTTTCAGAGCAACTGCCACAATGGAACCCAAAAAGTGAGTAAACTAGGAACAATTTTAGGCAAGTTGGTATTTGATGAGTATTTCTTTGACTGTAGCCCATCTTTGAATGCTTCCCGAATTTCCTGTAAGTTTACAATTTTAAATACTAATATTCAAAATGAATTTAGTTTAGAAAAAGTTAGATAATCTATAGAAACTTTAAAGGTAAGTATATTTCTAGGTTAACTACCCTAATAACATGCATTATATTTAAATTAGTTATATTTATTATTTTATGTAAATAAACATAAAAACTTTGTACAACACAGCTTTTAAAGTGATTACTTTCTTTTATATATAGAATCGGCTTTTAATGGACTATCGATATGTCAACAAAAACATGCAGTTCATTATTAGAGTATATTATGAGGGGAACCCGCAACAGCGTCCCTTATACCTAGAAGTTTTGGTCCTCTGTACCCTCTTTCAGAACTCTCCAGCACCTGTAGGCGAACAAAGTGACAATGTTCTTATTATGTTGTTGGTGAAGCCGGTTACTTCGTTCTTATCCAAGCGACGACAATGTGATCAATCAACTGCCCCATTTTTTATTATAATTTATCTAACTGTCACTGTCTGGATTCGGACCCACCAGGTAACCACAAGTCTAGGTAGTCAAAGGGTGTAAGTATGTGCCTTTACCCACTTGACCACTGAGCTAGTTCGTTCATCATAAAGTATGCAATAATAAGTACAATTAACCATAATAATCGAAGTATTGCACATTGTTTTAAATCTCTGGAACAATGTCAATATTGAATTCCATTCTCTAAAATTGTTATGGTTGAATTTCTTCTTATAGTTTTTGCAATAATTCTAGTATTGCAGTTTTAACTGGGAGAGCATAGTTAGCTGTTTCTTTTGTAAACACATAAATCGCCAAAAATTCATATAAAAATGGTGTCCCTATTTTTAGGTTTTTCAGGGTAAACAGGGTTTTCGGTAGTGAAAAATAAATACTAATATTTGAAAAAAATTAAAATTATTGTAGTAATATTCTTAAATTTTCTAAATTCGAATTATAATCGTAAATTATTAATTTATTATCATTAAACTAAAATGCGATATTCTTATCTTTATATCACGTGACCTCAAACACTAGGTATGACGTCATTTTGGTAAAATTTATTAGGTATCATCTGTCAATTTAATTTAGACAGTTATCTAAATATGTAAAAAACTATTTGAAAAAAAGTGTTAGGATATGTTTTGTTCCCAATGTGTTATACCATTCTTCTCAATATGACATACCGATATTACGTCACCAACATAACAGACCGCGTTTTTTACAGGAATAAAAAAGTTTTAAATTTTAATATAATTTTCTGTCAAGAAATCGCCGCTTTAATGGTCGGTTTTTGAGATATCGTATGAAATTTGTTCGGAATATTATCCTCTGAAACGCATTTCATCCAATATCTCGTAAATTACGGATCCATTCGTTAAATGGATGTTATTTTTGAAATCTACATGTCAAACTACCTTTAAAAACAACTTTTATCGAAATTCAAGGCAGTTTGGCCTGTGAAGTTATATCACCCATTTAACGACTGAATCCGTAGTTTTTGAGATATTATTAAAAATTTAATCCGTATATCAATATTCTGCAGCAATTTCAAGCAATATCTCGTAAAGTAGCCAACCAATCGCAAAATAAGTGTTATTTTTAGTTTCCCGAGACATTAATGGAAAATCTTAAAAGTAATAGAAATTTAATAGCATGTTTTAGCGATTTTTAAGGCGATTGATTGAAACAAAAAAACCACGGGTTAAGAAAACCCTTTATTAATATCATAATTTTGATTTAGTGGCCCAAAAAAAAAAGCAGAACTATCAAAAGTTATTTTGCACTTGAACTGCATATTCTCCGGAGGGTATATACATACTTCCTTAACAAATAATCCATTTCTATAATATTATATTTTATCTAAATTTAGAACAGAATAATTGTTTACACAAATAAACATGCTGTGTCTATAAACACACCTTATTTGTCATTCTTTAGCTAGTAAGCATATTACTTACTCGTAGATACTTTTGTAAATAAACCATAAAAATGTTGTTTATTCAAAATAAACATTTAAAGATACTTTTGATATTCAAAAAATAATAATTATTATTTATTTATTATTTTGATAATTTATGTTATCATATATCGTATGAATATGGTAATAAAATTGGTTGTTTATGGATATTGTGTATCGATTCTACTTCAAATAAGTATAATTTTAGTCATAAATACTTTCATAATTATACAAACAAATTTTTAGAAATTTAATTTGTCATTTAAAATATTAAATTATTTTTATAGAACACGATCAGAGGGCCTCCAGACTTCTTTTATTTTGACGGACACCAAATTTGTGATATAAACGAGTGATTGTATTTACTTTCACTGTATTCCGAAATCTTGCCTCGATGGCTAATTTACCGGTATTAGGTGTTAAAGATAGGTAAAAACTCATTTTTCTTAGTGTCAAGGCTGATTTTAAGTTCGTGTTAAATAAAATTACAAAAATGCATAATCCATTCTGCCAGACACTTATTGTGGATGTTTATCTTTACCAGGCGCTTTGAAGCTCCAAAAAAATAATGAAATTTTAATTATATTCTCGAGTCTTGATTATTTATATATCAGGAAACTTTTCAATATCTTCTTTGAACAGTCAGACCAAGCGTATAAGCCGAAAATCTTTCCAGGTGTAAATTAAAACGAATTACTCAAACCTGTTATTGATAAAAAGTGTGTTTCTAACACGCTATTGTCTTAAATTACACGTAATATACATTGTATTTCTTTCAATTTATGCGCACATTGATTTATGGTAAAAATCAAGTTTTATATTTAAAATTGTTTTTTCTGGATAAATTCTTCGACAAGCCCTCCGTTTTCATGTCAATATTGTGCATACCAAATTTCAAAACAATATTTTTTGAGTTATTTGGACATTTTACTTAATGGAGGGTGCTTCAGTATTATGTTTTAATCCCCCTTAAGTGGCATTATTAGATATTGTTTTATCTATCCAAATTCAAGATTTCAGTATTTACTTAATTTTAAGTATTTTTATAAATTTTTACATGTTTTGTTCCTTTTTATCTGCCTTCATCCTTAATAGCACTATCCGACTTGGCATACCTAATGGATTTCAATTTTCAAAATAAAACAGAAACTATTATTATTACAAAATTTCTTTGATTGCTTAAATAAGATAACAAATAAATCAATTGCTATTTAAAAATTTTATTATTAAAAATAAATATAATTTCTTATTTCGTAAATAAAACCAAAACCAACATAGCGTTATGTACGAATATTTTTACAAAGAAATAATGTCAGTGTAAAAAGTAATTAAAATTTTTATTTTTTAATAATTTTAATTAATATTATAAAATAATTAAGAAAATTTATATATTTTTTAAATTACTAAGCATTTTTACAATTATATAATTATTATTTGATTAATTGTATTATTTTATTCATTATTTTATGCCCTGTTTTACTTTGTAAGTATCGATACATTTATAATGAAATCAAACGCTCTACTCAAAGATTTTACCGACTTTACAAAAAAGAATCCTTGAAGGGTTAAATAAAAGTCACTATTTGAAAATAATTTTAATTATCCTAGATGAATTTAAATAAAAAAATTTTGTGCTAATGGTTGAATATCTATATCACTGGAAGTTTTATAATTATTAACATTATTAAACTATTCAAAATTATAATGATATTGGAATAATTTTTGAGGATAATAACTAGGAACATTTTTTTATATTTATTTTGTATATTTCTTTATTTAGTTTATTTTGTATATTGTGAGTATCTATATCTTCGGAATTTTTATAATTATTAACATTATTAAACTACTCAAAATTTTAATGATCTTGGAATAATTTTTGAGTATAATAACCAGGAATAATTGGTGAATATTTACTAATCGTCTGATTAAAAGTCTATATTGGCCCATTTATAATTATTAAGTCGATAAAATTATGAAGAATTGTTTATATAGTCTACATTTTTGTATTGAATCTTCTCTATTTTCGGTTGCGATGAAAACATAGATAATGAAACCATTGGAATCAATTTTGATCGGTCATCTTTTAGGTCAGTTGTATTGGTTTTCGGAGAAGCCTTAGACTAAATTTATATAACCACATATATTCAAATTTATGTCGGAGAAATTCAGCAGACTATTGACGATCAGTTTTTCTAATCTAGACTACTAAGCATTAAGGCGGATTATCAACTGTTGTTAGAAGCACCCACCGCTATGCAAGAAGCTCCGCTTCTAATAGCTATTGTTTTAAATAACACGTAATATACTATTTCTTTCAATTTTCAAGCATTAATAACTCAAAAAATACTCATCCAAATGCTATGAACTGGTATGCACATTATTGACCAAGAGCATGTCAAATAGATTTTCCTCAAAAAATATTTATAATTATAAAACTAAATTTAAATTTTTACCTTCGACAAGCACCACTATATTTTCATTTCAATATTCTACATACCAAATTTCATATAGATAAGTGCTTTTTGAGTTATTTGTGCTGAAAAATTGTGTGCTTCTAACAGCTATTGATAAACCCTATCTACAAACTTCAAACCACATTTTTGTCAAGGTTGTACATTAAACTTTGTATCATTTCTTAAGAAACAAAAATTTCTAAATATTTACTCATAACAGAATCTAATTTGTGTATTTGTAAATTAAAAAGTGATAAAAAAAAAGTAGTATTTTAGTAAAAGTAATCACTTTCTGTATCATTTCAAATTAGTAATAGCATGCATACATTTGCATATTGACATGCATTTTTATCTAAAGTAACATTAATAGTTACTATTTTTCACTTTTTTGTCGTAGTATGTAGACAAATATTTATACCCACGTACATGACCTAATTGCTTAGTGAAAAATAAAAACAAAAATAGAATAGGTATATATTAAAAGCGTGTATGCAAGTAATATTAATTATAAATATTATGATAAAATAATATGAAAATGCAAGTAAAAAAATTGTGAGTGTACATTTGTAATAAAAAAATTATCTACCATGGACGCAAAATCTTGAAAACTCTTATTTTAACAAAATATGTGTTTATATGTATATCGCTGGATTAACCGGATTGATAATCCCATTATTTTGTACTTTTAATTTTTATTATTAAGTCGTCTATAAAACTGCTGAAAAAATTGTGTGACATCGTCTCCAAAACCAAACTTTACAGCCGCATTTAAATTTATAGTTGGCCCTAAAAATAGGGGACTTTCTGCAATAAATTTCGTTTTATATATTGAAGTTCTCTTAAAAAAAATGTTGAATTTACCCTAAATCAAAAAATCAAACCAAGGTCCAAGGTGATCGCTTTCGATCGTATAAATAATAGTAAACAATAGACAGATTAAGAATAGGAAAGATGCAAAAATTCTTTTTATCACTTCAATTGAAGCGTCTTTACTTCTCGATCATGAAAATTTTTTGATTTGTATTTTAATCGTAAAAAATAGCCAAAATATTGACTTTCAAAATTCTTAAACATAGAAGGTGATTTGCATAAATAACGTCATACATGGTCAATTCCAAAGGGATTATACATAAGGATCATTCTACGATAAGAAGTCCTATCGATGTCCATAGCACTTATTTACACTTATATATAAACTTTCTTTCAAAATTTAAGATAATATTAGTATGCATAAATGAGTTGATTGTGTATAAATATGTTATCTAAATTGCATCAATAATCAAAAATTTTGTTTTCTTTCAAAAGAAATTTTTCCATTGAAAATGATCGCAGATCGTTTTTTTTGCAAGAAAGAGATGGAAAACAATCTTTAAGATCAACTTAATCGTATTTGAATCAATTTTAAGTTAATTTTCGAATTTTGTTTGATATTGAACGTAGTTTCATTCACATTTTGAAGGGTAAAATAGGAAAGTTTTTTTATTGCATTTTCCCTATTGTAGTATTTGCAACGAAACATCGTAATTTTTCACTATTTCTATTAACAAACACGCCTCATTTTAACTGAAATCATTATAATTTTATCACGTCTCTAAAATACATAACACAAGCTCTTACTGCAGAAACACCAATTACCTATGTGCTTTTTGTCTTTGTTGATACCTCAACATTGGGAGTGATTAGAGTCCATCAAAGTATACATAAAATGGACTCCTTTGTAAATACCAAATTTCTTACAGAAAATTCCATCTAATTATATTCCCAAAGCTATAATATTTATATTCCTAGAAAATTAACTTTTCTAAAATATATTTAAAATAATTTAATATTTTGTGCTTTTTTCTATGACCTGTAGCATAAATCAAACATTTCGGTCATTACGAAACAGATAAATTAATTATTTTAAAAAACTTAATGGAAAAAAATTTTTATTAATTTTTAATTGCCGTGAATTTTTTTTTTTTTTCGTAAATGATAAAAACTATCCCGTTTTTCAAAATAATATATAAAATTCCTTATTAAAAAAATAAAATATGAATATTCGTATATTAATCACAGAAAAAGTTTTTTTGTAAATAATAACGCCATCACATGGATTTTCAAACATAATCAATCAAAATTATTACTTTCACATACTGTGGACTATTATATAACATGTATAATTTTCTAGAAGACATACTGTAATGTATATAACCTATTGGTCAGTCAATATTGAAAGGATATATTCAATATAATGACCAATGAGTGTGTTAGGTCAGTGTTGTTGACCTGTAAAATTGTCAGAAACAATATATGATATCAATCATTCTATCATAATATTCAACATTATAATCTAATTCGAATCAATTCATCCATGTCAATAAAATGTTTGTTTTCATATCAAAACCGATAATGTAGGATTATAATCTGTAAGATGAATTTTGGTAAAATATTAATATTTATAATGTGTTCTGACAAGTAATAAGGGTAAATCGGGGTGAGATAATCATACGGGAGACATGACCAGTTGAATTATGTTCGAAACCAATAGGAAGATTGTAATATTTTGTGCTTAGAACACTTCTATTAACGTATAAATTACGCCAACACCGATTGATAGGTTTTCAAAAGGAAAACGTTTTATTATGTGTACACATCTAGTATCACTGGTGATAAAATTTGAATAGAAATTCTTAATTTTTTGTTATACCCTGGTTGGTATTGTAGATGTGTTGCATTCCTGCCTCAAAATTGTCAAGAATTTCTAGTCATTCATTTTTATATCGATGTGGCAATCTCTCCCGGTTGATTAAGGTTAGATGACCACATTTAATCTGGTAAAAATAGACGCAACCGGGTATGGTTTTCTAAACAGCCCGATAGAAATAACATCTAATCCAAATGTATTTCAAAGCTCAGAAACAATTTGATTTTAATCCAAAAACAGCTTTTAAAGATCCAATACCTTATTAAGATTTAACTCAAAGGCACATAGCCAAATAAATAAAAACGAAAAAAAATAACTTAAGAACTAAAAATGACAAAAATACAAGGAAATAATGGTGATAAAAGGGTACCTCTCTCGTATACCTCATAATGGTTTTGATCTTAGATTCTATTGATTACTTTTGATAATTTTATAGTAGAATGATTCAAGATCGGATTAAAATAAACATTTGGGATAAAACAACACTACTTTGATTTTAATAAGTACGTCTCGTAAAAACTACATCCATCTCGCCCGGACTTACCCTAATGTAAAATATATTATTTCAATTTTTATTTTTTTATTTTTATTTTTTTTTTTTGTATTTATTCATATACCTGAGTTTTATTGGTTTTGTGGTTTTTTGATTGTAAAACAATAGTAAATTTACCAGTTTAATAATGTGTACTAAAAACATCGATGCAAAGGATTCCACAAGAACTTTTACTTTTCATTTTTCACTTATTTGTTTGAATCCTACTTTTATTCTACCACAGAAAATTTATATTCTACCACGTTACTTTTCTAAAAATTTTTCTAATTAAAAAGAAATTTCAAAAGTCAAAACAAAAAACAAAAATTTTTCAGGAATATTTTTCTTCGAAATTAAATTTCAAATGAGGTTTTTCAGACACATGTAGTGCCGAATAAAACCAATGCGGAGCCTTATATGAATCGGGAGCGTATATGAACTAGAAGACTCATGCAAAAACACTTTTCATGATTTTATGTAGAAATTTCAAATGATCTAAATCGAATATATACATTAAACGATTTTTTTATTTTCCATTATCGACTATAATTATCACAAAAAAAATTTGTTCGTGACTCGATTGCAGGGAATATTAAATAGACAAGTGATGGTAAGAATTGAAAGTGTTCATTGTTTAAATACCCCCCACATAACGATGGTGTTGGAGGAATTGCTATGTTGCCTGACTTTGCAAATTGAAGCACTTAAAACCTATTTTCTAGGCCTAGACTAAAAATATGAAAACTGTGACTTAAACATAGTGTAAACTAGTGAAAAAACAAGTAACAGAGTTAATTGTTTTTTTTAATTAATATTAATAAAATACTATAAATATTCAGTGTACGCAGTTATATACACATGATTAATATGTATTGTCATTACCTATATGAGACAAATTTAAGTTAAAATTGAGGAGAACTGAAAGTACATTTATGAAAACATGTTTCAAACAAAAGTTGTTTATTTCAAACAAATGTTTATATAAACATTTTTTGTATTTAAATTTGTCTTCTATCTTTTATTGTTTTAAAAGTTGCGTCAAAGATCCTTTGGACCCAATGGACCAATTTTTCTCATTCACGAACTTAAATTCACTTTTAATGTTCAGAATACGTGACCAAAATTTCAGCTCACTATTTCTTTTTTTTTTCTTAGTTATCGTGGTGAGGGATTGTCGTACGGAAATGGACTAATTAGGTGTTTCTATGAACACCTAGACCAAAATTTTATTTGTGCGGTCAATATTAGGTAACGTTACAAACATTAGACTAAAATTAATATACTCTGATATCGAGTATAAAAATTAAGTTCATTTACCTCGATAATAAAATCATTCTTAAGGTTTTTTCTTATTTTCAGAAATGAAAAATGTATAAAACGTTTTTTCAGACTGTTGACTTTTTAAAGCACTAATTTAAAAAAAAAAAAAAAAAAAGTAAAATATAAAAAATACAAAATAAAAATGAATTTAAATGTGAAAACAATTTATTGTTTTCTTTTAATAATATAATTTTTATTTCGTAACTACAATAATAATCATAGGATCATGTCAATGCATAGGAGACTAAAATTATTCACTTGCTAGATAGTATTTCATATTTTATTATTTCATCTTCTATCTAGTATTTGTTAGCACAAATACTCGAATTTGGATTACATCGACAACAAACTAACATCAATGGTAAATTCTACTTGATTGCAGACCGAACGAAGTGCGAGTTCTATGGTATAACTAGACGATTTTGCATTTGATTTTTTGCCCCATTTTCCTAGATTAAAGCATTTTGTATTTTTATAAATACGTATTTCGATTACAAAGTAGTCATCATCAGTATGAATTAGCGCGTGCAAACCGTCAGTAAATTAGCAATGAGTAACATCTTCTCAGAGAATCATTACAATTGTAGTTAACTAGCTAATTCATATTGATGATGACTACTTTGTCGTCGAAATACGTATTTATAAAAATACAAAATAATTTGATCTAGAAAATTGGTACAAAAAATCGAAATTCATCCGAAAAATCCTTCTCATTAATATTTATAAAAATATCTTAAAATTGTAAATTTGTGGTAATTTAACTATAAACTGTAAATTCATTTTCCCTTTCGAGATAAATCAGTTTTTTCCAAAAAAAAAAAGCACGGGGCTTTATGTTTGGAAAGCAGAAACTCTCACCAGTATATATATATTATGTTACTTTTTATTTAACACATATATTTTTTAAATTTTGGTATATTGAATTTTTCTAAGACCATGTTTTGGATTGTTTCAAATATCTTCTAATGTTCGAATTTTTTTCAGTAAATTTTATATAACAGAAATAGATTCTTTAGATCGTATCCAAATTGCAACACAATTAGTGAAGTCGATCAAGAGATACGATGCAAATGATATAAATACCGATCGATTTCGATAAAATTTTGCAAGCAGATGTATGACATAGATACGAACATTTAACTATGCAGATGTTAAAAATGGTCGCTACGATAGATAATCGTTGCAAGTGATGAGCATAATTAGAAAAAAAACAAGACCAAAATAAAGATTATCTGTACACCCACAAGAACAAGACCAAGATCGAGCAAACAAAACTCTGAGTATGCAAGACCAAGAATAAATGTAATGCTTTGCTAATAATAAAAGCTTCCGATAAATACATAAGTCAAAATGTATGTAGTAACTTTTAAATGTTCTTTTCGTGGAACAAAACCTTTTTTGTATTTGAAATTTGTAGTATGCTTTATTAGGTTTTAATACTAAATATAAAAAAACATGCAACAAGACATAAGAGTCGGTAGCACATTGGGTAAAACCACATTAGCTGTCTCTTTAATCAGGTAAGTTATTTATAATTTATACCTTTAATAATCTTCATAATATGATAGATAATGCATAGATAAATTAATAAAGAAAACGTAAGTATCAGATCAAAATTGGTTTTGCGTTGCTCATCACTTATTAATTTTGTCTAATTTTTTCGAATAAGATCCAAATTGAAGTGCCGGTACTAACATTAATATCAAGTTGAACAACCAATCATATAATAATTTAACTATTATCATCAGTAAAGTATACATATAACATTCCTATTACTATAACAACAATAAAAACGCATTTACATTTTTTTATATGTTTCAATTCCCATGATTCCATATATTTTTTTATTATAATATGGTGGTATTCTATGGTTTTTTTTTTCTGGTTTTTACTTGTCCTTTATCATTTCTACGGATAGGTAAAGATTTTTACATGATGACAAAAGTATGACAATCATTATTACATAGAAGAAAATTGTAAAATGTTTTAATTACGGAATGGAATTTATGAAGTGACTATTATGCAATCACAAGTTAAGATAACAACTAACTGAGTTAATTGTTTAGTAACAATGGTTACTAAATTTTTTTCAACAAAAATACTAGAAATATCACCCTATATTCACAATAAAACACAAGTGACCAAATAATAAATATATTACATAGTAGTATTATTATTATTTAATAATCTGATTTTGACATGGAATTGTGGCGAATCCATGTTTATGAAAAAGAGTTTCAAAGAAACGTTATTTATTTTTAAAAAACATTTTTTTTTTATTAAGACTTTTCTACTATGTCTTATAATTTATCGATCCATTGGTCTCAAGCCAATGGTTTTGATCATTCATGAACTTCACTCATTTTTTAGGTCAATACGTCACCCAAAATTTCAACTCGTTACCTCTTTTCACTTTTGACTTATATAATTGAAGGACAGATAGGCTGGCAAAAAGAGATACAAAAATGGACTAATAATCTGATTCTTTGCAAACCTAATATTTCATATGGTACTTCAATATTTGCTAGCATCACAACCTTGATAAAATATACCCTGATATATTTCATAATAAGTTGTGTATTGTTAGGTGGTTACTATGGGTACTTTTACTCACAAAAGAGGCCTCAGTTTCGGCAGGCACTTTTACTAAATTTCTTTACATTTGTATAATTATTTAGTAATTTCTGCAAGAAAAAAATTCTATCTAAATTTTTTTATTGTATTGAATTTCAAAATTTGATTGAAAGATGTCTCTATTTGTAGCTTTTTAAACTCTTTTTTTACTAAATATATAACAAATACAATTTTTGTATAAATTCAAGACGATACAATATAAAGTGTCTTCCGATGATTCTTGAACTTTATTTCGTTTGTTTTCTTGAGATTAAAATATAACTATATTTATGTATATTTTATTACATAATAAGTTTCATTTGAATCCTCGTTGATTAAACCCCTATTATGCATTTACAAGTGTCTCATACTATGTTTTAAGAATATGTGATCAAATATTAACTTGGTACACTCAATACTTATTACTTTAAGTACCGCAATATTATATAATTTTTTATTAAATTAAATTCTAACTTAAGAGTTTTTTTTTTCTTCTTTTCATTATATAAAAAGAGTAGGTACTTGATTTTCTTTTTATCAAAAAAAAAAAAAAAAAACTAAATTAAAAAAAAAAAAAAAAACTTGGAACTGTATATGAATTCTGTTTCTGTCATATAAGATTTTTATTCTTTTCATGTCTGATTGAACTTGAATAAGAGTTTTATTTTTATTATATTATTATATTTCTTTTAAATAAAATATAGAATAGTACATTCGTTTAGCATATGACTTGTAAAAATTGTCAGCTATAAATAAAGATAAAATTTATTTTAAACTATACTTTTGACACAGTATTAGTTTTTGTGATTCTGACAGAAATCTAAATCGCAAAAGAAAACTGAAAAATTTTCCGTTATATATTTTTTATTTCCTAAGGTAATTGTGGTCTAGGAAAACCAAATATAAGACATATTTTACGATTGAATGGCTAGTTTTCAAGATACTGTTTGAAATTTTTCATCAATATTGTTCCCCGGGTCGGATTTATAGCGGGAACTCAAAAACTACGCATCCTTACCAAAAAGTAGGTGTTATTTTTGAAATTTACAAGTCAAATTACCCTATAAATGTAATTTTATCAAAATAAAAACGTTTCGGTGGTCGAAAACGAGGTTTATACATTTAACCGATAAAATTACAGTGATACCCAAATAGGGATTCCCCCTTTCGAAATTAGAAGTTCGTTGGTGGTACAAAACCTCCAAATTTTGTAGGAGAAACTGCCAGGATTTCTTAGAAACTAGTTTTTCAGCAGTCCAGTCTTATCCGATATAATGTTTATAGACATAATTGGTCGTTTTTTGAAAATTTTAATACAATTAATCTTTGAATATTTTATAAATTAACCAAGCAGTCTTGGAGCTAGCTAATTTAGCTTAAAAAAGGAGCTAGCTTAAAAAAAAAGATTAATTATAAACCTGAAAATAAAATGTCTAATTTTTAACCACTCCGGTCTTTTTTTACCCCAAAGGCAGTATAAAAATGAGACAGAATAAACACGTTTTTCTAGAAAAAATTATTGATTTTTGTAAAAGTTTTTATCACATTAGTGTTGCCCAGTAAACTTTTTTTTCATTGACTAAAATTGAAAATTAGCAATCATAAAAATTAAAAGTTTTAAAAAATGTCAGATTTTTAAACTTCTGAAATTTCAGTTGGTGAATAAATTTTTATAAGATTTTTGTACATAATAGTTTTCCACTGCGACTGTACTTCGTCAGTAATTTGCTGCTTATTTGTAATTTTGATTTTATCTTTGATAAAAATAAACTTAATAGTTATATATTAGACATCAACAAAATAGCAGTTTTATGTTTTGATTATGTTTTCTTGTATGTTATCTTTTTACATAGTTGTAGTGTCTCGTCTTTTGAATGAAAGCACAGGAGTGGCTTGAAATATTTTATTTAATAAGCATTATTTGTCTGTTCAAATATTAAGAAAGTAAGAATAAAGTATAAATTATACTTGTTATCTATCGATATCGGAAGTATTGTGTTATAGTTCTTTCAAAATAAAATTCTTTGGTATAAAGGTATTTCCAAACCGCATTATTTTTTTACATTAGTCTTTGCATAAACGTACATAGCACATAAACTATGATGCATAAGTTGTAAATGTCCAGTTATGGTGTTGTGTCTTGTTATAATCGGGATGATGCAATAAAATAATTTGCTATTTTACCCATCAAAATGTGAAAGTAGACTCAATATCAAACAAAATTCGAAAATTAAACTTTGCATCTCTTTCTTGCAAAAAAAGTTTTATATGTGATTCTAAGATAAGAAAAATTACAACAAAATTTTTTAATGTTAATGTAATTTATATAACATTTTTATTCACAACCAACTCATTTGTACATAAGTATGTAAAGATAAATAATGTAAGTACATTATTTATCTTAAATTTTGAAAGAAAGTGTATATAAGTGCCATGGACATCGATAGGACCTCTTATCGTAGAATGATCTTTATGTATAGAAATGAACATGTACTGCGTTATTAATGCAAATCCTCTTCTTTGTTAAGAATTTTGAGCTCCATATTCTGGCTATTTTTATGATTTATAAAAAATTGCTTCAAATGCATGTTTGTAAAGTAAATACGCTTCAAATTGATAAAAAAATTGTGCATCTTCCCTTTTAAGTCTCTATTAAAATTTGAAATCTATAATAAGGCGATTGTATTAGAAATACATCGAGTTAGAATCTATGAAGTATTATTATAAGTGGCTGGAGGGTTTTACGTAATTTCGCTTCCAATTACGAGATATTTCATGGTGGCCATATTGATACATCAATTTGGTACGAAATATCTATGCTACAATTTTAAATAAATTACATGGCCCTTGGTAATTAATTTATTTAAAACTTTTCTAAATAAAAAATTTATATAGTGAAAAACAAAATATATATTAATTTTTATCTAGAAGTGGATGGGTTAAAAAAATACTTAATCAAATATTTTAAGGTAACAAAATAAACATGGCAACAAGTGTGCAAACCGTCACCATATTAGCAACGAGTAACATCTCCTCAGAGAATCATTACAACTAGATAATTCATACTGATGATGACTACTTTGTTATCCAAATACGTATTTATAAAATACAAAATAATTTGATCATAGGAAATTGGGAAAAAAATCGAAATTTATTATGGCAACAACCCTATTCGTAGTAAGCCATAACATGGTGGAAATACTGTGTGGGTACATTGATTTTACCATAAAATAAGATTATTAATTTGAATAATTGTCTAACAATTTCTATTTAAACCCGTTCCTGTTTAAAATTGATATCATGCTTATATGTTTATATATATATTTATTTATCTATATTTATTTTCCAATATGTTTCAGACATGTTTTTGATTATTTTTATAACAATTTGCCGTAATCAATATTGATATCATTAAGATAAATAAATAGTTTGAAGAATCAATAATTAAATATTGTTTAACTTAATATAAAGAATCCAGGTCAGACAATAATGCTTTTTGATATATTTGTATTGGGATAATCTGTGCAAGGAACGTCCAGAAATCGCATAGCTCGATCTAAGAGAATCTAAAGTAACTCTAGGGCGACTAGTTTTCAAGATATTGCTTGAAATTATATTGGTCTCAGCATATCATTTTACGTAATACTTGAGAAACTTTGAATCCAATTATTAAATGAATGTTATTTTCGAGCTAAAACTATCTTAAAAACAAATTTTTATCAAAATTGGAATGTAATTCGTGTACTTTGTAAACTCTTGCTACGTCACTATTTCCATTCCACACATTGGGCTATCCAGAACAAAATATCACTTCAAAATTGCCAAGACTATTGAAACATTAATTTTGGATACGCTGAAATTTGACATGTTTTCTTTTTTTAAGTTTTACTTTTAATAATATTTTCTAAACGTTTCTTTATACAGATCATTTGAATTTAAATTTTGATATTGAAGGTGCATTTGTCTATTTTCAAACAAATTATTTGCGCATATATCTCACTCTCTTGTTTATACTCGACCAAATTTCGCTAATATAATCAATAGAACACAGATTAAATCACGTTTGGAGTTTAAAAAAAAAACACCTTAAGAATATCGTTCCTGACCTTTTTTTTTTTAATTAGAATCTTTATGCAAAAATATTTTGTTTAAATATTAAAGTTTCCATTAGTAACATAAACGATGAATTTCATGTTGTTTCCTAATTCCCTATGGAAATATACAAATCCCCAAAATTAATCATAGTACCTATTTTTGATAAAATTGGTTTACTATTTATGGATATTAATATTGATTGATTAAATGCATTCAATTTCATAGGTATAAAGTAACGAGAAATAACACTCCCTTTTTTTCAATATACATAAATAATTACGTTTTTCTTCCATATACAAGTTTCAACTTTGCATTATGCTTTCAAACATAGGTATTTACATTTTTTGAAGTCCTTCGGTAACCAAAAGTCGCTTCTTTTTCCGCATAAATTTACATTTCGATGTCTGGAAAATCATTGGCACCACCAATATTGATAAATTTGTTCTTAAATAATTTCACATGGATTTAAAAACGCTAAATGATATCTACCAAATAATATTGGGTTCCAAGTAATTGATTAAAATTAAATTTTTACACTGATTTTAAATTATATTTTTTCCCGATTAGGGCGATGTCTCAGATCCCAAATTAAAGTTGAATATATTACGCTGAAGCATTTCCTACAATCCCGCTCGCCTTTGCGAAAAATAATTTATTTTTTATAAGGTTTCAGTTTATTTATGTACGAAACTTCATGTTTTAGAAGAAGAGCCGATAATAAGCTAACAAAAATGCAATTTACAAGAGATTAATAATATGGCTACGTCTCAAATTCAAATCGG
The DNA here is from genome assembly GCA_020423425.1 of Chrysopa pallens. Lineage (NCBI taxonomy): Eukaryota > Metazoa > Arthropoda > Insecta > Neuroptera > Chrysopidae > Chrysopa > Chrysopa pallens. The sequence continues at coordinate 25,204,277 of CM035593.1, read as the reverse complement.
ATAATACATAAAACTTTAACTTTGTTATTTTGGTTTAAACGAATATTTTCCATCATTGAGCTAGAAAGTCATAATTTGAAGAATGTCCTTTCGTTTGGGTGTGGTTTCAAAACTCACTGTTTTTCTGCATAATATTTTTATTTTACACTTCCCAAGCTACTAGTTTTGAATTCCCCAGGGTAGATTGACTGTTACTCATTTAATACTTTATCCATCAAATTTTACAAATAGCTTTTGTGTCTATGGTTGATGCATTATTTTATATTGAAAATTTGCCTATATTAATTAACAAATTAAAATGAATTTAATAAAAAATATTTTTAATGAAATTTCTTCCCTTATCTCAAAATTTATGTGCGTGTTTCAAAACATGATACTGTTACTGAGGAGTCAGGTATGATGTCATCAATATTGTATATTAGCAATGGTAAATATCATATTTGATGTCATTATACCTTAACTGCCCAGTAACAACTTCAGGCTTTTCGAATGTAGGGTATTTATGATGCTACTATCCATTAATACATACTTTGCATATTGTATATTGGATATGTACAGAAAGCTTGTGTATATTGAGGTTAAGTGATACCACAGTACATAGTTTTCCTAACAATCTTGTTTACATTATTACCGTTGCCATAAGACAACAACGACACTACCCTAATAATAATTTATGACCCTATTTTCATGCACATATAAAAATTCTAACAAATATATTTGTTTGATTATATATAATATTGATTTCCAGCATAGAAATAAAGGGTCGAATATTTTTGGGTATCTAACTAAATGGTAAAACATAAAATAAGGTAAAAATAAATAAGAAAACTTTTCTAGTAATTTTATTAGAAAACTTTTATACATTTTTCATTTTTTTTATGTAAATAAAAATTTTCCAATTTCACGCGTATTTTTATTATTAAATTTAAAATTTTTATATTATATTTTGCCATTTTTTATAATCAAGTCAGAGTTATACTTGACAATAAGTGGTTCCTAATATGATTCGTTGTTTCATAGTATTTAAGATTCATAGCATGAATAAGAACGAATTAGCTAGCAAGCTTGTAGATGTTTTTGAAGCATCCCCCTTATATTTGAAAACAATGTCGGCATAGATCCTTTCAAAGAAAACTGCTTCAGACACCATTTTCTACCGAATCCTCTTCTTTACTCAATTTCCTTTCCCCCAACCACAGTATTGAAAAAAAATAAAAATAATGACGTGGGTACTCTCTGTTATAGACGTGCGTGTCTGAGGAATGGAGTGGAAAGCCCAGTATTATTAATAAGGATGCAATAATCTAATTTTAGATAAATTATTTAGAGCTTTGTCGTCAAATGGCATAACCAAATACTTTTAGTTTTTAGCTCAGTTCGCTCCTAATTTCAAAAACTCGTGCAAGTTGCATTAGAAGAGAAGATTTGGCCTAATCGGCAACAAATATCTTTGATACGGCATCTTAATACTATATTGTAAAATTTTTGATGATATTGAAAGATAAAAAAGTGAAACCATGTTTGTAATTTTAGTTCAAGACAATGAACTTTGTAGAATAAATCATCGTTAATAAAAAACTTGCCGGCTATATCAACCACACCTTTATACAACAAACTACAAATATTATATTATTATTAATTAAATTGTAAATATAATGATAAACTATAAATATATATATATATATATATATATATATATATATATATATATATATATATATATATATATATATATATATATATATTTATATATATATATATATATATATATATATATAAATATAATTAATATTGCTTATCAAAATTTTGCTTTTCATTTTAATCTTTACAATTTAACTGGAAATTAAATACTTATTGAATAGTAAATAAAATAAATTCAACTGCCCTAAATTTGTATAAAATTTTTTAAAGTTTAATATTTTGTTACAATTTATATAAACATTTTATATATTTGCTCCATTTTCCCAGATCAAGAATATTTTTATTTCGACTACAATGTGTATTTCGACTACAAAGTAGTCATCAACAGTATGAATTAGCACACCATCATAACGGTGCAAACCGTCACCAAATTAGCAACGAGTTATATTTTCTCGGATAATTATTACGGCTAGCTAATTCAAACTGATGATGAATAATATAATAGTTTGTAGTCGAAATACGTATTTATATAATACACAAAAATTTGTGATCTAGGAAATTAAGGCAAAATATCGAAATTTAATCAAAAAATCTTAGAGTTCTCTAGGATAATATGCATAGTTTTCTAAAATATAACATCTTTGTGCAAGTTTTCAATTGACATGCTCAACAAAACTTTAAAATTCTTGAAACAAAGGAAAATTTTCCGATATTGCTTAAAATTTTTCCGATTTTGACCTTATATGTAGGTAAATATTTCGGACATATTTTACACGACGCCAGGTATAAAACATATAAAACCAATTTGCATTCATTGTAGCAACAAAGCACGTTTTTTTTCTTTTTCTACAAAATAAAAAAAAATTAAAACAAATGTTTGAAATATTTTAAAACACATTAAAAGTGGAAAAAGGAATTCTAATTCACAATTATTTGCCACTTACGAGACTAATTACATATAATTATTTCTTCTTTAAGTATGAAGACGCTACAGATAAGTAAACAAATAATTAAGTATAATGTGCTCACGCACATAATAATAAAGGCATAAAATTAAAATAAATTATATTGCGATTGTTATAAACTCCATATAACTTCTATATGCAGTATGTTCTTTTTATAGAAATGACAATAAATTGACATTTATTGTATAGATTAAAAAAATATCAAAATAAATAAATTATAATAGAGTTCGTCCGCTTCATTGGTCGAAATTGGATCATTACCACTCAAAGGTAATCTCTGCCTTTTGACGATGCATTCACGATAGAACACACTATTCTTGAAAAGAAATTTTAGGAAAAAGAAAATATTAAATTTAATTCTTTATATTCGATATATGTGTAAGAAAATTTTCGAGTTTCACATTTTCATGAGCAAATTTAAGAGACAGTAGAACTTGACTCATGAGTACCAAGACCTTTTGACCACCTATACCCACTTTTAAAATCTTCCATCACCTGAAGGCAAAGGGGCTTCTAGCACAAGGTGACAATTTTGGACTTGGTTACTTCGTTCTTATTCAAACGACGACATTTTGATTAACCAACAGCTCCTTTTTCTTAAAATTATAAATGATCAAACTGCTACTGTCTGGATTTGAACCTGCAACCTCATTTGGACCGCCTCAGTGACAAAGGCACTCGTTCACCCATTCGGCTACTTACACCGGAGGAGTGTGCCATCAAGGGACACCCAGAAATCGAACTACAGTTATGGTAACCTTCTGACAGCCTTTCTGTCAATAGTTAAGTCAACTTTCTGTCAACTTTCTCATAGCGAATACTTTATTGGCTGTAAAAAAACTTAGAAATAATATCTTTTGATAATAATTTAACTATTCTCTTTTGCATGATCTCACTTAAATGATTAGTAATGCTTTGCTTTATCAAGGTATCATTGTTGTCAATAGTTTCAAATTTCATTCCAGCCTTAGAAAATTTTGGAGAAAAATCAGAAGGCTAACCCCACTTTCCCAATGTTTTTTTCATGTACGCAATTTTCTTAGATTTCTTTAATATGGGGTAATGCTGATTCAGATTATTATCTAAATTTGAGCCTTATTTACAGTCCAGCAGATCATGAAACAATTTTCAACATTTAAGAGATCTTAGTACTTGATAATATTGTATTCCGAAAAGTCGTTACTATAGTTAAGGTATACATTGGTTTAAAGCCTCCTTAATTGGTCACGTGAGATATCACACAGCCCAGAACTTTTATTAAAACTTTTCCGCGTTGCTTTTCTTGTTAGCTTCGTAAATTTATTTGAACTTCATAATCTATTAGCGTGTTGAGAAAAGTACGTTTTTTGCGGTGTAGTAGTTATCACCTAGGTGTTTGAGTTAAAATTTTGTCGATAATGCCACTGAAAGTGAAACAGAACAAATAGTCTTTGACAATAACCATGACAGTAAATTTCAAGTGCTAAGACTGACTTTGGAAGTAGGTTTTCGTACTTCATATCTATGACCAACATACGGGATGTCTAAACCCCACACGACCGCATCTGGTACTTTTGATTCGTTCCCAATAAAGGGTTAATGAAATTCCCATTAGCTCCAAAACAATGTAAAATATAGAAGTAAAAAATATAAAAAATATTTTTCAAAATAATATTTTGTCCTCTTTATCAGTCAGTTATGTTGTTTGCTGGTTACATTATTATTTTTATTGTTGTGTGAGTGTACTGTGTGTATTCAACATACCTACGTCATCAACATTAAAAACAAGAAGCACTTGTTCAACACATTGGTTTAGCTTTAGCCGAAGTGATTCCACACAGACCAAGCGTTGAACCAAACTACCCAACGCGCATAGTATTTTAGTTGTTATATCATACAACTGACGTGTATATTGTTGATGAGGTATTGTTGCAAGTTATACTATACATTGTTGTCAATATAAAAATATATACATACAATTTGGTTTGTTTACATACACAGTTACCGGTGAATTTGGATGTTTCCAAAAAATATTGTTTTGGTTTAATTACAGTGATTGATTTAGTGAGACTAATATCACGTGATAAATTTTGTGTTTCTTTAATTTTTGTTATTTTGGGTGATTTGTTTTAGAAATTTTTGTGCATTTTTGTTGTTTTTTTTTTTACTATTTCGTTTTGGAATTTACTTTTTGTTCTGTGACTGTGATGTTCGGCAGAATTGAAATTTAAAAACATTCTTCTTCTTATTAATTAAGGTAAGGATTTTTTTGAAAATATTTGTTAGATTTTTGGATGAACAGAATGATATTCTGGATAGAATAAGTTGATATTTCCGCAGAAAATACGCCCAAAAACCCATGAATACAAAGATATCTAAATTTTGCAAAGCTTTCTGGGCTGATTTAGATAATGTTAAAATTCGATTTTATTATGGCGATGTGGCATTTCTTTGATTATTAAGCATTAGACGTTGGTTGCTAAGATTCTGGTTTGAAGTTATATTTTGCTGTAGGTAATTAATAATGTTCAATATTCCATGTTTACCCAGACGACATGAATCACGTGATTTTGAATTCTGGTTTTGCATATCAATAAAATTAGCCTGAGACGACCATTTGAATAAATTAGTGGATATTTACTTTATAAAATATCAATTTACACGATTTACCAAATTTGCAGCATTTTCGGTTCGAGTCATTTGTAGTCTATGGTAAAGACGGCTTTCCATTTTATATTCGGATCTTAATCTCTGTGGTTTTCCAAGGTGTTTATCCTTTCAGTCTTCAATTAAATATAATTTGGTTATAGTTACTGACGGTCCCCATTTTTAAGAATATTATTAAGGAAAGATTTCTATTTAAATGTTTGTCAGTGCGAATTTACACTCGTAAAATTGAATTGTGGTTTCATGTGACATTTATTTTAAGAATTCCGGTAAATACCATTCGATGACCGATTGTTCGTAATGGCCATATGAAGTAACACGCTACGGGAACAAATGGAAACATGGAAATATGTCTTTACATGCACTGACGCCCTTGACTAAGCTCTGGATTCGATTGTCTTTAATGCACATACGAAGTAACACACTACTAAACCAGCAGATACCATTGAAACAAAACCTGTATATGCGGGGGTATCTACGATCAATTTGCTATCCAGATTTTTCTTACTCATATCTGTAGAATTATCCAAAATTTTGCGGAATACTAGACTGTCATTCAAATTGAAGACCGTATACCTTTATGTTTTTCTGTAAAAACAATCAGCGTGGAATTATAAACTTGTGGTAATTTGACGTTGAAAAAGTACTGCAATCTATACCACGTTAGATCGCGTAGCCCTTAAAACTTTTTGCGTTTAGCAACCTTGGCTAGTCACAACTCTTAAGGAGTAAAAAATTATAATATTGCATTAGTATTCACAGTTATCCTCGATATTCGTATGTCTGATATATTATTTAAAATCAATCAAATCGTTTGAAATGAAAAATTTGATTCGAATCCCAAAAAAACAACGATGTGACTAGTGGTCGACATACTAAGGGTCTCGGTAATATTATTGTTGAATAAAATAATTACTAATCTCGTTTACAATATCAAATTCGGTTCTGGTTATTAAATATTACCAAAAAGTTAAAACTCTCAGTTGAATCACATTTATATTTTGTCTTGTTAAGAGTTGTTTTTCAAAAACCAAGGTTTGAATTCAATGCGTGTACTTTTGAGAGTTTTATGTCAATACTTAATAAAGCTTTGTTCATGTCGTAATACATATATTTTGAATAGCATAAAAAAATGAAAAAAAGAAGAGACTTCAAAAATATTTTTACCTGTTCTTTGTACAGAGGACCTGTTTTTTTCTTCTTCTTTTTAGTATGTTCAAAGACCTGTTAATGTTTGGTTATAAGTAATATAATGGCCTTTGGCAATGATCTTCAATGAATGCAATGTATACTACTCACACATTGTCTCTTTACAAATATTTTTGAAAAACCTATGAATAATAGGTTTTTATAAAATAATAATTATTTTTCAATTTAATTTTTGAGGAAATCAGTACTTTGTTTTGATTTAAAATAAAGGTTCTTTGACATTAAATAATTATTTTCAAAAGTTTTATCAATTTACTCTAATGTATTTTTGATAAAATACAGAAAGGTTAATAATAAGGTGTACAGTTACATAGCGTTATAACTATTATTGTTATTAGATCTATGATATTGTAATTTTATCAAGTACTAGTCCTGGATTGGACTATGGATTGAAAATTTTGGCGGATTCACAAAAATATTATACATTCTTGATGTGGGGGCAGATAATTCACGGTTTATTTATTTCTTAGAATTTAAAAAGAATTAGTATATTTTTTATTTAAAAAAAATATTATAATTTAAAAAAAATGTATTTAATAAAATTGTTTAACTAGGATATATTTTATTAATATTCGAGTATCCAGTTTTTTCAATAAACGTCTTAGCTTCGCGTTTATTTGCAAATAATAATAAAACTAAATGTTGTGAAGCTAACACAAGAATATTTTTATTTTTCCCATTAAAATAATTTAAATAAACTTACGGTATATGATGATATGATTATTGATTAAAAAACTTGTCCCAATTAAATACTGCCATGATTTTGAAAATCCTTGTATCCATGACGTATATTTTATATTGTGTATATAATGATGGTATTCGTACACAAATAATAAATAGTATCTTTTGTATACTAAAGGCAGACGTAGAGATGATATTAGATGAGACATTGATATACTACGAAATTGTTTATGGTGAATCATTTTATATCCATGAGAAATGTGATAGTTGACCTATCAAAATTGTTCATAAGTATGTGACGTAGTATATTTTAAGTATCTCTTAAATATCTTCGTAATGAAGCATTTACAGATAATTTATTAACATATATAAAATTCAACATTTTAAAGGACATTATACAAGTTAAAGAATGACTCAAAAAATTATCATAATGTGCGGCGCAAAATTAAAAATGAGTTTTGTCCTAAACACTAAAAAAACTTCCAAAATAAGGAGTTTTTTTGAAATTGCAATAACTTTTGTAAGAATTTATTAATTATCTCAAAAAATTCAGAAAAGATACTCTTTCGAATCCGCATTTCAAGAAATAAATAGTTTTTAAGAAATTCGCTTCTTTATTTAAAAAGACACTCACATATTTATTTTTATGTAACCTTTAAAATTAAAGTCAAGTTAATTCGTTTAATTGCGTTAAAAAACATATAAAACTAACTAATTTAATGTTAGTTTAGCAAAAAAAAAGAAAAAAAAAATATTTTTCACAACTTAAGCCGATTGCGATTTGTTATTTCCGAAAATGATACAGCCTTTTTTTTATTTCAGTTCAAATTTTGGTGTCCGTTTGTAGTTAGTATTTACGTCATGAAAATCTATAATTTGCTTGGTTTTTACGAATTCCTTAAGTATGAAATTAAGGCGAATAAGAAACAAAAAAGAGACACATATAATGAAGAGAATGTCTATTGCAATACATAATGTATTTGTTTAAATTTTCACAAATAACTACAAAAGATATTACTCAAATATTATGAAATTTGTAATGCATAGAGTTTTTTTCGAAAAAAATATTAATTAATTTAAAAATAATAATAAAACTTTTTATTTATTAATATGTTCGGAAATAACTCTTTGGTAAGCGTTCCGTTTTTATGGTAAAAAAACATTTCTTGTGACATTTTCGTTTAGATAAATAAAATATGCTGAAATCGAAAGCATGTAATATTAATTTCACCCTCTTCTTCCATGATTTTTAAGATCAATATTTCAAAGTCTGAAAACTCACTAAAACTTTATCAGATTATATTAACCTAACCCATTAAATATTGAATATAATGTCTTATTAATTATAACAAAATATGCTAATTCAATTCAATTTCCTGAGGAAATTATAAATTAAGGTAATAATAAAAAATTTTCTTTCTAATAATTTTTTTGTCTTTTCAAGGAAACTCTTGTATACTCAGGTCAACCTTGCACACATAATCAAACGTAAATATTGAAATTTCCACACATTAAAAACATATAAAGTAGTATATAATTAAATTAGTCATCAAAATTTTTCATCAAACGTGTGTCATTTCAGTTACAGGCTGTTTCGGGAATAAATTTTTTACAAGGTGGCAGTAAAGATGAATTGATATAAAATATTTCATTATTTATTTAATTAATCTTTCTTTGCATCATAATAATAATACAAGTCACCTTAAAAACTATAGCACCTAGCCTAAGCTTTATCTATAATACGTCATTTTATATACTAGTTTCATCAAGATTACAATTTTTAATGCATCGTTTAGAATAATAGAAAGCTTTAAAATAAAAACCATTGAAAAAACATTTCATCTAATATATGTTCAATTTATATTTAGTATTTTTTGGGCAATAGATAAATACGCCCATACCAACCCCTAACAACCGGTATAACAATACAGAAAACTTAGTAATTATTTTGAAACTCGCTGTACTTATTTATTACTCAAACATTAAAATTTTAAATTATTCATAAAATTAAACAATAGCTTCTTTCTGTTTAAAAGCAAATAATTACATACTTTAGATTTACAAAATGCGAATACAAAAAAAAATTCCAAATAACGTCATTTTTAAATAAATATTACAAGCATTTGTTTTTACAAAATTTAAAATTTAAATAATCTTAAAATTATCACTAAGACTAATTGTCAAATATATTAAATTTAAATATTTTTTTCTCTATAAATCGTTTTAAATGGTAGGGATTTAAAAAGAAATCGATTGATTATTTTTCTTTCGAAATAGTCGATTTATTTTAATTCGGCTTTTCTTTGGTTTTTTATGGATTTTGCTGTAATAATCGCATCGATCAAAACACTAATAGAATAATAAAATTCTTGGGAAAACTTGAAGCGTGAATAAGGGATGTTAAGTTAAAAAAACTAATTTTTATACATTACAAATTATTTTTTATATTTTTTTTTTTTCAATTCGATTTACGCTACGTAATGCTTTATAAGATGTTTGCTTCGAAAATATAAATTAATTTATAGTTGTTCGTTGCATTGAAAATCATTTTCCAAGATACAATTTTAAACACCAAAATATCAATGTAATGAAACATTATTTTTGCTAAAGTTACCTCAGTCCTAAACGAAATTTTTGCTTCAAAGTTTAAGGATTTTAAAGAAAATGAGTTTTATAAACTTATTTTGAAACCGAAATAGCCTAAATACTCGTAAAAGGAAATAAGAGATAAAATTATTCCAGTTTTTTTGACGCACATTTTTTCCAATTGTTATAAGTTTTAATCATAAATATTTGGGGTACATAAATATCTTGCTAACTTTTGTTTGTAATATCTGTGTAATGCATAGTACGTGGAAGGGATTTCTTAATCGATTGATACGCTACAAGTGTAATCAAAATTTATAAAAATTATTATAAAACCTTCACATTCTATAAAATATAGTTATTTGTAAATTGTATAGCAAATGTCAAACAATTTCCTATTCTAAATTTTATATCATTTACACACAGACTTCTATAACATTTGATTGATAAAATAGTATTTGCAAACCATAGAAACGAATGAAAACATTTTAATGCACGGTGCTCATAATAGACACATTTTGTGGAGTACTTATACCAAATTATAAATAAAATATGACTACTTGTCAAATAATTTACTTCAGGTACCTACCTAATTGAATAATTTATTTAATTTAGTCAAAAATTACTTAATAAAATGTAATTAATAATAATTTAGTATATATATATGATAAAAATGTACTTATACAAATTTAATTAGAGGAAATATTTCTGAAATTACTTTAATAACATCTTGCATATTTAATGTGAAGTGTTCCGTTACAAAAAAAAAAAACCTTTTAGGTAAAATTCGAATCGTTATGAATAATCCGAATGAAGTATACAAATTTTTACGATGTATTAAATGTTTTTAAATCCTAGTCGACCGTTTCTACATTTTATAAAGAAAAATTGTACGCTAAAATTAATCACGCTTTAATTCGAAATAGTCCTATTTAAAATAATATAAACTAGAGTCCCAGCACAGCGGTTGATATTTAACCATTATCACTCAAAAGGGAATCTCACTGCCTTTCATCAAAATAGTATATTTGCGGGCCTTTAAATAAAACACTATATTAAACAAAAGTTTATACATGCGTGTGTATGATAGTGTGTGTAATATAAGTCACACCTCTTGTTGACGTGTGTGTCATAGTGTGTCTAATGTTTTTTATTGATTTAATGTATTTTTTATGCTTAATTTAAACTAAAATATTATAAATAGTCCTTCTCTATTTAGACTATAAGTGTGCCAAATTTCATACTCCTTCGCCCCGTGCAATTTTCGTAAAAGGAGGTACACAGTTTTTAAAAGGAGGTACATATTAAAATAAAGATATATAAGTATAGTTACAGAAATATTAAATATTAAATATTAAATAATATTTAAGTAATTTTTAGGTCTTGGTGCCAAACCAATACTTCGGATTAAACTTAATTTTATCGAAGTACCTTACTTTCTTGTGATTTTTTCAACATTTGTCGTTATTATAATTCTATACAAAATAACCAAAAAATTAAGAAATATTTTAATTTCTCAGAGATATACAAAAATAACACGTATACTATACAGCTGGGCGGCTGGTTTTGGAGATATCGCTTGAATTTTGCGCCTGATATCGATAAAATTAAGTTTTTATGAGTAGTTTGACTTGTATAATATAAACGCCTGAAATTTAAGCCGAAAATCAGTATTCCGGATAAGTTTCAAGTAATATCTCGATTGCAAACCATTAAATCCAAATAATATGTGATACTTTGTTTTTCATTTCTATCCAGTAAATTCCCATTTTGCATCGTGAACTCTACTACTTCAAAAAAATATTAGAACACGAGAAAGTGTAGGAGATAATTAACAAGACATAAATTATTTCAATTAAAATCAATCAATATTTGTATGCTAATAAAGATTCATAAATTATAGTAACTATTTTATCTACTGACCTTGCCAGCTTTATAGACTATTTATACTTTATTCAATGGCAACAAATATGCATATGATATCATTACTCAATGTTGTTTTTTGTTATTGATGAACATATGTTAATTTTTTTTGAATTATTGTTATTCATTAAAAACCTGACATGGAAAATAATAATACACTTAGCCACACTTAGGTAATACATGATAATTAATTAAGATGATTTAAATAAATTTCATCACCATAAATAACCGAATGTCGAGACAAATATTCCGTCATTTTTATATGACAAACAATTTAGAGATTCTTCAAAATAGTCCCGGTACTTAAATAAGAAATGTCGTTTATATCAGTAAACCTATAGAATCTGCATGTAACCGAAATTATGAGACTAGTAAATTTCGTCGTTACGAAAATTCTGGTAAATGGTGCAATCATTTTCACGTCAGTCTGTAAAATTTGTGTTTCCCGCACAGGACCATTTATAAACAATTGGAAATTTAGTTTCTAAATTTATAATATCTTTTTATGGAACTAAAAATTTGACACCCATGGAAGTAATCTTCAAATATTTTGTAGAAACAAAAAGTTAAACATAATTAAGGTAGTTGTGCTGCTGAAGTCATAGTGTCAGAAAATTCTAAGTCGATTGAACGTCCTAAATTCGAGTAATTTATAATCGAAGTTCGAAGAATTTACATTGCGCGCAATGAGAAATATGTTTTAAGTAACGTTCGTGAATTATAAAAAAAAAATTAGCAGTCGGAAACTTTTGAAAACTTATAAAATAGTAATTCATTATTTATGAATTTAAAAAAAAATACAAATTATTCACCGTTTTGTTCTTAAGATATAGAAATCGAAATTTTAACAAAACAAATTTCGATTTGAAAAACTTACATAAAACATAAAAGTAAATTTCGATTTTTTTTAATAAATACGTATTTCCACTATAAAGTAATCATTATCAGTATGACTTAGCTAGTTGTAATGATTCTCTGAAGAGATGTTACTCGTTGCTAATTTGGGAGCAAATAGAAACCAGAGTAACAAACTTCTATAGCAAAACTACTATTTTTCATCGCAAAACTTTTTTGCTACTGTACTGAGAAGATCATTAAATTAAAATTTTAAGTATTACTTTGATCGAAACGTTGAAAAACGAACTTCTTCGTCCGACAAAAATAGCAATTTTCACGTTGTCAGTTTTTGCACTAACAGTAATGAAGCTTTTTGTGAAATTTCAGCTGTAAAAACATTAAACTTTGGTCCGGGAACTATCAAGATGTGCCCCGTCCTGTACTAAATCTAAAAAATTTTTAAGATAAAATTTTTTAATTATAAAAAAATAAAAATTGTTTTGTTATAAAACATAAACATGAACTTTCCAATTATTTAAAAAGCCTAATTGTGAAATTTTTTTTCTTTAACCGGTTTTTCTTAGCATAGACCAAATAACTTAATATAAAAAATATACTAAATAATTTAAGAAAAACGTAACAAAATATACTAAATAATTTTATTGAATTGTAAATCGAATAATTCATTGAATGTGTTTATACTGTTTTATACACATGTAAACAACATACATTTAAATACCTTAAATATCTAATTACAATAAATAAAATTACAATCAATTTAACAAATCTTTTAATTTTAATGAACGATAGAGATACAAAAACAAAAATCAATTTAAATAATATTCACTTTCAAATTTTTAAATATCATTATTATTATAATTGACCCATTTTAAATTATTGTAATTATATTTGATGTCAATGTAGTGAATTTTTGTTTTGAAAAATTATAACAAGATAACCCGTTGAAGTATTATTTATTTCTTGTAGGCTGAGTTATTTTATGATAGCAAATCATGTTTATTAAAAAACAGTGAACTCAGCTGCAGCGTTGCTTTTTTTGGGCAACGTTTTAAGGACAGTATAAAAAAATTTGTAGGGTACTTTTTATATTCCATAAAAATTGATGAAAAAATCGTACTGGAGATTATTCCAATCACTGATTACAAATATTTGCGTAAAATATAGAAATTGTGATATAAAATGCGTTTTTTTTTTTTTTTGTTGCTTTAGTTCTTTTATTGTTTAAAATTAATTGCATTCATATTACATTACATGATTGGTTTTGTGGTAATAAGATTTTTAAAAATCGCTTTATTCTTGTTCACCACAGTCTTAAAAAACATAACATAATACTTAATTTACGATTAGATATCTAAATTTCGATATAAAGCTACAAATTCGTACGGAATATTGGGCTACCTTCGTATTGGGCTTTAGGTAACATCTCAAAAACTTCCCATCCAATCGTTAAATGAATGTAATTTTTACATCAAATTACACTTAATTATATTAAAGATTTTTGATAAAATTATGTTTATAAAAGTAATTTGGATGCATTTAACGTTTGGATACGAAGTTTTTGAGATATTCCCTCAAATTGATGGTTTGTCATAAAATCACAAAAACCCCGTAGATTTTATTGCAGATAGTACTTAAATGAATTCAACTACCTGCGAAAAAAAAAACGAATTTTTCACAATCACAATCTATGCTTATTTTTAATTCTTAATTCCTAACGAGCTACCTCAAAATTTCCAGGTTATGGGTTTGCATAAACTCCGATTTATTCATATAGAATTATTTTTACGTTAGTTTCGAATTAAAGTTCATTCGAAATAGTGGACAGAGAATATTGAACATTGATTGAATAATATTAAATAAAGTGATAAATAAAAATTGGTTAATGAATTTCATTATTTTTTTTTATAAGGAAAAAACAACATTATAATTGTTTTTAATTTTATAAATATCTTCTTAATTAAGAAGCATACGATTTTAATCAGTCTGCAAATTACTGTGTGAAATGCCATTCTCCAATAAGAGTATATGAAGGTACTTGACTATACAGAAAACCGAATACTTTTGATATTAGATAATATTTTCTAATTTAAACAGACAAAACATGCCATTTTTAAATAGGGTTCTTCTACTGAAGATTTTTTATCTTGTTTTCTTGCAAATTTTCGAAAAAAATTCAACTTTTCCATTATATATTGTTTTTACAGTTTTTCTTTTCTCAATAGAATTTCGGTTCGAATTATTCTAATAACAAATTGATTGTCATAATTTGGCCCTCGAATTTTCCTCGAATATCGCAGCTTCTCTATATGGCAATGAATTATTAATATATAACATTTTTACCATTTAATTTTATTCTTATATGTCAAAAATCTTGTGTTTTAAATACTTCATTTGTTTGGAATAATTGTTTCGAAAGTTTCCATGTAACATGATTTCCATTGCGTGAAAATAATCAATCTAAAAACGTTTTAGAGCCTTAAATTTCACTCATGATCATATTGAAAATCTAAATAAACAGCATTCTTCTTATAATATACATAAATTTATCTATATCTTAACAAATTATCTTACATTACAAACAATTAATTTAAATTCATAATCTAACTATTATAAGCTTATGAAATTTTAATTAATTACCATAAAAATAATTTTTTTTTAAATCTTAAATAAAATAATTACAATAATATTGTAATTAAATCAAGGAGAAAAAATTCTATTCACTTTGCGTAACATAAGTCAAATGAACTGTATAGAAAGTTGTATCTAAGTAATTAACTGATATCCGTTAAATAATTAGTTAAATTTAATTAACGTGTACTTACAAATAAAGATTTGTTAAATTATCACGCGGATTTTAATACGTAAATTAAATATTTGTCAACATTTTCCATATGATACCTTTAATCTGTGTTTGTAACATATTTTAGTCCAGTGGCCAAAGTCTGATGTTAATCAACATTTTATATGTATAAAATGCGCAAAATGTTTTTGGTGCAATTTATAAAAATAAACTAAAAACTTGAGAAATATGATTTAAATTTATATAAATTACAAATAAAGTTTAGTAAAAATGGTAGCCCCTGAAAGAACATTTTTGTAGAAACCTCGGTGATAAAGGACAGACACTACCATTAAAAAAAAGCGTATTTATTGCTGTTATTGTAAGAAACAAAATTAATTTAATACCAATTATTTGATTTATTTACATTATAATAATGATCTACTTTTAATTATTTGCTAAAATAATTGCTTTATTGCATTTTATTAAAAATTGTAAACAAAATGTAAAAATTGTTAAATAAACAAAAAAAAATTACATAATTCAATTGTGTAAAAAGGTGTAAAGTTTATGAAAAATGCCTTAAATTTACCGTTGATATAAATTCTATTTTAATTGAAAATCAAGGAAGACGAGATTTTTTTGTCTTAACTGTCCAACTCGTTTTTAATAAATTTATATATTATCTGTTCAAATTGAAATTTTCCGTTGGTTGGTGCTTCTTTTTGTTGATAATAAACAAAATTAAGTAAATTTTTACGTTTCGGCAGGATGTTCAAACTTTTATTTGTAAAAATTCTGTAAAACAGTTTTGTAAATATTGCGTAATCGTGAATTATGTCTCGTGAATCGTGAATTTTCCATCAGTTTTTTTGGTGAATTCTGTCGACGATGTGCTTTTCTTGTGGTCGTGGCTTAGAAATAAAAAAAATGCAAGAACTGGATTCACCTGTTAATTAGGGAACGGCTCCACAGCGGTTTTGTTCTAACTCGCAAACTAAGCTGAGATTCTTATGAATTTAGAAATATTTTTCGGATTTCGAAGTAAATTTTGGATTGCTTGATAGATCTAATGAATCCATTCATAAAAAACAACACTGACAAAGTGAAATTGAAGCAGCAGGAAACTAATTTAACAAATTTCTTGAAACCCGGTTTCCTGAAATCAATGAAACCGAGGTTTCACCAAACACTGTGTACATCAACATCTGTTTATCTTATCTATCTGTTACCAGCAACTTCAGTTTCATAAAACAAGTTTGTCCAGTGTGCACCACCGCATCTTACTCAATATATAAAAACAATTATACTTTTTAGTTAATCAGTCGTATTTTCGTTTTCATTGACTGGACTAATTTTTACGATAACTACAACTTTCTCGTTATCTAAACTAAGTGTTTAAATATGTTTTTCGTATAAGTATAATATCTTAAATATACAATTGTGTTTGATTCGAAACTTTAATTAGTAAAACACATTACCCTAAATAAATTTTGTTATCTTGTTAAGAATAATGTTTTCACATTTCCTCATTCTAACACTATAAATTACTAGTTTACTGTTTTATCAATACGAAAAACTTTTTATATAGATAGAAAAAAAATCATATCATTTTTTTTTTTTCGAAAGAAAATTCAATTGCATTCAAACGATTGTCATTTAAGGTTTTTTTGTCAAATCACATATTTGAACAGTTGAAACTGCTTATAATGTTTCGTTATGGTCATTCTCAAAATTTTTTGATCATGGTACAACGAAATTTCCCCATTGCATCTTATCATTAAAGTAATTAATATATTTTATACCAAACATGTATAAAATATATTAATTATATTAAATTAAGTCCAAACTTTGTAATGTAAAAAATTATTGAAAGCACTAACAAATATTCGTTTGCCTGCTCGCCAACAAAATAACTGAAAATATTATGAATTTAAAGTGAGCTTAAGTTCGTGAGTGATCAAAATGGGAAATTGGATCCAATGGATCCACGATTCATCTTTTAAGTCATGAGAGTCTTTTTTTTACGTGTTTAGGTTTGCCACAATTTTAGCCTAAATTCAAAGTATTAACACATTCATACTTTCATTAATTACATTTTATTAAACAGACCGTTCGAATTACTAATCTGAATACTGAATCAAAAATTAAATATTATCGTGTTTTGAAACATTAATGTTGTGGTGGGCAGCTAGGTATGATGTCTGCAAATATGATATTTAACATTGCCAGTATACAATATTGATAACACCATACCTCGCTAAGTTTCTTTTAATTCATTTGAAAGTTGGGATTTTGAAGTGTGTGCTTCAAAACATGATGCTGTGTACGAACAGTTAGATTTGATGTTATCAATATTGTATATTAGCAATGTCAAATTATATTTGATGTCATCATACCTAGCTGCCCACCACAGCATTCATGTTTCGAAACACGATAATTCGAATGCATAACCAATTCTTATAACCATATTGTCCGAATATTTAGTTCTTTTAATGCTTATGATTAAAAATAGTTTTTCTATCTTTTAAAAAAAAAACCAATATATTCCAATCGAGGCAATCAAAATGCAGAATATGCGTGGGCATTATCGATGTCATTTTTCATTAACATTAATTTAAAATCAAATGCTTCTATAATAGAAATACTTTCATTGGAGCTTGAAAGATAATTTATTCACAAGGAAACTATTTATTGAAGATTTTAATTTAAAAATATTTTTTACTTTTTAGTTCATTTGTGTGATACATCATTATAATGTGGTAGCTTGGAGCTACTATAAAGTTTGACTTATGAGACTACTTTGTAGTTTTACTGAAGTACTTTTACTCTATAATATAATCTATTCTTCTTTTTTGAAGTCAGTTAAAAATCAGTAAAATTGTGTTATTTAAATAATTTGTTAGAAAATAAAATTTTTTGGTAAATATTAAGATAATAATTGATTATAAATGGTTCATTGTTAAAGATAATGTATCAATAAAATGTGTTTTATTATTTATATAAAATCGTATTAAATACTGTGACATATTGTCCATTTAATTTTTTTTTTTTTTAACATAATTAAATTGTTTAAATAATAATTGTTGAAATTAAACTATTGTAAAATTAGTTCCTTCCTTAAATGATTACTATTCAAATTTTAACCCATAAATACTCGAATTCATATATCATGACGCAATATTAATTGTTTTAGATATAAATAAATTAATATTTTCAATATAATAATTTGTACTTAAAATGCGACTTCCATAAGCTACTACCATGATGATGATTGATGAAGACTATGATGTTACCATAGCAACTCTTGTTTCAAGTTTACGAACGTTGCGGATATTAAGCAATTATAAAAACTAAAAAGAAAAAAAGTTTTATATACAGAAACATAAAGAAAAATAAATAATTTATAAAAAATTTCCATTATTTTTTCTATTTTTTTTTTATTATTTATATCACGTTCAAACAATAAATTAATCATAAAATTTAATTTTTATTATTAAACAACCAACCAACTTATTTTTTATAAAATGAATTAATTAATTTATTTTTCAATAGCAACAAATTATCATGTGAAAAAGACACATAATTAAAATATATTTTTGACTTATAAATCGCAATTGTTTGCTGAAGTTCAGGTTTTTTTATGTGTTTGAATATTTAACAATTTTATTATATAATTTTATGTGTTTAATTCATGCGTTATTAGTCAATAATAATTGTATTCATTAAAAATTTTCCATTTTATTAAACAACTGAAGATAACAAGTGACTTATTGTTTAGATACTCGACATATGGTTGAGAAATCATGTTTAAAATATTTTTTATCATTAGTATTCATAAAATAAATATCCAGTCTATACAGATACATATAGAATAATTACATATATTTATTAGCTAAATTTGAGTTGAAATTGTTGCAAATATAAATGAAGTAAAAAAGTTTCAAAAAAATGTTGCTTGTTTTAAAAAATATACATTTTTTGCCCCCGATTATTTTTCTTCTTATAGTTTAAAACTTTGATCTTGAATTCATTGGTTATTCAACCTAATGGTCCGATTTTGTTCAGCTAACAAGTTATCTTGGAATGGACAAATTAGGTAATTCTATGAACACCTATACCCCAAAATTTTGCAAGTTTCTTCTATATTTGCTAGCATTACACACTAAACATAATTTGTATAAGTGCCAAAAAAATTATATAATCAGTAAACAATTAGAATAAAAGTATTATATATTATAATTTAATATAAAAAAAAAAATTAAAAAAAATACAAAGATATGTACCCCATTGTGAAATAAATTATTTGCAATCTATTTTCAAATTTATTTAATATAAAATTTTAATAATATAATTAATTATAAATAAGTTCTTTATGTTGTATTTTATAATATGAATAATGATCATTGTTATAAAAACAATAGATCTTTTGAAAAATTTGTATTATTGTTTATTTAATAAATATTTTTCGAAAAAAATAGAACCAACTTCAAAATTGAACAAATTTATTTTTATTAAATCAAATTTTTTTCGGAAAAATTTTTATTTCTTTCTTCTTAGTGTTGTCCTATCAAAAAAAATATATCCTGTAAAATAAATAATAATTTTCTCATCGGTATATATATGACAGAATTCTGAGGTTAAAAAAATTTGATAAATTAATATCCTCTTTTGTTTTGAAGTAGGTTTAAAAAAGCTTAATAAATAAATTAGTCGCTAATTTAATTTATATTGTAATAAGTGGGGGCAGACGATTTATAAAATGGAAAAAGTTGAAATAAAACAAGCTTAGAAAAACCATATTTTGATCAGCCTTGAATTTGAAAAAGTCAGATAAAAAAAAATGTATAAAAAAATTACTTGGGGCAGCATATTATTATTATATTCTCATATTATGTTGAATCACATCCTTTCTTCATCAATGTTTAATTAAAAACAGATATGCTGTCACAGATATAGGATACTGAGTTAGTGTTTTATCTTTAGTATATTACAAGGCTTTTTATAGAATTGGAGTTTCGAGTTTTACAGAAAGATATGATTTATTTCATAAATAAATTGGGGCACGAATACAACCTCTATATACAAACTGTCTGGATATTTAGTTTGTGTAAACATCAAATAATTCCATATTATTAAAGCATCTGTTATTATACTAGTAGCGATTACCAAAAGTGCGAAAAATTTGAAAAGTATGGCCCAAAATTGGTGGGTTCCAAAAAAACAAGTTCACTTAAGAAGAAGCTATCATAGATATGTTTGTTTTTGACCGTTACGTCCACCCTATGGTTAACGTATCGGCAAACGGCGATTTTTGTCATAATGATCAAATTGTGACTAAATTTCGGGGAAATACTTTCAATCAAACTAGCTGAGGTTTTGGGTGTAGTTATCAAGGGTTTACGGGTTTTTTGGATTTTATTATTTTGATCGATATTTGGCGCTTGATTGAATTGGCGCTGATATTATGCAAATGTACCAATTTTATCTAATTATCCGTAATGAATTTGCTATATTCAAAGACCGGATACTGTGATAAATATTGAATAAGAAATAGTCATTTCATATATATAATCGAATTTGATTTGAAAGTATTCTTTGTGTCCAGAATACTATAGTTAATCCTTAGTTCATCATACAGGGAGGTCGTGAAGTACCGCACGTTGTTTTTCGATCAGATAGAGAATACATTTTTGAAACCGGAAAGCCTAGTCAATTCTTGATCTGGCCCATTAAATTTAAAAAAATTTTTTATTATTTTGAAATTTTGTCTAATTTTTAATAACTAACTGTTCGATTTATTTTGTTTATTTCTTGATAATTTAATAGGAAAACTGCCCCAAGCCTGAATTGAACTGTTTTCCGTTTTTGTAGATCGGTACTTGTTTAATAAAATATATAATACCTTATAAGGAGTCTATGTGACTCAAGATAATTAAATGTTATTTTTCATAATAAAATTTTTATAATTCATTTGTTAATCAAATTGAAGATTATTAAGTAGTTCGTCAAAAGGTGTGATAATTATTCCTCATTGATAATAAGTACAATAATAATAACAATGATAACAATACTTATTAATTAATAAGTTCATTATTTAGTAAGTGGTGAAACAGACCAAGGAGGTGTGGAATAACTTAAATTATTAATAATTGTTATAATTAATCATAAAATAGTCGTCAGTCCAAGTCCGGTTCGAAAATCTTTAATGTTCATTAATAATAATAATTTATTTAATTATTTTTAATAAATCAAAAATCATTAAGTAGTCAGTTTTAGTCAGAGTCGAGTGGTTTTAATTTTTAGTTATAACGATAAACAATTTTATTACCCATGGTTCAGATGAGAAAAATCGACAACGGCTTCCTGTCTCTGAAATTTATTCTCTGTCTGATCCAAAAATAATGTGCGGTATTTCACGGGGCTATACTCGTATATATATAGATATATATATATATATATATATATATATATATATATATATATATATATATATATATATATATATATATATATATATATATATATATATATATATATATATATATATATATATATATATATATATATATATATATATATATATATATATATATATATATATATATATATATATCTCTGTATATACGAGTATTTCATATTCCAACATGATACCGCATTATCCAGTAATCATACAATTCGAATTCGTACAATGATTTATTCAGTATTTATACTTAGTGTTGTATTTTTTGTTACGGTTATAAAATTTCATTTTAGGAGAAGATATTATATTAAATTCTACGCAGTACTTGGGAAAATTTTATTTATGACTTTAATCATGTCATGAAATCTTTATATAACTTTATTAAATTTCCATCGTATGAATTATTTAGAAGAATAATATATTTACGAATGGTGTTTTGTTAATCTTGACCTTCAACAACCTTAAACTTTAATAATATGATATCGGAATAATACCGAAAATAGTTCACTTAAATAATTCTTTAAATGTTGTGAAAATAGCTGTATTTTTTAATGCTACTTTAAAATATTTGAAAACGGTGTTTAAAGATCAGTATGCTTCAAATCACCGGTTGACTATAAAAAGAGTGTTTTTACGATTATGAATTCAATAAAACCGGCCAAGTGCCAGTCGGACTTGTGCACAAAGGGTTCCGTACTATAATTACACCCCCCCCTTAAAAGTATTTTGTTTTTTCTGTGTTTAGTATTTGTTGTTATAGCGGCAACAAAAATACATCAACTGTGAAAATTTCAACTGTATAACTATTACGGTTCATGAGATGTAGCCTGGTCACTGACGGGCCGACAGACAGACAGCGATGTTGTAATAGGGTTCCGTTTTAATCTTTGAGTGCGAAACGCTAAATACGATAATAATTAGAAAAAAATTTCAAATTAAAGTTGTGGAGCATACAGTTTTATATAGAGGTTCGTTTGCTTGTTATTGTTTTCTCAACGATAGCTGTCAGTGTTATTTAAGCGATTGTTTTAAAATTAATAAAGTTCGTCTTCTAAATTATCTTCTAAAATTTTTGAACTTTCGCGACTACATATGACAGAAGCGATTTAAAAATTATATGATTTCTTCGACTTTGGTGAAATATGTATAGCAATTCTTTTTCTGACGTACATTTTCAGTTGAGATGCACATTTAACACTTGGTTAATATTCAGTTCATGCTTATTTTGTTTCATATCAGAATTCTTGCATCTCTAACAGATCCACGATTAAATACATTACTATACAATCATAATTAGGTAGCTTAACAATAATATTTTAAAAAAATACAAATGCTGTCTACAAAAATATAGAGTTTTGTTAATAAAATAAATATATTTATCATATTACTCTAATTAATATAATAATAAATACAAGAGAATATTTCCATATACACTGTTTGGAAATGCACTTTAACTTTTTTTAATATTGTTTATTCAATCATACACGGGCAGCTATTTACTAAAAACTTGGCTAAATGAAATTAGTAAAGGTCTAAAACAGAATACTATTTTTAGCAACAATAGTCATATTTGTTATTTTTGATAAATAGAGATATACTCTTCGAGGTTATTCAAAAGATTAATTAATAATCATTTATAAACATTTTGTTACAATTTAAAAAAGGTCATCTTTTGTTTTTGCAATGGCCATGACTTCAGATTAGTTTAAATTAAATTACTTAATTAAATGTATACAAATTATTTATTTAATATTATTATTATTATCAATTTATAAGGTTAATATTAATGTTAAGATAAAAACTAACACAGTTAATTGTTTAAATATCCAACATATGTTTTAGTATTAATGTTTAAGATTATTATAATTATTAACTTACTTAAAATTCTCAGTTTCCTTTTCAAATTGTAGAGAACCTTAGCAGGAAAATAAATTTATACAAAAGTTGTATATTTTTTTGTAAATCAATTGAGAAATTTTCACGAACTTTGAGTCAATGTTAAGAACAAGAAATACAATCGCTATGTCTTATGTGTGATCTTGATAAAGGGCAGCCAAAAATAAACGAACTTCTCGTCCTGACACAAATTTCTTTATTATGATTTTATTTTTTATTTTATTTATGAGTTTATCATGATATCGAAGTTTTACTGTATTATATTAATAAAATTTGCTGTGATTACATTGTTTTATAGAAATGTGTAATTTATGATATCGGCTAAATTTCAAAGAAATAAATATTTTTTATAGATACAATATTATCAAATTTTCAGAAATAAATATTTTTTATAGTCAGATCGCATAATATGTTCATTTAACATAGCAAAATTTTTAATTAATGTATTCTATTCTTTCGTTGCCATACTACTTCATCAGTCAAATAATTAATAAATCTATGAATGATATATAATTTAACATTGAAAGTTTATCACTATTTATTAACAAATTTAAATGAGTTGTTATTTATTTTAAAAAAATACTCATGCAATCTCATGAATATTCCATACAATTTTCAACCCAATATCTAAAATAAAATATCATTTTTAGTAATTATTCCGTAATTTTTCATTGATATTTACTTTTAATTATGTTATTTACATCCAAACAATTTGTCCTCATTGTTCAAAATTTTTTTGTTATCTTTAAATGTTTAAATAGTAAAACGAATTGATTTTTTTTAAAACAAAATCGAGGATAAAAATGATTTTTAATTATACAATTTTTTAAGAACACTTTAAAAGCGAATCTGTCATATTTACATGACCGCAATATCAGAATTACACATTTTTGAATCATAGCAACATAAAATTAACTAGTCGCATTAACACTATTTTAGCGCCATATTTTGATGAATGGGCTTATAAAAATGGATGATGTGTTATGAAATTTGAAAAAAAAACTTAACCACTCTGAAAAATAATCAGTAAATGTTTTATTTTATCGTATTTATATAGCTAAATAGTTCTTTATTGTGGCAACTTGTTTACGAATGTATTATTGTAAATCTTATCTACTCGTGGCGCTTTAATCGTTTAATTTGTCCCGTCCACGTGACTGCACGATGCGAATATAAATATTTCACATTGTCATTAAAACCAATAAAATATTTAGGTAAAATAAAAAATCCAGTTTTTATTTATTTTTTTATTCAATTCAAATAAATCAGATAAATTATTACTATTTTATGTTAATTATCAAATACATGCCAAAAAAAAAAGTAAAAACCGTTGGAAAAAAAAAGTGTTTATAATCATAATTTTTGTACACAAGTAAAAAATTTATTTTCTAAAAAGTTTTAATATTTTTTTTTTTTTGTGTTTTTGGTTGTTTGGGATCTTGTTCAAATGAAAATAAAGTTACAATAAGTGAAAGTGGGAAAGTATTTGTATTTGTTTACAATAATTATTTATACATTTGAGAGATTTTTGTGTAAATAAAAACATTTAAACTGATAATAATGATGAATCATTTTTTTATGTGAATTAAATGCCTAAATAAACATATTTAATTCAATTTACTAAGATTTTATTGAAAAAAAAAGATTTGAAATAAAGAAATATCATTAGTGAAAACTATTTATATAAAATACTAAAATTGATCATTATTTTTAATTAAGTGATTAGATAAATTTATTATTTTCAGATGTGTTACAATCACACAGAGACAATTTAAATTGCTGTTATACACGACTTGTTTAAATTTAAATGGTAAAACCTTAAAAGATTTGATCTACTCAATGCTCTGACTTTTTGATTTATTATTTTGTGACACCTCCCCCCCACATCACGTTTAAATAAAGTATGAAGTATTTTTATACAAATATATTGTAAAAAAGAAACACTTTTTTGTGATTTTTTTCGAAAAATGCTCCGTTTTCGTGATTTAAGCGATATAAGATTGAAAAACAAACTCGCCATTTATACTAGATATTTTCTGGAGATTTTTAAATTTTATATACTCGTTAAAAGCTAAATATTTATTATTTCACAGTTTTTTCTGCAGTTTTTTTTCGCATAATATAATTTTTAGTGGATGTCGAACTTAAATCACTTACATCACAAAAATTTTTAACCATAACATTTATCAAAGGCAGAAAATCCTAGTTTTATACGAATATATTCACAAAAGGATTGTAAAATATGTACGATTGACGCTGAATTAGTTATATTTTAAAATGGTGTATTTTGCCAGGTATTTCTTATATCGCTAATCGCTTATAGCATAAAAACAAACCGTTGTTCGGAAAAGCCCCAAATTTTTCAATGCTTGGTTTTGTTCAGTATACCTTATACTTTAGTGAAATGGAAAGTAGGAAGTCTTTGAAAAATTGGATCCAAATTTGGTTTTTTGGAATATTGGAATTCAGAAAAAAATTGATTTAATAAAATATATGATTTTATTATTTTGAACCCAGAAATACGTGATATTTTCATGTGAACAATCAACTCAGAATTTGTGCAATATAATTAACAATTAAAACAAATTAAGAAATAGTTGAATTTTTCCTAGAAACTGCCAAATATGCTGTAATATTCTTACGCTGCTCTCGAAATAATATAGTTTTAATAGTTATGATTCATTGAAGTTGGGAAACATAAGCGAATGAATTTTAATGCGTAAACAAGTATTGAACAGATAGGCACTATTATTTTATTTATTTATAGCTAGTCTAATATATGATTATAGTTTATGGCCGATTGAACATTTAATTGTAGATTTAAATTATTATGGCCAACATTAAGGTTATTCGATTGCATTTTATAATCTATTTTAAATTATGTAGACAATTTGAAATTATTTACATTAATAGGGTACTTTCGGTAGTGAAAATAAAGCATGAAAAAAACGTATGTGGAAATATTCTAAAATATACTAAATTCGAGTCATAAAAGCAAGTGATTAATTTATTATCTTAGAGTTAAAATTCGCTTGTTTTATCCTTATATCACGTGACTAAAACACTAGGCTAACGTGGTATGACGTCACTTCGGTAAAATTATTAGCTGTCTTTGTCAGTTCAATCTATCAACAGTATCTTAATTAGTTAAAGATATTTGAAAGTGTTTGGTTATGTTTTTTTATCAATGTATTGTAATACAAATATTCTCTTTATTCTATACCGATATTACGTCACTAAAATGATAGACAACGCTTTAAATTTTATAAAAAAGGTTTAAATTTTAATGTAGTTTTATGGCAAAGAATTTTCTTAATATTTTTTTAAGTTCAATTTTCTAAGCATTCTTTTGTACAATGTAATTTTATTTTTATAATTTTTAAATAATTTTTTTTTACAGGTAATTGAATATCCTTAACCAATAAAATAACAAAAATAGTAGCATAAGAATATTGAATGTTATAATTATCTACCAATGAAAAGAATGCAGTTGTTGTTATAAATTATTATTATTATTATTTAAAAAAAAAAGAAAATAAAAATATTAAAATATTATTTAAAAAATAAAATAAAATTATGATAATGTTGAACTTGTACTTGTAGACACTGTTTATAATAATAAAATGGTTTATAAATAATAAAATGGGTTTGTAACACAAACTTATCTGCATAAAACAAGTTGTTCTTGTTGCTCGATGTTGGTTTGCTACAGTGTGGAGTTTGTTGTTGATGATAGCAAACATATTTATAATGTTGGTTTTTACACATAACAAAACCATACAATTATTTTTATTCATTATTCTATTAAGTTTCTCGGGGTAGTACGATAGTCATTTAAGGTTGTAAATATAGCCCTTTAGTGCCATATTAGACCAAATCTTAGCCCTTTGTAAAGAATGACGCGTGTTGAGCAATTAGTAACAAAAAGGTTAAATTTACTTCAGCGTGTTAGATTATGGTATAGTAGATTAATAATTATAAATTTAAAAGTGTGCATTACAATAATCTGTTGGTTGGAGAGTGACGTTAGGACATTGCAAGGAACTGAGATCACAAAAAAATATGACTGCTGAACATTCTTGATCCCGGTCGAAATTTCCCTATAAGGAAAATTTAAAAAAATTACTTGATTATTGTGACGAATATGGGTATTTTTTATATTAATTTTTGGTTTTTTTTATTCTCAATATAAGGGCATAGCCGATTTTGTTTACAAGGCATTCATTTCAAAAAAACAGAATTGCAAGTCGAATGAAATTGGTTTCCAATTGATATCAGTATTTATTCTCGTGATAATACATACGCAGATCTCTCACAATGTTTGAGTCTAGTAACCTTGAAACGTAAAGATACGTTTAAAATCATAATCAAAATCATCTTAAAACAATTTTTTTAACCATCAGATTTAGAAAATCTTTTGAAATAATTATCCGATTATTTCGTTCAAGTAATGGCAATTTTTATTTTGAATTTTTTTAAATACGAGATTCCGCCAAATCTAAATCGTTAGTGTTTGTAATGAAAACGGTACTGGGTGACAAAAACTAATTGAGACTAAGGAATGGATTTACGTTATGTGACGCCCAACGCCCAAGTAGATGTGATGGCCTTTTTTCTTTATGGAAGGGATTTTATAAATATATACATAAAAATAACACTTATCAGAAGAGCTTTCAGACCTAATTAATATACAAGACAATTGGCTTATAAAATTATGGTTATACAAATTTTTGCCGATTTAAGCATGGGCCTCTTGAATCTAAGCGGAAATCCAGCATTGATGACGTTTAATTTCTGTTGTTTATAACTCTGATACAACGGACATAGAATATTTTTAAAGTAAAAACCTCCATTGATTCCACTATGCATCACATATTAATATAATATACGACACCAAACAAAACACATACCACAATAGTTTTATCTCTATATTTAGTTCGTTTTATTCATCATCACTTTAAAATATACCAACTATTTAGATAACTACATTATATGTGAAATTTATATTCGCACAGATAAACAAACTTCTTTTTTATATTATATTTGGAAAATCTGAAAAAGACATGTATTGTATAGTAAACTGTTCTTTAAAATATTTAATGAAGAGATACAAAATAATTATCTGCTTAATTTCTGCATGAACGTTTTTGTATTTAAGTTATGGCAATTATTTTAAATTGTTCATTAATTAGCTGTTTATCCGTACCGTGCATAGTTCGTGGAAGGAACTTTTAAATAAATTGATGTGCAACAAGTGTTTAAAATTTGTTAAGAAAACATTCATATTATAGAAACTTTTATTATTTGTTCAATTGTTTGTATGTAAATTTTATAGCAAATGTCAAACAAAAATTATTGAATAATAACAAAATAAGATATTTAATTAAAGTTACTGGGTTTAAAATTGTAAGAATAAGTGAAGAAATTGCATTAGTCATTATTTATAAAATAACTATATTTTGAATTACAAAATTATATTTTGGTTTCTATGGAAATGATGATTTGTAACATGTGAGAAAAAAATAAACAAAATATGTTTCACAGCTAGGAACATTTTGTATTCGAAAACCGCAAGACCCCTTGTGGGTGGGATTTCGTAAAATCCGTTCTTAGCTAACCTCTACTCGGCAAAAGGAATATTCCTACCAAATTTCAAGTCTCTAGGTCTTATAGTTCCAGAGATATCGTGATGAGTGACTATATCTATAGAAAGTCTCCTATATATATATAGATTATTCATTTATGTTAGTAGAAACCAATCATAGATTTACATATCATTACATTGAGAAACTAGAATTTCGTAACCATAGAAACGAATGAAATCAATTTGACGCAGTGCAGTCCATTGCAGATTCTTCCTCTTAGCAGCAAGCGAATAAAATTTTGTTAGAGCCTTCAATATTTGCTAGCGTTACAAACTTATACTTTGACATATTCTATTAATGGCGAGTTTGGTAATGTATCTATTCAATAATAGCTTGAATATAATAGCAAAAATACTGTTTGATAAATTGTTCAGTTTTGCAACAGCCCATTATTGTCTTAGTAGTTCTCACGCGATACACTTAGCGAACTAAGAAAACGTCAATTATTTCGATCTTCTATTTCCAGTATTTTCTTAATATCCAGAATAATCGATTTACAAAATAATTCAAATCATTGATGTAAAACTATATCAGGCTTATCCATACAAAATTTCATCAAAATCAAATGAACGGTTCACGGCATATGGAATTTTCAAATGGTAAAAAACAGAGATAAGTTTCGATCACTGTAAAAATAAAATCATCTCAAACACTTTCCGCAAATTTATAAATATTCGTATAGTGGTTTTGAAATTGTCTACATTCATCTGAATGAGTGTCACAGACCGACAGACGGACACGAAGTTACTCAGAAAGTTCCAAAACTTTGATGTATAGAAACAAATTTTCAAACTAGAATTTAAAAAAAATTTGTTGTTATATAATCGTGATCACAATCGATAGCATAGATAAAAATGGGAAGTAATGAACACTTACAATATTGATGTTACTTTGGCATGTGCAGTAATTTACACTGTATAAAATTTATTCTGTTACTTGATTTAACTTCCTCCGTTTGTATTAAAACAATAATCACGATTTGTGTGTACTTACAATATAAATGTAATTCATCCATCCACCAAATTGATGATTGAACATTATAATGTCTGAGTATTTTTTTCATATAATTTTAATAACAGCAAAATGTATATAAAAAAAATACAAACATCTCTTGAAAGATTCAATAAACTTTCACCGTGAGTGTCTGATTATAAAATAAATCTTATAACAATACGTTATAATAAATAATATTGTATTAAATTATGTATCTTGTATACATTCTGTTTTAAATACATACTTTATTTTTGTATTGTAATTATTAATATAATTATGCATAAATTATTATTTGATAAAAATGATCATTTTTTTAAAATACTCATATCACTTCCGTGACATAAAGAAATAATGCCTTCATTTAAAATAAATGGAAGGTAGATAAAAAAGGGTTATTTGATTATTTCGTCAATTGAAGCATCTTTACTTTACGAGCATGGATTTAAAGTTATTTTTCAAAAACAAAGAGGGAAATATTATATTTTGACGTCACTAAGGATTTCCATATATTTTATATATTAAATATCGTTTTCAAGAAAGAGATGAAATATAATCTTTGTTAGCTTATAACTTCTTTATTTTTAAATAAATTTTAAGTTTTCTTATAGTATTGAGTCTAGTTTCACATTTTGATATGAAATACAGCAAATCTAGAATAATTTCAGAGATATACGGCGATATCGACCAGTGATATATTTCCGAGTACCCTCTTTTTTTTCCAAAAAATTCCGATATTTTGTGAACCATAAATCCGATTTTTGTGAAATTTTTTATACACATACATAATTTAGTTTCACAAGTTTTTTAAAGATTATTAGTCAGGCAAATTTTAAAAAGCAAATTGTGAAGAAAATGACGTAAGTTTACAGCTACCGATTATTTCATAGATAATATAAAAATATTATTTTCACACATCATATCCAAATAAACTAAATCGGGAATATACCTATTTCAGTAAATATAATTTATTGAAGAGAGCTTTACTTTGTGGAAATCCATGATAATGACTGAAGAAAAACTTCAAGGATATATATTTTGCATTATTCCACTATTTATTTTATTATTTATTAAAAATTAATAATTACGTCGTGACATGCAGTAATGCAAAATATATATCCTTGAAGTTTTTCTTCAGTCATTATTCAGTAAATATATTGGATAATTTATATTCACTTTTAAAACAAATTTCCGTGATATTTCAGTAAGTCCAGACGTGATATATCTAAACATTTATCATTTAATATTTTGTTGAAATCGATTTTTATGAAAAATTGTTAAAAGGAGCGAAACCAGAAAAAAAAATCGCAAAATGCTGTCAAATCAATCGTATTTACCAATCATACATACGATATCTTTGTCTTTATGTCTTCTTAACAACGTTAGGTACATATATTTTCAATAATTAATATCGAAATAAATTAAAAAGAACTATCTTTCTTTTTATTTCTTTATCTTCACCATCGTTCAAAGATCTTCAATTTATGATTGATCGCTGGATAAACTGTAGATGTGAAAAATTCTTTTTTTTTTCACTTAATACCCAAATTTCAACTCATTCGGTTAGAACAGACGTTCCAGACATATAACTAAATATAATCTTACATTGCGAGGAAGCTCTGTGTTATTTCAATGAAGTATTTATACTTTTCAACATGATTCCATACAATAATCTGTATATGGAAGTAAAAATATAATACATTAATTAATATATGCATATTGTAATACCGGTTCATATTATGGTCGAGACCTATATATATGTATAATATAATTAAAATTTGTAGTCTTGATTCAGTGATAATTTCTATCTCAATGAATTTTTTTTTTTACTCATAGATTTCACTAACAACAACAACGCGCGTGCATCTCATGTGTGTAAAATGCTTCAAGCTATCAGCTATTTAAAAAATATCTTTATGTATATTTTGATATAACTATGTTTGGGTGTCACTTTTTAATTTACGTTTTTTTTTTAATTGACTGCCACTTTTTTTAATTGACGACCAATAGAGAGTAATATTAAGATGCTGTACATATGAGTATTCCTACGTACCATTCACAATTGTTAAAGAGGAATTCGTAATGGCGAATTTATAACAAAAAAATCATGAAAAGTGAAAATTAATTGGTTTTTTCAATCTTAAAAATAAAAAATTGATTTAGAAATAAATAGATGCGCATAAATATATATATATATATTTATATATATATATATAAGTATATATTATATATATAAGATAGATATTTATTCTCTTGTAATATTCTATTGAAAAATAATAAATTGAGTCAAATTTAATGCTGTTCGTTGAATTAATTTAATTAATTTGCTAGTATGCTTTTAAACTTTTATAAAATTTGTATTTGGTAAAATTGGCGTCTAGCTCTAATGTTAATTTATATAGAAAATTAAAGAAATACATAGAAAAGAACGAAAAATATAAGCCTTCCTTCGTAATCTAGTAAAAATAAAGCTTTTTTTTTATGTGATTTTATGTTTCTTATTAAATAAACAAGATTTGTATAAAATGCAGTGGAATCGTATACAAAACTAAACTACGTTAATCGATTTTACAATAAATTCGTGTTGTTTCTCGTTTGAAGATGATTTTTCTTTGCCAAAAATTAAAAAGTTTTTTATACTTTTTGTAGTTTATACAATTTAGTTTAATAAAATTATTAATGAAAGTAGTAGCACCTAAGCTTCCTACAGTATTTCTATCTATATGCTTTCCAAGTTTTCAAAGTCATTTTCTGACAATATTTTTCTAATTACACTTTTTTTTTTTTGTTACAGGTATTTTCATCTTAAAAGCGGAATAGTCAGCTAATAGGTATAAATATTGGTATAAACATTTGACATACGTATAATTGCTGGAAACATTAGTTAATCTAAAATTCGGTTTGGAAGTGCTGGTAACTTATTAATTTGTAAGTCAAATTGATCGTTAGAATTTTGTTATTTTGTCTGCACCAGGATGAAAGTTTTCGATTTGTAAAACTTTTTAATGTATCCTCAAAAAATGCAACTCTTTCATTTTCAATTTGTATACTTATTTAAAAACAATACTCGATTGTTATGTTGTGTTGGGTTGTTGTTCAGAATTAATTTTGTTTATCTATCTAAAACATTTATTTTTAACTTAAAAAAATTATTATATACACCATAAAATTAGTGTATTTTATAATTAAGTAAGCGTGGAAGATTCATGTCGTCGCGTTTTTTGATTACACGAGTATACATTTTGTAAAATGTATATTGATCGTAATAAAACGTTTTGAAACCCTCATTCCCCAAAATGTAAATTTACTTCAATCTCAGCTCACAAAAGATATTGCTATGGACGTATTTTACGTAATTTAAAAAGCTTAATAACTTACATTAACTTACACTTAAATATTGATTTTACCAATTTAAAATTATTTAAACCAGTCTTATTTCTGTGTGAAATAATTATGAAGAAATTTTCTTTTTTTAAGAATTATTTCATTACAGTTCAAGTTGAAAATGGTGACCTCAGAAATTACTGATTCTGCGATTTATTTATTAAGTTATGATTTAATTCATTAAAATAAACTAAATGATAAATAAAATACACGATGAAGTCATTTTACTTATTGCAAAATAAAAATACAAGTCAACATTATTATAAACAAGGTTATAAAGTTTCATAGACAAAACTCTTCAATTATCACACGTTTTGTTCTTTGTGTTACAATCTCTTACCTTATCATAAAAACACAGGGAATGATTTATGTATGGTAAACTGCATATATTTTCTTCAAGGTTTCTTTTATAAGCTTGAATACTTGATCGAACATAATGAGTTCTTGGTTTTTATTAGTTGATTTCGTATTTCGTTTGTCCTATATCTATATTTGTGTCACTGTAACTTTCGAACACTTTGTTCGGTTTTGAGGAAATTTGGTAGAGAGTTTAGGTAGACAGTAAACAAAAATATCAATTTTTCCTACACAAAGTAGAAAGATTGTAGATTTTTCTGTTCAAATAATCAGGAAAAATAAGAAAACTGTATTTATTTATTATATCGGCACCCCATCTTTGGAATTCTAAAAATACCAACTTTTTTCTATGCAAGCTATAATTATGCAATCGATGTGAAATAATATGTTTTTTTAACATCGGTCCCATTTTTAAAAATCTTAAAAAAAAATGTACTAAATATTTGATTATTACGGTCCTGAAATAATATCTTCATATATACAATTATAATTATAGTTATTTTTTTTGCAATAACTCCAATTATTTAAATACAAATATTATTTCAAATTATTGCTATAAACATATTAAAAATTAGAGAAATTTTTCAATTATTTTGATCATGTTTGAAATATTTTATTTTTAATATTCTTCAAATTATTGCAAAAAAATGTACATATTTTTTTTTCAATTGAATAATTGGCATAAAAGAAATTTACTTTCTGGCGTAAGCAAAAACTAAAAATTGATTAGCTTTATTTAAAAGAAAAAATATTATTTTAAGTATGTTTCAAAAATTATTTATTTGTTTATTAAATTTAATAATTTAAACAAAAGTAATTTTAGACAATTTTTTTAGAAAATTGCTTTTTCGTTAAAAATTATTAATTTCTATAGTTTTGTCCATATTAACACTTAGAACCAACCCAGTTACAACCATCTGTAGAATGTTCTGATAGGGACTGTCTAGAATTCGTCCTAGAATTATCCGAAGGTTAAATATCCAATTGTAGCTGCTTTGATTCGGATAATATCTTGACAACGGACATGCCCATTTAAAAAAATCATATTTTATACTCAAGAAAACCTCAAAACGTGTTTTTCAAGTAAAACATTTGACGAGAAAATGTCCAGTTATTTTAAAATAACTGAAAGTAAAAATTATCTGCCATTGTGATATTTGGATTCTAAGATCGTTTGTAGATGAAATATTATTGAAATATAACAATACTGAACCATTCCTGGTATTTATTCACATAGCAGAAGTAGTAAATTCTATGGGCCCCATGTCAGAGCAGGTCCAGCCTTTCTATACTCTAAATGGCTAAAATCAAATATTGGGACAAGTTTGAATGGCATTACAATAATGAATATGGAAAATAAATTACTTAGAAATATTGATTTTATGAGTGATATTTCTGTGTCCATATTTAAATCCTAAATTATAATAATTCATCCATTTAAGGTCCCCGCTGTTTACATTAGCTACGGCATTGCACTGAACATGATCGAAAATGAATATTGAAAAAGCTGTAATGTTTGAATCTGATAAACATTGAAAAACAATAATGAAAATTATTAATTTCATTCAATAATTTTAATTACGCGATATGAATTCAAGGCTATAATACTATATATGTACAGTATTTGATTCATGATGTGCAGTCGTCGTGTATTATTGAAGGTAAAGAAATCATAAAAATGTATATACTTAGTTAATTAAAATTATTACTTAATTTGAGTATGAGTCAGACGTTTTTCTTTTAAATGAAACGAAAAACTAATTAAAATATCAATGAATCATTCATCCTCCTATAATTTGTTAACTATCGTCTGTGTATTCTTATAGCACGAAAAAAAAAGAAATTGTAGAATAATAGCTTGCTTGTTTTATATGGATGTAATTTTTTTGACTTCAAAATTTGATTGAAGGACATTCCAGTTG
The DNA here is from genome assembly GCA_020423425.1 of Chrysopa pallens. NCBI lineage: Eukaryota > Metazoa > Arthropoda > Insecta > Neuroptera > Chrysopidae > Chrysopa > Chrysopa pallens. The sequence goes on along the minus strand of CM035593.1, from coordinate 25,168,332 downwards.
TCTAGATATCATCCGAATCAAATGAGTTCGTCAATCTTCAAATTTTATATTTAAGTTTCGGTTAGTCCAAAAATTACAGATATCGTCAAAATCAACTTATCACGTGTCCTATATTATTCAGTGATTTTCACATATTTTACGTTTTTTCCCGATCAGGACTGTTTACAGGTGGCTGTAATTATACTGGTTCACAGTGTTTTATATTTTTGAATTTAAACTACAGTAAGAGAAGTACGGAAACCACATTTTGGCAGGAATCAACGCTGCATACAAGCGTCACTCCCTGGGGAAGGGGTCATGGGGGCACATTCCATACGTCCATTAATTACTTCAGAACAAATTTTATTTAAAAAAAAATTTTATTTTTGAGAGTTAAGAATGTGTGTATAATAATTAATGCTTATTTAAAATAGTAAAACTAATTCATGCATATTTAAAATAATAAAACTACTGCTAAAATTTAGATATGGATCCGTGTCAGCCTGCACTTCATCATCTTTTATATATTTGAAAGAAGTGAAAATTCAGTTGAGTCAAAACAGTAACAGTTAGAAAACAAAATTTCAAGGAAAATTCAAGCTGTCAAGCTTCAATGTTTACATAAAAAAGATTCATTACTTTTTTGACTATTATTCAAAATGATGGAGCCAGAACGCTTAGAAGTTTTCACCTCATATATTTTATAAATGTCGAGTGTAAAAATATTAACAGTTGTAAAATTAATATTTATAATAAATATTAATTTGCATATTTAATAACCTGCCCACTTAATATAGTAACCTTGGCCGTGATTATTGATTTCATTGACTTACAAAAAAAAGGTAATACGAATTATTTAAAAAATGCATTTAATAAATCAAATTAATTTAAATTTAAGTAATACTGAATTTTAAATTTACAGTTATATAAAAAAACATTAAAAATGCATTTTGTGTAAATCGAAAATTTAACACAAAATTTTAATAATGCGTATAAAATTAACAAAAATTTGAATTCATAATTAATGTCCCTTAAAATTTTTTAAATAAATTAACAATTTATTTTTATATATACTTCTGAATAAAGTAATTTTTATAAAAATAAAATAATATTATAAACAAAATAATTGTTATAAGCTGAGAATAAATTATTGAGATTCGTCAAGCACACTAATATATTTATGAATCATTTGAATTGCAAAGTGAAATAATCTTTTACAAGAATCTATGTTTATTATGTCTAGGTACGGCTTATCAGAAATCATCCACACGTCTTGAGGATTTTTAAAAGAATTAAAAGAATTTATATTATATAAATTAATTCATGTATTGCTATACCGACCGTTTCGATCGTTTTCACTGCCGCCTTCAGTAGCTTGAAATTTCAATCAAAAAAAAAAAAACTAAAGTATAGAAATTTTAAAATTGATGTATTATAAAACGAAGAAAAATTCTGTTGATCCAGAAAGACAAAAACCAATTAAAAAAATTTAATAATTTAAAAATAAAATTATATAAAAATATTAATTACAGTACCTTTTTGGATATTTATAGGTACTATACATAAAATTTTTTGTTCATTTTCAAGTGTGTATAATTTGAACAATGTTGCTTAGGTATATTAGGTTAGGCTTGGTTAAAGGGCTTAATCGGTCATGCAAACAAACATACACTTTAACTAATGAGGTTGTATTTCCACATAATAATTAAAAGTCGCCACAACTCTCCGCCTTTAAGCGAAGTATAACTATATTTTTGCAAAGCTTGAGAAAATTCAAACTGGAGCGAATTATTTATCAAAAAAACAAGACAAGCCTGGGCATAGCTTATTATCTACTATATTGATTTCTATACTATTAAAGATATTTTTTTAACAATAAGAATTTTAGTCTACAGAATTGACAGTGTCTTCAGCCAGTTTGATTTTGTGTTTAAACATTGCTAATGATGATTTACACAAACTTTTATAGTGGCTTACGCAAAATTATCAGCCTATTACGAGGGTGGCCTGAAAAGTTTCCAACCTCAACGTGAAGATAGCACTCGTCAATAAAAGCTAATGTAGTTGTGCATCTTTTGACATTTACTCACCAAGATTTTAGCCATTTTGGACGCATAGTTTTAATTTAACCCATATAAATATTTTACTACATCTGGATTCAATTTTTCACATTTTTACATAAACTCTCACATCGATCCACTTAAACGACTGTCAAATAACATCTACGCAAAATGGCCTCATCTTCACGTTGAGGTTTACGAAACTTTTTTAATGTAAGCCAAGTATTACAAACTGCATGAGTATTTAAAACCATCTTTAAACAAAGACTTTTCGGACTCAAATATTAAAATGTTACACATTCAAGTTTCTTCGATAGAATTTGACATCAAAGTTATGTACCTTTTTCAAATAAAAATTTTCAAAGTGAGAATGATCGTTAGACGTAATATGTACACATATACTTACAATTTAACGAATTTATCGAGCTACATATGAATATGGTAGAAAGAAAGATATGGGAAAAGTAAATGGAAAACACTCAACGTACTTATTCATTTGGAAAGATTCAACAACAACCAACAACACCTTTGTTGGGCTATAGAAGTCGGTAATGTGAAAAATAAAAAAACAATAATAAAAAAATTACATATGAAAATGTTGTAAAGCAAAGAACGAAATTTTTATCTCAATTTGAATATATTTTTATACCTTATTTTTCCATTCTGCGTTCTTATCTTTTTAACAAGTATATTTTTATATCAAATAAAAAAATTTTTAGGCAAGTGTAAGTAAGACAATGCAAAAGGTTCCGTACTGAACTGTTTCTTATCATACTTGAGCAGTTTTTGTATGAAATGTTTGAGTACCGTTTTATTACCTGTAACCAGAGAAAAAAAATACCCGTTAAAAGAAATTATCTGTTTCCATGTCAATTTTCATTTATCTAAGCATTATTTGAATACGACTCAATAGGAAATTTAATGAGACCCTATTAAAATCGTTCAATAGGGTCTCATTACCGTTCCAGAAATCTCAATTTATTTATATTTTTTGCAGATTTTGATGCACACCCAATTAAAGAATATTGGTCATAAATTAAATAACCGATATAATAAATAAAATTAATTTAAGCCATTATTTCAATTTTATTTTAATTATAATAAATATTATACAAATGTTTGGTGAATGGATTTGTCAACCATTTCTATAAGTGTACTGAAATTCTGCTTTCCAAACTTCGTTGTTATTAAGAAACACGCCTTCTTAGAATCACTCCCATTTTCTAAGTAGTCTAGTGTTTTTTTTATCACATTAAAGATGCTAAAATTATCAATTATTGGATCCTAAAATCTCCTTTATTTTGAACCAAATAATCATTTTCTTCTTGACGTTCCGGATCTTTCCTCCTTATGCTGTATTATTTGTATTGTACAAAACCAAGTACCTCCCAAATTCAGCGTAACTTTTGATCAAATCTCCCTCCTTTCTTTCTAGTTATGTATAAACAATTTTGTATATCAATAAAGCTTGCAAATCATTCTGTTCTCATTCTCAGAGTGTTATTTTTTTAGATTAGTATTCTGGCATTTTTCAATTTTAGGTACAGAACCGTAAATAGACATAAAAAATAAATTTAGTAAATAAAAATAAAAGTAAAATAATTTTTTGAAAATTAAGTTACTATTCAAACATTTTTCATGCTTCGTTTGAAAAATCAAGGAACGACTTTTATGATCCATTGTTTTCAAAAAAAAAAAAAAATTTATCAAATTTCAGGAAATTTTTGTGTACATTTTTTATAAACGTTTTCGCATTGAAAAATTATTAAACTTTGTTTGTTTTTTTATCAATAATCAAACTTATATTTTTATTTTTCCTACATGTTGTAATATAGAAATAATTTTCTTTACTCAAAAATTTGATAGAAAGTTTTCAATAACTATTTAAACTTCTTTTGATTACAAAATTGGTGTTTTTAGTCATTGATCGATAGGTGCTTACGACATTCCGAAAGTGAGTGTTAATTTGAAAATTATTTTTGTAATTTTCTCGTAAAAATCATTTTTATATTTATTTATATTGCAGCTCGTTTGAATTACTTGCTCAAAAAAAATTTTTTTTTTTGTTGAATAAAAAATGGTCCGATACTAGAAGACGATGGGTAGAAATTTTTATTTTGTCATCTTTTTCTTGAATAAATTTTTAAGAAATATCGATGAAATATTCCTTCAAGAAATAAAATGGAAAAATATAATTGGATTATTTGGACATCATGTCAGGGGTTAGGTGGGTCCCAGACTTGTTGATTAGAGGGCCAATCATTTAGACCATGGATCAACATAACCAAGATATCAAGCTGAACTGCCTTAAAATATACCGATGGAAAATTGAAGCTTTAGTATTGCAACATTTTTTTATTAGCATTTTTTCACCCAGTTCTTTATTATTTTGATCGGGAGCTTCGTACGTGTTCAGTTAACATCCTCCCTTTTAAAAGTTTTCGAAAATCTGTAGACGCTCCCTTCACCGATGGAAGGGTATATTATGATCTTTTTTTCTTCTTCTTGGATTCTCCTTCTATTAGGCAATTGAAACTATTTATTATTTAAGAAGGTCAGTTGAACAATACAGTAGTTAAATAATGTTATGAATTCGAAATATGTAACTCCTGAAGTCTTAATATTTAAACATACTTAAATATATTTTCTGGATCTAATGTCTGAATACTAAATATTTTGATATGACCATTTAAAAGATTTAATTAAATTTATGGACCACCATATGAGATATGATTATGAACTAATGGATCGTCCACCACGTCTCTCAGTAAAGTAGCCTTTTTTTTTAATAAAAATTATAATATTTCTTTTAAAAGAGTTTTATATTAATAACAGTGGTAAGTAAAGAATTCTTTGTTTCATGTAAATAAATAACTAATTTAAACTAAAATCATACAATTCCTTATTATTTTTCATATATGAGAAAAATATTTTTAAACTTTGTTTCACTACTTCCAGACACAACTACTATACTTACAAAGTGTCTGTATGTCTGTCTGACCGTGTTATTACCAAGAATACATAATATGTCTGTAAAGTATGCACATATAAACGCCTTCACCAACAACAGTTCAAGAAATAAAAATCTTATGGTAAAGTTTCACACTACCTCGGTATCCAATTTGGAAAGTTCCAATAGGCATAAGATCGAACTCGAATAAAAATAGTTTACTTTAAAATTTTCTACAAAAAACAAGAAAATCATCTGCCAAAATATATTTGCTTGTTGTTACAAAACAGAAGAAAACCTATTTATACACGTTCGAAAAAATAAAAACATGAGGAAAAAGTGGTTAACAGTTGCCAGTAGCGAAATAATAACATTAACAAATACTTCATATTCATGTAATCTCGTATTTCTTATATTAAATATTGTATTTTGTTCGATTTTGATGAAATTTATAGTAGACACGTTTATCACACGTACGTTGAAATTTGAGCTAATTATGACGAAGAGGTGTAGCTTGTAATTTCTTCTTAATAGAAAGAGGGCGCAAAATTATGCGATTAAAAAAATGAATAAAACAAAAATTATAAGAGAAAAATAATTAAATATTGAAAATGTTTATTTATTGTCAAATTTTTAAGATTAATTTATATAATATTCGGCTTGGACTTAGGGACTCATCTGGGCTAATGGATTTAGTGTTTATGAATTTTGGGGCTAGTCCATTCGAAGCATTTCGGATTTTTGAAAAAAACAAAGTTAATCTTGTAATTTGAAATCCTCATTGAAATTTCAAAATCCTCTCTAAGGTCAAAATAAATATCACCCTTAAAATTTCCGCTTAAAGTACTATAGCTTTTGTCAGCAAATTTATTTTCTGAATTGCATAAAGTGCCTCAGAGATAGAATACTAAGATTTCCTGCCAATAGTCACCAGTTCCTGATGTGACTGAATTTCCGTTCAAACCCTGTCATATAAAGATCTTAGTCATTGCTGGGTTCACCCAGCCCAAAACAGATACCAGATTGGAAATAAAAACCTTTAACTTGGGAAAAAGTGGCTGAACAATGTGCTGATCATACTTCATATATATGAATCTTAGACTTGTAACGATGCATCACTACAGTGCATCGAGTCCAAGGGCCAAAAAAATATCATTTGCGGTTTTTGTTTAGGTTATTTTTATAAGCATAAACACACTTTACCCCTATATTCCACGTTTTAGATTCCTCTATGTGGAGGTTTGTATAAACTTTTTATTCTTTGTTTAGATACAAAACGCATAGACACACAACTTTGAAGTAATAACCTTGGGGTTAAAATATTTTTCAAAAAAAAAAAAAAAAAAAGTTAAACCCTTTGGTATGTTAAAGTACTATATATTTTTTATTTGTATTTATTTTTATTTTTTATATTGTTTATAAATACAGTGAGAATATTTTATATAACTTGACATTTTTCAATTATAAAATAGTTTTGTTTTTTTTTTTCTTGTAAAATTGTTATACCATGACGGTTTTTGTTTGTACCTAATGTTAAATTTGTATTAAATTTATTAGAAATAATATCATTAATATGTTCAACTTGAGCTAGTTTTTCTTGTTTTATATATAATTTATGATCACGTGTGAATGAATAAAAATCATGCACGTGAAAAAATATTTTATTAATTTTCTAAAATAGTTAATTATATGTCTTAAGGGATTATTAGGTGGGTATTTACATTTTTCAAGAATAAATAAATATTCACTGAATATACTGTCTTTTAGTATAAGAAATCAATCATTATGTATAATAAATCTTGTGTCACGATGTTCAAAACAATGTTCACCCTATTTCAATGAAGGCTTTTTAAAAGAACAAAAGGTTGTAGTAAAAGTTTCATAAGTTTTTAAAAGTTGACGGTGTGAGTTAATCTATTGAAATCTATATTATAATGGTTTGTTTTAATAAAAGAAATAATAACGTATAAATCTCGTGTCACGAGGTTTGTGTCTAAAATCGCTCAAGCTATTTCACGGAATAATTTTTAAAGAACAAAAGATTTTAATTCAATTAAAAGTTTCATAAATTTTTAATAGATGGCGGTGTAAGTTATTCTAAAAAATATAATAATAATGGTTTTTTATTTAGATATTCAATAGATTATTATTTTGGTTTTATTTTAATTGTACTTCGAGAGTCATTTAGATCGTATTCATTTATATTAACCGGTTGCAGTACCGGTTAAATTGCACAAAAATAATTATTTTCATGCTCTTTGGTAAAAAAATCCATTACCAATCGAAATAGGTTTTAAGTTTGCTAAAAAACGCCTTTTATTTTTTGTATAAATGCTGCCTTATTATTTCACAATATATTTCAACGTTGTACTTTTACGTTGTAATAAAATTATATCATATGATATGCATGTTTGTTGTTTGCAAATAATAAAAATTTTAACAATTGTTTAAAAAAACTGTATATATATTCTTTTAACCAATTATATTATTCTTATAAGAGTGATGATTTAATCTTTTTTTTTTCACATCGTCATTTTTATGTTAAATTGCTGAACTTGTAAAAATTTAAATAACTTTCTGCTAACGTACATAATATATTTCTTTTAGAAACAAAAGAACATAAGGAAGTATTATTTGACCAAGTGTCACAAAAAGAACGGAACAAAAAAATAACTTTGGGTTGAAAAAAAAACTAGATGAAAATTTAGAAATATTTTATCTCTATAATTCAATACCTCAAAGATCTATTTCCTTTTTAATGAGACCAAGAAAACTTATTGGCTTTGAACTTTTACATTAATTTATAAAAACGTGGTTTGTTAAGATTTTTGTTTTATATAATTACAGACAATATTCTCCTTGAAAATAGATTGTGTCTATATCAGAGTTGGTTACATTTGTCGTTTTTTCCCGACTACTGCGAAGCAAAAAAATAGGGTAATATGTTTGACCTGTATGTATGTTCTTAATGGCTCCACCGATTTTGACGAAAGATATGTCGTTAGATTTGTACTTTAGACGCGAGTATTATTACTGGGTATTTTAAAATTATAAAAGCTCATGTATATATATTCCAAAATTTTGTCTCAAAAACCTGTCCAATGGTATATTCGAAATGAATTAATTTTATAGTCGGAATATTATAATCGGAATGAAGAGTTTTAAAAGGTATTTACAAAAATTTATGCAACTGATATGTTTGAATATAATTTAGAAAGTGAAATAGTAAGAAAAAAAACAACTAACAATGTTAATTGCTCGAGATATAGTCAAAAATGTTATAAATACATATACAGTAATAATATTTTTTGCAAATATGTGCTCATTGGCTAAATTTGAACTGAAAATGTGGCGAATCTAAACATTTTACGAAAAAATGTATCAAACAAAAGTAGTTTGTTTTAAAAAAAAAAAAAAAAAACATTTATGGTTGAAATGTTGGGTCATGGGTCCATTGGGTTTTTTTATGTCTTGAATACAATACCGAAATTTCAACTCGCTTTGGTTTTTTCATTTGTCATTAATAGTTTGTCATTAATCTTGATGACGAACAGACGGACATGCGGAAATGGACTAATTAGGTGTTCCGAAATTTTGTTTCTTGACTTATTAGTTACACATTTTAAAATAAATATACTTTGACAATTAATTGACGCCCAGCAAATCTTAAAGATCAACGTTGATTGTATAATTTATAATTAATATAAATCAATATAGAATAATTAACGAAGACAATTCAATATCTAACAAATCTATTTTCGTGAAGTTAATACTTTTTATTACACTCGGTATGTAAATTTATAATAACTTTTACGAAATTGAGCTACTAACTATAGATGCACTGACTGCTCTTCAAAAAAGAATAAAAATAATAAGAAAAAAGAAGGAAATACACGATAATAAAGTGAGCTAATTAAAATTAAAATGAAGGGAAAAAAATATAAATTCTTTAAAGCCAGGTTAATGAACTATGCATATATTTTTTTTAACGAACTTTAAATCAATTACTTTAAATGCATTATTTTTGTTATACTTACAATAAATAGTACTTTAAGTAATCTAAGCTTTTCAGAATACTCTTTGTGAAGATGCATTAAGACATTATATAAATTAGAGAACCTACTTAGTATCGATAAAACAATTAAATCTAAACGATAATAAAGATGTACAGACCGTTTGGTCCTATGTACTCTTTTTTAGAATACTCCATCACCTGAAGGTACAGATGCTTTCTAGCACAATGGTGTTGGCAGAGCCGGTTATTTCGTTCTAATACAACGACAGACGACAGTCTATGTAGTCAAATGGGTGAAGATATTAGTACCTTTACACATCTAGCCACTGAGTTAATACAGTGACTTAATCTGCTCTTATATTTCTGACCAGTGACAGGAATTTTGATATGATCAAAATAAATTTCGCAAGGCCCGCAAACATAAAAACCATAAAATTATATTTATAAAAATTATTAAACTTTTATGAAAATAAATTAAAAGGAAACAGCTGAAAAATTGGTATCTAGGGTTCTTAAACAAGAATATAACGTCTAAATTTTGAGGTAAAATTCGTTTTATCGTGGATAGACCTGTGCATTTATTGGGTCAAAATTCCAAAATAATTCTTTGAAAAATTTAAAAAATCGTCAAAAAATCCTTAAAAATTATATTATTGTTTTTAAATTTTGTGGGGTAATTGGACATCTTAGCATTCAATTCTTAAATGGATGATATTTTCGTAATCTACGGGTTAAAATAATTTTTTAAGCATATTTTATCAAAATCGGGTACAGAAAATTTTTCTCGATTTTTTCAAAGAGCTAACACAATTATGAAAAGTTGAGAAACTTTTTTTTGTTTCCAATTTCCATAAAATTATGTTCAAAGAGTATTTTGACCTGTAGATTCAAAAATAGTATCCATTTAACGATTGGAGGTGGAATTTTAAAGTTATCTCCAGATTCGGCGGTTGTCGTACAATTTTCAAGCATTATTTCGAAAACTCGCAATCGGCAAATAATTGTTATTTATGGTTTTCCTAGACTTTAGCTACCCTAGAAAATCTGAAAATAGTAATAATAGTTGTTCACAGAATCGCCATAACCGTGTCAAGTTCATCGTCGAATCATATTTTGATTTGATTAAAAATAATTTTTTTCATTATATTCTACTTAATCAAGTTACCTTCAGACATTTTATTTTATGACACTTAATAAATAATAAAAACCGATAAAAAACATTTATCAATTTTTATAACATCAACAAAAATTATAATAAATTTATAACAACAAAAACCACAACTGCAATGAAAACATTTTTAAATAAAATGATTATCTTAAACGTTTTACATACACAGATGTTTAGGCATTATTAAAAGAACCGCAACTAAATAAAAATACATTAATAATAATTATTTATTGATTGTAGAAGTCCAGCCTACTACAGCAACGAATACAACTTTCTTTAAATGTACTCTTCTTTCTATGACACAAAAGTCGTCTTCATCCAGTACCAGAAGTCATTCTTTTTCAGAAGTTTAAGAACCTTGTTCAAACATAGTACTAAATTCGGCATTATGTTTACGTCCAATGTGTAATCGAAAGGATAACAGGAATTTGGACAGCAAATAAAACAATCAAACTATGGTTTAATAGTGCGATGTTATTAAAAAGTCAGGGCACGACTTTGGGATTTCATTTTGGTATGAGATTGCGCGTTGAATTATTTTAGCCTTATAGAGTGGTCTCCCCTTTCAATAAAAACATGCAACACTGAACCGTTTCGGGGAAAATGACGCTTAAAAATTCCGTTTCAACTTTATAAAATACGGTGAATCTTTAGTTTAAGGCGAGATAGCTTAGTCGGTAGCCCAAAATAAAATCCTATGGTCCTTTCCTTGTAAGACTTCCTGAAGCAACAAAACAAAGTTCAATTGAATGCCATTGAATGATAATTTATTCAATATCATACAATTGAACTTTGTTTACTTGTTTGAGGAAGTCTGTATAAAAAAGATGAAATGTCGCACAGTTTAAAAAATAATTTGATTGTTTTTTACTGTCCAAATTCCCTTAATCTTCAAAGGAATAATACGTGACTGAGTCTAAGACTTAAAAAATAAGATAATTTTATTGACTGCTATGCGTTGGAAACAAATTTTATTACTTGAATTAATTGAAGCGTCTTTACGACGCTTAAATATAACAAAAATGTGCTTTTTTGGTTTTGTTTTTTTAATTCTTGAAAAGCAAATATAATTCTTGATTAAATAAAGCAGATTACTCAAGATTATTTTACAACGTGGATATTTTTTAAACTTTAACACATTATAATGGTTTTACTGAAATAAAAATCACATGACAATTTTAAAGATATAGATGAAGTGATAATTTGGGTAATAATCTAGAAAACCGTATATGTCACTTATAAATACACTTCTAGAAATTTATTTTTACCTTAGAAAATTTCCAAAAATTTTCGATAGGGCACACAAACTTAGTATTTACAGGTATGTGAGTTTTTGAGTATACTTATAGGATTACATTTGACTAATACCGCCTCCTCAAAAAAGGTATTCGTTGTCCAAAATCATTTCAGAACTTTTTGATTTCGATAATCAATATGTATCAATAGCTTACTTCAGAAAATTGGTAAAAATGAATTCACTTAATATTATTCCGGTTTTCGAGTCATTTTACAAGACACGCATATTTTGTACATATAGTTTTTCAAAAAACTTCAAAATTTATTTAAAAAGAATTTTTTTTGAAACATCACACATACATTGTATACAAAATATACCAGAATTGCCCGAAGGTTTTACAAATATTCCATGCAACCAACCAATAATATTCGCTGTGCAATGATGGTAATGCATTGTGCTGTGCTTGCAATACACAGGCAGACAGTACAGAATCTATTTTTAAGTGTTAAACCAAATCACTCGTATATTGGCGCGCATAAACAGAGAGGAATCTGTCGTTATAGTTGTGGTATTTTATACAGGTTGTATTTTTTCGAAGTGTGTATAAGGAACGAGTGAAAATAGTCTTGGCAATGATAATTAAATGCAAATAATCACACAAAAACTACTGAATATATTGAGAGCTTTATCGTAAATTTAATCAAGAAATAAGTGGCGGCCATCAATCTATTAATTGATTTATTAATAAAGAACATGGTTCAGTATCAATGTTTGAACTATTTTTAATGATTATTATTCATAAAATAGTCTAAACAATAATAATATATATTGCAAATATACGTGCTTATTAGCTTAATTTAAGCTGAAAGCCAAAAAATATTTAATGATTTAAAAGTTGAGTCATGGTCCAATGGACCGATTTTGCTCATTAACGAACTTAAACTCACTTTCTATATCTAAAATTCGTTATCAATCGTAATCGTCTTATTGTTTTATATTTATCTTGATGGCGAACGTACGAACGTACATGCGGACATGGACTAATGGAAGTGAATCTATGAACTCCTATACGAAAATTTCATTTAAATTAATATTCTCAACACTTAAATGACTATGATGATCACGCGCCTGTTCAGTGAAATCGTGGGTATAATATACTATGGCGCAAATATGTTAATATCATATATACAAATTTGAAAACTACAAACTGCTGGTATTTCTAGAGAGGCGTTGGAGTATCCAAACAAAACACGTTGTTATATTGAAAATTGCTCGAAGCATATTCTATACGTATTAGCATCATCATAGTGGGTTTTAACACAAGCAATCAGACGATATGATCATCATAATATAGATACCGGTTCTTTTATTTTTTGTTGTTTTTTTGAAATTGCATCCTATATTGATACCGGGTGTTTCTTCAATTTTAATTAAATTATGTGTGTCAAATTATTTATGAAATGCATAATTAAATTTATCTTGAGTACAAAAAACAATTGGGTGCATGTACGCAAGTCAGAAGTTATATTTCTTTGACATGATTAAAAAACAATTTTTAATTGCATGCAAATAATTACAATAAAATAATAAATGGATTGCAGAAGAATCGTCAACACAGTCAATAAAGTTCAGTTTAAATTTGAAAAATTTATATTTTCCTACAGTAAGTGTAACATAAATCATTATAAATGTAACATAAATCATAAACAACAGCTTTAACCTGTGAATTTTGTGTGACGATAATGCCCGCGCATCTTAAAATTTCACTCTCATCATTTTTTATAACTTCAAAATAATAGATTTTTCTGTTACTTAACCCACCTAGAAAACCAAACATGAGGTTTGCTACATTATTCGAAATTCAGCCATAATCTCTCAGAAGTACTAAAACTTTTATTTCTTTTTCTATAATATATATAACTGGTTACATCAAGAATATACAACTTAACTTAATTAGATCTAGTTTATCTATCCCTATAACTTAAATAAATGGCAAGAAAATGTATACAATTAAGAAAACAATCGAAACAGTTACAATAAACATTATGTGGCATGTCGAATCTTAGGAAGACCAACGTACGGTCTGATATTCGGACTGGTTTGGGTATATTTACGAATAGTAGGATACATGCGGGAATCTGAAGGATTTTTAAATGATCATCCAGTCAACGATTTGTAGCATTAAAATTGTAGCATTTTCAAAATCAACGATTCGTTTAGAATTACTGAATTGCAATACTTACATTACAAATAAACCGTTTGTGAGAGATAAGATTTCAAAAGCTTAGTAATTGGATACTTTCGTTGCTGATGTGTTTAACTAAAGGTATTTACAGTAGTTTGAATGCAAAACAAAAATGAATAATAAATTTTAACTACTCATTAGCTGTGAACTTGAATGCGTTGCGCCGTAAAAGAATATTTTAGTTTATATTTATATATTAATAAATTTTACTAGTAATGCTGAAAATATTTTTAATTTTTCTGTTAATTTTTGTAGAACAAATTTTTAAAGAACATGCATTCGTAAACATAAATTCAAATTTTACGCAAATCTAAATTATACAAGTGAAAAATCATTTTGTACTGCCGAATTTTTTATACAAGATGATTTATGAAATTGGATTATTTAAACCTACATCTTTCTTTCTACTACAATTCCCGTGAGTAAAGATAGAAACCCAAGCATAGCAGTATTCCTTTATAAGTATATCTCAAACATTTCAAAGAATTTTTTTTGATCTCTGAATATTTTTGATACCTTAAAATTATATTTGAAATTGATAAACCAAAACATGTATTCGTCCCGTCCATACCTGTTTTTTACTTAAGTCATTTGAGGTTATTTCAAATCTATAAAACATATATACATATTATTTCTTTTCATATATCAAAGTAATATTCATTTTAATATCAGCGTTGTTTTTTTCCACAATTCAAACATATAGACATAATATTTTCTATTTTCTTTCATTTCAGTCGTTGTGAAAATGATATTTTCACAAGAAATAAACTCTTTACAAATATAAATAACAATTCATATTCAGGTCAAAATTGTGTATTTTTCCTTTTTATTTTTTAAATACCAATCTCTTGGTATTATATTGAAAAATATTGATGATAAATATTTGTATAGTTATGTACACTATGGGTAAATAAAAATTAATCTAACATGTAATAACTTATGAATTAGAAGTCGAACTTTTGTCTATAAGTGTGGGTATGGACAATGATAATTTGCAATAATTTCAAAATTACTATTTTTACTTTCTTTTACTGCTAGTAAAAGGAAAATTTTAAAGTACTGCATTCCCTTCGGGTTTGTCAAAAAGAAAGCCAAATAAGTCAAAAGGAAAATATCAAAATTTCACTTTCGAGTTTTCACCGGAAAAACATATTTCGAAGTCTTCTAAATCCAAAAAAGTGGTTTTTAATAATTGCGGCTTGGGTGAATGTGAAGCGATATCATATCAAGCCCTTTATTCAAAATTCATCAAACTTATTTTTCCGTCTTCAAATTACTTCTAGTTGTGTTGCAAAAATTTTGATTACAATCGTATTACCATACAAAGTGCGTGCATACAAAGTATAAAAAATTAAAAGACAGTCCTGTGACGCATCGGATTAGATATTTAAAATTGTAAATAATTCTAAATATAATTTAAATCAATAAAAAATTAAAGTATTATTATGGTGTCAATTTTTTTGAGCATTAGTGTATATAAAATATCGATTACAAACGTTTCGAATTGTTTTATATAGGTAATAACAATGAACCTCTATGATTTTATATCGACAAATAATACCATACACAGTTTTACTGTAATACTTACAAATACAAGAGACCATGTCCTCCACTCAATCCTTCCTTGCAAAATATCAAATTATTTTTCATTTAAATTCATTTTTTGTATTGTTCTAATTCAGGGCAAAAATAAACGATTCCATAATAACAATATATAAATAATAAAGGAGATTTAATAATAGAATAGGTAAGTAAATACGGCATCATGTATAATTCTTCTTGCCTATTGGAGTATTCAAAGTCTCCTTGTTCTTCTTATTTTAATAAGAATTAATTTTAGAAAAATTAAAATTATTACAATAATCTTAAAATCATTATCATTTAGAACTTGACCCTCATGATATTAAAAGTAATTTTTTAATACCAACTTTTGAAATTTAAATAGCAAGATCTCGAAGATGAATGAAACGCTAAATGATGCCGTTAAAAATGTTTATCCAATTAGAAAATACGATTTTTATATAATTTAGAACAGAGGTGAATAAGTGATTAAAGGAGAATTTAATGTTATGACCTCTCTCACCTATGATAATACATTACCACAAAAGATGATATAGTTCCAAACATGATAATGATGTGGGTGGTAAATTTTGAACACAAAGTATATTTATACACAGAGAGGAGAGCTTTTCATTGAGTAATATGAGCAAATTTAACAGTATTATCGATAACGTAATATAGATGTATAGTCAGTCAGTCATTCATTAACTAAAGCATAACAAAACAGGAGCAACTGATAATGTTGTATTGAAAATATATTATACCTTTGAATTTTCGTATACAACAGGAATGTATTCAAGTTGAATCCGTAGATAGCATGGAAATGACAATAGTCAGGGATGCGAGGATGTAGTTTATATTATCAAGATCACATGTCGTTCATTTTATTGGTTTGAATTTACTATCGTTGATTTTGGTAGAGACCATATTTTTTTATTTTGTTCATTTTTAATTCAATGTTCCTTTTCAAATCTTCGAATTTAATATATAAGTTACATATTCTACTTTGGAACCACAGTACTTACTGATTATCACTTAACGATTTATCAAAATACCTAAAGGATAAAAAAACTTACGTCTTTTTTTTAACAAACAACTTTGTTTATCAAAATACCTAAAAGATAAAAAAAACTACGTCAATTTTTCATACGACACTTAGTTTTAGAAATGGTATACTAACATTTATAATTAAATGCATGTCTTTTACATTCGTAAGTTTTGATATTCGATCCCTTATTGAATGTACTAGAGAAGAATAACTAATTATTGTAAAGTAGTATTTTATATTCATAAGTTTTGACATACGTTCGCTTCTTGAAAATAATAGAGTAGTAAATCTAATTCTTGTAAAACTAAATGATCTCCAAAATTTGTAACATTAAATAAATAAAGTTTTTTAATAACTTTATTTATTTAATGTTACAAATTTTTGAGTACACTATGAAAATGACGGTTAAGATATACTCTAACTTAATTTCTTTAAACCTCCTACCAAAAATATTTTTAATTTTTGTAAATGTTTATAATTTCGAAGTCGCAATGATTTCATAATTTTGAAATATGGCAACAACAAATTAATAATAATTATTTTAGTTTAGTCAAATTTTAATGAGTGTTTTTCTTTTTCATGTTTGTTTTCGGAATTATTAGAATTTTCAATATAATATATTTGTAAGTAAAATAATTCTGTAACTTAATACAATTTTTTTAAAATATGTTCAATTTCCTTATTCTTAAAAAAAAAGTTAAAAAATGTAAGAAGTTTACATAAATAGGACAGAAAATCGTTTAAAAATTGTATCATTAAAAAAATTAAAATTTTCAAAATTCAAGCAATCGCCAAACAGCAAAACTTATATTTTATTTTATTGGATTTAATCTTTTAAGTACCATTTATAGTTAACATCTAAATTTGAATTTATCGCCTGTGTATCCAGAATGTAGAAAATATTTATAGCACTAACATCGAAGGTACAATAAATAATGGATGATAATAATTTTATATCGAATTTATTGACTGTATATATTATCGATAGAATAGCAGTCAGTACCAGTGTCAGCGTTGCGGTTTTAATATTATATTTTATTATTTATATTCTAAACTAAACGATCGTATAAAACCAGTATTTATGTCTTGTGTCTACATTTATAAAGGTTCCGTAGGAAAATGAGATCTTACATTATTCCCAAGCTAAATTCCTAAATGGCCAGAAGTAGTGATTAATATCTCCATGAATAAAGACATCGATGACTCGATGATCTTCAAATTAGCACAAATAGTTTCACGTCGAATCATATCTTAAATTGCTTACTTGTTTCCAGGGCGGATCTTTCACTTTCTGTAACACGGGACAAAAATGAAGTCCTGCACTCATCACCCGATTACCAATCAGTAAACACCTATCATTAGTCCGTCCACTGACACCCGAGATAGAGTGCCCCTTGCCATCCTAGATCTGCCCCTGAGTTTATTTTACGCAAACACGTATGTAAGACTTATAATTATAGAAAATATTATATTTTCAGGCTAAATTTACTCTATTACGAACTAAAGCCTTAGATTCAGGTTTGGTACTACAAAGAAGCTACAAATAATTAAAATTCCCCAAATGTACTTACTACCCTTGCTTTAGAACTACAAATTAAAAATCATCTTGAGAAGCTCACGTATAGCTTCAGGTGTATGTACGATGGATAATCAAAGTATCAAAGGTACACACACAATGTTGGTAGTAAATATAAAAAGTTAAGTTTACAAACTCAGCAACAAAAAGCAAAATATATAATATGTGTTGGTATACTATGTGTAAGTATTAAGCAAAACCAACATGACTTCTTTTAATGCATATTATACACATTTGACTCGGTCGGTGAACTCTTTAGTCTTCATCATCATCATCATCATCATTATAATATACACCAAACATACCTGGAGAGACTACTAAAATCATAATATAATGATAATCTTCATCTTAACATCTACAACGAGTAGTAATTCGTATATGTTTCACATGTCTATAAGAAACGTAAAAATATTTTATTTTAAGGATGTACGATCACAATAGTTTAAATACACTTGCAGAAATACTAAAATTTTTAGGGAATAGTGGTGGTTAGGTTTTTATACTCGTTGATAGAAACACCTAAGTAGTCCATTTCCGACTGAAATCCGTCATCACCGGAACTCAAAAACAAAAAGAGATAACAAACTGAAATGGGGACATATTCTAAACATAAAGAGTGGGTGTAATTTCGTGTAGGAAATTATCGGTCCATTGGGTTCCATGGATTCTTGATCCAACTTTTTAACTATAAAAGTTAGCTGAATTAAATACAAAAAATATTTATTTCTTTCAAACACACAACTTTTGTTTGAAACATTTTTTCGTAAAATGTTACGATTTGCACTTTAATTTAGCTAACTATCACATATTGGTAATTACAATACATAATATTATACAAGTATATATAACTGTATAGATTAGATATTTATAGTATTTTATGAATGCAAATTGAACATAGTCCAAACAATCATGTGTTGAGTATATAAACAATTAAACCTGTTAGTTGTCATATTCAGTTACTTAAAGAAATAATTCACTTAAGAAAAAATAGTAGCATATATATCTTTGGTCTTATAGCGATAGATAAAATATACCATATTTTGATAATTTTCGTTTTAGATTTCATAAAAAAAAAAAAAAATCGAAATAACTAACCCAATTTTTTATACTCCCGTTCTTTGTAAATTAATTTTAAAAATCTAAAATTATACTCTTTTAAATAATAACGATTTCTTTTAAATATACATTGTAAATAAAGGATATGAAAATACACATCTGATACCCTTGTTCTTTTTTATTCATGTGTCTCACTTTTTATTGTTTATTTGACTTATTACAAAACTAAAACATTCACAGAATAAAATATTCAAAAATTATATACATTCATAATAAATCAATTAAAATAAATAAGTGTAATAATTGTAGTACAGCTTTTAATTGATAAATTGTGTTAGTTATTCATATATAAGTAGTTCAAAATTCTATTAAGAGATAACTATAAAAATTGTGCTATTTATAGATAAATGACTGTAGTTTTTTTTTTCTGGCTTTAGCTATTTTCAGCTATATAGCCATTAACCAAAGTGGATTATTATTATTACAGTACACAGTAATGCTAGGTGGTCACCCATCCAAATACAGATTGTGACTGCTGTTGCTTAACTTGTATTAGTTGGTCTAAGCATGGTCTAAGCATATCATTGGCTTTGTAGTTCAACGATATACCAATAAATATTTCTAATATCTAAAACCAAATTATCAACTGCAAAATATCAAATCGGTAAAAATAAATATCGTATCTCGATTAGCAAACATAAAATCAAAAAAGATTAAATTTTCACTTTTCTCCTATGTCAATCATTACGTTAGTAAAACTTTTGATTTCATTTGTAAGTAATTAGTTTAAGCTTTTTTTTCATTTTAATGTTTACAAAAAAAATATTATTATCAAAATGAAACTAGGCTTAGTATGCAAAAAAAGTCAATGAGCTGTTGTCTTAAGTTAAAGCTCATGACTTTTTCAATTTACATTTCTCACAAATTGGGCATCTATTTTTGTATCATCTGCATTACAATTGGACCCATAATAATTTGCATACTATGCAGTATTCAAACAAACGGTATAATGAAATGATTCTTGAAATAAAAACACAGTTATTGTTTTCTAATTAGAGCATTTAAATTAATAAAATTGTACGAAAGAACAAACAGACAAGAAGTGCCTATTATTGTTACATTTTACAAGCATACGTATAAAAAAGTTTATGTATTCGAGTAGAATCTGGAAGTACTTGACTATGCAAAAATTGAGCACCACATTCTGTCAATGGAATTTTGTTAAGAATAGTTCAAATATTAAAGATACTAATATTCCCTGGCCAATTTTTTTTTACGACTCTCAGCTTCTGTTTTGATAAATAATAAGGTTTGGAGTAATATTACTGATTATAAGATGGACAAAAATAAACTTCGAAAAATGCTTCGTTTACGTGCTATAAACGATTTAGGATCGTAAAAAGGAAAACGCAAATCTTTTATTTCATACAAAAAAGAGCAGGAACAAATTTATTTGAATAAAAAATTGTTTAAAAATCCTAAATATTTGAGCTATCCTTAACATATTTCTATTGCTTGATTTTTGCATAGTACCCCAAGTACCTCCAAATTCTGCTCTATTAAAATATGATTTATTTCATTTTTGATAAGATATAACATTTTATAGGTTATGGTAAAAAAATGTTTTTTTTTATTGTATAATAGCATCGTCTATAAATATATGAAATAAAACGTGATTTATGTGTTCAATTTGTTTTGGTTTTATTTTTACTTATGTTATGTTTTTTTAGCTTTAAGGCCATATATACTAAGTTTTATAGATTTATGCCAAACATACAAAAATCGAGTCACATAGACTTTTCAAACAGCAAAGTAACAAATATGATAAACTCAGGGTTGCCAATACTCCAGTTTATATCTTGCTCTTCAAAGCCTGCCTTATTGGAAGCATGTTAATTCATAGTTTTATTATTTTCAAAATACATTAAAGTTTTCAAGAAATCAACTTAAGAGATTAGGTGATTTTGAAATAAAGAGATCGGACAAAATTGTCTTTTCTGAAGTCTTCGGTTTAAATCTAGGGTTGAATACCCTAGATGAACGCACAAAAAGCAGTTTTTTTTCCCTAGATTGATTTTGAGTACTTTTTTATCGAACTAGGGGTATTTGGATGGTCTCTAGTCTCGATTAGATCCTGTAGCATCACTACCTTCTTTGGACCTGTCCTTCAATGCTGCATCTTGAACCAGATGGCATCCTTCAGGTGATGGAATGTTCTAAAGACAGGTACAGTGGACCAAAAGATCTACGTACAAGGATCACATCTGCGGTTCCCCTCTTATCATTGTATCTTTATGTTCGAGAAATTGGGAAATTTAGTTTATCCTTTATACGAGTAACAGTCTTTTATCTCTCACCTCATTATTTTTATCCAAAATTACATAAATTGTATGTACGAAACCCCTATTTTACTTACCAGTCTGAACATAGTCTAACTAATTATTCAAATCCAAATATTAACGAAATAATTTTTTTGAATCGGTTGAGTATTATATATAGGAGGATTAATTCAATTTCCCGATTTTTTCAGGGTGAATCCACGCTATTACATTACGAAAATTATGAACCTGATGCGTATGAATTTGTAGATTAGCTAGTTCTGAATAAAAAAATTCTGTTTTGCTCTACATATAACTGAATTAGATATACAAAATTAATTTAAAAAAATTTAAATAATTCATATTTATTAAATGACCTGACTTGATGATGATCAATAAAAAAATTATTATTATTAATATTTAATAAAATAACAATCGATTTTAATCAATAAAAAAATTGCTTAATATTATTAAATACAATAAACAGTTATTGAAATTTATTTTTACAAATTAGACAAGGTTAATTTAACCATTTGGTGTTATAGTCATCAACAATATGTTACAAACAGATGTGCATTAAGTAAGGTTGCATTTTCAAATGTTTAGTTCTAAATATTTTTGTAATTCGATTAAGAATATGTTGTCAAAGTTTGATACTTTGATTGTATTTTTATAACGATCAACAAAGTACAAAACTATTTACATTCACCTTGTAAAACTTTAAAATTCCAAAATGATTCCTCAACAATACATAGTTGTAAGGAGTGTAAAGAAACCTTTTCAATGAGGAAACTATTATATAAGTTAATATCATTTTAATAAAACTGATAGATGAACTATTTCAGGACAATTATTGAATAGATGAGAAATACGTATATAGCTTTTAATTTATATGAGGCGAATATAACTTATTTTGTACTTTTCAGTTCGTTTTAGAAGTGAAAACTACGCATTTAATCGATTAAATGAATAACATTTTTGTAATTTTTCGGTCAGAATTACCTTGTAAACAATCTTTTATCGAAATTGGAGACCATATTTATTCGAGAGTAGTGAAAAGAAAGCACAGGATTGTTTCATAGAATCCAAAAAAAAGTATTTATTGAAATTGGAAAAATTTTTATTGAAATTTTTTAAATGTTTTTTTTTATACATGATCAAATTTCGCCTGTGTACTTTGAACACCTAACCCACTCTTAACTTACTGAATCCGACCCTGACTACAAATATTCATTTATTAGTATCAAAAAGTCATTACACTCTCAAATTCTTTGTGAATAATAAATAATTTTAATTATTTATTTTTGTGTGTGTTATATATTTATTATATTTTTATTGTATATTATATTATTGTATAAAATTTTTTAATTTAATTTTTCTGTAATCATATTGCAAACATCTGCAAAATTATCATTTAGTTTTTTTGTTACATTCATATTTAAAGAATGCATTTAATATTTTATGAATTTTTTTAATGTTTTAAATACAGTTTACGAGTTGCTTCGCTATTGTAAGTATAACAACAGTTTACTCTACGAAAATTCTGAAATATTGGCTGTTTTAAATTTGGTTTTAACCAGTAAAATTTTCCACCGTTCCGATATGTTTCAAATTTACGCATAGTCTTTTATCATTTAAATAAATCATTCAATAAAACCGTTTTGCCTGATACTTAATTTTCAATGTTCGACAACGAAAAATTTGTTTTTTTAGATATCGAACAAAATAGTTTTTTATTTATTATAAAATGATCTTTCTATTACACAATCAATTTTATTGGCACTGAAATAGAAAACGAATTACTTTTCAAAATTTTTGTAGAAAAAAACTTGTTGCAATAACCGTCACTAAGCTCTACTCGTAGGGTTTCAATTTGTTATTTATCATTTTAAAAAAATTACTTTATGAACTAATAGGTATTTTTATTTTATTTTATTTTTTTAATTTCTGACTTCAGTTACTTTCAGCTATATAGCCATTAACCAAAGGGGACTATTATTTGTATACAACAACAGTACACAGTACTGTGACTAATAGTTATAAAATGTGTATTTTGAAAATAGTAACCTATCATCTGATTATGGGAATAATTTATAATACATATGGGCAACGTGCATGGTACAATGGTTTTCTCTCGTTTCTATGTGGTTAAGAAATATTAATTTATTAATCAAATAATATATGAATCTATAAACTGTATAATAATATGATTTAACATTCGAAATGACACAAAATTTATTTACAAATTTAAATGAATAATTATTTATATTTGCAATTAAAAATAATTACTAATCCAATATCGTTGATCATTCTTACAATTTTCAATCCAATAACTACAATTATATGTCATTTTTGTAATTATTTAAAAGTTTTTGTTTGACATTTGTTATAGGTACCGTACATGGTACGTGGAAGAAACTTAATCGATAGCGCCACGAGTATCTAAAATTTTGTAATAAAACATTCAAATTCTAGAAAATATAATTATTTATTCAATTGTTTACATGTAAATTGTTTACTTACTCTGCACGGTATGGATAATGTGCAACACAATGTTACTATTCAAAAAGTAATACCGCTAAGATACAATCAATAACTCGTTTTATTTTATCGCTTTTTCAACGAAAACTTATTCAATACGTTGATAATTTTGACGAATGAATACATCCATTATTCACGACATCAACACTAAAAAATTCAAACGTCTCTATGCACATATTATTTATTCCTTGATAGGAAACTATTATCTTCACCTTGAAAATTGAAATCTATACGATAATACTTGTATATTTGTAAATGACGTTAAAGACTGAATTTGAATTTAGAAACTTTAATCAATTGGAAATATATGTTTTTGTCCCAACGTAGTGAGGTCTCTAGTCTTACTAGAGACCTCACTCTTTCTTTTTATTTGTGGTATACAGTAAAAAATTTTGTGTAAAATCAAGCCAATTTTGGTGATAAAAATGGTTCACAAAAAATTAATATTGATTATTTATACAAGAAAATATGTTGACTTTTTAAGTTTTCTTATTTGAGTTTCAATATGTAGATATTAAGTAATTAAATTAAAATAAAGAAATATTCAATAGCTTATTAGTAAAATTAGTTTGCTACATTTATTTAAATTTCAGTCAAGTATCAACAATCTTAAACTTCAATAAAAACAATTGCAACAATTACGTATAAGGTAACACTGTAACGTAACTTTGACGCGTAACATTAACCTTCGTGTGGGAATGAACGTGTAACACCGTCGTGTAACAAAAGTCGATACGCGACGGTATTATATCGCGTCCCACAAATTGTCGACAAATTTGAACCGAATCAAAATATATTGCTAGTTGGAGTTTGAAATAGACTGGACTCAATAACGGAACATTTGTAAAGACAAAACGTTAACATTATTCATTTTTATTTTAATTGTATTAAAATATTTCGATATGGAGTGGACCGAACAAAATCCAATACAATTTATTGACATTGATCAACATAAACAAATACTTAACATACGCAGCATTGCAAAATCACAATACCAATAAACCATTTGTCTGGTAACACGTAACATGTACCATAAATAACTCATCAGAAAACTGTTAGTGTGTAATCTATGAGTAATAACCATCATCATGATTTCTTATATGAATAAATTCAATATTTAAAATAATAGTCACATTATATGGGGGCATTTATGGTCAACGATCTCAATTAACAAACAACAAAACTCTCGTAAAGATCTTACTACTTACTTACTTACGATTACTGCTATGCTCAAATAATATGAGATGTAATTTGTATAATAAATGAATAAAATATTATGTCCATATTATACAATTCATTGTATTTAATATTACATAATAATTTAATAATATTCAATAATGTATTTAAAGGCTGCAACTCCGCATCTAGGATTGTTTTTGAATCGAGGCAGAAACGAAATAATGACGTCCACTCTTATCTGAAAATAAATGTAATGGGATTGTTGGACAAAAGGGAGAATACAAAACATTTTCTTTATAACGTATTTTTCATTTGTGAGACATACAATTAATAAAGGGCCCAGCAAATTTTTCTCCTTTCTCTTCTTAAAGCTTTACACGATGTGCTCTTTCTTTTCAGTGTTTTATTTTCAAAAACCACAATTGTGATGCCCAAATAGACTGACTCATTGTTGAACGCAGAGAGGTTATAAGAAAATGAAATCGTAGAGTCTCTGTATCCTGGTTATCATTTTAATTATTTATTACACAGTATTCGTCAATTACCTTTAAGTATCGCTGTCATCTATCTCTGATTCACGCAATGCGTAACAAATAATTTAAAAATGAAATTTTTTTATTTTCGCTTTAGGATATTAAGTATTGTCAAAAGAACAAACAAAAATATATATTGTATTTCATTCCTACAAGAATAATTTAGTTATTACAATTCTGTTAAAATTTTGTCCAATACTACTTTATATGTTTTAAAAATGGCCCAAATGAATCTGGCGATGTTCGCTTGTTCTCGCATTCTTCTGGATTCGAATTCTCGAATTCCTTTGTTTTTAAGTACTGCCTCGACTTAAAATTTATCTGATACAAGTGCAGTTTCTTTAATCCAATGTACTATTGTTTTTGATTTATAAACTGAAATTCGATCCGGAGGTCAGATAAATTTCAATAAATTTCAATGTCGAAAACTAACCATCCAATCCTAAAATAGAAGTAAGTTTTAGTTTACTCCAATTTCCATAGGAATCCTAAAATCAGCAATAAAGAATTTTTTTTTATGTTGAATAAAGTTTAATCTTAACAATCACAGCTTTTAAGCATCCCATAAAACTACGGACCTTAAGGTCGTACAAGGTTGTGTAACTCCGCCACAAACTTTCATAATCTATTTTTATCATTTTATGTTATAATACTACAACAATGTGATTCAAATGTGAATTATTTCTAAATTCAAAGTTTCAAGCTCATCTAAAAATTATAAGCAATCTTTTCAAAATACGTTGTATAACAGACACCAGCCAATATGTTAAACAACTTCTTAAACGATTAAAATTACAAAACATCAATTAATTTAGTTATTAATAGATTTTTTATTGCTTCTTGAAAAATGAATATATAATTAATTATTACAAAAGTGTTAATTAACAAGAATTTTTTGTTAAAATAGTGTCTATAATTTTTAAAATTATTTTAAAACACCGACAAAAATTAAATTTTGTTAAAATAGTTTTAAATAAATAAATAATATTTATTTATAAATGTTATTTAATTCTTGTTTTTTAATTACCGTTTTAATTTAACAATTGTAATGAAAGTGAATTTTGTTGTAAAATAAAATTATCATTAATTACTTATGATTATTTATTCTGCACTAATTCAATAATTACTAGAGAGTAATACAAATTTATTGCAATCTGGATTTACACTTGAGGTTTACTACGAAACGTACACACCATATGAAAGTAGAAACTCAATTGATTGACACGACGCAAGTGGTCAAATATGTGAAATAAAACATTCGCTTAGGTTTTGATAATAGTCCAAAAACTGAATGAAATAAATGTAAATTTTCCAACAGGAAGTTAATATTTTGAGTAATCAAGAAAATGAATGAATACCCGTTAAACAGAAAGTTAGTATTTAATAAATTATTATATCATTTAACAGATATCTGTGTTACTATATTATGGGTGATTTTTGAAATAGAATCCACCATACTGGTAATTAATGATGACGCCATGGATCGATGATACTGGTGAATAATAGTCCAGATTCTTTACGTCATACGTAATGGCCAGTGTACTCGATTATATTTCGGAACATACTCTGCATAAAATTGCACAAAATCATTTTTTAAATGGTTGAAAGTGTCAATTAAATATTTGTAATGTTTATTTAACGTTTGAATATTTTTACTGCTGTAAAACTCTATAAAACAAATTCAATTTAGTTAAGAATTTTTTTTAATAATTAATTAAAATTCTAGATACGATAATATCTAGATCAATGGCGATATAGAAAAACACACGAAAATGTTGAAAAACGAGAACGTAATTCTTTGGCATCAGTTTTACGTGCATTTAAAATAATGAGTATTAAAAAAAAAATGCATTTACTTAGTAGAATTATGAAAATAAAATATTATGAAAAATTACAATTTTTTGATAGAATTATGAAAAAAATAATAATAATAAAAATAGTTATACAAAATATTTTAAATTAAATAGTTACTCATTTATAATAAGCAACAAAAAAATAAGTCCCGTAGAGATTAAATTAATATGTTATTTCACACCTAAAATATTCGAAAATAATTGTTAATTTTTTACAAGTAAATTTTTTATTTTTTATAATTAATATTTGTGGAAAAAAAAACCATTTATAAGAATAATATTTATTTACTCTCCTATAAACAAGATAAACAACATTATACGTAAATATCTACAATTTTAATTTTTTTCTAACTGAAATATTTCTTATTATTTAACTGTTACTTTTTATATGCATTTTAAAATATTTTGAAAAAAAATATACATTATTAAAATATATTTACTATTGCTTGCATTAAACTGAGTTGTATAGGAGTTGGCATTTTCGATTTAGATTGCTCGTTGAATCAATTCAAAAAAAAAAAAAATTTGAAAAATTAGAACCGAAATGTACTAAAAAGTAAAAAAGAATTTCATAATACTGCAATTTTATCTTTCCTACATATTAAGTAATATTTTATTTTTCGTTAATTTAATAAAAGTAATTTTTTCTGGTATGAAACTACTCAATAATTAATTCAATTCAGTCTTTATTTCGACGTCCAAAATCTATGTATTTGTAACTGAAACGGGAATGTACATAACTACGCCGTTGTCTTGTTAAATTACGTGTACTGACTTTATTTGAAATAAAATAATTGTTATTCATAAAAAAAAACATTACGGTTTCGAGTATAAAAACACCATTAATTTTCCTATCCCAGAATATGTTTCTGCAACTGTCAGTTTTTTTTAGACCAAAGATTGAAATTCTCACAATTATTCCAAACGACATGATGGCATAAAAGTTTGAGTAATAAATAAGCATTAGAAAACTCATATCGATTTTTCATTACTCTAATCTAAAAACAAACTTTTATCATACATTTTAAAATGGGCAAAATAATTTCATCTTATTTGAAATTTTGTAAGCACAGTTCAATATACCTACCGATTTTTATTCAGTTATGCACCAACAGATGACGTTGGTATACTGGAAAATTGTCGATCTCATGCTTATCGACTTAGTTCACTTATGCACTGTTAGATGTCGCTATTGCATAATCTCTTTTTCACGAAAAAAAACTATTGTACGAATGAAAACCTAGCTAAACGATACATTAATATACCAATTCAAATATTTAAAGATAAAAGCACCTGTATTACCTAGTCTAAACATATAAACCTCAACAAAAAAATAAATAGATAGACGTGTTTTTTTTTTCTGTTAAATTTATTATTTAGAAAATATTTTTAAATATATTACGTATAAAATTAAAATTTAGAAATAAACAATTTACCGTCGTACGCTTATGATGCTTGTTCCATAGAAAGTAAATTTTTTTGTAATTTTAAATTCATTTTGATTTAAAACTGTAAGTGTGAATGGAATTAACGGTAGTAACATATTGAAATTTTTTCTTATTTCCTGATTCGTGTTTAGATACAATTTTTAAATTATTTTGAACTTATACATGAACTATTACAATTAGTCGATAATTACCATAATTAAAAGAATCGTGTGCATTGAATCATCATGTTAAAAATTTATCTGAAGATTTTTGTGTGTTAATTTGACACATTTCATATCTTGATTTTTAATATGAAAACAATGTAATCATTATATAAAATCTAACCTCAGTTTTTCACATAAAATTTATTGATTATGGTTACGATGGAAATGATGCTTATCGGATGTATAACATGCTACAAGTTAAAACTAAAAAATGATCAAATGTTTTTCCATTTTACCGGTGAATTTTTTTAACGAAAATTTGATTTACCTTTTTATCATAGCATCAAACCCGCCTGTAAATTTCCAGCTCGATTGATCACGGGATAACGGTTAATATTCGATAATTCGATAAAATACAATTTTTATATTTCTGACATTTTGTTTTTAAATAAATAAAAACATTACAAATGTAACAATTAAAAGTTAAAAATGGTAGCCGCGTTTTTAGATGTACATTTCAATAATTAACTCAATTAGTTATTACTATTAAATATAATATTTATGTGTAGCTAAATTAATATAATAAAATAAAAGAAGTGAAGTAGCTTGTTCAAATCGAATAATTAATTTAAATAATATCTATATTTTTACATAATATTTCAATTGAACAATAAAGTTTAATTGTTTATAAATGATATAACAATAATAATTATTACAAATTTATATTTATTTTGCTATATTGTAAATAACTAAATAAAATTAAAATGTTTTGCCCTAATAAATTTATCAACAAATAATAATAATAAAAAAAAAACTAACGAAATATTTTTACTGTAATTTTTATTTATAAACAAGACATTTTTTTACAAATTGTGTAATTTTATTTTTTTTAAATTTATTTATTTTCGAAGATATGCTATTAATTTTAAAAGCACTCCATTTTTTCGAATGTGTATTTGTTCTGAAGTTATTCATCGCTTATTCCACTGTTTTATGGATTAAATATCAATTTTGAATGAAAAATTTTCTTGATTGGTACCGAGCATAGTATTTGAATGGGACTTCTAAATCGATTAGTGCGCTTATGGAGTCTAAAATTTGTAATAATATATTCACATTCTAGAAAATATAATTATTTGTTCAATTGTTTGCATGGAAATTGTATAGCAAGTGTCAAACAAAAATTATTCAATAATTACAAAAAAAGACATTTAATTGAAGTTGAAAATTGTAAGAATGATTGTAGAAATTGTATTAGTAATTATTTTTAATTGTAACCATAAATAATAATGCATTTAAATTAGTTAATAAATTTTGAAAAATTTTCTTTGTACCATTCACAGAGTTATATATCATTTAATTGATAAACTAGTATTTCGTAACCATAGAAACGAATGAAAACATTTTGATGCACGGTGCTCATTGAATTATATACTTCATACGTTTATTGAAAACATGATTTTGAGAACAATTTAATTATTAAGTATATGATATTTAAATCTCTGAATATCATAAGTCTACTATCTTATAAAAACTTCTAAATTTATATAAATTATTTAAGATCTTGGTAATTGTCACACATACAACTATGTGGACATAAAATTATTGTGATAAATCCACCAAAAAATGTTACTTAAAACTAATTTTGCATTTATATTATAGAAATTATGAAATTTTTATTAAAATACGATTATAAGTTACAAAATTGATTTATAAATAAAAGTTGAAAAATATTTTAAATTTAAAATAAACATAAAATATGTAATATACCAAGGTAATATGAACTAAAAAGTACAAAATAATTTGTGTTCACTGCATAAAAATTTAATACTATTATTATGCCCAGGAAAATACCAATTTGTAAAACTAAAATCGCGAGTAATCATTTTCATGAGATGGACATGTTGAAAGGAAAAATTTAATTTTTATTGAAAGTTCATTGACGTTTTTAAATATAATGATTTTAGTTTTTCTAATTTCAGAGAAATTAAAACCTGTTAAATTTATTTCGCTTCGTAGAGACAGACCTTTTTATAAGCATTTAATAAAAGTATAAATAACATTGGGATAGTTTTAATCTACATTTTGTCTTTTACTATAATGACTTCATATCAGGAAATTTAAAAAAAAAAGTTCTAGAAAAATAAAATTTCAAGAAAAGGCGGAAATACATAATAACTATATTCAATCAGAACAGAAATGACAATGATGACAAATTTCTCATGAACAAAAAATAAAAACATACATTTATAAAATTATAGCCTCTAAAACACCCGATAATTTGAAAAACTCCGTAATAATTTGTCAAAATACAAAAAAAAAAACAAATAAATTATAATTATTTTAACTTACTAACCTACACTTTATATTTATAAAAATGATATAATCGGGTCAGTTGGGTCTGTTAGACTAAGTATGGTGTTCTTTATTTAATCACATGATTTATTTTATCAGGACAAAACTGTTTACTATAATAATTGTACTTAACAAAAAATAAATTATTAAAATAAAGAAACCATCAATAAAAACACAGACACACAGCTATTTTAGCTCTCTTTATAAGGAAGCTGATGTTTATAAATAAACACCTCCTTCATAATGCAATGTTGTATGACCAACAAAAATAATAAATTTAGTCCAGACCGAATTTATTTAATCAATGTCGTATATTCTCTATGTCCAATCTGTATCTAATTCACAGCGAAGATATCAACTCAATTTATTCAGCAATTGGGGATTTGCATGACACTGGATTTTCTGTTTCTATTACTTCAATACGAAGCGTCTTTACTTCGCGAACATGAATCTGGAGATATTTTTTTTTTTAAATCTTTAAAAATACGTAAGTTATGAGCAATCACAAAAAGTTCTTAATTGAAAATTCTATAGTAAAATAATGTAAAGCAAAATTTAACGATGGCATACGAAAATAATTATTCTTATAATATGAAAATATCTGGATGACCTCGGTATTTTTTTTTTATAAATTGTGTTGCAAACACTTATTGACTTCGTGTTACTTAACAACGCCATTTGCTGTTGTGTCGTTAAAGCAATTAGTTGCTCACAAAAAATAGTATTATTATTCGCCAATAGATGTCAGGGAGAGTCATATTTTTCAGTTGAGACTACTCGAACGCGTTGATTATCGATAAAACACGAATAAAATGCTGCTAATCTCTGCAAAAATTGCCGTTTACTTCATTCTCATCCATGCATCGACACTTTAAACAATTAACCGCGCCTTTTATTATAATTGACAAACTGACGGTATAGGGATTCGAACCATAATATCCCAATTCCAGTAGTCAAATACTAAGACGTTTTATACACATTGAACCCTTCTGGAACTTGTCTGGTGATAAATGGTATGTTTTAAGGACAGATCGATTGTCGAAATACATAATTAATTTTTATTGAAAATATGCTTTTTTTAAATAGTAATATTTTATTTTATAATTTACCTTAAATCTAATTTTTATTTAATTATCAAATTTAGACACTTTTTTACTAACTTCCGAATGTCAAAAATATCTCTGTGTTTCGAAAGTATAACATCATTGATAGGCATCCGCGTATGAAGTGATACTAACATTATCATTGGCTAAAATATTGATGACTGAATTCCGTGAACGTCTATCCATGATGTCATACTTTTGAAACACAGTCACACATAATACAGTTTTACAGAAACACAGTCACACATAATGGCGGGCAATGTTAAAGAAGCCAAATAAAATTCAAATATTTCTTGAAAGACAACAGTAACACCATATTTTAATTTTTTTTATTGAAGATTCTAAAAAATAAATAGTTTTTAAAAATATTTTTTGTTTATGTGTGTTTAATAAGATCTATTGTTTTCTTGAGTTTTATTAAATATTATGCTACTTCCGGCAAAAATAACACACAGTGAATGGTACTTTCTACGGAGCTTTTCTATCTTAGGTCCAATGGATCCTTGACCCAACTTTTAACTATAAAATATAGATAGATTGGATATTTATTGTATTTTATGAATGCTGATTAAAAATAGTCTTAACATTGAAATTCAATCATAATGTCGAGTATCAAAACTATTAAGGGTTATTGCATTCGAAACTGCGTTTTTAATTCTTTAATATACTTCAATTAAAATGATTTAAAATTTATTATCACATATCATCCTTATGAAACCTTTTAAGTTGACCTAAACTATTTGGATCAATTGAATTTATACTAGCGCCTGGACTAGATATACTTTGATTATACGACAAATTATGGTTAAAGATAATTATGTCTCATCACTTCTTTGGAAATATAAATATTTATAAACATACAATGATTGTCAATTACGTGACAATAAAAATCATTCTTTTGTCGTCACCTTTTAGTAATGTTTAAATAATATTTTGGTACGCTCAAGAATTTTTTATCGTCAAAGAGTTTTATTATTTAGTATCGGAATGTTTAATGTTTACAATTATGTTTCATAACTTTAGGAAGAATCAAAGAGTTAAAGAAACATGAGAAAATGTTGTTGGCTCGGAACTTTATTTATTTTTTTCGTATATAATGAAAGAAACTCCCCGTTGTACCAGAAATAAATATATTTATACTTCGAAACATTGGACTTTATTTTTGTTAGGCTAACGGTCTGTCCATAATTATGCCTGACAAGGTGTTGCCACCACACCAAGTGTCTGACAATGCATGACGTAATTTTTCATTACTATTTGAAACACCTCTATTTCCTGTTACCTGCCCAAGCCACGATGGCCTGAATTCCATATTGGCCCATCGTTCTTACCTGCATTAGGGACATCCACCGAGAAATTTTCAGAGTTTATAAAATGGAAGGTCTAGCAGTCATAGGGTCTTACTATAATATATACAATATATCAGAGTATATTAGTTTTAATCTAAAGTTTGTAACGCTGGCAAATAGATGTTCATAGAATCACCTAATTAGTCCATTTGCGTTTCTCCGTAATAAAGATTACTCCAAAAAAGAGATAGCAAGCTGAAAATTTTAGTGGCATATTCTAGACTCAAAAAATGAGTTTCAGTTCGTAAATCAGCAAAACCGGTATTTTGGGTCCCATGGATCCATGTTCCATGTTTAAAGCATGAAGAAAAATTTAAAGATATTTAATTTTCTAACACAATCACTTTTAAAATATTTTTTCGTAAACTATTTAGATTCGCCATAATTTTAGCTCAAATTTAACTAATAAACACAATGCAATACATATTAGTATTGTATATGTATTAATTACTGTATCGACTCCTTTTTTCTAATATTTTATAAATGATAATCATTAAAAATAGTTCAAATATTGAATCATATGTCGAGTGTCTAAACAAATAATAATGTACGTTGTTATCCAAACTTGTTTTTTTCCATACATTTTACATTAAAATATTTAATATTACGTACCGTTAATAGTTTTTATTTTTCTATTATATAAGATATTATTTTCTATAATAATAGGAAGTTTTTCAGACGTATAACAAATAATCTAAATAATCATATAATATGTACCTACATATGTTTATATAAAACATGATATTATGTAATTGAAACTGTATTTTATACAGATGTGGTTACACTAAATTTTTTTTTTAAATTTATTGATTACAATGAATCGGATATAAAACGTTAAAATAAAAAATGTTTTTTTGTTTCAGGTACTTGAAAAACGATTTCAATCATTGATACAGGTTTGAAATAATATATTATTGATATCTTAAATTAAAATATTAATATATAATAAGGTTGGATAAATTCATGATACAGGCGAAAATTTTATATGCATGCGGCTATGAATAACAGGATATTCGGGCAATTGGAATAATTCAAACTAAGATTATTTTGCACAGATCAAAAATACAAGATGTATAAAATCTATATATTAATAGGAAGAGAAAATACAATTAATCTTTCTTTTCTTCTAGTTGGCAATCTTTTTTTTTTTGGTAACTATTTATGGGCTTAAGTATTTCAAGAAAAAATAATTTTGAATTTTGGGAGTGACATCATTTTTTAGGAAATTTTCTTTTCATTACTTTCCGATTGTTTTTCGCAGGTATTTCACTCCTCTGCTATATTATTGTAGTAAATTATAGTCCCCCGACCAAAATTGGTCTTTCATAGAGGGTAAGATTATCTATACATCAACAAGACCACGACTGAGACCAAAACTAAGACCGCGTATGCAAGACGAGACTAAGTGGGCAAGACTAAGCTAAAAATAACAACTTCCGATAGAAGCATGCGTCCAAATATAAGTAGCAAGACTAAGTCCATATAAGCAAAACCAAGACCAAGACCACACTCGAAGTATTTGAACAAGACCAAGACCACGCTCGATGTATTTGAATAAGACCAAGACCATACTCGAAGTATTTGAACAAGACCAAGAATAAAACTGGATACGCAACACCAAGACCAGGACAGTCTTGGTCTAAGTGTTGCCTTTGCACATCTTTACCAAAAAATAATTATTCAAATGTTATGAATTTTTGTATACACAATTTTGACATGTAAACATTGGTATACACAATTTTGACATGTAAACTGAGCGTTCGGGCGTGCCGAACGAATTTTTTCGGAAAACAATTTTCTAAACAAAAGAACAAACTTTTATTTTATATTAAGAAATGTTTTTTCAAGGAAACTCTTAGATCTCCGTTTTCATGACAAGATTATCTATGCCAAATTTCATACCATTTGGATAAGTATTTTTTGAGTTACTTGTACGGGAAAACTGAATGAATTACAATGTATATTACATTATGTTACATTAAACATTTTCTTTATTGAAGAGCTGTTATTTTTTATGTCAATTACATACAAATTATATCATCCAGACATCTTGGGGTTGATAAATTCAAAATTAGCATTCGTCAAATAAAATAACAAATAGATTGATTATATTGCATTTTCTAAATTCAATAGATTTTAATTGATTTGATTTCCAATTTAATTAAAAAGTTTGAAATATCTACCCATAAATAGAAATATTATATAGGAATCGCATTTATTTGTGTGTCAGGGACATATTTAAATGTTACTCATAAAAAAAATTTGATTATATTATAAAGCAATATATAATATCAATAGATAATTATGTAATCTGCAATATTGAAATACTTTTAAATTACACCTATATTTGTAAATTAGGGATAGGTTCTAGGTAAATATTTTTGTTACAATTGATGCGATCGTCAAATAAAAATTTTACTTTTTTTTTCTGTATTCACAATTATTGTTGCATAAATTCAATGATTTATTTATTAAATTTATTTTTTTACATGAAAAAATTAATGCGGTTAAGAAGTTATTTAATATGGGCACCGTGCATTAAATTGATTTTCTTCGTTTCTAAAAAAATACTAGTTTATCAGTCAAATGATATAAAGTCTGTGAATCTATGATTTAACATAGAAAATTTATTTACAAAATTAAATAAATAATAATTTTTGCAATTAAAAATAATTACTAATGCAATTATTTCGTGCTTTCTTACAATATTCAACGCAATAACTACAATTAAATGTTATTTTTTGAAATTATTCAAAAATTTACATGCAAACAATTGAACAAATAATTAAATTTTCTAAAATTCGAATGTTTTATTACAAATTTTAGGTACTCGTGGCGAAACGATCGTTTAAGTACTCCCTTCCATGTACTGTGCACAGTACGAATACGCAAAAATTTAAGTTTTTTTTTTCATTTTAAATTTAATCAGACGCGAATATGAAGTAAAATTGGGGTAGGAGAGGTCTATTAGCGGTTACAGAACTTTTAAAGAAAATATTGTGTTTTTTATATTTGTAAATAAGCTTGAGAATATTCTCCACCCATACTAAACTCTTCAAAAAACAAAGTTAAGTTCTCTAAAAGTTTTCCGAAGACTATTTGTAATAAAAAATACTATTCATTTTATTCCGAAGTAATCAAACTTCGTAAAGAATAATTTCTATATATTCGAAAATAAAACCAAATATTGAAATTACTTAATCTCATTTTACGCTTAAGTTCCAACCCGATTAACCATTAAAATTGTTAATTAATATAATAATACAATTTATACGTCAGTCAAAAACCATCGGCGTCAAAAGTGAAAATTTCCATACTATGCAACAACTATCAGTGGGTGTACAAAAAAAAATGTGTCTGTCTCACACTATAGTCCATTAATGAGCAATTAGAGTTGACTCTTTACCTCAGAGCAAGTGTATTATCCCATAAAAAGTTTCACTTCAATACCAAAATATCTAAAATACCCTGTTCTTACTTTAATGGCTGTTAAATCATGCGCTAAATATTTTAATATATAAAGTTTTTTATTATAAAAGATAAATTATTCTATGTAAAAAAATTTACCCTTAATTATAATATACATTACACATAAAATAGTATTTGTATAAGTACTTATACTACATGTTATTACAGGGCTGTATTAACCATAAAGCGTAAATAAAAATTGTCAAAACCCTTAAAATTTTTGACAAATTTTCAAAATCTAAAAATTTAGGAGCGGTAAAAAAATGTCAGGATAAATTGTATTCGAAAAATTTTGTGGATGATTTGTGCTGTAAATCAATGAAAATTTTATAAAATAATATAAATATTGAATTTACCATTTAATTTTTCGATGCAATGTGAATTGTTTCTAAGATCAATAACTCAAGCCTCATTTTTATTGTGAGCAGAATTTCATGTTTAAATTTTCCCAAAATGAGATTTGCTTGTGAAAATTGGTTTTTACATAGTAACTGGCACAAAATATTTGAGCGTGTAATCCGACTTATACCTACATGTATAGTGCTTGATGGCTAAGAGACCAAAAATTTCTAAGGTGAAAATTTTATACATTGGATTTTTTAATTGAATACTGTTTTTATATTGTGTATTCAATGGTGGAATATGTGTTTTGGCTAAATTGCCATTATTTTCTTTTAAAACCAAAAAGAAATTGTCGAGAAAGGTTTTTCTTCCTTAAAATTGCAATGGTTTGAAAACCAGCTTATAAACAATTTTAAACAACTTATTTCATTTTATTGCAAAAATAGCAAAATAAATCGATGAAGTATTTCTATTAAACGCAATTTAATTATTTTGTTTATAATTTATTTGAAAATAATCACAGTTATTTCAACTTTGTCAATTGAATTTAAAACCTGTGAAACCTGAGTATAGAAAAATTTGGAAGAAGATAATTTAAAAAAAACTTTGAAATTGGCATTTTATTTAAAATTCTATAAATAAATCAATCAATCAAGCGGCATTTGACCTAAATACCCCACTGGACGTAGTGTTTTGTTGAAGATCCACAGGATGCTCAATCCGTCTCTGATTATTTAGCTTAAGGAATGCATACATACACTTGTATATTGTTTTAAAAAATAAGGTTTTTGTTTTCACAGGATGCAGGTGTATAAAGTATAACAATATAATAATATTTTTTCCTCTGTTTCAACATTAAATAGTTTCTGCTTAGATATACTGATAAAATCGTTATACAGTAGATTAAGTTGTGTGTAAATAAATGCATATATGTTAGTCTAGCCGAGACATAAAATATCTGCGAAAAGTTAGAATTTATGTAAAAAGTAGAAAATGTTATAAACAAAAGATAGCCTCAAATTTTTAACTTGAAGACGAAAAGTTATATTTTAAATCGGAAATAAAGATTTATCAAGAACAGGAGATTTCCTAAAAATTGAGTTCACTCCCGGAACTCAAGTTCTTTAATTAAAAATAATTATCAGCCGTTAACTTTTTGGGAACCTTCTTATATAAGTACTGAATAAATTCATAATAAAAATTTTGTTTGAAAAAATTATTAATTTTATAAATTATTAGCAAATAAACATTTAAAAAAATGAAGATTCAAATTGTTGTCAAAAATTTCCTGATTATATCATGTTATTATTTTTGTACAGCATCTAAAAATATTTTGTTAGATTTTTAATTCTAATTAATTAAATAATTGTTATTAACAAATGCATTGTTTATGATATTATCAAAATAAAATTTATTTTTTGGTAATCTAAATTATTTATTGGTAAAATAAATTTTTATTTTTCACTGTTTTATGAACATTTTAAGGGAATCAAAAATGAAAATTCAAAAATGTAGCAAAAAAAATTTTTTTCCTAAATTTTCAGATTATTTTATTTTATTATTGTTTAAAGTTATATAAAAAAAATGTTTACTGCCTTTTTTAAGGATATTTTGTAGATATTTCACTTCTCGGCTAGACTATATACATTATAATACTTTTTTTTTTGCTTTAAAAACGACAGTAATTCTTGTTTTAATTAAGTCTCATCCGTTGTTTGTCATTTTATGCTTCTTCATCAATGTGGATCGTATTTCAAACTATTTGTCACAGTGATTTGTTTTGATATGTTCTTCACTTCCATATATGTACTTTTACTTATTTAAAAAGTTTCACTTATTTATATATAAATATAAGAAAAAAACTTATATGTAATCTTTGTCGTAGAAAACTTTTGTTATCCAATCCAAAAGATTATTCGATGCTTTAGCATCGCATCAATTTTGTTAACATCAATTTTGTCATTTTTGTTAACAATATGCTTGGCGCCGACTTTAAATGGTAATTGGTCACAAGAAAATTATTTATACAAGTATAGAAGTATTTATTTAAATTTCTAAAGTTCTATTTTTGTTTTTCCAAAATCTATCAATTTTTTGCATTTTAGTGATTTTTCTAACCACTAAAAATTTGTCTTTTGTGAGATTTACAATTATCAAAACTTCTTCCATTAGCTTCATCTCTTCTTTCGATATAATTTTTTTTGTTAAAAATTATATGAGACCCTCTCAAGAGTGATCTCTAACCAATACAAATGTAATTGTCGTTCAAAATCTGACTACTTTGTAAAAATCTATATCACAATTTGTGATCCCCCACAGTTAAATCTTACTATTATTATAGTATAAGTAGTATTGGTTATCAATATAAATTTTTTGTTTGTGTATGTGTTATATTCTATATAAGTGTATTTTAATATTGTTCTTCCTTTTTTCACCTATGGGAAGTGATTGGAAAAACATTCTGTATATGTGTATAAAATCCAGGTTAGGTACACCTTTATCTTGAAAATAGTCTGCATCTTGAAAACTAATGAACCGATTTTCATAAAACGTACTATTCTCCAAGTTAAAAGATACATCATTGTATAAAAAAAATTATTATTTCAAATAAATATGCAATGGCAATTTGGCAGTTTTTTTTAGAAGACCACATAGACTAACAGATTTAAATATTGTTAAATTTCAATAATAATCCAATAAAAAAACGCACCAACCTTAATCTTGCTATCTTTTACGTATGTTTAAACTCGCAAAATACACAATTTTTAAAAAGACGTTAAATCACCATAAAAATCGAAAATTTTGAAATTTTAAACATATGTAAAATATTTAGGTCGGTGCGTTAGATTTGAATAGACAGACGACTCGTATTGCAAATCTCTTTTTTTTTTTGGAGTCGGTAAAAAAATAAATATATAATAAATTTAATACGTCCTTAAACTGACAAAAGCCTTGTTTGATAGTGTAAAAAATAAAATGAATATTAAAATTTCAATAAAATATAATCTAGATAATAATACAAATTAAAATAAAACCACAATATATTATTTATTATCGAACAAAAACAATTATAATTATAATAATTATTTTTCAATAAATTGAAAATTATTCAACATTATAAATTATAATGTCATAGTCTACTTGATAAAAGTACTTAATATAATATCTATCAAAAAATTAATAATTATTTATATATAAGAAAATATTTAAAAATGAATTTAAAAAAAAAAAAAATCAATATTTAAAAACAGTTATTATTTTTATTTTATAAAAGTTCTTCTTTTAGGCTTTATAAATAATAGTAATTTTAAAAAATGTACCGTATTTTGTTTTAAACCTCTATATACACTTATTTTTTTGATTGGACTTCATTGTCTAATATACGTAAATTTGACAGCAACGTATATTAGACAGACGAATTGAGTATTTGTTTTACGAATAAGATAGAGATAAATATATTATTATTTTTTTGTAGGAGTTATTATGCATTTCTGCGAATTGAAAAACAAATAAAATATTTTTGTTTTATAAAACAAAATAAGTTATGAATAATTCTTCTTGTTAACTTAATAAAACTTTCATAATTTTATTTATCAAAAAAACATTTTTTATACTTTTTAAAAATTAAACAAAATAATTTATAAATAATTTAAATTAAAATTTAAAAAACATCTAATTAATAATTTTTAATATTCATAATCATGATTTACAAGGTACAGGTAAAAATTCAAATTCAATTTATTAAATATTGACTGAATTTTTCAAGCAGTTCAAAAATGTTACAGTTCAAGTGCGATCCTCGATTTTTGAATTCTCAAGTACCTCCAAATCCAAACAGATGGAGGATTCATGGAGTTCAATGAATTTTATTTTTAAAGTTATATATAATGTTATTATTATTACTTTAAAAACAATTATTATTAGATACTTAAAAATTCACATATTTATGATATCAGTCTGTCAACTAGTCAACCAGTCAAGGGACTATAAAATTATTTTATGTTTTATGCATGTAGGTACATTTTTTAATGATATTTATTTAGATTAGTAACAATGTAAACTATATTTATATATAATATCATGGCTATTTAGTGTAATACCTTGACAAGTACCGTCATATTTTTATTTGCAATTTTCACATGATAAGATGGATTAGTATTTTCCAAAGTTATAAAAACCATCATATTTAAATACAAACAAATAAAAACTAGGCAAAATTACAGATTATATTTATTTTTTAGTCATTAGCTGGCTATGTATAGGATGTTCATCCTCAATGACCTAATTCAGACAATGTAGTAAAATTATTAGAGCAATTTTTCAAAAAAATGTGGGCATACTGGACATAAGTTTTACTAGTAGTCTGAGTAATTGAAAAGTACAAGACCGTGTTAATGTCTAGAAGAATGTATTAAAATATTTTGTTAGCAGATCGGATATATAAATAGGGAGACCGCATCCGTGTCCGTTGTATCTAGACCTTTTGATCCTCTGTACCCTCAGATTAAAAGTTTTTTCTTTTTTTATTGTTACAAAATAATTGTTTTTAACAACAATTAACACTTTTAACAATTTTAACTTTATGGTTTTTAACAACAAGATAATAAATAATCGGAAAATTTATAAAAAACATATTTTTATGCATTTTTGAATTTTCCATTTGTGAATATCTCAAAATATTTATAAATCAATGAAAATTCAAAATATTTAAATTTTTCCAAAGGAAATAATTTTTCAGAGCCATTTTAAGTAAACTCATAAACAATGTATCTGTTTATAACAATTATTTAAACAATTGGTCCCGAATTGGAATTAAACATTTATAAAGAATAATTTTATGTGCCGTTGAACAATATGAAAATAAAATAATCTGAAAATATACAAAAAAGTGTTTTAGATAATATTTTTTAAGTTTTGAACTTTTCACTCTTTAAATTGTTTATAAAAAAATTGCAATAAATGAATGTTTATTTATAAAAAGAAATTGCATTAAATGCAATTTTTTAAATCTTAACTATTCAAAATCTTCAATGATTAGATTCAAGAAATGCAACAAATTTTTAGTTTTTTAGTTTAAAAATGATCATGGATTATATGTTAATTTTTTCGATGGATTCATTCATGGATCGAAATAACTCCTGAATTTTTTAATTCCATTTATGTATTTAATAGGATAAAAATCATGTGTTCATCAAATTTTTGTTTTTTACTACTTAATTTCGTGTTCAAATTTATTACAAACTGATTACACTTTTTGAATAATTAATATAAAAGTTTAGGTTCAATAATAAAATTTTTCAAAAAAGCTCTTAATTATTAATTATTTTCCCTTCATTGAAGCGCGTTGACCGTTCATTATTTAATTTGCAGAATTGCATAACATGAAATAATTATTATAATTATTTAAAAAAAAAATATATAAATAATCCATTTTTTTAAAACTATATTTTATGTTTACTTTGTGTTTCACAATTACATGAAAATAATAATTGGCAATATTTTTAAATAACAAATATTTTATTAGTAATAAAAGTCACACAATTTAGATACAAAAAAATGCTCAATATCTACATAAATGTGATTCTAAAAATGTATGACAAAATTGATATTTTTAATCATCTAAATATATCTATTCTACGAAGCTTTTGCTCCGGGCCTGCAAACCATGGAAAAGTTAAATTTTGTTATAATACATAGTTTTTGAGATGTTAAAGAATACAAAAATAATTATTATATGAAAAAAACTGAAACTTTAATTTAAAAAAATTGTTAGAGCATAGTGGCCACAAATTTTTGGAAATAAAATTATCTGATTTTTGCAGGTTTTCCAGGATTTGAAATTGAGAAATTCTCTCATTAAGTTCAGAAAATTTTAATTATTTTCATAGTTAATTGACTTATAATGAAAGAACATTTCTTCGAAAAATAAAATTTATGCATGATATACTTAATTTAAGTTTTTATTCAACCTTTTGAGTACGAATTTTTGCTAATATTTACCAAGAATATTTTTTATTCATTTTGAATTTATCGATTGCATTCTTTATTGGCGAAATTTACTGTTTTTGGGCAAAATTAAGAACTTTGCATAAAATTCATTGACTTTTCACTGATTTATACAGTAAATATGAATTCCCTGAAAATAAATGATGAGCAAAAATTAGCCTTTAAAATGTTTAAATAAAAATTTAAACAAAAATACAAGTGTGCTTTAGACTACACGACTATATATATATTTACTTAAATTATTAAATTTTCACAGATTCTTTATTAAGGCCTAAGTAATTTTTCTGCTTACCTTAAGCTTAAAACCTAGGCATTATAGAATTTTATTTAAAAGAAAATCTGATTTTTCTC
The DNA here is from genome assembly GCA_020423425.1 of Chrysopa pallens. Lineage (NCBI taxonomy): Eukaryota > Metazoa > Arthropoda > Insecta > Neuroptera > Chrysopidae > Chrysopa > Chrysopa pallens. The sequence continues at coordinate 25,124,449 of CM035593.1, read as the reverse complement.
ATTCTAGAATCTATATCAAAACATACAGAAAACAATGTAGAATCGTACTACTAAAGTACAACTAAATTTCAACCAAACTATCTGACACATTCTATACATTTGAAACAAACACAAATTTATTAACCACAATAATTTCTAACAATCTAGTTACTCTACTGAGGCACTCCTTTTTTTTGTTCCATTAAAATAACAATTACCATCATATCTTAGTTTATATATTTTATAATTTATTATTTCATTTTTTATTTTGTTGCAGGTGAGTTTTATACACGTCAGTCAGTCACTTCGTCCAATCAATTTTATTTAATTGATATATTTTATCGGTGTTGCTTTTTCATATATTATAAGGTTTATGTTCATGGTTTTTAATTCACATTTAGTTCGTAAATGGTATGTTTGTATTACATTTTTGTTTATAGAATCTTTTTAATTATAATATTTACGTTACAAAACTGTTATCTAGATATTATTCTAATAGGAGAATCCTTAAACTAGGCTATTGGACAACATTAAAAATATACTACAAAATGTGGCAATCCTAAAAGATAATAATAGCCTAAACAACTTTAATTTAACTAAATTATGTTTATTTTTTTAAAATAACCCGAAATAACATGTAATATATTTTAAAAATTTATCTAGCACTGAAACACCCTGTGATTGGTGACAATTTTTGTGACGTCACTTGCTAGTAAACTATAAAATATCTAACACACATATATTAAACAAAGATGCCATGACATTCTGTAATGACATGCCGAATATACCGCTTTTCATACCAATACAAATGGAAAATTAAGAACGTATTTTATAAGAATAATTATAATTAAGAAAAAAAGTTTCAAAGATAATAAAAAAAATAATTGAAAATCTTTTCAATCGAAAAGTTTTTATGTCCCTATAACATTAAAAAAATTTTACGACATACAATCAATTTAATCGCTGTTACAGCAAATTTATGCGATTTGAATAACTCACTGTACTTTCATATACCTCAAAAAACTTGTATCTCTCTCATATATTCAAATAACTTCATTGATTAGGATATGATTTTCAATAATAGAAATTATATAAAAAACTAGTTGGCAAAAAACAAATACTGAGGAAAACTAAAAGAATTTTAAAATTTTTAAATACTAAAAGAGTTTAGGCCTAAATTTTGATAGCGTGCTGTTTACCTAAAAAATACCACTTTATATTCGAGACTGAAAATAAATTTAAAGAGGTTATTCAAAAATGTCTCAACCAAATTTTTGGGAATCGAGTATTTTGTGCATTCTAATTTTCATCGTTTTTTGTGAAAAATGCTTCGGTTTTGTATTACAAACAATTTAAGTTCGAAAAATAGTCATCACAAAGTCAGAACTCAATGAAGAAATAAAATTTTTTTAAGGAAAAAAAAAAATAGATATATACATGTATATATATTCTAACTCATTATATATATATATATATATATATATATATATATATATATATATATATATATATATATATATATATATATATATATATATATATATATATATATATATATATGTCGCATGGCGTAATGGCGTATTTTGAAAGTTTTTCTATTTTATAAGAGTTTAAACGTGTTGATTTTCGTCCAATGTACATTTACATAATACATTTACATAATCATTTACATAATGTTCATATTTGAGCTAGCCTGAATAAAAATGATTTAATTGGATTCGGTCTACGATTTTTACATTCTCAAGTACCTCCAACGCCTGCTCTAGATGTTTTGCTGTCTCTTATCAAATTTTTTTATAATAATTAGCCTTCAAAACAGCAATTTTTGTTCATTTTTAAATTAAATAATAGTTGCCATAACACATACCTGTACTATTGTGAAATACTTGCAAAATTTATTAGGTCATGTAAACTGTTTATACAGTACACCATCAATTTTACTATGTTTTTGTATATAATGAGTAATAGAATACTTTTAATAAATGCCAAGAGTACTTGTTGCAAATTCTCTCATTTTTTTCAAAATTCTCTAATATTCTGAAGATATTGATAAATATTAGAATATTTTATATAATAATGTGGAATTCCGTTTCCGTTTCCATTTTCATATTTATCTCATTAAATAACGTAGTCAGTTAATATTCTTAAGTACTTTTTTTTTTCTTATCTTCTTTTCCATACAATAATTATTGATTTAAAAATTTTATAATTATCAACACAAGCGAATTGTTTTCGTTTTGTGTACAATTAACAAATTCTACAACTTAGATATGCTTAACAACTTTTGTTGTATTAAAAAAATTCAATAGATAATAGGCGAACGGGTTGAATTTTTGTTTTTTGGCTTCAAGTGAATAAGCTTTAAAAATAAACATGATATGGACATTCAAAATTTCTAATTAACCAAAGATACCTACGTATGACATTACTTGTTAGTATATAAATTACATGTTATCGATTTCTAGAGAGAGATAGAACAGGAAAGGAATTTACTCATTGATAACATTTAACTTTTTTTGAATTGATTTTAATTTAATTTTCAATTGTCTAGTTTCACATTTTGATGTGAAATATAGCAAATTTAGAATATGTACGGTACCCTACTATCTAGGTATTCATCAGACTATATTGACAAATAGTAAGAATTGCCAACATTTACCGGGAAGGGAACGCGGGACATAATTATTGGCTTTAATTTAAAAATTGTCAACTTTCTAATTGTATATGGTGCTGGATTAGTAAGCCCCCCCCCCCAAGTTAGTGTCTAGGGCGGCAAAAATTTTGAGACGGAAAAATTCGGAGAGTGAGAAAATAAATTTTTCAATTATAATAATAAAATTATGTTTTTCATTATCAACAGTATTTTAAAAATTGTAAACTTTGCAGTTTTATCAACAAAATTATGAAAAAGGTTTGTGATACAAGGTTTGTGAATTTGGCAATAGTTTTTCTGCTATAAATAAGTCAATTTATTTTATTTGTTTTAACTGTACATCATATTAGTATAAAATTTTCGATAATGGGGTTTTGCACAGTGCCGAAGGGCGGCGCTGAGGTCAAATCCAGTCGTGTATATATAGCCTTGATAAGAATTTTCTTGTCGATATTCAATAATATTTACGATAAGCAATTGAAAATAAAATTTAATTTCTTTTATTATTCAACAACCCAATTATCTAAAAGTATATGAGCACGTCACTCAGTATAATGAATGTATCTTTTCTATGACAGAAAACAATAGAACTGTTTTAACAATGATGATATAAAAGTTTTCCATTTTCTTACATTCTATTCTTTTCGTTTTATTTGTGTAAATAACAAGTTGGGAATTTTTTTACCTGAAATTCAAAACTTTTATGTTTTATTGTAGAGTTTATTTTTTCAATTACGTAAATACAAGTTGCTGTCTCAAAACCAAAAAAAGTCAGATTATTAAACAAAAAATATCCAGCCCCTTATTTCTCATTTTATTTCCCCGGTACAGTAACAAATAAAAAAAAATGTGGATAAACAAGATACAAACACAAATAAAGAATTTCAGGAGTGGGATAATTGTAGGGTTTATTTCTGATGATATTGATACCAAGATTAGATCCAAATTTGAATTTTCGATAAATGTTTTTATTAAAATAAATAAATTATTTATATAAACAATACTCGTGAATATTTTTCTCGTGAAAAATACGAAACGGTTGTTATTTGTTACGAAATCGGCTCTGTGGCCAATTCTGTAAAGGCACTAATACATTCACTCATTTGAATGAAGGTCGCGGGTTCGAATCCAGGCAGCGGCAGTTTTCCAATTATAATTTAAAAAAAAAACAAAAACAAACAAAAGAGGCGGTTGGGAGATCTCACTGTAATCGCTTGAATAAGAACGAAATAACTGGCTCCACCAAAGACAATTTAAGATTATAATTGTCATCTTGTGTGCTAGAATGCATCTATGCCTTCAGGTGATGAATTGTTCTAAAAGAGGCTACTCAGAATCAAAAGATCTAGGATACAAGGGACATTGTTGCAGTTTTCCTCTTAATATACCTTAAGTAGGCGCATACTAACTTTGTAATAAACACGGTATAATGCCTTCTATCCCGCATGTTATATTCTATAGATGTATGCGGTTGTCTTTTTTCACTGTATCGTTTTCGTTTCATCGAATTCGAAATCACAACGATACTTAAGAAATATCAGTTCCAAAAAATTTGTTTAAATTTTTAAAGAGACTTTTGACTGTAGTCGCTAGACAAACTATTTTATTTTTTTAAATATATTTTTATATATAAATAATTGATAAGCAAATAATGTCAGTAACACTACAGTAACAGATTAAGTTATTGAAGCGTTCATATTATGTTCGTATGTTTGAATTTGAAAATGTCTGATACATATAAAATGTTTCGGATAAATATTGACTGATTTTAAAATGTCAGTTATATAGAGTGTACTAAAATATCTTTACTACGCCAACTTTAAGGATGAGTAATGGGAGATACAATCTGAGATATCAGACGTTTATTATTTGATTTTAACAATATGAAATTTGACGTAAAATGAAAGTATTGAATTAATATTACTTCACCAAAATTAATAAATCCTTTTAGATGAATTTTATAAAATCATAAACTCTTAAAGTACTGAATTCACATTATATATTTTGTTTTCTAGAGGTTTTTCCATAAAATTAATTAACATTTTAAATTGTTTTGACTCAACAAGTATATCTTATTCAACTTAAAACAAAAAAATTAATTTGATATTTTTACGAATAATTAGGAGAAAATTTTTTTTAATTTAATTTATTTGCAAACATTAATTAAATAAAATCCCTAAAAATTCTGAAGGCAAAGTATGCTCGCTTTAACTCAATATGTTAAAATGTGTATATTATTTTTTTAAATTTTTAAATTTTCTAAATCATCTGTATTAAGGAAAATAGCAGATAATAAACTTAGCAAGTTTATTTAATAAACTTGCTAAGTTTATTTAATAAAAACGCAAAATCTTTTTAGTGTTGCATTTTTATTAATTCTGTTAGCGATAATTGCATAAAGTATTACTTTTTTGTACTGCGAGTATTAATGGCCCAAACGATTGTTTAATATTAAATTAAAGATTCTCAACTTTTTTATTTCATTCTTAATTTGTTTTTAATAATAATTTTCGATTTTAACTGTCGCAAATATATGATTTGTTGTTTAGTTTCATAAGAATATATATTACTTAGATATATATTAATTAGATAAAAATTTTGTAGACTTTTGAACAGTATGGTGAAAAATTACCAAATTTTTTGATAACGTCTAAAACACTTTTGTAAATATTGTATAATAGTTATTTTGAAAACTTTTTTTAAAGCGTCCCAAACATCGTTAAATATAGTTAAATATAAACTATAATTAAATTTAGACTTAGTACCAAATTCAAAATAACCTTGAAAATCGAGAACTTTTTAAATTTTTCAACTTTGCTGCTTAAAATTTTTTTCTAAAATCATTATATTTTAAATTATTTCCGGTGTTCCGGTATTTTTTTACATCCAATATATTTATTACAGTCTCTTTTTCGAGTTTAAAGATATTCTAAAAATACTGTTTACTTTTTTTTATCAAAAATGTTGTTATTTTATTTAAATAAATTCTATATGCATGAATCAATATTTACTATTACTTCAACGTCACAAGGATAAAAGTATAGACTCAATTGCAAACAGGATTATCGAAAACTAAATTTAAAATATTATAGAACTTTTAACGGACCAATCATGATAGAGGTTGAAGGCTTAGTGAGTCATATTTCGTGTTCACTTCGGTAACTATTCTTCCTATTTCCATTTTTTGGTGGTTTAATGTTTGTATGAGGTATATCTCGAATATCCTGTCTTTATTCATTTAGTTTGTGAAAATCTATTTTTATAAAATAATAATGGAAACTTTTAGCTTTGTCTAATTTTCACTTAAAAAAATTTTTTTTAATTGCCATTCGATTTATAAAGAGAGTGAGAGAAGAAAGCGTGGATGGAGTGGATTAATATGTTTTCGATATTTACAATTTTAAAATTAATTAATGGGAGCTATTAAGATCTATTTGATTATATAAAATTGTAAAATTTGGGTTTTAATTTAATTTATTGAACTCAAGGTATTCTAGCAAATTTAATTTTTGACTTGTGATTAAAATTAACATTAATTTTTCGCATTAAATAATAGTCTAAACAAATCCTTTTTTTTTACTTGGACATTCAATTACTTTAAAAAATTTACCAGCATATATTTACACAAATTTTGAAAATTGTATACAAAAAAATCCATTATAGTAATGGAAGTTTTTTCTATTTTCTATACCAAAAAAAAAACACACAACATTGAAAAAATATAGAAAGTATTATGACTCAAAATAGAAAATATTTGTATTTTTAGAGTACCTATATTTTCTCATCTAAAAAAAAAAATAAATATAAACAGATTTTGTATTTATTTTTTTTGAACATTCACAAATTTAATAGTAGTTCTGTGAGGTATAGACCACACTCGAAAATAAATCAAAAATCGTACCTTTCTTGTCTGCACCAATGAAACCAAACAGGGAGGCATCATTTCACATCGATTGCAAAAAACCGCATCTTCCTAAGTTTTTTACTACATATTTTAAGCGATTTTCTCTAAAAGAAGAAAGGTGGACATTTGGTGGAAATATATAATTAATTTTCTCAAATTTCATCAAATTCAAATTCCACCATATTGTTTTACGTATAGAAAAAAGTATTTTTGGAAATTTTCATTAAATGGAAGGGGTTGAAATTTTCTCAAAATCAGTAACCTATATTTTGTGAATATTATCGAAATGCAAAATCGTCTAGTTTTACTATTGAATAAAAAAATCTTGGCCTGGCCATATTTGACCCAGATACTGTGATAACAAGACTTCCTATTACTTGTTTAGTAATGTGAAAATATTTTCAAGGTATAGATTTATAATCCTTATTAACGATCTAAGTTTAAGAAAAATCAGTTCCCAGGCGTTTTAAAAAACCAGATATTCTAGTTCTTAATTTTATGCAAATTACGTCAGTATTTGTGATTTCATCTTTAAATGTGAATTCTTTGAAAACTGGATTCCATCGTAATTACTTCGTCGGTATACAGTTTAAGAGGAAGCTACAATTACTGTGTGAAAATTACAAAATCATAAAATGCAAAGATATAAATTTGTTGAGTGTTCGATGTCTTTTTATATCCTACATTTAAATAATATATATGAGGTTATATTAAATTTAGTCTCAAGTTTGTAAGGCTTAAATACATGTTTTTTAATTACGTTAACTTAATGCGTCGAGTACAAGCGCGGGTCCAGTGAGGGTCATAGGGGTCATGACTCCCCCAAACCCAAATTGTACATATTTTAATATACCCTAGATTCGAGATTATATAAGTTTATAATTTTAAGAAAACATCACCAAATTGCAGTGCAAAAAGTTCTTAATAAGTGCAGAAATTTCGAAATATGGTAGAGTATCAATACGTGAAGTAATTTAAATGATAAGTAAAGTTAAATTAACCATATTTATATTATAAATTATAAAATATTAAGAGTCTGATCATCACTTTTCATTCAAGTAACAAATTATTTACATTAAAAATGAAAAATATTACCCAAAATTAGTGGGTTTTACAAAAAAATTTCACTCAAATCGATTAAAATTTGGCGAAGATATCGAAAAAATTAATTTTTTGAACTTTATGACGTCATAAAAATCAAAAATATTCATTTTGTTCTACCAATTTTTATCCAATTTTGGGAAACAAAGCATGTAATTCTACTAAATTAAGGTAATAGTTTTCATGTTAAATTAAGCGTATCTATAATAAATTGCAAGATAGTTATAGTCTGGTCGCCACTTTTCCTATTAGAGTTAAAGATAGTAAATTATTAACATTAAAAATGAAAAGTATGACCCAAAATTAGTGGGTTTCAAAAAAAAATTCACTTAAACCGGTTGAAATTTGGCGAGGATATCGAAAAAATTAATTTTTTGAACTTTATGACGTCATAAAAATCAAAAATATTCATTTTGTTCTACTAGTTAAAGTAAGTAAATATATTAATAATGAAAAATATAAATTGGATACAATAGATCGATTTTGCTGATATCCGCACCTATCGAAACACCTATACGAAAATTTTGTTTGTGGCTTCAATAACTTTACTCGACATATATATACATGTAGAAATTTTTTCCAAACTCGTTTGGAAAAAATCTTTTTTCGTTTTATCACTTGTCTTATACCCTGTAACTTCCGTTTACAGGATATGAAGTTATAACAGGGTCCTTTTATTCCGTTACTTCCGTTTGATTAGAGCTATAACCAATCTAATGATATCATTGAAACCTGATAAATTTTCACCCAATAAACCCTTATTTAATTTTCCAAAGTGGAACAATCACTTCTTTTCTTCTGAAATTTCATTTCAAAATTTCTCTATTAAGCAATTAGCTTTAAATACAAATTTAATTAACTAAGAAAACATAGTAATATCAATTTTATTGGACCAAATTTTTGTGTTTTAGAAAACTATTTAAAAAAAATCTCTTTAAAACCTTTTTCATTCAAAACCACGAGCTTTCGCAGTTAAAAATTTAAACAAATTGAAATTAATATTTTATTCTGAGGTTTTGTCGAGCGAGGCCTTAAATTAGAATGCAGAAGACAGCTAAATAAAAAAAAAAATCCTTAACAGAAATGGAAATCCTAATTGAACACGGAAATATCTTTATCATACAAATTATTCCCACAGAATAAAATCTAAAAGATAAATATGGTTTACGTAACAACATCACGTCACAGAAAATTTGATTCATATCTCACATATGATTGATTTTACTTGTTATGAATAATATTTTTCCTATACATTGATATATAACATATCTCTATAATATATCAATCATGTTCAATGGAAAATATAATTTTTATGTTATTTTCAACATCCATAAAGAAGGAAGTTCTGTGCTCACTGATGTTTTCTTCAATTTTGGACCGATTTGAAAAAATTATTTTTGTTTAGTACAATCATGAAGTGACAGTGGTTCCTTAGTGGACCAAACGACTTCATAAAAGGATACTTCTGACTTCATAAAAGTTCTATGTTAGCCTGTATGTATTTTTGATGTAAATATATTCAATTTTTTTTTCAATTATATGCCAATTTTAAAAAATCATTTTTTTTTTTGAAAAGATTTACTCTACAGGGTTAACCCATTATCACTATATAATGGTGGGTTTATACTTATTAAAGTCTGGCAGACTTCTTTAGTCTATGCAACTTAACAAAAAGTCGAAGTATTAGTAGAAAGTCTACATGAAATGTGAAGAAATGTATTTATGCCTGTACATTATTTGGAATAGCTAAGAAAAAGTCTGCGCAAACATTTTACTGGTATGTATTCCGTATACTTATTTTCTCAGACTTCGTAGTCTATGCATATGTCTGTACGGACTAAAGGAGACCAACTTCAAACAAAAGACTAGGTTCGTTTTTGGTCTCTATGTATCATAATTAACATGACGATTTAAGCAACTGTAGATAACAACTAACTTAACTAATTAAGTTGATTGTTTAAAAATTCAAACAAACATTCTTAATCATGAACATTTAATTAATTGAATCAAATAATAAATATTTTATAAATATATGTATTAAATACCTGAATTTGAGGTGGAAAAGTGACGAATTTAAACAGTTTGTGCAAAAATGTTTCAAACCAAAGTTGTGTTTAAAAATGAAACTTTTTTTTTATTTAAATTTTTTAAATCTATCTCTTATAGTTTAAAAGTGGATCAACAATTTATATGGCCCAGTGTACCGATTTTACAGACTTTACAAACTGTTAAAACATTTGCACTAACATAAAATTTATATAAATAATTTTTGTGAAAAATTTTTTGTTTGTTTTTGTATTCTTAGTGAAATTCAATTGCTTGGAAATAATAAAATGGCTCTTTCAAATTGTCTGAATACTAATTGGTCTAGACTAAAAAAAAGATAGTTTTCCAGTTTGAATAACTTTCTGATTTTTTTTTATTGTATTAAATATTTTCGTTAGTTTATATAATTCTTCTGTACATTCTGTATTTGTCACTGAACACCTCCTAAACGGCTAAACCAAATTTTATAAAAAATTTTGTGTATATTTGAGATATTTTAATTCATAATTTATAAAAGTCTGATGAAAAAATAATAAACATTTTGAAACGTTGCTTAAAATAAAAAAGTTAAAAATTTATGCTAACAGTTAAGTAAATATATTCAAAATTAGAAGGTAGTGTTTAATGCAAGTAACTTCATGACCGGTGCCGGCAATATAACTAAAAGATTTTCTCATCATTTTTTCATTTTTCTCATTAAAAGTTTTATTTTTAACTATATTCCTTTAATTAATTTTTTGTTGAAAATTGAAAATTAAAATATATTAGGTAATGATAGTTTATATATCTTTAGGGGATTAAATATTACATTGTGATCGCAGAAACTGTAAAACTGAACTCACACTTAGCTCCCTCGACATTCTCTTTAATCACTTTCATTGGTATAAATCTACATACCTTATTGAGAACCTAGCAAACTCTGCTAGCAAAGAGCAAATTTGGTTCGTTATTTTCATGTTTAAGTGAAAGGAAGTTAAGAACGGTTTATTGTAGTATAGAAGGCAAAAGATAATATTGTCTGATAGAGCAGGGGCTAGTAGCACTTCAGTATATATAAAATCGATGCTTTAGTTTAGATGATAAAAATATTTAAATATTTTAAAATATTAAAAATTCTCTTGAAGTAAACTAAATTTGAAATTGCCGTTTTTTGACTGTTTTTCGATCTTAAATTGCGTGTAGCACTAAAACGGAGCTTTTTCAAAAGTGTTTTGAATATTCCTCGGTTTTTGGCTAGCAAAGCAGGCGAGTATAGCAAATAATGAAATATTTTATTTTATAGATACTTTATTATTTTAATTACAATATATAAAACGAAAAAATACAAAATTTATAAACTAATTACATAAATAATATTAAACATTTATAAAAAAATTTTTTAAAAATCAGTAACTACGATAGACGACATGGCATAATCACAGATTTATTAAAATTAAAATCGAATAAAAAAGAGATAAACCTAAAACGGGGTTTTAGTAAGATTAAAAAATAAATCTAAAATAAGGTTTTAGTAAGTAAATTTAAACAAATATTTTGGCAGATTCTTATCAATTAAACATTAAATAAAATTATCCTATTTAACAAATTTGTATATGGTAATTAATATTGAATTATAACAATTAGCAGACTTAAGTGTTTAGATACTCGACATATAGTTGAATATTAATATTTGAACTATCTTTAATCATTAACATTCCGAAAAAAAGAAGTATTTAGTATATAATAAGTATCCAGTCTATACAGTTATTAATACATATATAATTAATATTATGTATTGTAATTATATATGTTTATTTGAGCTGAAATTGTGTCGAATCCTGACATTTTACGAAAAAATGTTTCAAACAAAAGTTGTTTCGTTTCAAAACACAAACATTTTTTGTACTTGAATCTTTTTGTACTTGAAAGAATCATTGCTTGATAGTACATGATGACGGATGAACGGACAGACGGACATGTGGAAATGGTCTAATTAAGTGATTCTAAGAACACCCATACCAAAATTTTATTTTTGCGGTCTATATTTTGTATCTTTACAAACTTTAGACTAAAATTAACAAACATATTATATATGTCTAGTTTAAAAACAGTACTTCGGCTTGACAGATCGGAGTCTTTAAGTATCACGTATTTAGAATATTTTCAATTTTTTATTTACAGTCTTTAAAAGAAGTCTTTAAAAACAATTTTATTTAAAAGAAATTTTTTAATAAACAGGCGTAACAATATTTTGTTATCTTTAAAATATAGCGGTTTATTTAATTTAGAAATTTTTTAATTGTATCATTGATTACTGCGAGGTTATCAATTTGGCTGTTTATATATATATATATACATATATATATATATATATATATATATATATATATATATATATATATATATATATATATATATATATATATATATATATATATATATATATATATATATTATATCAAGAGGGGGAAATGCAGGATTGCATTAGTCGGAAAAGTCCGGAAAACTCTCCTGAGGAGTATCCTCAAGAGTTAGCGTTCTAGCGGGTCTGTTTTAGACATGTCCAGTCCGACCCTCCACTCGCAAAGTCAGGAGAGTTTTCCGGACTTTTCCGACTATATATATATATATATATATATATATGTAATTATTTTTTTATAATATTGGTTGCGCATAACTTCTTTGCTACAGTACACCTTCAAAGTGGTCCTATATTAATTCCAGGTGTGGCCTAGCTTTGTAGTTCAGGAGTGGGCCTACCTAATCAATAAAGCCTAGACCAGTAATGTACACCAAAGGGAGGTTATTATTCCAGGACGAAGTTATCTAACCAAGGTATTGGCTTGGAAGCTCGGGATTTTATATCTATGCAGATAAGTCCTTTTAACGAAGAGAACCGGTTCAATATTAGCATATTCTTTATTCTATCGGCGCCTTCAAATTTACCACAAGCATTTTCAAGAACTTTTTCACAAATTGGTTCATCATAATCTATGCTTTTAAACATTTTGTGAATGTTATCGAGAAATATTTTTATATTTGAGTTCCTAGACAAACTGTAAGGAGTTCTATTTTCTATATTTGGAATATTATGTTTTGCACCACTTTCTAATAACAATTTTACGATACCCAACTCACTAAATTCAGCAGCATAATGTAATAGAGAATTTCCATAGTTATCACGAATATTACCAATAGTGCTAATATCTATGTCATAATTTTTATGAATCGTGTTAAGTTGAATTATATTGATGTTGGGATCATCACTTTGTATGTTTTTAAATAAATTATCAATTTCTTTCAGTAGTTCGTAACTACGACCACATGCCATTTTTAAAGGTGTCTTTTGTTGGATATTTTTTGTATTGTACATAGCGCCATACTTAAGTAATAATATAACATTCTTAATTTTATCATTTTTAGAAGCAATGTGCAGGGGTGTATTTTCATAACTATCAATAGCATCAACATTTATATCCTTTAATAAATACGATGTAACTTCAATAAATTCACGCTTTGCAACTAAGCTTTCAAAATCAAGATAATTTTTTAACAGCGGTTCAATGTCCATGTCAAAAGAAGCTGCCAAATGTAACGCTGTTTTTATATTGTCATCATATTGATTCTTTGCATTAATAAATTTTTTTAGTCTTTCCTTGGTAAGACTTTCTAGATTATTGTTTTCTATAGCAATAAATCGATCTTTAATTAATTGAAACAATTTAATAACTCCCGAATGATTATTATTTTTTGCGAGTATTTCGGGAGTTTCGCCTTGATTATTTTCGCTATTAAAAATTGCTCCTTCTGATAGCAACAAAAAAACATGTACATCATAGCCATTTTGTGCTGCAATATGCAATGGCGTGTTTCCTTGGGAATCAATCGCATCGATTGATATAGGTTGATAGTTTGCATATCGTTCTGTTTTTTGTTTCTTTTCACTTACGAACCTTTCATTAAACCACAATATACTTCTTAAAATCATTGGGTCATCTATTGTAGCAGCAATATGTAATAAAGTTTTCCCTTCAGCATTACGTGTATTGAGAAAATATAATAATTCCGATCTATTTATATCAACTGGTAATTCAAAATTTAATTCGTCAAAAAGTTCGTTCGTTTGAAAAATTTTTATACCATTCATAAATAAATCACCCGCACCAGTGAATAAAATATTAAGTTCATCTAATAGCCAAACAATTTTTTGATAATTCGGACTTTGTGATAATTCACAACATAAATCACGGGGTTTATTATTTTTACAGTCTTTTTTATCAAATATAGCACCGTATTGTAATAACAACTTAACAATTTCAATTTGATCATATTCTGAAGCCCAATGTAAAGGCGTTTTACCCTGTTTATCCAACTTGTTAATATCAGCACCCTGTGTTATAAGAAATTGTGACCATTCAAGATTTCTGGACTGGATTGCATTGTGCAATCTGGAAAAGCCATTTTCTTCATTTTCAACAAAATTTAAATTGTATTGTTTTTTATAAAATAAATACTGATCCTTTAGTAATTGATCAGCATTTTTAGAAATAGGAGCATTATTTTCGATCAAGTAATTTATAATATCCACTTGATTATTTTTAATAGCATAAGACAGGGGTGTATTATGCTTATTGTCTTCAGAGTAAACTTCTGCACCCCTATTAACCAAGTATTTGATTACATTTAATCGATTTCGAGCATAAATTGACAATAATAAAGGAGTTTCACCTTTACTATTTCTAGCATTTATAAGTTTGTTTTTAGTTAAATCCATAATTGTTTTTATCATTTTTAGGTTAGCTTTTTGTTCAAGAGTAATATGAAGCACAGTATTTCTATCATTTGCATCACAACCTGCATGTTCCTCTAATAAATATAACATAATATCTTTTTGATTATTTTCTATTGCTTGACGAAAATGCAATAAACATCGAGTATGCAGTATTTTTATAAACGTGTTAAATGTCTTTATATGACCATGTTCTACAGCACCTTGTAAAATTTGAAATACATAATAAGATTTATCAGTACTGCTGATCCCATGGACGTTACCACTCCAACCAATATTGTGCTTTGTTAGTGTGCCTTCATTTTCGATAAGATATTCGATAATGTTTAGGCATTCATCATCACTAAGTTGATCACTACTATTAACATAATCTAGAGGAGTAAAACCGTTATCATCATTGTTGAATATTTGTATTCTTTTTTCTAAATTTTCGATTGTTCCCATTAAAGTTTTGATAACTTCGATACGTCCATGAACAAAAAAGTATGATAATAATCTCGACTGATCTTTTATGCATAAATTCTTAAATACATTTGGTTCCCTTAACAATAACTTCTCTTGTATTGGACGAAATTTGTTTTCTTGATTCACATGCACATGTAAAATACCCTTCCAACTTGTGTGCTTAGCTGTATCCTGGTATAACATGAATTTTATTAATTTGCTAACATCCTCATTAGTTAATGAATCTATACTTGCACCGTTCAATAATAAATCAAAAGCGTATTCGAAGTAAAGTATGTCTTTACCCCATTTTATATCTGATTTGCTGAATTTCTTTTCTAGAATATATTTTAATGCAGTTTTGCCGAATTTATCTTGAATATTTACAAATTTTACTAAATTCGAATTTTTATACTCAGATTTTTTAAAATGACCATGCTTTAAAATATTATTTTCATAAATATCATTAGCACGAAATAGCAAACTAGTAGAATTTAAACTAGACTTATCATGATTATCATGCTCAATGATATAATGTAGAGGTGTTTTGCTCGAAGAATCCAATTTGTTTTCCCAATCATTGCATCCATTTTTTAATAAATTTTCTATGAAATTTAAATGTTTTCGTGTCGTAATAATATAATGTAATAGTGGAAGTTTTAATGCAGAAGCAATTGTTTCTTGTTTTCCATCTAATTGTACGATTATGTTATTTATGAATATTGGAGATGTATTCAACATTAAATTATTTATACATTCCAATGTGTGAGCAGGTGCATCAATAATTTTTTTTGCTACTGCGAAAGAAGCAAAATACTCAGCAAAAGTTCGATGAATAAAATGCGGTCTATCATCCAAAATCATATCAACGATACCAAAATTTTGATCGCCATTTTTAATATCGTTTTTAAGATCTTCAATTTCGTCTCGAAACTGTAAATTTTCCAACTCCTCTTTGTTGAATAATGAATGCATAGCCAATATTTCATGATTTTCTTTAAAAGTTGATTGAATTTTTTGGAAATCTTTCGAAAGACCAGTCTTAGTAAAATCTGTTCCTTTTTTTTCCTCGTAATAAAACTTATAAAACTTTTTATTCACAAAATTTTCATATAATTGAAGTAAATCCAAATTTTGTGATAACTTAGGTTCAACATCCTCTGATTCTAAAAACTCTTTGCAACTTTGCCATATTAATGGTATTTCTTTTTGATTTTCTTGAAACACTTCTGCTATCATTCTCGTTTGTAATGGAATACCAATAAATTTTCGTTGTTTATCGTTTATTGATTTACTTAAACGTTCAATAATAGATTCTGCGTATATTCTTAATCGGGATATGTATTTATCATTTTTAAACTTTTTCGACCAAAATTTAGTAAAAAAATCAATTTGTTCTGAATTTGATAACGGTTCCAAAACATGTGAGAATACGTTCAATTTTCGTTCCAATTCCTTACACATAGCTGGCCTCGTAGCAATAAATAACTTTTCTATATTTAATGATCCCTGAATTTCTGAATTTAATAAAAATTGTAGTAAGTCAATGACTATATCCTTATAGTCTGGACTAATCTCATCAAATCCATCAAACAAAAATGCTATTTTTCCCATATTTTTCCAAAAATTATTGAATATTTTTTCTTCTAAATCCGTTTCAAATTTTGGTCTTAATAAATCAATTAATTTGTTCTTATCATTGAATGTCGAAGATTTTCTATCGTCCAACTCTTTCTTTAGTTCTTTAGTATAATCATTCAAATTAATCCTTAAAACCCATAAACTAATATCTTTTTTAAGTTTTACTGCTAAACTAGTTAATATTGTACTTTTACCCATTCCTGCTGTATCAGATATAATAAATATTTTTCGATGATTCTGTTCAACTAATTGATCTTCTTCAATCAGATGATCGGTTTCTGAATTATGAGTTATAATTTGTGCTAGATTTTCTATAGAACCGTGAGATTTATACCAAATTAATTTTTCTGAATCAGTACTCTTTAACCAATGAATGTTACATTCCAATTTTTGATCACATAATTCTCTGAACTTTTTTTCTGAATTCATCCCGTTTAATACAAAAATATTATTATTATCTTCGTACTCACTCACTGAACCATCACTAATAACAAATAAATCACTATGACTATCCTTAGAATATTGTTGAACTTTTTGTTTACTAAAACTTGTATGTTTTAATCTGCGATCTACGTAATAATCTTTAACTTCACCCAAATCGTCTAATCTAGGGCCTATATTTATTACATCACCCTTAATTAACTTGATAATGGTTTCTAAATCCATCAATTGATTTAATTCTTCATCTGTATTTAATTGCTTGCCATCATTTGATTTAAAACATAATTTCTTTAAACTTATTGATTGTCCTTGAAATATTACATGTCTCTCTAAAAGTCGTTCCTTCGAGTTTTTACTAAGATCAGCAAAAGTAAAGTTATCTGCAACATTATGAATATTATCCGTATCCTGTAAATACTCTAAGAATAAATTAGTTTTTCTTAAAATAAATATAATTTTTTTTTTAATTTTAGTTAATTTTTCGTGCAATTGTTGTATGTCATCAGATTCGCAATCCACATCAATAATCAAGAAATTAAAACTCGTTTTTGATTTTAAAGCTGTCATTACACGCTCTTTTGTCTTAGGTCGTAATAATGTGCTTAAACGTATAAAAATATAACTATCTTGACTCTTATACCGCCTCGTAAATTTTAGAGCTTCATAAACTTTTATTGCACTTAATATAGTTTCTTTTGGAGCAATAATATAAAACATTAATTGCAATTCTTTGGTTAAAAACACATTTAATTTATCGAAGAGATTATTTTTATGAAAGCGAATACCATATGATGCAAGTTCTTCAGGATACGCTACACCAATTCCAACAGTTATCAAATCACTAATTTTAAGTTCTATCGATTTCATGAACTGTTTGCCACTTTCAACATTAAGCCATATTCCATGTTTATCTTTAAACCAATCCAACATTATTGTTTGGAAAGAATCAGACACTAAACTAGCATCGAGGAGGTTAAAATGATTCGATTCTCCTAATTCTTTTGTGATGATTTTACCTAATTGCGTTTCATTTGGTTGATTAACAGCAAAAATTAATTTTCCAAAAAATTCTTCTATTTCTTTCTCTTCAACTTTATCATTAGGTAAGTCATCTTTATTATATAACAACTCTCCTTCAGATGTCTCTTTGCAGGTTTTAAAATCATTAATTGTAAATTTATACTCCTTAAGGTCATTAAAATCTATTTGATATTTTTCAAGTGCGTCTTTCAAGTTATATCTAAACATCTCTAAATTAGAGTCCAAACTTGTATTAAAATTAAAAAATACTTTTCTAAACTTAGATAGTTGTTCTTGCTCTACATCTTGCACTAATATATGACCAGCTAGCTTATCAATATTGTTCTTAATAATATGGCTATTCCTACTAATTTTAATTTCAACCAATCCATTGACATGTGCCTCATTTATATTTTCAGCCAATTTTTTAGCAAGAACTTCTGAATTCGAAATAGTCGTATCACTTGGAAGTATAAATACTTGTCCGAAATTTTTCGAAACATCTAAATTTATTTCTCTAAGGTTTTGTTTGAAATTATCATCATCTAATTCTAAAACCGATTTGAAAACGTTTCGAAAATTGGCCACTCCCTCAGAAAGGTTCTTGCCGTTCAAAAAATCAGGACGAAACGTACATTTTTGATTTATAATATCAAATACTTTTGTACTTAATGGAACATGATAACGCTTAAAAATATCCGATCTTAACTCTAGCTTTCGTTGATGGTTTTGCCCATCAAGTATATTCACTAATTCTTTTGCTAACATATATAAGTCAGACGTCTCTCTTAATTTTTCATATAGCACCTCTGATTTATCTAACTTATAAAAACCTGAAGTTTTTCCTTGTACGTTAACATCTAGAATCTCATCATATTCGTCTATTTTTTTTCCATTGTAATATAACGCGTGACCATTTCCTTCCTCTTTAATATTAAGTACTTTTATTTGTTTTCTATTTTCTTCATTTTTTTTGTGAACTCCTTGTTCGTTCGAAGAACAAGTGAATTCTTCGTTATAATAATCAAAATCAATATTTGTACAGATGGTAAAATATTTCAATTCATTTGGAGGGTCTTTAAATATAGATTTTTTTATTATCTTACGATAGGATATAAAGTACTTTTGCAGGCTAAAATCACCTTCTTTAGTATTGAACAAGTCATTTGCAGTAATTTTTTTAGATTCATCCAACTTATGCTTTGCTTGTACAAAACGTATCCCAGGCAATTCATTGGTCTCCTTTCTTTTATACTTAAATACGATGTCATCGAATTTCTCCGCATCCTCTACTTCTGTACCTAAACTAAATTCATAGCCCTTATCCAAGGCACGTTTTAAAAACAACATTTGCAATTTTAATTGGTATATATTACCATGCAAACTTTTTCTTAATCCTCCTGTAGAATGAAAATGTTCTTGTCTTTGTGAAGTCTTTTCACTATTTCCATGATCCAACGCCGAGTTGTTTGGTTCCTCAACTGAGGTTTGTGTGTCCATTTCTGTATTAGTATTTTCGAGAAGGCCTTGCAATGACTGATTAGTGTTTAGAAGAAATTTTTCTACATCGTAATATTTTTTATCGCGTGAAATATCTAAAATTGTCTTGCGTCTTTTATTTGTAGCATTAATGTCTGCACCATTCTCTAATCCACGCTTTAATTTGTTAATAATTTTTTCTTGCGGTATCTTTTCACGTATTATTCCAAATAATTCAGCATTCTTTCGCATTTGTTCATCTTCATCGCTACTACTTTCGCCAGAATTCATAATCAAGATTTCAAATTTGTAAAATACTTGTGGATGTATTAATTATTATTTTTATATTTTAATTATTTCTTTGTCGAATCCACTTGGTTCTAAGTTTTAATTCAACTTGTTTGTTGATCTGAATTTTATCTGCAGAACATAATACAATTCAAATAATTAATCAAAAAAGCGTATATGAAAAAACAAGAAATTTTAGACCCACATTTATTTACACTGGGCAGTAAAAAGTTTGGAACAAATCATATAGAGAAATTGGCATTTTTAAAATAAAGCATATTTTGACTGTTAAATTATGGCATGATTTAACATTAAATCTCTTATACCACAAAAACGGAGCATTTTTCGTAAAAATTACATGAGTTCAAAATTTTTTAT
Source organism: Chrysopa pallens (assembly GCA_020423425.1). Lineage (NCBI taxonomy): Eukaryota > Metazoa > Arthropoda > Insecta > Neuroptera > Chrysopidae > Chrysopa > Chrysopa pallens. Next base: position 25,104,307 of record CM035593.1, on the reverse strand, counting down.
AAAGGGTAAAATAGACTATGCATATTTTTAATAAATAATTATTTTATTTTTTATTTTTCAATAAATAATTAGTTTTTATTTTACACAAAAATTATATCCGATAAATGTGGGTTGTTACGGGTTAAGCAATCCAATAAAGCTAAATGATTGTAGCACTTCTTAGTCTTTGAGATTTGAGATATATACGAAGTTCATTATGAGAAACGCTTTATCAGCACGATCATTGAAAACATCAAAATTATGTTTTTATAGGAATATCTAGAAGAGCAATAAAACAATTTAGTATATTTGTTATATGAATAACATAGAGATGAATATAATATTGTTATTTTTATGTAGGAGTGGTTACTTATTTCTGCGAATTTAAAAATAAAAAATATATTTTTGATTTAAAAAAAAAAATCACTCACTAAACTTCTGATTATTTCAAAAGATGTTTCGTTTTCGTACCATAAACGATTTAAATTTAAAAAAATAGTTACCAAATAACTTTTTCGAGAAAACGATATACATAGCATGAAAATTTGACTGTATAAAAATACTTCCAAAAAATGACAATTTAGAAATTTGCTAAAAAAGAAGACGGCTAAATTCCAAGATTTCAAAAGTGTTAATTTGTTCCCAGTTTGTATAAAGCAATCTAAATAGTTAAGCTATTCTTAACACAAATCCCATTTACAGAATGTGGTGCTCTAGATACATTTGTAGTATAGTCAGAATTATTGTGCTTCAATTGCTTGTACATTTTTCTCACATTTGTTTTAAACATTTTAAATATTTATCTTTTGTAGTGAGTGTAAAATATAAGTACACGGTGTTTTAAAAGTGTGTGAAATTTTATAAATTCGCTGTGTGTAAGCTCTGGCTACGTTATTTTTAATAACAGCCTAAAAGAATTCAATCTTACTGAAATAAATCTTTTCCATCTTAAAACTTTAGGGTAATTTACTCCTGCCACAAAGGGCTGCCAGTTGTGACTTTTAGAGTCAGCACACACCGTAAGATTTACTGATCAGAAAATCTGATGGTCAACGCACACCATTGGACAGTCTTATAAAAAATTCTTATAGGAAAATCTAATCATACATCAGACAAAAATTTTAAACAAGCGCATATTATCGGATATCATCAGATATGTACAATGAACTTTCAAATATTTTAAATTTATTAATTACTTTTTTAACTAACAGATGGCCTACATAAGACAACAACGTAAGATATTCTAATAAGAAATTCTGATGTCTTATGTAAAAATCTTACTGTGTGCGGGGTCTAATATAAAATACTTAATTACTTAGTTACATCAGCTTTTCTGATCAGAAATTCTGATCAGAAAATCTGATGGTGTGCGCCTGGTACTTGATCTAATACGGATATATAATATTGTGATAAGCAAACTATTCATTTAAACACCAATAGTCTTGGTTTCTATTCTTACATATCCTATATGTGTATATAGTTTGTTGCACAGCAGTTTATTTATTGTACAGCAGTAATTGTATATACAGTATATTATGTATACTGTATATACAATTGATTATACACACCAGAGTTTTACAATAATCATCACGATAACAGGCAGAATACAAATACAATAAAGTCTCACACGGACATACATGAGCGGAAAAAAAATTGATATGATATATTTTTATAAAAAACAAATGAATATAATAAGTAACAGAGCTATTTGTGAACTTTTTTTAATCATTAACATTCATCAAATACTCTAAATATCTAGTCTATATAGTTATAAATACGTATATAATAATAATTATATGAATTGTAATTAGTATATATGTGTTTTTTTTAGCTAAATTGAAGCTAAAATTATGACGAATCCAAATATTTTACGTAAAAAGATGTTTGTTTTTAGTAAACAAGCATAGTTTAATTTTTCTTCTATATTTTATGAATCAAAAGTTGGGTCATGGATCCATCGAACCCAATGAACCGATTTTGCTCATTCACGAACATAAGCTGACTTTTCAGGTCCAGAAAAATACCACCAAAATTTCAGCGCACTATCTCTTTTCGTTATATTGATGATGGACGGTCGGACGGTCGAACGGACGGGCGGAAATTTAGATGATTCGTTTCATTAGATGATTCGTTTAATTAGATGATTCGATGGACCCTTATACCAAAATTTTGTTTATGCGGCCAATATTTGCAAGCATTACAAACTTTATACTCACACTGATAAAGTAATGTAAATACCACTCAGTACTTGAATGGGTGACCACCTGACAATGCTGTTGTTATATAGTAAATACTGAAACTTACTAATGGCCTTAGTTGTCTTAATATTGTAGCTTTTTTCGATTTTTGCCCCAATTTCATGTAACGCGAATATATTTTAGTATGTTTTCATAATATCCAATGGCATTATAAATATAATTATATTAAAGTTTTAAAACAATATAAATTTTCTTTCAAACGGATGTTAATATTTATAATTTATTAAATTAATAACTAGCTGCGGAAAAGACATTTTCCTTTTTCTGTAATTACTGTCCCATATTATTCAAGTTTAAAAAAGGTAAAATAAATAGCTAACAAATTCAAAGGATGGAAAAATATAAAGATTACGGAATTGCCATAAGTTAACTTCCAGTTTGATATGCAAAGTATTGAAGTGTGATTGGTTGTTTATAAGATCAGTTATCTGAATGCCGTGAGTTAAACCTCCCCTGGTGGAAAAAATTTCAAAATTTTTATTAGAAATTAGTAAGTCAAAATAAGTTTCGACAAGTGAGAATAACTTTTCAAAATTCTTAATAAGTCTTATATTCTCAGAAAATTGGGACTTTTCTCAAAGAGTTGTTTAGAGTTAATAAGACTTCATCAGAATTTCATAAGAGTTTTTTAGACTTTTTAAGAGGGTCGACACATGTGTATTGGTTTCAGTTCTCTGGATTATTCCAACGAAAAAGTGTAGGTAGTACATATTAATCTACTGGGGTGCATACATTGTTTCTACTTCTTTCTAAATAAAAGTCTGGTGAAAACACACAAAAATGAGATAGTTCAGTTGGGTTCGTAAAAAAACAGGGATGTGTCGGATATCCGTATCCTTTTCAGCGAATCTGGACACTAATTATCCGTATCCGTTTCCCCGAATCTCCATTTCTAACGATCCAGCACATTCCTGATAGAAAAGAATACTTAATTTAAATAGGTTATTGTACTCACTACTGAGAAAGTAAAAGTTTTTATTTCACAGATTTACTCTATTGAATTTACAATTTAATCTCTCATAAAATAATGTTTGCACTATAAATAATAAAAACTAGTTTCAATACGTATCCATTATCAATTAATAAAATATACTTAACAATTAATTATTATTTAATGATTTAATTGTGTGACAATAAACAATTTTCTACACGTTTTCATGAGAAATTTTTATTTTCATAAATGAATTATCTAGAGAATTGATCGAGTTGCGTACACTCTAAGCCCACAAGTTCACAATATCTTTGATGATTAATACACACCTCTCAAGACTCAAATAAATTTAGGATACATAAATTATCCTAAATTTATAATAACAATTAATAATTCATACTAATAACGTTTATATTTTTTTGGCATTCACTGTTTTTATTTGTTAACACATTGTTATGCACAGTTCAAGTTCACTCATTCAACTAGTGGCGGCAGTCTGATATTTGAGTATCCTTGCCTACAACTCTAATGATGAATCATATTATTTATACATATGAAAAAATTACAAAATAAAAATGGAACCGACTAACAAAAAAAAAGTAAAAAATGAATTTTAAATTAAAAACTTCAATAAATAATTAATTTTATTTTGACTAATCACCTTTCGCAGTCAATGAATCAATTATTTTTCCGAGAATATGATTGTTACTTATTTTTATCAATTGAAAAGACTGATAATAAATTTATAATTAAAACTGAGTTTAGATTAAATTCATTTTTCTCGAATACATAAAAATCAAATAAATTCTATACGTATTATAGATTCAGTAGATCTATTTTTAAGAACAAGATAAAAAATTTTGTTTTCAATGACCAGTGCAAGTCTTTTTTTCGTTAAAAAATGGTCACTTAATTGAAAAGTGCAGTTTACTTCAGCTAATTAATTTTAATTTTGAAAATGTATTATCAAATGATATTTGATTAAAAATTATTTTATTTTGATAAATTTAATTAGATTTTATGAGGAATCGTCCATTCGGAGTGATGCTTTAAGGCCACTCTAGTAAAAAAAAATCCTATTTAATCCTACTGAAATTGAATCCGAATGAATATGAATAAATAGAAAATTTAATTTTCTATTGAATGCTAATCAAAATTTTTTATTACGATTTTTAAAAACGATATTAAATTTCCTATTCATTCCGATTCAATTTCAATAGGATTCAATAGGACTTTTTTAATAAGGCCTAATTTAACGTATTATGAATCCAACATTGCCCTTATGCTAGGTAGAATAGCATTATAATTTCTAAAAAATATCTAAGAGATAGATTATTAAAATGTTTTATTTCTTTTCATTTCAGAATGGCTGAAATGAATTCGAATACAATGTATTCAACAATTTCATGTCCAACATTAGAAAAGACTGCAACACTCTCTGTACATGGACGAATTAAACAAAATCCTGATTATGCGATCAGACAAATATCACAAAAATACGATTCATATCAAGCATTAATTTATCATCATGCTGGTATACCATCACGACGACGATTATCATCCACTGGAGACAACAGTGCAGGCGACTCCAGTACAACAGCATCGGGAAGTAGTTATGGTGAACGTGAAGAAGGTAGTGAAGGTCCACCAGAGTCTGATGAAGCTGATCGTGAAGAATCTGATACGTTGTCACAATCAGGACATGTTACAGAAAATGAACGTCTACAAGTGGAAACGTTCTTCAGAGGTTTAAAAACACAGGTAATTTCGTATACAATCAAGAAAATGGAAATTTAAAACTATTCCATTTTAACTTTCTTTCACCGGAAATGTTTCATATGTTTTGAGGTTCTCTGAATGTAAAAAAGTGGATTACCGAAATTAGTCTGTGTGTGACTGTGGCAGCGGTATCGTATCGAACGCTTTATCCGAAATTCTCCAAGCTTGGTATCCTGTCGACATATTAACTCTAGCTGTGCCCCAAAGCTTTAAACCCCGACGATTAAAATCGGACTACCGGTTTTTTATCTTTTCTCGAAAAAGGCTCCAATTCTCGAAACTAGCCATTATTCATAATGTCCGGAATGTTTGAAAAATGATCGATATGAACGGGCAATATTGTAATATTTATTGAAAAATTTAAGTTTACCATGTTTTACGAGAAATGTCTGTCACCTATTGGGCAAACTTATCGCCAGATTATGGAAGACCATTAGAATCTAATTAGCAATTTCATCATGTGATTAAAGTATCTAGGTGGTAAATGGGTTCAAGTTACCATGGTATTTTGAGTCGGGTTATTTAGTATCCTCTTGGGTTTTAGTCCTTTCGTTTATCCAGTGATTAACTTTTCCAAGTAATATTTGGACCTAAGACAGCGAGTCTTTGTATTTGGATCTTGATCTGTAGGCTTTTGGATTCAGCGGAATTCCACTGAAGCAACACTGTACGACATGTTGCTTGATACTTGTTTCCTTATGTTGCCAATTGTAGGTGTTCGAACATCTGGCACCAAATTCAATTAATTTCGTATTACAAATTTTGTAATATTTGAAAAATCTCACGCTTGATAAACAAAACGGTACCAACTTTCAGGAAATAACTTGTCGCATGAGATTATTCGTGACATTGAGTTATTTGGCTACGGGTGAGAGCTATCCATCACTTATCTGTATCTGTTTCGATTATCTGAACCAATTACTTTTACATCCATCAACGTACAATAATTATATTTACCGGATAATTGTTTCAACTTATCATTTTTTATCTTTATATCTGGTAATTTTATTATTCCATAATTCGGTAGGATTATGGTAATCGTCAATAAAAGACGTAGTTTTTACGATTGTGTACTCCATGTTGCTACATGTCGCACCGTTTCGTTGACTGTTGGATAGATGACGACACTGTTCAACACGTTCAATCATGCCGAGAGATGACGAAATCGACAGACAATAACGGTCAACTTGTAACATGCGGAAAGGAAACATATTTTTTGTCTCTTTGTGTTGCATCTATGGAAAGACTATGTATAGCATTCGTCAATGCAATAAAAGTTGCCTCAGTGTAATTCCGCTTTTACGTAAACAGGATATGTAGTACATAATAAATATTTCATAACTAAATGAATAGACTTTATGCATTTTAATAATGTTAATAATTTTAAACAGCTCAAACATTTATTCTAAACCGTATACATGGTAATCAATTCAGTTGATTCGTTGCTATCTTCAATTACTTTTATTTTATTTCCAGGTGTATGTATGCAGCTCGTTAGCAAACCTATATGTTGGCACAACCGCAAAAAATTCCGAATGGGAACTTCGTTACACAGGCATTCCAGTGGTCCTGTTAGACACAGGCGAAACAAGATCGCGTGATAAACGCCGTATACAAATTCTTTTGGCAGAACGCGGTACATGTTTTACATTATGGCGTGACACAATTGATAATTTAACATCGTACAAAGTATCAGGTCGTGCATTTCATACAATGTACTTATCATCTGATCACAGTCAATTAATTGGATTCAGTTTCGATACAGCACAAGCTGCGCACGATATGTGGACTCATATTGAACGTCTGGTATCTGATCCAGAAAATATATCACTTTCAGTACCGGGTCGAAAGAAAAAGAAACAACCAAAATTACCAAAACCTGCACCTTTACCACCAAAATCTCATATTTCTCAGCCATGTTGTTTTCAACATGTCACTTCTGTCGATGTAACCGACCGAAAACGTTATTTCTCGATGCAAGCTTTGGTGCCAATTATCAACGATGTTTCATCAAGGCAGTTACCACCAACTGAAGAACAATATTAAATTCTCTTCTGTTGTTTTCTTTTTTAATAATATTTATAGACAGCGTAACAATTTCAAATGTAAAAAACTTTTTTAGAAGATAACATAACAGTCATGATGTAAGTAGAAATCGTCTAACAACGGTAAAACTAGATACAGATAGAATAATATCCAAACTGATGTCATATTACGTAACAATTTCAAACTAAATATTATTCCTCATTTCCCACTTCTCTGATCACGTTAAAAAGAAAATATTCATATACTTAAGGATAAACATAACATACAACTGGAAAGCTACTTAAAAAAGGCACAGAGATATACACACCTAATATTTGTTAAATAGTTAATTACGCTATTAGGTCTCTCTCTTTTGATTATAACAACTACATGTAGTTGGTAGCACATCCTACTACGAATTTTCTTTAATACAAAACCCAAATTTCAAAATTTCCAATAATCATACTACTTACATCATGATTGCAACTTAGTTTTTAAGTAACGATCTTGAAAAATTTTTAATAGAAATATTTCAAAAAGAAAAAAAAAAAAACTTTATTTTTAAGTGAAAATTGTAAACATATTTTTCTAAAATTGTAGAAACTATTTGTAACTGTTCTTTATTTAAACTCAGCTGTCATTTTTTTTTTTTTTATTATTGATAAAACCATGTTTTCCTTTTTTAAACTAAAAATCATGAATTCATTAAAAATAGTATGTCACAAACTAGAAACTGTCTCTAAAGACTGTTTAAAAGATGGGCATTTTGTTTTATTTTTCAAAACTTTCACAAAAATCATTTTTACAAACAAACAAACATCTATTTGAAAAGAGTTAAAAAATCGTGACTCTGTTTTTCACTTTTCACTGCATTTACTAAGTAATTGTATTGAAAAAATACTTAAAAATGCCTACTTGAACTTAAATTGTGATTCAATAACCCCTAAAATGTGTGGAAATAAATTATGTAAACATGGTTTTATATATTTTATTAAGTGCTGCTTACTTAAATCTTTGGACGAATTTTGTTCAGCGATAATGAATATATTATACGACTTTCTCGAAAGATGTTTTAGCAAAATATTTCGAATTCTGATAGCTTATATTTCAACCAAATAAGAAAAACATTTTGATAAATTTATGAAAAATATTTCTTCATATAAAAATGTTTTAATAGTTTTTAATAAGTTTTGCCAAACGCATAAAGCGTGGGTTTTAAAAGTTAAACCAGGTTGCTAACGAGCACCTGACAAAAACAAAACTAGAACGATTATTGTCTTGTATGGTCGAAATAAAAATTGTGTAAATTTTTGACTCTTTACGAATTGTTTATTTCCATTTTTAAGAAAGTATGTTGTCCACTGCAATTGGTTACTTACTCTCAATACAATGTATCTACCAAACTATAAAGCAGAAATTTGCAAATCTAAGATAGATAGACTGTCTATATGGCCGATCTTTTTCTACTAGGCCGTAGAAAAATAACTTTTACCTTTTGTCTCTGAATTTCTTTTTGGTGGCATGTGCAACCGCAGAACTCTGATCTGTTTTAGGATCTTCCAACATCTTATTTGTGAAATTGAGTCGTTCTAAAAAACGGATTGTGTTGATGATAATTACAGTGATATTTATTTTAAAAATTCCCATAAGTTGAATACTTACAACGTGCTTCTGTATTCCATAAAATATTGGCAGGAACTTCTCTTCTTATGTCGTTATGACAAGACCATCGAGTTTCGCTCCAATTCTTGGAATCATAAAATTGTGTCTTGTTTCCGGGGACCCTAAATTTGTGAACCCCAGGGTGAATGTCCCTTTTATAATCCGGTACTTCGTATAGAAATTATATTTAAAACTATTAAAATAATTTTATGAACTTTGTATAATTTTTTCAAAATTTAAATTTTTCAAGAAATTGTGTATATTTATTATTTTAATTTTTATTATTATATTAATACTTAAGAAACCAACACAAAAGCAAAATAATGTAATGAAAACAATTCAATTAATATTTCATTTATTTCTTTTTGTTTTCAAAAACAATTGTTTTTTATATATGTAATATTATTTTTATCAAGTAGTTATCAATTATTATATTAAAAATTAAACTTTAATTATAAGATAAAGATTCGTATAAAAATAAAAATGTAGATTTTATTATTACTTATTAATTATAAACAAAATGTTACTTATTTTTTGCTGGGATTTATATGCAATTATTTGTACATATAATAGGGTACTTTCGGTAATGAAAAATAAATTATGAAATTTGACAAAGATTAAAATTTATGTAGGAATATTTTGAATATGAGTCATAAAAGCACATTATTGTTTTATTTTGTTAAAATTAAAAATTGATATCTTTAATATTTATATCGAGTGACCTAAAACACGACCTATCATAGTGTGACGTCATAATGGTATAAACTATTGTCATTTGTTAGTTCAATTTAAACAGTTATCTTAATTAATAACAAAATATTTGAAAGTGTTAAGTTATGTATTGTTCTTAATGTGTTAAACCAAATATTATTCTCAATATTATATACCAGTATTACGTCATCAAAATGGCTGGCAGCGTTTTTACTTTTATAAAACATGTTTAAATATTAATGTAATTATATGAAAAGAAATCATGCTTATTACATCAAAATATGTTTTTGTAATTAGGAAATTACCTTTTTGAAGTATTTTTTTAAACATAGCATACTACCCTATTCGATTAGTACAATAAAAATCTTAATAATTTTTCAGATATTTTGATAAAAAATTGACACCTGGATAGCATTCGAAAAAAAATTATATAAAATGTTATTAAAAATTAATTAATTTTTTACATGTCATATTTTACATGTCAATTGTTATTAATTTTTTTACATGTCATAAAATAATTTTATGTAAAGCTTAATTCTATAAAAAAGAAAAAGTCGGTATCTCATTTTGAAACAATCCCAAAATGTCTAAAATCTAACGCTAATCTGTATTAAATATTACATAATAACTATGTGCCAGATTTATTAGGCGAGAGTAGTTTTAATAAATATTCAACCTAAAATACTTTTTTAGTGTGTAAGTTACTTATTTTGATTTTTTTTTCGAAATTCGATTTCATATATTCAGGAAAATATTTCATTTATTTAGATTTTTTTTAATGGTTTCATATTATTTACCTATCAATCTATATACCTAGTTTTAATAGTTTCAAAAACAATTGTTATTAAAACAAAATTTTTTTTTTTAATTGTTAGAGTTTTGTATTATCTTCTTAATCTTGTTTGGCGATGAGAGGAGTCTTGAATAACCCATCGTTGTTGCACATTACTTTATTTTATTTTATTTTTTTTTTTTTTGTTAAAATATGCACATAAATCTCAGCTTATATATTATATATATGAAATATCTTTTGTATGTCAATTAAGTTACCATAAAATATCGTAAACCGTTTTTTTCAATAACCATGAATGTGCAATATAAGCGAAAGACATTCTTGGTTCTAATTATATTTTATTCTATTATGAAAAAAAAAAAATTAAAATAAACAGAAAAAAACCCAGTTTGGCTATATAATTTTTACGTCTATAAGAGGATATTCGGTCAACTGCAAGGATGACATAATTGCATATATAAATATGCTGGCCACGCCGTGAAACGTATTTCATACTGTACATGCTAACGGATTGCCAAAATAGAAGATCTCATAATTACCGGCTTCATTCACTTATCCGCCAACAGATGACGTTAATACATAAGGTCCTGTTCATGAAATGACTCCTATTACAAACAAAAACATAGACGTATCCACTTCAAAAATATAAGAAGAAATTTTCTTATAAGTTGTCCTCGCCAATGCACCATGTATGAGATTCCAAACTCCTCATAGTTTTGAAATAAAAAACTTTTCTATATGTAAATTACACTTGGTAAAGTGTTCTCCTAAGCTGGGAATAATACACATTCCGGTATACCGGTGTGTACCTTATACTAACCAAGTAGGGCATTAACATACAAAAAATACATTCTCGAAATTCAGAAGAAATTTTTTTAGAATGAGAAAAAAAATAATTTTGTGTTCTCTTTTATATCAACTGGGATGCCTTAATTTTAATGTCGAAAATTGAAACATACAGAAGATATTTTCCTTTATCATTCATAATATAATAATTAATTATTTAAATTTTCATTTATTCAATCAATATCTTTCGAAAACATTCCACACCAATAGGTATCTTTTTTCAAAAAGTATCAATACCTATTACACCGATAAATACGGTAAATATTATTGCAACCGGGATAAATGAAAATATATTTTATTAAGGAAAAAAAAATTATATATATATATATATATATATATATATATATATATATATATATATATATATATATATATATATATATATATATATATATATATATATATATATATATATATATATATATATATATATATATATATATATATATATATATATATATAATTTAATTTGTAAACCTTAATTTTTATAATTTAAATGCTATGTATCTGTGATATACAATTTATTTTAATAAAATAATTTAATTATTAAAAAATAATAATCATAATAACATTTACTATAACATAAAATGTTGTGTGAAAATTATATTTAAAAATAAAACACACATACAAATTATAGTGGACTGAATTCATAAAAGAGGAAAATAAATACGATTTGTAATTTTAAAAATTATTATTATCAATATATAAGTAAATAAATAATATTCAATGTCAACAATTAAATAAATAAATAAAAAATGTATATGAAAATATTTTGAAGTTTTATACACCCACCCCCTAGCTTGAAAAACCAATATATAATAGAAAAATCAATTTTGTAGGTTATGCTTTGATTTTCTAAACATGGTAAAATATGGAATTTGCAAACATTATTTTGATGCATATACGTGCTCAATGATAATCATAACCACAAATTTGATTTTTAATATGAAATTATTGCTATTAAAAAAGACTTGTTAACATCTCGAAAGTAAAATTTTAAATGATAATATGGGTTTTATTGCGGTATTTTTATTTTTATAAATTTTACCTGTTTATAAAAGATAAAATATCAACTATGTATTAAAGCAATTTGCAAGACAAGGACCACGGAAATACGGACAAACAGAATAGACAATTCACTAGTCTACATGATGTTAATTATTAAAGTAATTGTAAAAAAAGAGTGTGGTTTAGACCTCATTACTGAAGTAAAACTTCTTTAGCTCCATCTATATGTATTTCAGACTCTCGCTCTTTCTATCTTCACAAACTTATAACTCCCTCTCAACTATATGCGTTATGAGAGCGTTTGAAAAGTGTGAAAAGACCGGAAGTTGAGAGGGAGATATAAGTAAGTGAAGTTAGAAAGAGAGAGTACAAATATATATTATATATATATATATATGTATACACTTTTCTTTCATATCATCGCGCACTGGAAAACTCGAAAGAATATAATGACCACAGGTATTGAAAATGAAAACAAAATTAATCTTTATATTAGTACAATTTTTCAGGGTTTTAGTACTCCGTAAAAAATTGTTTCCAGCTCAATCTACCCCAGCAACAGTTGATTTATTATTATAGGAATGGAGTTTTGGAGGTTTTGTAAGAAATTGCTTAAAGATTAAAACATAATTTCACTTTTAAATTTATTTTTATTTCTGTTTATTACAAATCAAACTTTCTGTTTTTCGTATAAATTATACATTCGAAATTAAAAATCTGTAATGGAATGAGTTTTCAGCAGAGAAAATCCTACAAATGTTATAATCATATTCTGGCCAGTTTTACATACACGACTAAGCCACGTTATTAAATTGCCCAGAATGCAATAAGAATCCCATTGTTGAATCTTGAACCGTGAGACAAAATTTCTTTAGAACCTGAGGCAATACAAAATAATAAGTAATTGTAATCAATCTAAAAATATTTAGAGCACAAATAAATTCACTCATGGGTCGCTGCATACCAAATTATAGTCTGTTGGTTATGTGCCTACATGTTTTGAGTTATGCTTAAACGCCCATTACTTGCCCATCATTTACTAAATTCGCAAGGATTGCATTTTTAAAGACCTATTCAACTATATACAACACTTTTTTATAATTCAGACGAATGATTTTACCTACCGTTTATTACTTAACAATAGAACTCCGGAATATGTCCGTCCTATATGCCATCATGTCTAAAATTAAGTGTATGTCTTAATTATTCTTAACCTAGCAAAGATTTTTTCTACAAAAATTCTTACAAAGAAAGCTTTCCCTTTCACGGGCTCCAGAAATTTTTAATGTCAAATGGAAGGATATTTGTTGTTTTTCGTATTCAAATAAAATAAAAATTTCAAAAATCATTTTATTTGATGTTGAATAAAAAAAAAGGTATCCATTATCTACACTCCAGTTTATCCAGTGCGGAAAAAAATAAGTTTGCCCCCTTTTATAATTGTCTATTCTTAGGGCTTACAAACATTTTACGCAAAAACCCGCAAAAAGCCTTGCTTATGAGTATTTACATAACGGAAAAAACTGTTTATCCATGAAAAATTAAGTCAACCAATACGAGATGTCGTAAGTGACAATTTCATTATAGACACTTCGAAAACTGTTTGGGCAGTGGATGCGTTGATCGGTTGCCAAAATAAGATTAGGTATACACAAATCCAAAAAAAAACGCACCGGTCTGAAAATCGGTTATCGCTTCACAATATGAGTATTGAACACAATATCAGATGTAAAATGATTGTATAAACCAATTTAACTAGTCGCATATGTTGAATAAATATATTTAGATGGAAACGATTTCAAAAATTATACCCTTCAGATAAGACCTAAATTTCTTCACTAAAATACAAATTTAATTTTTGGCAAAGTCGCCATGTGTTGTCACCAGCCTTAAAATATGAAAATTGCTGGAGAATTTGACTTCTAAAATAAATACATATAAAAATAAATTAAAGAAAAAAATAATAATTATACTGCTGTTGTAAATAAAATTCAAAATATACAATATAAATTTTAAATCCGTAATTAGAATAAATCTAAATAAAAAATTATTGATTTCAAATCGTAGCAGGAATCGGCGCACGAGTACCGAAAACTACTCCACCTCAATTTTTTTATGCGATCCTCTTCAAATTGCCCTCCTAATGATATAAATGCATGTGCCATGGCGCAACCCGGTGCCATATTGTTTAAACCGAAATTGTTTAAACAATTGCAAGGCATTGTTATTTTTCAACCGGACAAATTTTTTTTATATTCTTTATTGAAATACCAATAAAAAAGGTCCTATGACTTTTAACGATAAAGTTAATATTTTTAAAGATATGAATTTTTAAAGGTTCGAAAAATCTCAAATTTGGGTACTTTCAACCCATGAAAAATATATTAAAAAAAACATAATGTCTAAGTAATATTTTTTTTTAATTCTCTATACAATTGTTAATAATATTGTAAAAAGAGATTTTAAAAAATTTCATTGTTTATACCTTTTTTTAATTGTTAATAAGTATGCGTCGCTTACCTTTAAGTATCGCTGTCTCTCTCTGACTCATGGCTTTTTAAATATCGCTGTCTCTCTCTGACTCATTGGTTTATAGTTAAAAATATTTATTAATATTTAACAAATCATTTATTAGAGACCACTTTTTAGTCCTTAATAAATATTTCTTAGTACTTAAAGTGATTTGTTTGTATTTAATAAATCTGATATTCATTTATTAAATATTAATAAATCTTTTTAAATACTAAGAAATATTTACATGTCGATTCTCTTAAAAGTTTAATTAAAATCATTTGAAAAAAGACCTCTTCTTTTAAATAAAAAAATTACATGGTTTCCAAAGATTCCCGATTTGAGACAAAAATAGTTAATTTTAAAATATGATAATTTTTACCAGATTTTAGTTTTACACCAGCTGAATGGCCGAGATAGATAAGGTATTACGACTAATTGTTATGCTACTTTGACTATGAGACTATGGGTTCGAATCACGTCAACAGCAGTTTATCAATTATAATTAATTATATTTCTTAGTACTTAAAGTGATTTGTTTGTATTTAATAAATCTGATATTCATTTATTAAATATTAATAAATCTTTTTAAATACTAAGAAATATTTATTAAGGACTAAAAAGTGGTCTCTAATAAATGATTTGTGAAATATTAATAAATATTTTTAACTATAAACCAATGAGTCAGAGAGAGACAGCGATATTTAAAAAGCCATGAGTCAGAGAGAGACTTAAAGGTAAGCGACGCATACTTATTAACAATTAAAAAAAGGTATAAACAATGAAATTTTTTAAAATCTCTTTTTACAATATTATTAACAATTGTATAGAGAATTAAAAAAAAAAATATTACTTAGACATTATGTTTTTTTTAATATATTTTTCATGGGTTGAAAGTACCCAAATTTGAGATTTTTCGAACCTTTAAAAATTCATATCTTTAAAAATATTAACTTTATCGTTAAAAGTCATAGGACCTTTTTTATTGGCATTTCAATAAAGAATATAAAAAAAATTTGTCCGGTTGAAAAATAACAATGCCTTGCAATTGTTTAAACAATTTCGGTTTAAACAATATGGCACCGGGTTGCGCCATGGCACATGCATTTATATCATTAGGAGGGCAATTTGAAGAGGATCGCATAAAAAAATTGAGGTGGAATAGTTTTCGGTACTCGTGCGCCGATTCCTGCTACTCTAATAATTGATATTCAAACCTATTAATCAAATACAGATGATGACTCATTCTGTTTCAAAGGCTCTTTAACAATTCTTTAAAAATTTACAAATTTACAAAATTTATAACGACTATAATTTTGAATAGAATGATTTAACTTTTGCTTTATACAATGAATCCAATTTCTTTGTATGGCTGTATTTCATTTTAAATTAAAAATAGTTCTTTTCCATTCGTAAAAACGAAAATTTTTTTACAAAACAGTCTATGTTAAAACTAGATCACAAGACTTGTATATCACCTAGGATTTTGTTAAACGGAATATTCTTTTCTTATTTTTAGGCACCATCTCCAGAAATTTTCATGATTTATGTAAATGTATTTAAACATATTTTAAAAAATCAGCTGTTAACTAAAAATTGTTTTTGTACTCGTACTAAATAATGCCACGAAATCTTACGAAATAAGATAAGCGATCATAAAAATTCAACAAAACTTAATACAATAGCCATGTCACCAAATAATCTAAAACTAACGTGTATATACCCCACTTTCCCCCGGAAGATAGTTCATCGCATACAGAAAATTCACTCGCATATAGTTCATATTCGTGAATAGTTACCCTTTACTAAATATCCAAGGATAAAATGCAATCCTCGATATGCCCATGGATAAAATATTTTTAAAAAATCATATATAACTACTTTTTTGTCAGGGGGATATATCCCAGCTGCTAGAAGCACACTCCTGTATGTAATATCTTTCAATTTTCCCGCATAAATAACTCAAAACCAACTTATCCAAAAGTTATAAAATTTGTTAATTTATGATTGTTAGAAATATTTTTTTGAAAAAAACTCTTCGGCAAGCCCTCCGTTGTCATGTGAATATTGCACATACCAGAATTCATAACGTTTGGATAAGTATTTTTTGAGTTATTTATTCGGGAAAATTGAAAGATATTGCATAAAGGAGTGTGTTTCTAACAGTTGAAAATAATCCCTCTTAAGGGTGATTTATACATACCCTATATGATAAAAAAATTTGTTTCACTCGTAACCCTATTTGCCTCCAATGCATCTTTAAATCTAAAAGCATATCCCTATGTTCTCTACACTTCCGGTATCTCTCGCCCATCATTTAGGGCTCGAATTCTAATCACTAGTATGATTCTAATATTCCCCCTTTAATGCAGCTGTTCTTCAAAAAAAAATAAATGCAATGCAAAAATTAGAACAAAAGTTCAAAATTAACTTCCCATCTTTTTGTTTAAAATCACTTATTTATTTGAAAACATAAAAGCAAAGATACGGATGATACCGTCATTCACATTCACGTCAGAAAACACCTTTACGTGTTCTCTTTAATTTAATAATTTTAATCGATAATTTTATAAATAACTTAAAACTTCATTTACTTCTTGCCTCAAATTTTTCTTTTTTAATAAAAATAATTGAGTACATAAGTTGAATAATTAAAAATAATTATAAATTATAATATCAGGTTTTGTTACAAATCTTAACAGAACTTTAGTCATTCAAAGAATATTAAAACTACATCGAGTTGAATTTGAATTAATAAACTGGAACTTTTATATTCGTATACTATTTTACAATTCCCGATTTAAAAAAATGATTAATTAAAGTTAATGATTGAAGACTTTAAAGATTAAAATTAAAATGCAAGCGAAATCGTATTATCTTATATTCTTGAATCTTATATTCGTAAATGTATTTTTGATGAAAAAATAATGAATACAAATGTCTTCAACTTTCGATTAATACAAATAAAAATGGAGATGATCCATTAGAACAAACTGATCCTCTTTGTTCCATTATAGAATCATCTAAAAGAAATCTAATTCTTCCTAACCTTTATTACTGTCATACAGGCATATCCATCAAGATAAGTTAACCCGTATCTAAAATAACATCGAAATTAACTAACCGATAAACGATCAAACCAATTTTTTGCACAAAATTTTTTACGGCAACGCCCCCTCCATTTTTGCTGGATTATAAAAATTGCAGTCATTTTAATGATTGTTGAAAAAGTTTTAAAAACGGTCACAGAAAAACCAAAATTTTATGAGGAAGAAAAATTCCTTGACGAAAAGAAAAACATGCTATATAGCATAAAAATATTTTATTTACACTTTTTAAGAGTATTTCAAAAAAATAATAAAATTAAAAAAAAAAAATATCTAAAATAGAAGTCGCGTAAATGGAGTTTTTTGACTTGTTTCGATCTTAATTCGCTTATATCTCGAAAACAAAGCATTTTTCCAAACAATCACAATAGTTTTTATTTAGATTATTTTTACGTAAAACAATCATTAAAATGACTCCATAGAATTCATCAAAAAAAGGTGGAAGATAATAATAAAAAAATGGACCAATACTTCCTGATTCATAATATTTGAGGTATTCTTAACACAATTCCATTAACAGAATTCGGCGACCTATTTTTGTATTATCAAGTACATTCGAATTCTGTTATATGATTGTTACAGGTTAGAATGAAATTAATTCATAATTGGTCGATTTTATAAATTATTGTTTAACCGTAATCATAAAAACAAAATTTTGTATCTAAATCTTTTGAAAAAAATGGGTTAGCGGTTGAAAATTTAATAACGTATGCAATTGGATACCAAAATAAAATCCGAAATATGGAATAATCTTGACAACGTTTTCGATTTTACTATAGTTGTAATATTCCTTGAAGTAATGTGGACCATCGTATTAATATAGACCATCTATGACACGGAATAAAAAAGATAATAATTAAAAACACGTTTTTTGTAACACTGTTATTTAGTTTGATATCAAATTCATACTGAATAATGAAAAACCACTGAATAAAAATCGATATAATTACAATATTGTCTGTTTTTTTTTTTTTTTTAAGTAACTCATATATACGTTTGTAAATTAAAATTGAAATATTCTATTATTTAAAGAGAGAAAGTTTTTTATAAAGAAAAAAAAAAACTTTTAAAATAAAAAATTAAACATATTACTTAATTCACGATACTTTTTTATGTCTTTGACAATACGCTTTATACGTCTCTTCATTTAAATTCCAACCAGATAATTTAGCACACCCTACATGTGAACTTAATCCACAATTTCGCAATAAACACGATACATTCGCACCACGTTTCTGACAGTGTTCACAAACAACACTACAACAACTCCATACGGCACCTTCAAGTCCTACAATACGTGGACCAGCTAAATATACACCTGGTCCCCATACAATACAATCCTCATGTGCCCATATTTCATATTTATTTTCACTTGATTCAAGCATACCTTCTAAAGATGCACTTGAATGACACTCAGGTGTAACATCGTGTATACCAGAACCAGTCCACGATTGTAGGTGTCGCCTTTTCGCTTTTTTATTAAAAAATTTCCCTGTTGAATTTCCACTCGGTGATGTTTCAGGTTGAAGTGATAGTTTCATTTTTAGTTCACTGATTTGTTCTAAACTCTCTTGATATTCTGGACAGTCGGATGTTATAATGTAAGGTCCAAATAAATCACCTGAACTGTAACCCGCTATTGACATGTTACCTGAAGATGGTCCAGCTTGATGATTATTTGGATAACTTGTTGTATGAGGACCACACTTACAAAAAACACAAATCCAGCTTGTATCCGTAGTATGTGCATCATATTTAATACTTAAGGTACTACTATGAAGACCTTTTGATCGTACTTTGTTACGGTATTCACTGTCATCATGGAATGACTTTTTCGCTTTCGTTCGTTGAGTTTTCTCAGCATCATCCTCGGTAGACGGTGTATTTACAATATTTACACTGATTGGGGAATCACGTGGCCCACGGATCTGTATAAATGGACCGCGGGATCGTATTGAACTTGTATTACTTCCTGAATCATACGCATAAATATCTTTTTGTACATTGTCATTTGGTTTTTTCATTTTTTGAGGTAAACTTTTATCAATTATCACCTTTGTTTTTTGATTTAATTTAACCGATACTTTCGATGAAAATCGATTTATTGAATTTATAGATAAGGGGTCTTTTGTTGGAGTTTTTTTCGTTGGTGTAGTTTCGCTAGAGTTACCATCACTCGGTCTACGTATATTGGATTTTGTGTCAGATCGAAAACGTGTACTTTTTTTTCGATTGGATTTATTAAAATCACCAACTTCAGAGGATGTAGAAGTAACTCGTTCTCGATCCACAGGTAAATTTAAAGGATCATCATCGTGTTTAAGTGTATTCTCGTTAGTGTCCATTTCTTCTAATCCGGCAAACATTTTCTCTAATTGATTTTCGACTTCGACAAAATTTGTTGTTTGCGGTGATTTTTGATGGTCATTTACTACTTCATGATTAAGTACGATTTTATTTTGTTCAACATTCGTCGAAACTTCTTCTTTTTTTTGCTCTTGTGATTTAGGTTGGATTTCTACAACTGGTTGTTCAATCTCATTTTTCACATTATTGTCTAGCGACGAGACATCAGGTGGTGGACTTGCTAACATATTTTCTAAATTTACTTTTGAATCTGTAAATTCGGGTTTTGTATTTGTTTCTAAATTCGTTTTATCTTTATCTTCATCATGTTCAGTAGATGCAATCATAGCAGCAATATTTTCAATTGTTTCAGATTCTGATAACGTTTTTCGACGTGTTTTACCTGGTATAGGCGGATCAGGAGGTTCGTTAGTTGCATTCTCTTGAATAGGTTCACTATTTGATTGACATGATACTATTACTGGTTGTTGTACAGTTTGGGGTAGGGGTTGATTTTCATGAGGAACGGAATCTGTTGAAACTATGGTTATAACTTCGGGGTCCTTTCGAAAAACTTCGTCAGATTTATCATTTGTTAAATCAATGCTTGCATTCGAATCAGTTTTTGTCAAATTTAATAGTGGTTCACCTGTTTGTGCCTTCTCTTCATCGGAATGTTTTTCATCTTTAGACATTCGAATCGTTTTTAACGGTTTTCTTTTTCGTCTAGATTTTGCACTATCTAACGAATCTTCATTGCTAGCTGGTGATAACACTTCTTCTTCCCTCGTTAACGGAGATGATGCAATTACACCAGGCTGACTACTGTTACTACTTTCGTCATGCGAACTATGAGCAGCCGTTACAATTACAGATCCAGGGCCAGTGTTTAATCTTTCCAAAATAGAATCAACTCGTTTCGGTCGTTTTGGATTAACTAATTCTTGAAACGATTGACGTCGTTCTGCCAAACTATTGATTTGCTTTGCATCACGCACAGATAAACTAATTGGTGAACTCGAAGTGGATTCGCCATTTTGACTGGTATTATTTCCATTACGAGGTGAATGCGTTGATCTAAGAGGTAATGATAAATCTACACTAGCTGCTGATGGACGGGGATATGCAAGAGCCACTGCTCGATCGGTTCCTAACATTTGTTGTAAACTGAACAGGGGTGTAACTGCGTCCGTACTTGGAGTGTGCCATGTTGGAGGTCGTGGTGCTAATAAATGGTGATCTGACGACATATGAGCATGCTGAGGTTGTCGTCCAGCGTAGAAGGAAGAAACCTAGCAAACAATAATAAAGTTAAATAACACCAAGAAAACATTTATTTATTTCTTTTATAATTAGGAGATATTAAAAGGTGGTCATAAAATTGGTCCACTTTTATTAGTTTTTCTTAATCGAAACTGAAATTCTCTGACGTTTACTGAATCCCATAGGGATCTGGCGTCGCAATTCTATTATAAGATTTTATCAAACTCAACAAATTAAAAGTGACAAATTCCATGGAATTTTCTAATTGCAATATTTATCCTCAAGAAATAATATAATATCCTGTTTAAACAGTATGAATTACATTCATTTATTAACATTGTTTTCTTATTAAGAATCGGAACCCGAGCTCAAAAGATCACAAACTATTCAATTCACACCAGCCCGATTAACGTTAATATCTCTCTAGAAGTAAATAGACTTTTTTAAATTTTCAATTCGTTTTTGTTTCACACAGAATGTCATAAAACTAATGTAATAAAATGAAGAGCAAATATTTTCTATCTTTGTCAAATTTATTGTTTACAGTACGAAACAAATTTTAAAATGAAAAGGTCTATGTCATAATTTAAGAGTTAGCAGTCATGACAAGATGTAAAATTGGGGTGCCACTGAAATCGTATTTGATAAATAACTTGTTCCCCATTGCTCACGTATAAATAAAACGATAAGTTTCGGAAACATTTTCTCTTATATACTTAAACTCTATTAAAATTGTTCATACATTTTAAAAAGTCAAATATTCTAATTATAACTTATCTAAAAAACCGGAGAGCCAAAATTCCCTTTAAGCGTTTGTAAGTAAACAATTTTAATCCTATTCAAATAACTTTAAATATTAAAATTGAAAATTTTTTAAATAAAAATAATAAATACAGCAAATACCTGCAAATGATTCCAACCTGGTGGTCCGGGTTGTGCCACAGGTGGAGGTCTGCCATGTTGTGAATGTGGCCCTCCAGGCATATTGGATTCTGGAGTCACTTGCAAAATAGTACTTCCACCAGGTGTAATTACTAAAGGTGGAACCCTGGCACCTGCACCTCCTGGCACGACTGTTGATAAGGGGACGTTACCCCAATCGTGTTGCTGCGAATGCGCAGCAGACCCCACTGCTATACCATGATGATAAGTCGTGTCGCCCTTCCCCAAAACATCACTACCTTCTGGGGAATCCACACCTGGTATGTTCGTCAACAAAGTTACAGAAATACCACTGAAACGCGAAAAACACGCATTTCTTATTTAAATTTTAGCAATTAAATTTTTTTTAACTTAAATTAATCATACAAGTAAATTGATGACATCGACTACACATAACCTGTATAATGTATACGATTTCTGCACAATAAAAATATTTACAACGAATAATATTTCTAACAAATTTATTTGAATAATAAAAAAAATCAAATCGTATAGAAAAATAAATATATACACAAATCAAAATGGACTCATTTGTATAAGAAATTGCACATTTACACAGCCGGTAAAACAATAATTCGTCGGCATATTTAAAAAAAAAATCACATTATATACAAATTAACACTGTCCAATTGTTTGTATTTGAAAATATTTTTCATTGATGAGAAACCATTTTTCTGAATTAAATATTTATGTTGAACGCATTTTCACTATGCCAAAATTTCATGGTCAGGAACATGGTCAGTACCATCACAAATATTAAATTATCAAAAAATACTCAAAATCTGTTTTCAAAGCACTTTTTATTTCATCAATATAAATGTACACAAGTGTTTAAAATAAATACTTCATTTTGAAAAACATACCTAGAACGTTTTATAAAAACAAATAGCTATAGAAAAAATTCTAAACAGCAGGCATTTTATTACCAATTAAATTCTACTTCTTTTTTATGCAACCGAACATAAATGGAAAGGAAGTTTAATTACATTGATATGGCGCCATTTTTAAAATTACTTTTATTCTTTGTATACAAACTTAAAATAACATAATGTGGTAAATTTAAATAAAATTAATTTAATGTTTTATTATAAGTTAATAAATAATTCGAATACGAAGTATTATTTTGTTCTTCTGTAGATAATAAATCCCATTTACTTCTTAAACTAATGTATGATTGGAATACATGTCTATCGTTCTGTTTAACAAATGTAATTATATCTAAAACATTATTAAAATTTAAGTTATTCTAAATTTTATAATTCTCCAGAAGCTTTCTTTTTTAAATTTATACTTTTATTGTCATAATATTGTCATGATATAAAATGTGACAATAAAGTTGTAAAAAAAAAATTGTAGAAGCATTTACCGTCTCTTTAATTAAGCTACAACAAATGTTCAAATTGGTCGACATTAAAAGCATAGGAATATCATCATACCTTTTATAGACACATTTGTAAATTCTAAATTCGGATTCTTACTAAAGAAACTGATTTTGCTAACGAAATTCCTAATAAACAAATTAGGAATGTTTTAAAACTAATTAGGATATAATTTACTTTTTGTTAATATTACTTTTTGTTGAATATTTAGTCCAATTCAGAAGTGAATTATACAAGCGGTGTACAAAAATGACTATTACACAGCACATAGCAGTTGAAGCGTTGCCAAATTTACTGCATTAAGATATCGCGTTCTCATTAGCTCCGAGTTATTCTATCAACTTTCTTTCTATATTCAATTTTTAACTCACCATTTAAATACTCTTCGCTTTCTGTTACGTTGCTCAAAGTATCATGTATACCTTTTATTAAATTAAAAATTTCACTATCTTGTTTATACTTTAAAATGGTGGAATGGAAAAGTTGAACTTTATCGGGTGTCATGTTTTTTGAAATCTAAATTAAAAAAGGATTATAGTGATTTAAATATTTTGAAAAAATATACTAGATGGTCCTATTCGAACAACAAACCTTCTGAACTATGTTCACAGCCTTTTTATTATATGTTGATGTCGTCGATGAATCATTGCTGGAGCTATTTGAGCTTTCATAATCCATTTTATTTGGTACAATAGTTATCTTCCTCTTTTTTTGAGGATTCATTTCAGGACTTTTATTACTATCCAATACTTTTTTGGCTTGTTTAAATTCAAAAGTTTTTGATTCAGGTTGTTTATAATCTTGTAATCTAAAATGTATGGATGAGGAAGTTGTTTTATCCATGTCTAGTATGGAAAAAGTATTTTTCTTTTTTGGTAAATTAATATTTGAATTTGCTTTATATTTATAATCCTCTAATATAGAGGCATCAGCTAAAAAACGTATTTAATTAGTAAAATTTTAATTGATGAAATCGTGATATTGATTTTTAAGAATTCGATCTATTTGAATTTATAAATAAAAAGATCCAAGTATTACGTAGGTAAACTTAAGCAAAGCTCGAGAGTAAACTTAAGCAAAGCTCTAGAAGTAACTTCAATTTAACGATTAGAGTTGTATGTTGAAAATATATCATATCAAAAGAATATTATATTCCTGACTTTTTAACAATATCATATCCTCCCACCCTTATGGTTATCAACGTTTGTTTTCAAGATGTTACAAATCTTACGTAAGATAAAAAATTACAAAAAGTATGGAAATATACAGAATCTTGCTGTATATTAATTACCTCTTCTGAAAATTAAAAATTCTAAAATATAAATTCTTATATCTTACCAATCTAAAAGAGTAAAGAGCTGTTACTAAATTTTTTTCTTACGTAATACTTGAATGTCCCTAGAAAATTAATTTTCTTAACAATCAACACCACGATTTCAAACTTTAAATTGATCTTCAACGAACATATCACAGATGGTTTTAAAATTCGTTTCGGTTCCACGCTTGAAATGGAACCAAATGCAGTTTCATTTGCCGTGTATTTCATGCTATTATCCGATTCACTTTCGACCATATTATCACAAAGTTTTTTATTGTTACTTGGAAACTGGAAAAACAAATAATTTGGTTATGTAGATTTTTGCGTAAAAAAGTAAAAAAATTGAGACATCCGAGCCTAAAGTATTATATTATTTAGATCTGTATTGTCTTACGTACTTAAAAAATTGAAAACTTTAATTGAAGGAATCATCGCAGTATTATTTAGAGATAATTCTACAGAAACAATTTTTGACATAGATATGTCTATGTTATCATTAGTCATTCAGTGAATAGGAGACTAAGTACTAATAGCATCTGTTGTTGCAGAAGTGAAAGAAGTTGGTAAATATGAGATGTATTATAGCGACAAACTAACACCATCAGTTGGTTGAAGTGCATGAAGTCGATAAGTTTGGGATCTCCTAAATTGGCAGACTACGGCCATCTATTGATGCGAAGTGAACGAAGCCTGTAATTTCTAATGTTCTTCTCTTATAGATATACGATAATGTTCTTCTCTTATTGCATGACTATCCTCTTATACATAGACGAATCCACGTAAAAATAACGATTTATCAATGATTTTATCAATGCCAACCAGGAATTTTTTTATTAATTGCTTTCACCTAATTTATTCAAAGTACCTTTATATTAGCCTCATAAAAAAATTTCGTAACACCAGCGATGGCTTGAGCAAATGTATTAGTTTTTTGAATATATCCACGAAGCCAAGCAGATAAATCATTTTTTAAATTTGGATTATCAAAGCGATAATCACAAAGTAAAATAGCTCCATAATCATTTTTATGTCGAATTACTCGACCAATTGCTTGATTAACTGCTCGAATTGCTTCCAAAGTATACCATTTTTGTCCATTTGCCATCTAAAAAAAAAAAAAAAATTGTTTAAAACAAAGAACAAAAATTGAACAATATTTTGCTTTACTTGATTTTCTCGGGTCGCATGTCGATCTAAATATTGTTTTTTTAATATAACCCGAGGATCTCTTAAAGGTGGAAATGGAAGCCCAGTAATAATTACTCCTCGACCATTTTCATCCGCAAAATCTAAACCTTCGGATACTTTTCCTCTACAGACAGCAAAAAAACACGCTCCTTTGCTACCTTCTTCTTTAATTTTTGCATAATATTCGTATATTACATTATTAAAATCATCTTTACTTCTAGGTTCCGTAAAAATTGGCTAAAATTTTAACAGCATAAGTAAATAAAATTGAAAATAGGTATTTTTTAATTTTATCTACCTTAACTTTGCAAATTTCGTTCCAAATTCCAGAATTTTGCCAAAATTCTGAACAAGAATTTAAAATAGTATATGATGGGAAGAATACTAATAAACCATCGGGTATCATATTTACAAACGATTTGATCGTTCTTCCAAGAGCATCAACATACGCATGGTTTTCTCTGAATATTGAATTAGAAAAAATTATAACACATTCACAATGATAAATCGTAATACATCAGTATCTAGCTCAAAATAAGATTTTATTAAGAATTGTTCTTTAAATAAATTTCAATAATCTGCCATGTGTGATGTCTGAATTGTATTATTTTTCGAGCTTAATAAGTAAAATTCTGTTAAGTAATAATACCTATTTTTATAACTGGAATCTAGCTGAATATTTCGATAACCATTACTGACAATTTTTACAAGAATTTGATTGTTAGATATGATATGTGGATTTTCTAATCTAATTGGAACATCTAATCCTAATTCTGAAATAAGTGGTTTTAACGGCGATAACGTTCCACTAGTTAGAATTATATTTCGAACACCATGTTTCATTAAGGAATCCATACTAAAAATATAAATACATTTCATAAATTTTAAAAACTTAATCCTTGTAAAATTTATTTAATTTAACGTTCCTTAATTATGCAACGTTTCATTAAAAATATTTCAACTTGCCATATTTGAGCCATTTTAAGTAATTCACTTAATAAAATTAAAGGAAAAATATTCACACGAAGTTTTGAATCTCAATAAATTTTTGTACGAAATCGTACTGCGATGCTGTTATTTATGATATAATTTAAAATAATTATCCCGAACATAAAATATATTTTATGTATTTGATTATAAAGTCAAAAAAAATAATTTCTTGTAAATATCCGAAGTGAAGTAGAATCGCATTGTTGGATATTTTCATTGTTAGATTTATTAAATATTGGTTATAATAGTAACTATTAAAATTAAGTAAAAGTATTTTTATACAATATTTTATTAGAACTCGAAAAAATATTCAGTGTTAATTGATCTTTCCTGTATGTTTATTTTAACGATTACCATTTTCAACAATTACTAGAAAAATTCGATGAATGTTTGAAGAATTCTTGTGAGATATTACTACATCAATGGTTAAACGAGTGTTTAAGTGGATATATGATAGAAACCTATTTTGATAGAAACCTAAACAGCCTCAATTAATAAAGACAATCTGTATTGTAATATCCATTGTATTTATTCAACATTCGCGCATAAGTAACTCAAAAAATAACTATCCAAATGTTACGAAATTTGGTGTGCACAAACTTGACATGAAAATGGAAGACATGTCAAACAGTTTTTCACGAAAAAAGGATCCTAAAGTAAAAAATCAAAATTGTATTTTATTTAGAAATTTTAATAAAATTATATTTTATTTGAAATTTTTTTTTGTAGTAATTTGTTCGTAAAAATTGAAAGAAATACAATGTATATTAAATTACAGATTATCTTTATTAAAAGAGAAACATATTATTAATAATCGAAATAAATGTTCGGGTGTCCTGGATCTTCGACGTTAATAACAAAGAAGTAACTTACCCAAAACTAGGTGTAAAACACCAATAATTAATAACTTTTTGTACTTTATTTTTATTTTTCTTAATCCAACTACTGTTATTTTTGCCTTTATTTAAAACTTCCTCTTGTATAAAAACTCGAAAACATTTTTTCACTTTTTCTTTTAATTCTTCTGTATTATTCTCATAGATTACAACAAGTAAATCTTTTAACTTTTGTAAATGTTGGCCATTACGGTTGAATGCTTCATTCCTAGTGGTTGTCATATACTGAACTAATTTATCTAATACATTCACAACATACTGACAATTAGAAAACTCAATCTAAAATAAAAAACAATAATAAATTGTGTTCGAAATTCAGTTAATCTCGAGAAGGATGAACCTAAGTTTTTAAGATATAAGGAAATGGTCACCTTCAACATTAGTTTTTCTATAAAGAGAACAGGTTAGGTGAGGGTAATTTTAGAAAGTGGAAAATTATCCAAAAATAAGTTTAGGGAGTGATATAAAAGGCTCAACTTCGATAAAAACATTATTAATTTATTAAGTTGTAATAAATTACCCCTGCTTTTTCAATAAGTCGGTGTAAATATTGTCCATCGTATGTATCACCATCGGATGATTTAATTTGAATTTCAGTAATGACTTTCTCAAATTCCAAGAGTAAACTTTTGATAACAACTAAATCATCTAACGTAAAGTCTTTTTGAGCATCACCCTCAAGCATTATATGTTCATTTTCCATTGCTTTCATGATGACCGTCAATTCATCAATGGACATGGCTATATCGGTTGATGTAATAGTCATTGATGCAGATTCCTCACATGTTGTTTCTATATTATGCGCTTCATCCAAAATAACAACTGTATTAGCTAAATCAACACCTAAAACATAAATTATTTATTTAATAATTAGTATTTCAAGTATTAAATAAAATCAACCGTAAAAATATTTGAAAATAACAGCGAACTGATATTAAACGATGTGTGATGCAAATGCATTAATTAAAAATTAAGGAAATGATTTTGATTTGCCACAATTTCAACCAACGCAAGCTATTTTTAAACTCAATGAACTAAGTATTTTGTGTATTTAAAAAATGTAAATAATTATTAGTAGTTAAAACAATAATACTAAAATCAAAAGATTCAAATAGCGAGTCAGATTAAAATAGTCAGTGATAAGAGATAATAACTCTGTTTAATCTGCAAAAGATATTTCCTGATTTTTTAGATTCAGATTCCCAGTTTTTCTCATAGAACAAAGCCTCAACCCAAATCTGTAGGTATACAATAAAATTCAAACTGTTTTTGATTACTGATAAACTAAAATTTTGAGGAAAATTTTCAATATCAATTTTCGCTAGCAAGATTTAAATTATTATACCAGTAGATCAGATATAAGATAGCGCTGTTCTATTTTGGATTTAACTATAGAAATCATGTTTAAGAAAAATAAAACCATGAAATAATTACCAAATGTTTTTCTTGCATTTGGATCTAACAAGTAATTATATGGCATAAATGTAAGATCTGCATTTTGTTTTAATTCTCGGGCCATATAATATGGACAAAAATGATGTTTTTTACCCAAACCAACCAATTCTTCAATATCTAATATATTCATTTTAGAAACAATCGGATCTAAACTTTTCTCAACACCATGATAATATGAACAACCACGACTTTTTATAAGACCTCTACAAATATTTACTTGTAGTGGTACTGAACGTTCTTCTAAAACTTCTTTTTTCAAACACAATTGATCTCTGGAACCTATAATTGATGACTTTATAAAATCCTTGTAAATTGTATTTTTTAACTCTTGTAATGCTTGTGCAAGTTGAGAATGTGTTCGCGATGAATAAATAATTTTCGGTGGTCTCATGGACATTACATTTTTTAGTATATCGTCAACATTCAATCCTCCTCCATAATTATCGCCAGATGGATAAGCTGCGGCTGTATTCATTTTTTCTGTCATTAACCATGCAAGCGAAGAACATAATAATGATAAAGTCTTTCCTGTACCAGTCGGAGATTCCAGAATCGCATTCGATGAATTTTGTAAACTTTCTATTACTTTACTCATATAATCCTTTTGGATTGCATATGGTTCGTATGGAAATGTAACTTTTATACCTCTTATTTCAACAGATGTCATATTCAAATTGCCTTTTTGACTCTTTTACATAATCGGAAAACTATAAACTACCAATGTTTGACGTTTGTGTCGTCAGTTTGTGTCAATCATGTGTTTCATCGAAACTTTTTGGCGCCATTGATATTTGATAATCAGCTTAGCCAATATCACAAAAATATAAAAGCTTATTAAAAACCGAAAATAGCATTGCAAATCATAGAAATCGTATATAATAAAATTAGTGGATATCAGTGAAATATAGAATAACTAATAACTAATTATATATAAATGTAATGAAATTTGTTATGCACTGCACAATCTTGACATGGAAAAGGAGAGCTTGTAAAAAATATTTTCCCTACAATCTTTTGTCTACTCTAAAATATTAGATTCATCACAATTTCAACTCATTTATATACTACATATATATTATATGAGTAGTAAATACTTTGTATCTATTATTTTAACAATGCTAATAATTATAGATGGTTCAAATATTAAGCATATGTAGGATATCGAAACAATTAACCTTGTTAATTCTATTTTTTTGTTTCCAAATAAATTATGCCTTTAGGATCTCTAGGAAATGAAATGAAATAATATTTAAAAAAATTTATATGTATCATTATTATCGTTTTTCGTGTAGCTATATACGTTTTTCAGCTCCCCCAATTTTCAAATTTAAAACTGCAAGTAATAAATAATTAGAATTAACACAGGCACGTAATGTTAAAATTTTCACAACCCATTGTTATATTTTAGTGTCATGAACCATAGAATATTGTCATGAACTACCAAGGTCATAAAATATTATACACGCTAATAAGATCAAAGTCTGGAATTTTTAAAAAACTACTAGTAAGGAAATCAATTTTGTAGTTTTCGAATCCGAAAGAAATTTTTCTCATCTTTTGCTATCGTCATTTGAATATGAAGTGAGTTCAAAATGAATTAAATGCGAAAGAGTTTCATCAATTAGCCATTTATTTTATCTGTCAAATTGCTGTATAATATATAACATGGCATCAGCAAAAAATAACGTACGTGGTGTATCCCGAGTTTTAACAAAACTCGAGGCATCTGTAAGTTCTGGAAATTATTATGAAGCACATCAAATGTATAGAACTTTATATTTTCGGTAAAATATTTAAATGTTATCGAAGAATTCTAAAATTTCTAACCTCTTTATTTATATGCTATCTTGCAGGTATTTAGGACAGAAAAAATATTCAGAGGCCTTAGATTTATTATATAATGGGGCACATATTTTATTGCAACATGGACAGGTATTTTTATTTTCATAAATTTATGCTAAATTTTTTGTTCAAGATTTAATTTATATTTGCATATTTTTAGTTAGGTAGTGGTGCAGACTTAGCCATTTTATACGTAGATGTTCTTATACAATCAGATACACCTGTTTTAGAAGAAATATTTGAACGAATAGCAAAATTATTTGCAGCTATTGGTCCAACAATACCTGAACGTGATACATTTTTAACAAACGCTATTAAATGGTCGCAACAAAACAATAAACGAGGCCATGCAAAATTGCATCAGGTTGGTATAATTGTTTAAAAAACAAAGAAGAAATTTGAGGATGATTTTTTTGTAAATATATAAAAATTTTGTATTAGCTTCTTGGTAAAAGTACACATTTATTCGAAAATATTATCTCGGTATTTATAGATCCCTATTTATTTCACATTTGTGTACTCATAAATTGAAAAAATATCTTGTTTTTCACCTTCATAGGTTTGCTAAGAAAAAGTTGGTATTTTTGAAGATTTTCGAAAGGGGAGAGAGAAAATATAAAAAATTAAGTTTTCATTTTTTCCCTTAATATTTTATTTTACATTGATTGCAAAAAAACACATCTTCCGTTTTGCATAAAATGAATCTTGATATTTTTTTAGATTTTCCCCAAAGGAGGGGATGAAATCTTCTAAAAAGTATATACTATTTCAAAACAGTATATTTTCTGAATTCTTTAAACATGTCTATTAAATTGTATCAAAATCGGTATACAATTTAATAACTACAGTTTAATCAACGATATAAGCTTTTTAATCTATTAAAGCCATTATAATCATCAACTATGATGAAATTTTTCTCATAATGAGTAGGCCAAAAACAATTTTCCCAATATAATGAAATTAGAAATAAAAAGATTTTTGGGACCCGTATGAAGAACGTCTCTATCATCGAGAAAAAAAAGTTGGATAACAATTTAAAATAATTTTGTTTATAATTTACAGAAATTTGCAGATATATTTTGGAAAGAAGAGAACTATGCAATGTCTAGACATCATTTTCTATATTCAACAGATGGGCGGGGTTGTGCACACATGTTAATTGAATTACATAGAACACGTGGATATTTATGTGAAACAGATTTATTTATTGCTCAGGCAGTATTACAGTACTTGTGTTTAAATAATAAGTTAACTGCCACAGAAGTTTTTAAAACATATACAGAAGTACATCCTAATATTAAAACAAAACAGCCACCATATGCTTTACCATTACTCAATTTTTTAGCATTTTTACTACAAGCTGTTGAAAGGTAAATATTTTAAGTTCCTTTTTTTATCATAACGGGAAATAATTAAAACTTTGGTTTTGTTATATTTCATCGTATTCTAAATAATAAAGTCTTAATGTAAATATGGAAGTAGAAGTTGATAGTAAACGTCTTCGGGTGACACGAACACATAAATATTGTAGAAATAATACACTAAATAAATATATACCAAATATTAAATGAAGAGTTGGTATACAATAATGACCGTAATATTCGAGTAGATAATATGAAAAGGTTAATTTTCGAATTTCAGCAAACGTTTATTAAATTTAATTAATCGCTGACAATTAAAACAAAAAATGTTTTCATTTTGAATTTAATTTTTTTCAGTAAAAACCTGGCTGCATACACCATATTATGTGAAAAATATCAACCGTCCTTAAATAGAGATCCTAGTTATGCTAAATATTTAGACAAAATTGGTCAATTATATTTGGGCGTACCACCTCCTAGACAACGTACGAATGGTTTATTTGGTAATTTAATACAAAATTTATTAAGTGGTTTAGATATGGATTCAGATGATGATGGCGATCATCCCGGTGCATTTTCACGACCATCAACCTCATCATTCTTAGCATTTACTGGTATGGGTTCTTCCAGTCTCGACTAAAACATAGTAATTTAAATTCTAGTCATTTCATCAATTTTTAATTTTGTTCAAATAAATCGCGAAAAAAAAAACAAAAGATATATATAAATTTAACCACCCACATCATTTATCCTGCAACAAGTTACTTGCATATTTTTATATATTCTTACAAATCAAAAATGTCTTATTACCTTTAATAATATTTATTATAATTGTTGTAAATCCTATTTTTTTTAAAGAATATAACCTTGATTCTCACTAATAAATATTTACCTTTACAGCCTCATTATTGTCGCTATTACAAATTTTGATCAATTTGATCGATCATAAACTTTACTGGTTGCCACTGATAGATTGCGAATAAGAAAGGAGTGCAAGCAAAAATTATATTTTTCATGAACCGTACACTCAAAAATGAGACTATATAGACTATCTAAAAGACTAACTTATATAAAAATGTCTATATATCATTAGAATCCGTTTCGAAAACAAAATAAGCTGAAAATTTACTATTTTCATTCAAATCTGAGACTCAAATATATAAGTCCTCTATATTGTTGCTGTTCGCTGTTGCACTATTTTTAGACGATTTGATATATAGCGTTCAGATAAAATATATAATTTTATTTCATGAACTCAAACGACTCAAAATAGAATACACGAAAAGGACAATAGTTTCGAAAATAAAATAAGTGAGGTTATAGCAAATCCAATAAAGTATTTGGTAAACGGATTTTCTTCCAAAAACGGTTAAATGCGTTGATAGGTTAAATAGTACGTTTTTTGTTTGCCTTTGTGGGACGAATTCACATTGGGCTATACTGAAAAGAATTTCGAAAAAAAAGGAACAGTTTTATAGTTATATTGCTATTTTTCTTAATTGCCCGTGATGATTCTTTATCATTCCTAAACTTATGTTCATGATAAAATTGGTTGCCGTAAGCTCTACCTGCGAAAAATTCGTATTGCAAACTGTCTGTTCGATATAAAAATTTTGGCGCACAATTGAGGAGTAATTATGTATAACTTCTGTAAACAATTTGACTGATAACTTCAATTTTAAACATTGTAAAAGACAGAATAACAACAAATATCAGTCAACATATTTCTATCATTTACCAGAAACTACATAAAAAGGTTATTCTAAAGAGGAAAAAAGTGGGTAATATTTTATAATCTTGTGAAAATTTTGGTCAATTCGCATAGTTTTTATAAAATTTGTTTTACATCCATTATTTTTTAGAGCTTCGAATCTTTTTGATTCGAATAATTTCAATATTGATTATAAATAGGTTGTGTTTTTTGTTTTATTTCGACAATACTTATAAGATCTCAAAGATACGATAATTATTGATGTGAAATATGTTGTTTTACAAAGTGTATTTATAAACGCAATAGAATAATTTTTTTTTTTTTTGAAATAAGAACTATTCTATTTTCATAGTATTCTCAAAATTCCTTATACCAAGCCTTCGATTGTATAGAAAAAGATTTTAATTGGAGAAACGGATATTGATGACTTCATTAAAAACTTCAACTATACTTCATATTCAATAGCATTTTTGCAAGGGATAAGAAACCTATTTCTTTACATTCATACAATATGCTCTGCAGAGAATCCTCGTTCTTAAAAATTTGCTAGTTTATTGTTAGTTAGGTTCGAATATTCTCATCGAAATAACGATGGTATTCAAAGTAAAGCAAAAGACATGGGCAAACAAATAAGAGCTGTACAAATTTCATTTTGCGAGTTTCGGAGTATAAGCTTACAGAAGATTTAAACATACGTCAACCTGTTAGGTTTGTTCTATTTTTACAGACTTAATACTCCAGTATTAATTATATTAATTGATCGTGGCTTTAACAACCTCTTATTTGATATAACCAGCACCGCCTTAAAAAAGTTTACTTATTGTACATCACTTATTGTTGTGTCTTTGTAGATCATTTGAGAATAAATCAGAAATAATCCATATATTATACTTAAAGCTATTATTTATGGAATGGTAGATTTGTTAATTCGATAAATTTTTTGGTAGTTTATAAATATCAGCGATTTTATAAACGAATGTTATCAGAGCGAAAATAAAATTTTTATACCCAATATATTCACGTATTTCATTGAAAAAAAGAATAATATTTGTGTGAAAATCGTTAGCTTTTATATTTGTTTTAATAAATCTGATGAATTTTTTTTTATTATGCAAATGAGTTACAAAATATAAATAAACAAATAATTAGAGTTTAGATCATTAATTTAACTAAGCATTAAAATAAAAATTTAAAAAATGGGGGGGATAATTATTTTATATATATTACTAAATTATTAATGACAAACATATTAATTTATAAAAAAATTTGTAAGATTCAAATTTTAATTTTTTTAAATTTGTATACATGTAATTTCTATAATGCGTAACATTTTAAATATTATTTGGAATAAATATAAATAGTTAAATTTAATTTCAAAATTAGAATATCCTGAACATAAATTTTGAAGATTTCCTACACAGAAAATCATGCAAAATGTTGTTTTAATAGCTTTCAAATACTTCGGTTAAGTCTTTAACACAAGATTTCTAATTTCTGCATTTTCAGATGTGTTCAATATTGTTTAGAAGATCAATCTTAATACTGATTGGTAGTACTTTTTTATCCAAAATGTCGTGTTTTATCCTAAATAATGAAAAATAGATAAAAAGTATTGTTTTTGGTGAAATTTGGATATATCTTAAATATTAAGAGAAGAACATGTCATATAATAGTATATGTCTAAAACATATTCACTTCCCTTAATTGTTGAGAAAAAAAACCTTTGGATTTGATACGTGCATGATTGGGAAACCGAATAATTCGATTTTCACTAATCGACTTATATAATTAAATTATTAAAATATTCTTTCAACATATTTTTTTTAAAAGCGTAATTATTTAAGACTAGAAGAATTCTAGAAAATAAGTAATCTATTTTAAAATTTTTTATTATTCAATACAAAATATAATCGTGGCTTTTAAATTTATCATAAAGTTTTTTCAATTAAATTATAAAATCGTATTTTATAGAAACGACATGTACTCACTTAAAAAAATTTAACAATACTTGATTGGAGAAACGAAACTCCAATCCTATAGATTTATAGTAAAAAAAAAAAGAAAACAAAAAATTAATTATTTTATAGTGTCATTTAAAAAAATATATATATAATTTGGCTTTATGCACAAAATAAATTTAATGTAAAAAATTAAATATGCAAAATAAGGGAATTTAAAAAGTCTATGATCACTAAATAGACATTAAAATAGATTTTTGATTATTATAATTGATGTAAAAATAAAAATTATATAATGTGTACTAAAACATCATTTTTTTTTTCAAAGTTTCATTTATGACTGAACAAACAACATAATTAAATAGAATTAAATGATCTATTTTGTTCAAAATTATTTTTTCATACATTGTAAATATCTTGTCTTTATAAATTATAATTAATATTCAAATAAATCCATAATAACATTTTGTCAAGCTCTTCATGTGCAAGAATAAAACTTAGTAATTGTTTATTTAGTGTTTTTTTGAGAGTTAAAAAAATATAGATTGACGAGACAGAATATATACCTAAATTTAAGTATGTATTCTGAAGTGCTTCGTCACGTATATACCTTTTCTGTCTGTCAGAATTTCCCTTCTCATTGCATTAAACATTGTCTTATTGTATATTTTAATTTTTATACAAGTAACTTTTATAAAAAAAAAAAAAGAAATATTACATGAAAAGTTAAATCATTAAGATTTACATTTTTAGTTTCGAAGTAATGACAAACGTTTTATTTCGAGCATCTTTAACTTTTTCATTCAATTGCGGTTCATTTGTACTTTAGATTTAGCTGTCTATTTTATTATTCTATCGAAATAATATTTTATGAGATATTATAAAAAAGTTTAGCACAAATATTAATTATGTTGTTCTGCGCATGGATTATGAGTCCATACAATTCTCTCGTTCGGTTAATTGCCTTGTCAAATTTTCTCTAGGTTACTAATTCACACATCCTTTTGAAATTACAATTTTTATTGTTTTAAATATATAAATGTTATATACAATTTAGTTCCGTGAATTTACTTTACAAAAATTAGAAAAAATAAAACAAAAAATTTTTTTTTTTAATAATCAGCATAGCCTGGAAGTGGAAAATCTTTGCTGAAATTTTCAATTTTCTCTCTTAGCTGGCTAACTTTCGCTACAATAGCAGGATCATTTTCTAATACACGATTATAATCAACTAATTTGGGACCGGATATTGCTTGTATGTCTTTAGCTAATTTTATAGCTTCATCAATAAATGCAGCAACTTGATCGATATCTTCTTCTTTCATGCCTCTGGTAGTTAAAGCTGGTGTTCCTAATCGAAGTCCTGATGGATTGAATGCACTTTTATCACCGGGAACGGTGTTTTTATTGCCAGCAATCGAAACGGCATCCAAGATTTTTTCTGCTTTTCCACCCGTAACACCTGTGCCTCGAAAATCAACTAGAACTAAGTGAACATCTGTTCCACCAGTTACAATTTTGTATCCTCGTTTTGTTAATCCATCGGCTAAACGTTTTGCATTTGAAATTACCTGAAAATAACCAAGAACATAGGTATTGATTTTTTACTAAAATTGTAATTTGTTAATCTTGGTATTCGAAAAATTAGCAAAATCTTCAAGTTAAAAATTTTGCCACTAGAGGTAGATCTACGACAGAGGTTCACTTCGAAAATTATAAAACATAAGGCTTTCGAAATCGTATGTTTTCTTTATAGTTTATTTATTACAAAAAGTTAAAGCTAGTCTAGTGGATACCCAGCAAAAACGGCGTAAAATTATACATATTGATTTCTGCTGATTTTTTATAAACTATTTGTTTAGATGAACTGATTTTCGTGATTTTTGAGTTATTATTCTAGAAAAACAAAAAATCAACAATATGAAATAGTTTAACGATTAAATAAATAAATTCAAAAAAAGACAATAAGTCGTTATTTGGGGTTTAACTTGACGTCCATTCACGTCAAAAATTAGGGTTATTGAAAGTAAAATGACAGGGAATTTTATGAACGTCGTTTTATTACTTGACATGTTTAACAATATGTAATTTTTGAAAAAATTATTGGTTAAACATAATTAAGCCGCATACAAATTTCTAGAGATGTATTTACAATTGAGATCATGTTCACTTAGGTTAGTCTGTGGGTATAACTGTGTAAGTAACTGTGATTCAAATCTTTTTTCAACTTTATTACAGATTTTAAATTATTGTTATCTAAAAAGCTCACTAATCAGGGATATCCGCCAATATTAATTTTTTTCAGATTAAAAATTATTAAATTTTATAAAGTTATATATTTTGATAAAATGTTATCTTCAACTCCTCATGGTATTTTATTCATTATCAGCTTCATGGGGGTCGGAGCTTATCTATACTTAACTGTAAAAATAAAACGAATGAAATTATAATTAAAACTTACTTGTTTTTGATACTGTTTAAATTCTGGTTGTTGAGCTTGTAACATGGCTGTTGCAATAGCACCAATTGCATTATTATGAGGCCCTCCTTGTAATCCAGGAAATACTGCTTGATTTATTTTATTTTCATAATCGTAATATATTTTTTCTCCTTTTGCGTTTACACCTTTAACACCTTTACGGAAGAATATCATTCCAGCACGTGGACCACGAAGAGTTTTATGCGTCGTTGTACTTACAATATCACTGTATTCGAAAGGACTTGGAATGACACCTGAAAAATAAACAGTTGTTTAAATACTGAGCATTATTTGTATATGAGAGGAAATTGTGACAAATAAGCTGGATTTACGATTGTTTTTGATACATTAATCACCATTTCTAACATGATGGATTACTGTCGGTGGGAGTTTTGTCCAATCGTACATAAAAGATAAATCTCGGGATACATTAAATATTTTATGTGAACTGCACACAATTGGGCGTTTGTTTCATTTTTTATGTAAAATTGAGATAAATAGCCTAACGAATGAGATTAACGGAATTATAGCTCAATGTGTAATTTTTCTTCTAAGATTGAATAGTTTCAAGGCAGAAATAAACGTGTCAGACATAATATAATAAAAATATTGTGACTAACTAATAGTCAACCTAAGAAAAGTCTTATTTCTCAGTTAGACAAATTGTAAAAGTCATCAAAACTGGTATCCAAACATTTTTTAAATGAATAGTGGTGTAAAAGTAATTGTTTAAGTAAAATAACATACCGGCCGCAACAAGTCCAGATACGTGAGCCATATCCGAGAATAATATTGCTCCATTTTGATCAGCTATTTCTCTGAAACGTTTATAATCCAAACATCTTGAATAACAACTGATACCAGCAATAATTAAAGTTGGTTTAAATAACTTTGCATTTTTTTCTAATTCATCATAATCTATGATTCCTGTTTCGGGATGTACTTTATATGGCATCGATTCAAAGAAAATTGATGTAGATGAAATTCGTTTAGTTGCTGTTCTGTAGCCGTGAGTTAAATGCCCACCATCAGGTAAATCTAAACCCATAATTCTGCCATGTGGTTCAACAACAGCTGTATAAACTGCTAAATTTGCTGGAGAACCAGAATACGGTTGTACATTTACACCCCATTCTTCTGGATGTAAGTTAAATGCAGCTAATGCTCGTTTTTGTGCTAATATTTCAATTTGATCGATGTATTCGTTACCTCCATAGTAACTAATAAAAAAAAAAATTGTATTAGTTAAAAATATAATAATTTTTAATTTCCTATGAATTTCGAATGAAACTTTTTCAAATTTTGAATCGGAGGGAGCTTTATAGAAAAATGAATTTCGCTTGGTATAATTATCTTTGTGGGAAAATACTACTCTAGAAAGGGAACTTTAAATAAAAAATAATTCTTACCGTGCACCTGGTAAACCTTCTGAATATTTGTTATGAAGACATGTACTTAAACACTGTAATACTGATAGCGATGTAAAATTTTCCGATGCAATCATTTCTAATCCATTTGTTTGTCGTTTTTTCTCTTTTTGTATTAATGCAAAAAGTTCAGGATCTGATTCTTGTAATGTTGCATTCAACAATTTAAATGATGTATCTCCATTTGAAACCATTCTGACTGTCTGTTTTAACAAGAAACAACAGTTTTTATTTTTATATAATTTTTTTAAAATATTTGCCATAATTTTCGAATAATTTGTTCTTATAGAAAATAAAAATAATCTTTATATTATTTAAGATTGAAAAGAATAGTTCCTTTATAAAATTATGTATCGATTAAACACTTTATCAAAGTATAAATATTTATAAAAAAAATTATCAAAACAATTTAAACAAAATATTTTAACATTCAAAAATGTGAACACATATAAATTTTTGAAATGTTTAATCAAAATATTATGCTCGTATTCCTTTCCCTAGAATTAGTAAAGAAATGAAATAAAAAAATCTTGATTTAACTATTTTAATAGATTGATTACATACATATTAAATGACATTATTTAGATGGATATTTCAATTAAATTAAAGAAAAAATTGTTCATAAAAAATTAACAATAAAAAGAAACAAAATTTTCTTTTTAATTGCAAAGTCAAAAAACGTATCATTTGCTAAATATGCTAAAATATTTGCTAAACTAAATTATTAAAAAAAAAAAACAAACATAAGTATGTTAAGGTAATACCATGACAAAAAGATTATTTCCTGATTTTTAAGATTAATACGTAAAGTATAGAATTGCGAACCTATTCTATCGTTTGGTTTACGGTATATTCATATTTTTTAACACATAGGTAATAAGAGCTTATAATAAAATAATACTTTAGATTAGTTAGAAAACTATATCACAATTTTTAACATAATCACAAAAAAAGTTAGTTTTAGGACTAGCGTACATCGTAAGATTTCCTGATAAGAAAATCTTAGGGTGTGCGCTTAATCGTGCACAAAAAAAATCTATAAAAAATTGTTTGAGTTATATAACTTTGCTTAGTTCAAAAAATGGATCTCCTTAATAATTTAAATAAATTGCATTTAAAACGATTATTCAATAAATATTTAATTAAAATAAACTTTAAACTCTATCAAGGTTTGCAAAAATAATGGCTGGCTAGTCTAGCAAAAAATAAAAATCCAATATTTAATTTAAATAATGTGTGCTAAATTAATAGTTTCAACCGTGCCCAAAACAAACATAAAAATCAATAAAAATTGCTTGAGGCAGTTAATAATTAATACCTAATATATAATTATTAAATTCGAATCACAGGCCATAAAAAAATTTAGCCGCGTTTTGTGTACATAAGACTGACTTACTTAAAATAATTGCGATTGAAAAATAAATATTAATTTCTATTAAATACACACAACACTTGTTATCAATTCGACAGTAATAATTTAAATAAATAGTAACTCAATAAATTTATCACTCTTTATAATAAATATTTAAGCAAATTTATTATCTCGATAAAGTTCACTAATTTATTGATAACCTTACTTATAGGTATTATTTTTGAACAAATCGAATAACAAA
The DNA here is from genome assembly GCA_020423425.1 of Chrysopa pallens. Taxonomy (NCBI): domain Eukaryota; kingdom Metazoa; phylum Arthropoda; class Insecta; order Neuroptera; family Chrysopidae; genus Chrysopa; species Chrysopa pallens. Next base: position 25,062,529 of record CM035593.1, on the reverse strand, counting down.
ATACAAAATATGTTTTTATTATTATTGTTGCATAATTTATAAGTCGTTTTTTAGAAAATTTTTAATTATTTTAGATAAACAAATTTTTTTAAGTCACTCACCGTAGCGTGCAACAGGTGTCTAAAACTGGTGATTGTGCGCTCACGAAACAAAACTTTTGAAACAAACTTAAGCGAGAGCGTCATAATTGTTTCAGTTGCTGCGCACTTTTATTACAGTATATTTTTATTCAAAAAGAGTTAATATATTTTATCATTCTTTTATTAATCAACTTCTTATAAATTATCATTTTATTTTTTATGCAAATATTCTTAATCTTGCATCATTTGGTCTCTTAGTAACTGAACCCTGTAAGTTGAAAATTTTAATATTATAAGGGCTTATTCGAATTTTTAATTTTTGTGCTAAAAACTGAAATGTATCAAATTCAAAATTTTTTCGGTTTTGAATAACGTTATACCCATTTTGAAGAATCGAAAAAAAAATTGTTATTAATTAGTTTCATAAAACTAAAACAAAAGATATGAAAAGCTTTCCTTTTATTTTTTAGAAGCTAACAACTTTTACGCAAAACATCTTAAGATATTAATTGTAATATAGTTTTTTTTTAAAAAAAAAAAAAAAAAAAAACTGATACGAAATTTTATTTGCGTCATGTAATACGAAATAATATTTGCTTCAATAATTTTATGTTTTTAAAACATTTATAAGAAAAAAAACAAACCAAACAACAATCAAATCATTGAATCGAACAAAGATTATCTTGAAATTTTTTGTTATTTAATTCAAAAAATATCTAATCAATATTTCCGGAGATTAGTCTTTTTATTCATTTTATAAATTTTCATATATATAATTTTGGTATTAGCCATCTGGTTCGAATTTTAGATGATGAAATTTTTAAGACTTTGATCCAATTTTATGAACGTATAAAATTCATTCTTTACAAATTAAAAAAAAATTAACCATGAATCCTAATAACCAAAATATTTACATAAAATAAATATATCTATCTCGTTCATGAGTGTACGTTACTCTTGGAATAGAATGGTAAGTTACATCAAAATCCATCATATTGATTTTAATTAAAAAATGCAATTTTACAAAGATGTATGCTCAAATAAACAAAAAATGTTACACTTGAATTTTTATAACACGATTATTATGTTGTGTTGAGTTGCTTGGGAGAATGAATTTGGTTTATCCAAAATATGTAATCATTGTAAACTGAAAAAATTATAAAATACATCATAAAATTAGTGTATAACTTTACGTAAACGTGGAAGATTCAGGTCGTCGCGTTTTTTGGTTATTTGAGTATATATTATTGACCGACCCTAGTGAGATCTATGGTATAACTAGACGATTTTGCATTTTATTTGTCTGTATGTATTTATATTTGTTCCACTGTAACTTTCGAACGCGTTATCTATAATCTTTATGAAATTTGCTACTCACGTTTATAATATTCAAGAAATTTAGTTATAGATTTTCAGTTCCATTCGGTTACCAGGAGCTTGAGTTATAAAGAGGTGTGGCCTGTATTTAATTGTTTATAATGTCGGGGTCTCATCGAGAGTGAGGTCTACTGTATCAATGGAGCAACTACTATTATACTATCTATAAACTTTGAATAGAGTTTACTCTAGAAAATTTGGAATCTCAAAATTAAAAATTAGTTAAGCGTTTCATAAAAACCAGTCAAAGAAGCAATTAACCTTCGAAAACTCGATAAATTATCAGCATATACGGTAATCGTTATTATTCTTCTAGAAGATGTATGTTATCTTTGCTAATTTGAGAACCATTTTACAATAATGAAATGGGCATCATAGATTCATAAGATTAAAAAATAGGCTTCAATTGATCAATTCTGATCATTCATGTTCCATGCTCATATTGTTTTAGCTGGTATAAATCTCTTTATAAAATATAATACATACTAAACATGGCCAAAAATGAATAAAATTAAATTAATGGTAAAATATTTATAAGATAAATTAAATTTTATTATATTGTTCCATCTACCAGAAAACTACTATAATTTTACTTTGCATTTCAATGTATTAAAATTTTGAAATTAACCTAGAAATTGAAATATTTTCATTCATATATCAAATCAATAATTATTAGTCATGATTAAATAATAATTATTTAAAATATATATTATATTATATTAATTAAATTATTAAGGATACCAATTTTTCTAATAATTTTAAAATAGTACGCCACTGCACTTATAACTCAAGTAATGTTTACAATTATTTAACACTTGTTTTGAATTAAGTTGAGTGATGGCAAGAAAATTAAAATTAATGTTTTATTAAACTCTGGATTTGAAATACAAAAATAAAAATAAAATGTCGGATGATTCAGAGCTTGATGAACAACCCCAGTATGATATTTATCAAAAAAAGTATCAATTATTATTAGAGCGATGTGATGTTTTGCAACAGGATAACGAACGATTAGTAAATAGGTTAGTTTTCATAAATAATCTTTTTTTTCTCTCTTTGTAATAAGTATTTTCGATATTTTTAGATTGTATTACATTAAGAAAATGAATAAGCGACGAAAAGTAGAATGTAAATTCCTAATGGATAGATTAGATTCGCATGGGGATGATTGGAGAAATGCTCCAGCCCTTGAACAGGATATTAAACCAGATATTAGTAATTTAATAAAACCACCAGCAATAAAAGTTGAAAAAGGTTTCTTTCCATATTTTTTATAAAATAGGCATCCGCTATTCTTAAGTAACTACTTTCCATATACAGGTATAGCAAGTAATTCAAAAGTAATACCAGATAAATCAAAGAAAAAAGTGAAGAAGAAAGCAACAAAAGCTGAAAAACCCGAACGAGATCCAAATGCACCAAAAAGACCAGCAAATCCATTTTTTCAATTTTGTCAAGAACAACGAACTATTGTTATGGAACGATTAAATTCTGAATTAAAACCTGGGGAACCTGAACCGTCAAAACAAGAACTTACTAGACAATTAGCAATTAAGTGGAAAACATTAACTTCTGAGGATAAGCAAGTAAGTTTGAACACCTTAACGTGAATCACCAAAATCATATTTTGGCAATTGTAAATAAAAGGTTACTATCTATTTTGATGATTGTAACCAAGAAGTATACCTCTTTGTATCTCAGCACTATAGCGATATAAATTATATATCATAATCAGAATCGATATAAAATAATTTAATCGATTTATAATCAGTTACACTGTACATATACCTTTCATATATACATTCACACTTATGAAATAAATATAAGCTATATTAAATTTAGCCTGAATTTGTAACGCTTAAAATATTGAAAGCGTTAACAAAATTTGGTTATGACATTCTATAGTATCACTTAATTATGGAGAAATTCGCTGCCATCATAATAGTTTAAAAGCGTAGAGTTAAAAATCCAGCTCAAAATGGGCTAACCCATTTATTTTATGATAAATTCTTCATGAATTTCACGGTATAGACTACATAATTTGTGTATTTTAATAATTCAAATATTCTCAATCATTTTGGAGATATTTTAACATTTAACACTGTTGTTATCTTCATTTATTTATGTTGAGTTATTCAATATTTTTATTGAATGACTTCAATTTATGTTACAATTTTAATTGTTTGGAAAAACTCTATATAATGAATTAACCTCCAAATATCCTCTCATATATATCCCGATAGAACGAAATTTCCTGACAATATGAGTGAAGAAAAATTTTCAATTTGTGTGTAAAAATTGATCTTTTTTTTAGGTTTATGTAGATATGTATGAACGTTCAAAAGAAAAATATGCTATTGAAATGGATGCATATAATTGTAAAAATTGAATCAAATTATAATAATAATATCAGGATACATAAAATTTAATTAACATTTACTCTTATAAAATAAATTTTTTATCGTTTAAAAAGTAATATGGAATTTTTCGTGTGTACATAATTTATTAAATAAATTTCATGTGTTTTTATTTATTTACTTAAAATTATCTTTTTCTTTACGAAGTGCATGCATTACATCAACCAAATTATCTTTTTGCGTATGTTGTTGGACACTAGGTATATCGACTCTCATAAATGGATTAATTAATTTCTCTACTCCGATTGTTGAAGGTACCTAAAAACAAGAATGATGAAAAATATTTAAAGCTTTGGTTAAGCTTTTTATATACAAATGTGGAACGATTTTGAAGATATTAATCAATAGATAGAAAATATTGTTTCAACATAAAGTTGGACGCAAATATAATATTAATCTTACTGTGATACAGATATCAATAAAACATTTTGCATTTTTTGTTATTTCCGCTAGTCATCATCAGTATGATGTGATTATATAATCGATCATAATTATTTAAAAAAATGGAAATACCTGCTTTGAATCTAAATCATTCTTTAAGAATTTTATCGAAAAAAACAACAAACTTTTTGTAAATTTTAAATTTAATGATTTTATACGACTTATAAGATCCAAAATTTATATAAACGAAATACCTTAGATGTTTCAAATATGATTTCATGAAATCTTAAACCTTCTCACCAAATTTTGAAGTATACTCGATTTTTGTGTCAAATTTACCATATTTTAAAGTGTTTTATGAAAATGAAAGAAAATAATATTTTGTTGATTTTTCAAAGTGCATCCTTAAAAAAATCGAAAAAATTTAACACATATTTGAGAAATTGGTAAAACTTATTTTATAATGGAATTTCAACACAAAAAAATGTCCAACGATTTAATTTTTTAAGATATTGCAAAAAATTATAGTATATACTTTAAGAGATATCTCAAAAATAGTCGTCCAATCGTAAAATAGTTTTTTTGCATTTTTTAGATCCTTATTCTCTAAAAAAAACCAAAAAACGTTTAAGTTCATCTTCTAATTTATTTCGTTGATAAATCGCTTTATGAATAAGTAATAGAGGATTTTTTGAATGTAAATGAAATTTAAAAACTCTTACTGTTGGTTCCCCTTTTTCACGTTTTTCATGACACCATTCGATACGTTGTTGGATATCAACATTATTTGGTTCAACATGTTTAGCAAAACGTAAATTTTGTAAGGTATATTCATGACCACAAAATACTTTTGTATTATCTGGTAATTTACCCAAAACTTCAATTAAATTTCGAAACATTTGTTCTGCTGTACCTTCGAAGAAACGACCACATCCTGCACTAAATAATGTGTCACCTGCAAAATAAAAAAATTGGTTTCTAACAAATATTTTCATGCTTAGGAATTAATATTAGACAACTTTATTTATAACTGTACTACAGTTGGAAAAATATACCAAATAATACAGACCTGTGTATTCATAGATTAAACTAAAAAAGTAATTTCAAAATTAAACATAAATTTAATAATATCAATTAATACGATAACATATTGTTTGATTTTCTATATCGGCTATTTACATTTTGAAATATTCATAAACTACAATTACTCATCCTAACATTATTAAGGAGATATATTGAACATTTTGAATATTAGATCATTGAATTAAAAATATATCATAAATAATTTTATAAAAATTATTGAAGTACTCTGACATAATTGCGATTCATTTCAAGGGTCTTTTCAAAATCAAATTTCCACATCGTTAGACAATTAAGGTGATGAATTATCGTGACGAAAATTTATCTTCAATATTTAAATTTTCACATTGATTTTGACCAGAATTTTTTTCAATTTATATAACTATATAATCAAATTTTTGGTTAAAAAAGTACTTGATATTTATTAAAGCAACGTATAAAAGGAAATTAAAAATGAACGGATTGAGTTGTTTGTATGCCAAGGCCTGTACTGTATGGGACATTCATACTAACATAGAGTCTATTTTCTATGTCGTGAATGTACTTTCTACTATACATCGATTATATATGAAATTATTTTAGTATTTATGGTTGAAAATTGTGTAGTTGTTAGAGCTTTTGTCTATAGTAGAATTCAACCGACCTCCTTTACATGTATTTAGTATATTACTCATTTTTAATAATTAAATATCCAACAATACAAATGTTATCTTTTTGAATATATACTCGGCAATAAAAAATAAACACGACGACTTATATATTTCATGTTTATTTAAAATTCTAAAATACCCGCTTTTTGATGTATTTTATAATTTATTCAGTTTAAAATTAATATTTTACTTAGATCTACAAAATTAATTTTGATAAACAATTTAACACAACATAAAAATCGTTTATTTATTAGTTTTAATTTGTACGAAAGATTCAGATGTCGCATTTTTTTTTGTAGTTGAGTAAAAAGTAGTATATTAAATACTTTGTGTTTTGAGTAATTAATATTAAAACTTAGTTGAATGTGTTTGTTAATTTATCAGTTCAAGCTTTTTTGGATTCAAATTTATTTAAGTTAAACAAATATTAACATAATTTTTGTATACAGAAGTTTTAATTAACAGGTATTTATTTAGTTTTTTAATTAAATAGTTTATCACCCCTTAACACTGAAAAAAAAATAATAACAATTCAAGTCTTCTTTATCGAAAAGAGATTAAATAAACAATAGGGTCATTTATAGAGACAACATAAACACAATGGTCTACGTATTTTTAGCGAATTTTCTTACTTAAATTATACTAGAAACCTACAATTATCATGTCTGAAAAAGAGGCCTTAATTTGGGTTATTTAAAAACATAAAATTCAGATGCTTACATCCTACAGAAACATTACTTATAAAAATGAACGTTCGTGAAATTTTAAGAACTATATAGTGTCTTAAAGACGTTGGTAGATCTCCATTTAAAATAAACAAGTTCATATAATGAAAAAATTATGTTGCTATTATGAATAGGCACTTCTAAATGGATATTGAAATGTCTATTTACAATATTATCTAAATAATTAAGTGTAAAGTGATTAACGTATATTTGACACACGGTATAGTGTCTTAGGTTTCTTCATCGAAATCTTCATGGTACACTAAATGCATTTTGATCATTCATTAAAATATTTTTTTTTTTTTTTTAATTTCTGGCTTCAGCTTTTTTCAGCTATATAGTACCCCAGGACTACTAGGTGGTCACCCATCCAAATACAGATTGTGACTGCTGTTGCTTAACTTTATTGATTGATCAAAGCCTGTTATTACGTTACGTCAGTCCGGGGTCCATTTGCGATTACATTGTCAGCTTTACTCGAATGAAAAATCTTATACTTACCTACATATATCACTCATGTACCTTTAAGTGGCGTTAGCCTACCAGTATGGTAGATGTTATACTTACCAACTTATTTTATGTATGTATCAACAGATGGCGTTAGAGTATGACTCCTATTACAAACAAAAATATAGACGTATCCAAGCAGTTTTTTTTTTTTTTTTTTTAATTTCTGGCTTCAGCTATATAGCCATTAACCAGAGGGGATTATTATTATTTATACAACAACAGTACACATTCCTGCTAGGTGGTCACCCATCCAAATACAGATTGTGACTGCTGTTGCTTAACTTTATAGATTGGTCTAAGCCTGTCATTACTTTACGTCAGTCGGGGTCGGTAATAGAAGCATAAATATTTTTTTACCAGTGTAAAGTAAAATGTTTAACGCTTCATAAATTTTTACATTGAGAGGTGTTCTTTCTTTTCTTTTCCTTTTCCCTATTGGTTTTTTTAAAATATTTTTTTGGAAAATTATTTTTACCTGTGAAAACGGAAGAACTATCACCTCCATCATCTAATACATAACAAATATGTCCAGTTGTATGACATGGTGTAAACAAACATTCAACATTAATTCTTCCAATACTAAATTTATCACCCATTTTAACTTTATGCGTTAAGGCACCGATTCTGTCATCACCGCCGTACACCTCTAAATCAGGTACTTTTTTTACCATATCTTCATTTCCTCCAGCATGATCCCTTAATATAATCAATTTTGTAATTAGTTTTGTTAGAACCGTCAATTTATTTCTTTGGAATACAATCGAACTATGATAAGCGTGAGATCAAGGGATCATTATCTTTCTTTTGCTTATCGAGGTTGTTCACTGAATAAGATTTTCGCTTATACAGGTATAGAATTGCTAATCTCATTATTTCGAGTTTTAAAAATAATGTTACCCCCTAGTTCCACAAAATTTAACAACAATTAAAGACCTGTTGGTTGTATTTATTTAATCAGAATGAATTGGAAATAAATTCCTAGTCAAGTGGATACTTGAATAAATAGTGTTAATTTCTAAATTAAATTTAAAATGAATATAAAAACCCAAAGATTACCAATGATGATGTGTGGTTAGAATTTTTTTCAATTGAACATTTTCCTCTTCAACGGCTTTTAAAACAGTTTCAGGAGCAACCGGATCAACAATAGCAGCTTCTTTTGTATCTTCGTCAATAATCTTAAATAATATTAATTTTTTTATATAAAATATTATTATAGGTATAGACATTTTAAAAATTACTTACAAGATACATGTAATTATCACTTAACGCCGGTAATATTTTAACTTTCATTTTCGGTAAAACTTCTGTGACACTTTGACTATGAACACCGTTATAACCGAAATTTTTCCACTGTATAACTGAAAATTTCGAAAAATTTTTCAATAGTTTATACATAAGAAAGTTTTAATTAGATGTTTTTCAATTCAATATTTATCAAATAAGGAGTTATTAATAAATTGATATGACCAGATATGACTTGCTAAACTGACAATAATATTATGAAAAAAAAGTTTGTATAACCTTTAAAATAAGTTTGTGTGCACTTTTGCAACACGATATCAGGTAAATACTTTGATGCTATACTAAACATTAGAACTAATTTAAAATTTATTGTTTTAAGTAAATCTACTGAATTCCACATTTATGAATTCTTTAAAATAATAATAATATTTCTACTTAAGTTATCAGAAATACTAGTTATGACAACTTACCACCACTTGTCGCTTTCACCTTAGAAGTTACATGTTTTACTACGCAATTCGGTTATTTTCGAAGTTAATTAAACATAATTTGATTAATTTCGACAAAAAATGTATACGAATTTGGATTATTATTTAAAATGGTAATAATTTAGCCCACAGATATTTTAGCCAATGATGACAATTCTTGAGTTAAAAAGACAACCAGAAAATATATCGGTATTTTTGCGGATATAGGCTCTGCTACAACTTTCTCAAACTACGGGAATGGATTTCAAATCTCGTAGATATTGGTTTTATTTTATGGTAATAATTATAATTTTATCCTATCAATTATATGATGCAGGGTGTTTTAATTTCAAAAAATATTAATGAAAGTTTACCGGTTTCTAAAAAAATATGAATTATATTTTACTGTTTTGCCAAAAGTTCACACAAGTTCGAGGATATCTTTTGTAAGGAGCTTGAGTAGAGTTAGCTAAAGAATGAGAGTTAATTAACTTAATATATCAAGGAATTAAGATACACACATGTAAATAAAATATGATTGTGAGTTTTATTTATATGTGTGTTGACTTCTAGATTCTATATTCTTTAGCTCTCTTATTTAAAATAAGAGCCAAAAACGTAATAGATCCTTTTAATGTAAAATTTTATGCTCTACATTTATTATTCGGTATCTTTTTTTCTAACTTATTCTTTATAAATAATCGGGGAAAAACCCTTTATTCAATCTCTTCACCCCTACTTGATGAAGTAAACGCTATAACTAAAAATGTTTAGCCTTTAAACATTATTCCCTACTGAAGTGAACACAGAAGTATATAAAATGACGAGAGTGTGACGTCCAAGGAGCATAAAAATTTTATGCCCACAGAAGCATAAAAAATTGAGATTTTTAATAAAAAAAATCGTATTTAATATAACATCAAAATATTTTATACTAGTTGAATAAAAGTTATATCTATCATACAGACTGCTCAAAAGTTGCGTACCAGTGTATCATAGAGAATTGTAAAAAACACCGTGCTTTGAAAGTAGATTATCATGTATACTCAAATATTTCAATATAAAATAGATTTTCGCAAATTGAAACTCGAAACAATTAATAGATAACTAAGATTACACAGAAATATAAAAAAAACGTAACAAATTATGCAATTTGATTTTCATAGTGAGTGTAAAAAGTTTAATGCAATTGATTAGTTATTTAGCTGACTATAAAACTGACTATATAGCTAATTATAATATAACTAATTATAGCTCACTATTAATGATAACCTGCCGGAGCCGATTACCTGTATCCCGATTTTGTTTATTTGCTTTGTTTGAATAAGTAAACAAAAATTTATTTACACTTCATACATTTATATCGGTAATTTACTCGCACCGATCATGAGTTTATTTTCAGGAGTAACTATAGCAGCGCCAACTATGTTATAATACAAATTTATAAATAGTATAGATATCTGTAATTCGATAATTTTCAATGCAACAACTACTGCCATTTTTTATATATGGCTTTTAAAATACAATTTATATGGAAATAATTAAAAAATAAATATATTTGAATAATTAGATGATTTATTGTACATTCCAGCTAATATACTTCCTTATATTAACGGTACCAATAACGCAAATCTTCTTGACCCTTTTAGAAGTATAACTATTACTTGGTAATTTTAAATTTTCTTGGGATAATTATAATCTACATAATGAAGTGTCATATCGATTAAGTCCATATAGAACCACTTAGAGAATATTATTTGATTTTTTTAAATAATGAAAATTAATTAGGAGAAACAACAAAATTTGTACATTAATTTCACTATCTAGACAAAAATTTTGTTCAGTAAACAAAATTTATCAGTTGTTACATATTGTGAATTAACCTTTTATTTTTAAAAATTGACCCCTCGTATTGATAAAATATGATAAGACAAATCATTAACGCGTTCTACAGTGAATTACTTTGCTGGGGGCCCTCATGCAAATCAAAGCAATATTTGATAATAATTTTCCCCTTCATTATCACAATATGTATAAACTATTGGCCTCATTGCATAATAAAATATTCCATTAAACATTGTTTTTTGTTATAGAAATTCGAAAATCATTATTGCAATTCGAATCAGCTGTTCAAAATTAAATTTCACTTTTACACACTAGCATTGCAATTTTCATTCAAAATATGTATTGTCTCTTCGGATATAGTCGTAAAATCAATAATATGAAGACCTTGTGTGTGTAGGCGCGGATAAAAGGACTAAAGGAAAATATATGTTTAGAATGACGAACAATAAAAATTGTATATTATAAAGAGCAGAAATTTGAAATACACATTTGAAATACACATTTTTGTTAAAAATAAAAATGATTCATAATTAAATTTTGTAAAATAAAAAATTAAATTGTTTTTAAAAATGCCAATTTCAACAATTATTAAAAAAGCATCGAGTTATATCCTTGGATATGGTGATATTATCAGTGAAGAATCTTCACAAAAACAATATGAAGATAATGAAATATTGTTTTGTAAAAATAATGTCTGCGTTCATCCACCGGCGATGGCTCGACAAGAATATGACATTATTCACCATCCTGGATACTTAACAATCACAACAAAAACGTTTGTGGATCAATACAATGATGCAAAACGACCAACACTGTTCCTTAATTGGATACCAAATAGTACCCTAAGAAAATGCCCAAATACCTTAGAAATTTCTACAGATGTTTTAAAACAGAATGGTTTCAATAAAGAAACATATTTTGATAATACTTCAACAAAATTTATTCGTCGTAATAGCACTGAATCTTTAATATCAAGTGATTCTCGTTCTTTGGATACACCGAAAAATTGTACAAATCCATTTTTAACTGAATACGATCCACGTAATCGTAGTGAAGACATAACATCAAATGTCAGTGATTGTTCACGATCAATTAGTCCTGATGAATTGATGAAAGATGAAAATAGTGATTTACGCATTAATATAAATGTAGAAATAGCAAATCCACAAATTGAAATTATCACTACTCCAGATAGTGTTAAAGATGTTACAGAAAGCTATCACCATCAAAAGGCATTTACATTTTCACGATCTGAATCGATTATTTCGTATGACGAGGCCACACAACCATGGATGACAACACCAGAGTTATTAGCGTTGCAACATAATCTTACGTTTCCAGAGAGTGCAACAGCTTCGCCTGTACTCAGTTATGTGTCACGAATGCAACATAAATGTAGACGTTTTAGTGTCGATTTAAGTCAAATGCGTTCGTTACGATTATTTTTTAGTGATAGTAATTGTACATGTGGTCAATTAGTTGTGGCCTCACGTGAATCTCAATATAAAATTTTACATTTTCATCATGGTGGTTTGGATCATTTAGCACAAGTTTTACACCAATGGCATTCTTTGTTACATAATATTAAATTAACCAAAGGTGTGTATCATATTATTTATAAATTGCTTATAATAAGACCATTATTATTATTATTATTATTAAAAAAATTCACTGTGTGCTACAAAATTCATTTTTGTAAGTTATATCCCCATGAAAATTCGTAGTAAAAAAATACAAAATAATAAAAATTGTTAAATATGCTTTATCGTTATCGACTAATTTTTCGATAATCTTCAGTAGCTTAAAATAATAAGTTAAAATACTTAATAATAATGAAAAAAATATAGAAAAGTTGAAATTAAATTACTTTGTCCATAAAAAGTGAAATTTAATTACCTCGATATTGAAATTACTCCGTTAGGATCGATTCACAAAGTTACAGCTCTATTGTTTTTCAAAATTACTATATAACATATTGTACTCTAACGATTAAGGCGATTCGTAAGTTAATTAGAATTGAGATTGATGACTTCATGTTTACGGAAACAGCGTAGCTAAAATTATAGCGTTTTAATTAAAGCTTAATTTGTATCATATACATTTCTATTAGGATTATGGAAATGAAATTTAATACTATAATTTAAGTTTGGGAGAAGTGTTGACCAGTGGTAGCCCTTATGCGGCGAAATTTCGTTCCGAATCCTACCATAAAAATTACAAATGTTGTCCACCTTGTGTTATCCCAGCCCATAATATGGGTATTCAGTCATCAATTTCGAAAAAATTAGGCGACAAGATGAAGTCCTGATCAAATTTCCCTTACATACGCCCTGGTCTCGTAATGATACACGTCCAGATTGCATCGGTAGACAGCAAAGCTTCGTTTCGCTACTGTTTTTTTTTTTTTTTTCAAATTTACATAAATTAGTTTTTTTTACATGGGAGTAGTTAATTTCTGTTAATTATAGGTGGAGATGATAATTTACCATATCGACATTTTATGGTATGTCGTCCTGAAGTAACTAGTCAAGAATTACATCCTGAAGAAGGTCGTGTACCACGATTAACCGCTGATGCATTCCGTAGTTTATTAAATGAAAGTGGTCAGTTGGAGGATGATTTAGCCTTACGAAGATCCGTATTTTTTGGTGGAATTGAAAGAGGTTTACGTAGTACCGTTTGGCCTTTCTTATTACATGTTTATCCATATCAAAGTACGTATGAAGAACGAATACAAATATCAGAAATTAGAAGACAGGAATATGAAGAAATAACTCGTCGTCGTCTACATGAAATGACTGATGCAGAACAAGAGAAATTTTGTCGGACTATACAATGTGTTGTAGAGAAAGATGTAATTCGTACAGATAGAGGAAATCCATATTTTGCTGGAGAGGGAAATCCAAATATTGATACTATGAAGAATATTTTGCTCAATTATGCGTTTTATAATCCTGGTTTAGGGTAAGTTTCATTTCATGGTTTTGTAACTTTCCCCCTATTTATTGTTAGTTATCATGCCTATAACATGACATGTTTCGGTCTGAACAACCATTATCAAACTGTTCAATTTTCTTATTCGATTGAAACTTTTTTTTTTTAAATAGATATACTCAAGGTATGAGTGATTTACTAGCACCAGTTTTATGCGAAATTGGCGATGAAGCTGCAACATTTTGGTGCTTTGTTGGACTAATGCAAAGAGCTGTTTTTGTTGCAACACCAACCGATAACGATATGGAGCGAAATTTAAAATATTTACGTGAATTGATAAGAATAATGGTTCCTCATTTTTATGCCCATTTAGAGCGACATGAAGATGCTTTAGAATTATTATTTTGTCATCGTTGGATTTTACTGTAATTTTTTTTCTGCCTAGAGGTTTTTTTTTTTTTTTTAAATTAATTTGTTATTTTTCTTCTAGATGTTTTAAGCGTGAATTTACAGAAGCTGTTGCATTACAAATGTGGGAAGCTTGTTGGGCCAACTATTTAACTGACTATTTTCATTTATTCTTGTGTTTGGCAATAATTTGTGTATATGCTGATGATGTAATTGCTCAAGACTTGCGAGCTGATGAAATGTTACTACACTTTAGCTCATTAGGTAAAGTAAAAATTTGTTTAATTTTGAAACACTGTCCAATTATAATTATTTTAATTTTTACAAACAATATTAGCAAGAGTTTTTTAAGTAGGTTTGTTTTAATTGACTAAAAATCACTTCTGTTGCCAGAAACACAAGTGTACCCTTAATCATTTTATATTTCACAGAGTATAATTTACGGCCTTTAAACAAAAAATTTTAGTTTTCATAAGAAACCTTAAAAATTTGTTTTCCATTGCTGGCCATGATCTATCCAGTTGCGGAGTAGTCATTCTTTGAACCAGAGTTTAAGCGATATCACCAAAACTATACATTAAATCATCAAATAGACCTGAATTTTAGGGTCAAAAATACATTATAAACTTGCACTAAATTACACGCAGGCTCTCAAACTTGCTTGTATAAAGTACTTGTACAATCCATGCTTTCACAAAATGCTTGAACTTGGAACTTGTGTACCCTCGTTAAATTCTGCAATTTTTGAGGTATCGCTTTAAATTTACGTAATTTATGAACGATTCTTTGTTCTTTTCAATGCGACAGTAAAGTTTTATTAAGTTCTCATCAATTTTTTTTAAATTCTTACAGCTATGTATATGGAAGGACACGTGATTTTACGTAAAGCTCGTGGATTACTCCATCAGTATCGACAAAGAACACGAATTCCATGTACATTACGAGAATTATGTACAAGGTGCGGACCAGGACAATGGGATAGTACACACAGCCCAGTGGTTGAATGTGTTGGCACAAATGATTGTCCTTGTCGTGTAAATGAACTTGAATGAAATTCGGAGATACCTCTTGTAAAATATTTATTTGAAGCTATGATTTTAAAGTAAATTGTTTGGTTTAGAAATCCGAGCAAATCTCAAGAAAATAAACACTATATAAAGTGTTATGATGGTGTAAGCGTAAACATGTAAAACATTTTAATCAAATTTCGTATTAAGCCTAATATGATTGTCTGAAGTTTGTGATATAATTTTAATCGCAAGAAACAATGAAATAGTTCATACTCATTTCTTAAACCATGTGGAACTCTTCGAATAGCACATTTTAGGATTACAAATTATTTTAATCGTCGATTCCACTTTAAAATATGAGTGATCGCACTTGAAATCCAGGACATTCTATAACTAATAAAGGCTGTATTAATGAGTTTGTAATATCCGGCTGATATTTAAACAAGGATTTGTTTTTAGTTTTTTTAAACCAACCTATAACTAACATATAAGCCTTTAATCATAATTCTTATGAATTTTTGAAAAATGTTATGTGACATACTCAAAGTTTTTAAATTTAATGTTTTTTCGTGTGTCGTTTTATTTGCAATAAGAACGCAAAACTGTCAATTTATTAAAAATAAATTTATAACGTAGGCCCCCAAATAGAAATTATATTATACTATTTTTTTAAATTCAAATTATTATTAAAAGTTGATTTAATTGTTTTAAAACTTCTGATGCTGTATATTCAAAATATGGTATATAACTTTTATTACTGAAAATACGAAATTAAAGCCTTTTCGTTTTGATCGATTTGGGCTATTTAGGGGAACTTGAATTCGCATACTGCATTTATTAACCACCTGCATAGTAGTTTTAGAACAACTTTTGAAACAGAAATTATTCAAAGTTTCCCTAATAGTTTAAAATCGATAAAAGTTTTAAATTTTAGTGTCTTGAAATATGAGAAACGACAGGAAACAACATTTCGGTAGTAAATTAGTTGATTTTTGCGAATGACTGAATATAAAAGTTAATTTAATAAAATTTGACTGGATCAAATTACAAAATGCGATCTCAATTATTTAAACAAAATAAAAGAAGTTAATTGTAATTATAATAGATCTGTCATATTATCCGCATAACAGAAAATTTCAATAGTTTTTATATTAAAATAAATCGTTAAATAATCAAAATGAAACGGAAATTTACGTTCTGATTCATTCTTATTCAAACCCAGACAAAATAATAAATCGAAAAGAATGCTGAGAATATATTGAAAATTATTTTTTTGTGAATCCTATTAAAATTTGGAATAGTAATATATTTTAGTAAGAAATCTATTGGAATTTTTACTTGGGCAAGTTTTACGTCGCAGGGAATAGACTAAGTGTGTAATTCTAGAATTAATTGACAAACTGCCAAAGAAATAAGTTATTCTTCTTGATTGAACTTTTTTTAACGTGTGCTAAGAACAACCCTATACCGATATCATTTGAGGACGTTCTGTATTATCGATTGTCGGCTAGTCGTACGCAAGCACATTTCAAGCCATTTCGACACATATATATCAAAAATTATTGCATTGCGCTTGCTACTTTGAAGAACGGCCTTTAGATTTGTTATACATATACGTAACTCCATAAGCCATTTATGAATGTCAAAATTGTGGGTTTGATGCGCTTTTCTACCAGAAAATCTTACAATATCCGCTGGGTTTCTAGCTGCCAGTATTAGCACAAAAATTTATTCAAATATATGTGGAAACACATTGTTTGATATCATAATAAAAATAAAATAGTAACTCATTTTGTATCTATTGATAGGCGGCTTTTTTAAATTAATTAATATTAATTCAGTTCTGCTTTTGAGCTATATTTAATGATACGGGAAGTTACTAAAATAAAAATTAAAAATTCAGTGTCGTTGCTTTATGATGGCGGGTAAGCGTGGATGTGAAAATGATAGAGCCTTTGGAATGCAAATTTAGCGAAGCGAACTGGTAACATAGCTTTGAGATAATATAACAGTTCTAATTAAAAATTCGTAACATAATTAACAATAAGTCTATTTATTATAATAAAAGTTTTCAAATTGTATATTGGGCCTATAAAAATTAGTTTTTTTTTGGAATTTGTAAATAATCATATAATATAAACAAAAATCGTATATAAATATTGTAAAATGCCATTGCCTTGAAATATTAGTAGTTGAGAATTTATTATATTTTTGTATGGTGTAATCGCGATTATCTAGAAAAAAATGACCTGTCTTTGAAAAAAATTAAACAGAATTATTATTTTTAAAATTGATTTTAGTCTCATTTTGATTTTATAATTCTTCACGAATTCATTTTATTATTTATGAATTATAAATATTGTTTTATTATTGAATATGGATAGTCGGGTTATGCTATAATTCTAATATTTGGAATATAAATGTCTCGTTGTATTCCAAAATAAAATTTAAAAAAAACCATTATTACAATTTGTATATTTAGAGCAAGCTTTAAAGAGATATCTCAATATTATGTTATATGACATAAAAATAATATAAATAAAAAAGAAAAAACATGTAAAAGTTTAAACTGGCCATAATAAATAAATTTGTTTAAATGTTTATTTGTTCAATGTACTTTATTCTATATAACCTAGGCAAATATTAATGTATTACTGCTTTTTCAGTTAAAAATTTTTTGAAAATCACAATTTGTTAGTTGACCAAATTGTATAACGAATTTTGGCTAAAAAAATTAACAGAAAAATAACACATTTTTTTGAACTTCGTCATCTACTTGTAACGTTCATAAATATTCTGTTTGAAGTTTCGAATGCAGAAAAAAAAACGATAAGTTTATCACTAAACCGATTTGAACATAATAATACCAACAAAGTTCGATGAGATTCTAGGCACACTTAATTATTTATTTTTAACAAATTTTAGTATACGCGGTAAGTTTAGTTTTATTTATTTTTTTAATGAAATAAAAACAAAATTTCAACAACAAAATTATTTATTTAAAATAAAATATTTGAAATGTAATAACAATAATATTGTTAAATTTTAACAACTAAAATAATACAAAATATACAAATAAAAATATTTTAGGAATTATTTGATTTTTTTTTTATTGCTGTACAAAAAACTATTTAATTAAAAAAATATTGCACTAGCATAAAAATTTAGAGTATTTGTCATATTTTGTGTATTAAAAGTATTCTTACTTATGAAAAATTGAGCCATTCGTTGTACGTCTTTTTCGTTGAACAATAAAATATTTGGATGTACTGAAGCGTTTACATGTACTTAATCGTTAAATGTACTATTGGTATTGATATTCGTTTTAGTTTACAAACTTTTACGTTTGTAAGAAATATGTGATGTATTCTTGATAGCGTTCAACATGCGTTTAACGCTTGTTTTGGAAATTTATTATAACCGTATAAATGAATGACCTTTCGGGAAACTTGTTTTTTACTTTTTAGCTCGGTTGGGTATTTTTAATTCTTTAAATTATTATTAATTTTTTTTAAAACGTGTTCTTGATGAGACGTACATAAAATAATAACATATCATATGAAATTAACCGCTAGTGCAGTTAACCAGTACTGTAAACGTGTAAGCATTCGAAAAGAATTCATCTTTTGTATTTTTTTTTCCATTATACGTACGCATATAAATACCGTACTACTGAAACTTTAAACAAAATTTAAATCTCAAATACGTTGCTAAATTTAATTTACAAAATATTCATAACATATTTAAAAAAATAATTTCTTATTTTATTTATAGTTTATTCAATGAATCACAGATACGTTTTTTTTTTATTAGTCATCATTTTATTGATGATAGTGATGACTAAATTTTACTGGAATGCATGAAGTAATAGTAATAGAGTAACCGTTCGAAAACATTTGTATCGAACAGAAAATTTTATACAGATATCTTGCACTACGATATTGATACACAGAGGCGGTCTTAATTCGATTTAATTTTAGCGACTTCCTGAAGCTGCTCATTGACCGTAGTTAGCTGATGATAATGCAATTTGTATGCTACGGTCATTAAAACTGAACACAACGTGCATTTTTACACTCGACTAAGACCTCGTAGACAGTTTTAATAACGGCACAATTAGCACACTCAAACGGAAAAAATTTTGCTTATACGAAACACAAATTTTTGATCAACATTTTCTTGGACTATAATTATAATTTCATTTAATATTTATTATATTATTATGTAGTATTATTCAATTTGTGACTTTTTGATTTTTCTGGAAGATATTTTGTTACTGTGGGTTGAATAGTTTTCCAAACATCAGCAAGCTGAAAATTAAAATCGTTTTTTATAACTATTGGTTATTTTCGCTCCTCTTCAAATTGAAAAGGGGTGTAAATATTCAAGAGTGTTTAAAAGATTTTTTAAATGAAATATTCCTTGAACTCACCTCTGTATGAGACTGAATTTGAACTGTTACCATTGAATTAAATACCGACGCCAATAATTCTAAATATATATGAACCAATTGTGTTTCCATTCGTACACAATATAAACTAAATGCATTTCGTAATTCCATATCCGATATAACATTTACCTGTTGCATCATTTTCGATTCTAATTGATCAACACTTTCCGCCTGTAAGAATAAAAATCATACATATTTCGTTTGTTATATTTACTATTCTAATCTTGACATACATCAGTGCCTTTAATAACTCCTTGAATTTGTTTCTTTTTAAGATTAAGCATTTGCGAAAGAGCTCTTTGATGATCACTTAATACACCTTTTTCTAAGCGCTCACATAACGAAACATGCGCAGCGAGGATATCTGATAATAAATTAAGCCGTTCACAAACATTATCTTCTTCACGATTTGCTGTCTGCATGGCATTGGTTGAAAGTGATGAGAATTCCCTGAGAAAACAAATATTCCTTTATATTTTTTAGTAAAAACGGAAGAGGGTAATTTATTTACTTGTAAATAATACCAAATCCTTTTTTGATATCACTCCAAATTGTGTTGTTACCGCCAGTTCCCCATTGACTATGGTCATGGGATTCTGCTGCTAGTTCCCTTAAATATCCACCTAAATCTTGAGCATCTTGTGCTAAGGCTCTTCCACGTGCAACACCACGTTCACATACGTATAGTATTTTTCGAACACCGCACCAAATACTGTTTATTTGTTCTCGTGATGCGGCAAATTGTAAATTTGTATCAGACGGTAATAGCTCCTTAAAAGGTAAAATATTATCTTTCATTCTACTTAATAATTTTATGATAATAGTTTTGGTTTTATTAAATTATCCATTTATTTAAATTCCGCTAAGTTTTTCATACGCCTCCAAAACAATGGTCTAATTTACTTTATTAAGGTGGATTATTGTCCTTTATTAAAAAGGGTAATCATTCAGATTTTGCTTTCTTTTTGAAAGATCTTTTGTGAAAACCTTTCGTAATGTGTTTATTTATAATGAAGTTAACTAGTAGGAATTAAATCGGCGGGTGCTATTAAAAACAACAACGATAACAAAGCATTTAATTAGTCTGATTGGATCACATGTAATTAATCATTAAACAAAATTTAAAATTTACGTAAAACTATAAAAACCTTCGCTTTTGCTGCTAAATCCGATGTAGCAAATTCATCTGGTTGACTTTTAAACGTTTCTTTAATTTTTTGTTGATGTTCTGGGCTTGTATCAGATAAAAAAAAAATTAATAATGAACTTGATGAAATAATTGGATGCCGTGCAATCAATGTTAACCATCTTTGTAAAGCACGTCGCCTAGATTCTAAAAAATGTGAATCTGATACAATTCTTTTGGGAGGTAATCTTGGTATTAATCTATAAAAATAAGAATGAATTACAAATAATTAGATATTAAACAAAAATCTATATGCTATTCTTATAGGGATTGATTTCTAAAATTTCTTAAAGTTGAAATATTTTAAAGATAAAAAATTATAGAAAATGATAATTATTTGTTGTGTTTGAAATTATAACAAACAATAAAGGAAGAAATAGCATTTGTATTATTTTTTTGAATGCAAACAATTATGAATTTGTTATTAAATAGTGACAAATTTTGAACATAAAATAATTGATCATTTACAAAGTTCTATAACATTTGATTGATGAAGTATAACTACTGAAACTCCTGAAAATAAAACCATGCACGATATGAATAGCACGATAAGATTATTTTCATATAAAACGCGAGTTTAAGATTGTCTCAAAATCAGATGTATTCGTTTCCCCAAGAACTTTAGAAAATTTTAGAAATAAGTGTATTCGATATTTTTTCGTTTCTTTCAAAAAGGTTTATAACTTAGAGTTATATAATAAAGAAGGTAGAAAGTTCTTGATCGTTCCTTTCGTGAAATTTGGTGAAAACATTTAGTGAATTGTGGAATACAATATCAATGATAATTACCTGTATGGAAATCGTACAATTAATAATTCATAAAATGTGACAAAATCATTATAGCGTCGTTTCACTGTGGTATTTAATTTTCTCGATGACACTAAATATTCTGAATGTTTAATGAATAATCCTTTCTTTTCGGGTACTAAATCAATAGTAATTGTATCCATTCGCATTATATCGTTATAACTTATATTTAAACCATTTTTCGACATAATATTTACGTTTAATGTATTATACGCACTTTTTAAAGAAGACACATCACTTAAATTTGGAGTTGGAAATTCTGGAATAAAAATAATAAAAATATTTTTAACATCTTTTTTTTTTAAGTTTGTTTCTAATTAAACATAAATAAAATATTAATTTCATATTTTTCGAATTTATCAAAGTAGATACAAAGCTGGAGGAGATAACGATTTTTTATAAATTTTATTAGTAAAAGAAGACGAAAATAAAGAAAACAAATTTTCGAGTTATCGAAACTTTTTGACTCATAAATTCAACCTGTTATTGTACCACACATGTGATTTGTGGAGTGTGGTTTGCACGGGTTGTGTTGAGTTTTGGTTCCTACGTTCACTCTATGATTAATGTGGTTTGTTGTATGTGTTTAACCCGTTACGATCACATGAGGTCCAGTATACCCCACGCAGAAAAATAGTTCCTATTCGCGTTCTATTTGATTCATTTACATAAATCTTGTGCCAAACTTAAATTTAACATTTCCTCTAAACAATCGAAAAGTTTTTTTTTTAAGAAAAGATATTGAAATATTAAAAAACAGTATAAAAATCTTTGACTGGGGTCTCCATATGACCGTAACGGGTTAAAAACTGATGAAGTGATAATAAAAAAGTATCGATAACTCATTAAATAGTTTGTATAACTCAAAAACTCGAAAATTGGTATTTTTCATCTTTGTCTTATTTGGCTTATTTTACTAAAATTAGCAATATCGTTATATTCGAATATCGTAATTGTTCCCAAAGCTGGTTCACACAATTATTAAAAACCAATTAAATTTATTAATTCAACTAAAAAAAAACGATCCAGCATAATTTAAAAATCGGTAATTACTATTTTAATATATACTTTATAAACATATCATGATTTATATATGGAATTGTTTTTTTTAATACTTCAGTTTAGACCTACGATAGTCTTTTTTTTTTTTAAATTAATTCAATATTATACCTTTTCCATTATAATTTTCAAGTAAAGTTTCACTGGGTGTTTTTCCATTTTGTGCAAATGCAATTAATGCTAATACTTTATATAAACATGTTCTATTTATTCCAGAAATTTGTTCAATTCCACATATATCCCATATTTGTTTCACGATTTGTTGCGAAATTTCTGTTTGTTGATTAAGTATATATTTAAATAAATCTTTATCGATGGGTTCGCCATCTAAAGATAAAATATCATATATTTCTCTATAAAACGATGGAACCGATGCTAAAAAATAATAATTCAAATTTTTGTTAATTGTTTTTAATTCTTCTAAAAAATAAAATTGATTTGATTATAAGTATATTCTTTTTTTATGGGATGTGAGGTTTACAAATAAATGTCTTAAAACACCCATGGTTCAAATCAAGATAATTTTTAGGGCAATAAATTAAAAAAGATCTCCGACTAAGTTCAGCCTGGAGCATAGTTATCGGAAATTTGCAAATTGAAGTTTAACTTTACTGGATTATACGTAAAATATTACGTAAACAACAAATTGATTATTTGACACGTTGCTTAAATAAATTGTTTTTTTAATTGTAATGTTCATAAAAACTTTGTATTATTAAATTTATTAATAACTATTTAAAATTATTGATCATAAATCGTAAATCATTACTTTTGATCTACATTCCGATTATAAAATCGATATTTACATACATACCAAATGTCAAATCAGTTGTCATTCTCTAATAGCTTTTAATAAATATTAAATTAAATTTAAATTATAAATTAAATTTGCTAATTTTAAATCCCAATCTGTATCAATTTCAAAACTGTCAATTTCATTGACTTCCACTATTCCACATCTATGTAAGAGATTTTTTTTTAATAAAAATTCTTAACTTGTATAACAACAAAAAAATCATACTTGAAAGTGGTGGGTGGTTTTTTTAGATACATTTATATTTATCTAATACTGCATAAACCGGATAAAATAATTTTTTTTAAAATACTTTTTCTATCTACTTTTAGGAGAGGAATATTTATAAAATGTATGTGATAAGTGTGTTATATATATTAAAAAAATATTTTTTATATGTACATACATATTAAATTTTTTATTAATAGAGTTCGGATAAATATGCTTTATATCAGCCCTCTTTATTATTTTTCTTGCATTTAATATTTTAAACTCGGTGTTGATGTCCTTCAATAACAATTAAACTTATGAGATACCACGGTTTTGATTTCAACTTTATTGCCGCAGTTGACAAGCTAAAATAATGTACTTGAAAACATAGAAATTTCTTTTTAAAATTAGATAGCGTTGTAGTCAAAGAGGTAATTCATGTAATAAGCAATTTATATAGAATAATTTGAACTGGTAAATTATTTAAAAAAAGTCAACGAATATAAATATAGTGTAAAATTTAAGAATTAACGATTTTGGTCGTCTTATTTGGGTACACAAGAGTTAATAAGTTGTACTTGATGCAGGTTAAACATTCTACTAAACATGGCCAAAAAATCCCCTTTTCAATTCATGGTTGAACCCTATTATATAAAATTTACTTTAATAATCTTACTTGTTTGTTTGAAGGAATCCATTGTTAATTATATGTCTTTTAGCAAAATAAAACATTCCATTTTCTATAAATTCACCATTCCAGTCTTGTCTTCTGGGACGTTTTTCTATATTAAAATTTAACGGTACAAAATTTTGTTGCATTTTTTGCCATCTTAATTTAAAACTTCTAAAATGTGATTTAAAAAATCAATTTCTGCTTAGAAAAATTATTTGAATTAAAATGAATGAATTTTTAAATTGAATTAAATTAAATATATTGTAGGTAAGTTATGCATCCTTGATACATTCGTAAGTTTTTTGTGAATACGTCTAAGTAAAGGATGGTATTTAGCCAATTGGAAGAACAATTATAATGTTTCAAATTGAACAGATAGCGTTAAATTTGTTGATACAGTAGATTTCATACTTGTCCACTCGATTCACTTATGCACCAACAGATACGTTAGTGCATAATCCATATTTCATACAATGACTCCTGTTCAAACGAAAACATAGAGACGCATCTACGATAACATAGAAACATAGAAAACAAAATACTTAAACCCCGAAAAAAGTATCGGGACAAAGTACCGGGTAACTCACATCAAGTAACGAGTGTTCCATATCAAATACCGGGAGATACAAAAAAATTTCGTGTCATAGGTTTCTTACTTTTTTGTGACGCGGACCCAAGATTAAAGGACGGCCAGGGACCGGGTGTCCCCTACCAAATACTGGGTGTATAGATAAACATTTTTGTGACGAGTTTCCTACACCAAATACGGGGTGACCACAACAAATACCGGATGACTTACAGCAACGCATGACCGAATATGCTTGTAATTTATATAGAAAATTTTATTTATGAGTAAAGAATAGACAACTAATTAAATCAATAGGAAATATATTTAAAAATGAAAGATATATATGAAAATGAAAAAATTCCAGAAAATTTAAATATTATAGACGTTATTTTTATAGCCTAACGGAGGATAGAAACCTCATTCTACCTTATCTATAATAACCTATACTACCATACAATACCTTGTAACAGAAAAAACACATTGTAATTTTGGATTCGCATAAAACTGTTGAATCGCATCAATTAAATATTGTTTTTTAATAAACGGTGAAGTACATTGAATTAATCCAACAATATCAATTTCTGGATGATAACGAATAAATTCTTGAACTGCAATTAATGAGCTCGCATCATCTGTGGCAGTGTATTCAGATCGCCAATGGACGAGTGTATTAACTAATTGAAATAAAAGAATCAAATAATTAAACATTTCTAAGTTGTGTGTTATTTGCGACGAAAAATTTAAAGCTATTCAAATGTGAAATTTAATAGTGATTGTTAAAAATAATATATAAATATAGTATCTCTATTTACAGCTAAGTTTACCGGCGCGTCTGTCTGTCTGTTCGCAAAAAACTCAAAAGGCCGTAAGCATGAAAAAACAAAGCTAAGGGTGGTGTTACATGTAAGCGAAGCAAGCTTTTTGGTCAAAGGCTTTCCTTACTTTATTTGTGAGCGAAGCGAGCACCTAGGCCCAAGGCCGGAGGTTCACATATCTCTTTCTGGAGGACAAAGATACCTTCTTACCTATTTGTATTCTGTGTAATAATTCGAAGAAAAAGCATCAAAAGCGAAATTTGATAATTAAAGTAAATATTATTAATTAAATCTGATATGCACTTCTACGGTAACGAAGCAGCGGGTACCATCTATAGCGGGTATGATATAAAACTCAATTTTAGTGCATTTGCTCATAACGCCATCTCTTATAAGACTGGTTCTACATAGTCGATAATCGATTGTCAATTGTTGGATGCAAGCGCCTTGTTAACCATTTTTAAAATTTATACCCATATATGTCAAAAATAGGTTGGAAACCGCTTGCGTACGTCTAGCCGACAACCAACTACCGACTATGGAGAACGGTCCTAAAATTATGAAATATGTCAATTCCGTTAATAATAACAGAGGAGTCGATTTAATCGATTTTTAATATTCGATTTTTTATTCGCTTGTTGCAAAACTATAGTATCAACCATTTGCGTAATCGATATATACTAATGAAACAACTGTAGGACGTTTTTTTTTTGTGGCGAATATTTGATATTCTCTTTAAAAATTCAATTTTTACTTACGATTGTGAACTTCTGTAGCAATTAGATTATTATCTGTTGATACCCAAATTGAATTAAAATTCTGTACTTCTTTAATTTGTTGTAATGCGTTACTTATTAACGAATTATTGTTAAGTTTTGCTAAATTTTTTAAAGGTATTCCTTTTGAACCGCCTCTTGCTAATATTATCGCAGATATATGGATTGGATCAGTAAATGGATTCCTGTTAATCATACTTATATTATAAATACAACGCTTCCATCATATTTTCGACATTATAGAAATTGAATATGAAATCAATAGGATCGAATAGGAAATTTCCTATTCAAATGATATACTATTCAATTCTATTGATTTCCTATTCGTTCCTATTCAATTTCTACAAAATTTAATAGAACTTTTTTTATCTGGGACAATCATTTTTTACGTCTCATTACAGCTTATATTTTAAAAAGTGTTTTTTTATTAAAAGATCTTTTTTATACATAGGTATAGCAGCTTCTGCATTCGACTTCGTCTGCGTTGACTTTTGAATTCAGCAGAAGTGAAAAATTTTGAGTAACAAAAGAAGGAATAGTTTAATTAATCCGTCATAATACCCATGTGCTATATCGATACGAACATGAACATCACGCGAAAAACGACTGATTTGGTTGAAATTTGACTCGTAGAGATTACGATAAATGATACTATTTACACATATTTATACCAAATTTCAAGAGGAAACGTCAAAACCTATAGTTCGATTCTTGAAAATCTCACAGGATAATTTTTCCGTGATGAAAATTATTATACCTGATAATTCGGGGTTTGTGTGCCAAATTTCATCTAAATCCGTTTAGTCTGATCTAGTAACAAATATCCAAACTTACAAACTTTCATATTTTAAATATTAGTAGTATAAATATGCACATTTTAATTAAAAAAATATATAAAAACTATGTTAATCATTAAATGAAATGTTAATATGAATTTTAAATGAATTTTTATCTTATTCAAAATTGTTTAATAGTCCTTTTCTAAGCGCATGTTACCAAAAAAAAAAAACAATCAATTCACCAGCCTGATAAACTCTACTTCATAAATTTGATAAGACAATTTCATTCTATCAAATTCTTAAAAAAATGTACTTGTATTGTCGTAATAAATGGTACCTTCGTTTAAAGAAATTAGTTTGGAAAACAATTAAGTATTAATATAGCTTAGAAAGGCATCTCGAAAGACTTTTGCTCCTTAGGGTTGTTTTATAATCCAGCAGGCCAATTTAAGGTGGTAATCAAAAAAAAACTTTTCTAAATGTAAAATTAAATTTTGATTTTCACCTTAGAAATTGTTTTTTGGGAAAAATTCTGCAACAAGCTCTTCGTTTTCATGTCAATATTATGCATACTACATTTCATAACATTTCGATAAGTATTTTTTGAATTATTTGTGCTGGAAAATTGAAAGAAATACAATGTATATTAGTTGTAATTAAAGTCAATAGCTGTTTGCTTGTGACAGCTGTTGATTATCTTAAGGCAGTTTCTGTTTTTTTTAATTTTAACGCAACAAATACATAAAAAAAAATTATCCAAATTTACAAATCTAAAATAAAATTTTAATTTTTACTTCAGAATTTGTTTTTCAGGAAAAACTTTTCGACATGTCCTCCGTTTTCATGGTACGTTTGTTCACACCAAATTTCATAACATTAGAAAAATTATTTTTTAAATTATTTGGCCACGAAATTTGAAAAATGACTGATTTAACAATTAAAACAAATGATCAGTACATATCAGAACATATTTTTTTTATACAACTTTGCATAAAAAAATTCATGCGTATGTTTTTTTATAAAAATATTTGTTTAATTTTGTAAGATGGTTCAAATTTTTTATGTATGGTTGTACTAAGTTAATTGTTAAATTATTTAACTGTCAGTCATCGCCTTTAAAATAGGGTACTGAATTTTGTAACAACCTAAGGACTAAAAGTCTTTAAATCCTTTAGCCGATTAGATGCTCTTTATTAATGCGGCCTCTCGGTCTAAGTGAACTACCTTCAGAAAAAAAATTAAATATATATATTTAAAAACCAGCTAAATAAATAAAATTAAATACATTCACCATTGATTATTTGCACAATAATATGTATGATTAAAACAATTACACTGTATTATCAATATTATATGTAAAATTAATAACAATGTTAACATATCACTTATTATTTTACTAAATAACTATTTTATATTTAATATTATTATTGTTTTATTTAAATATAGTCTGGAGCAACAAACATGAATAATAATAATAATAATAATAATATATTTATTAGATCTAACTATTATCAGTTGTGTTTGTATATACAAGCATGATAATATGATCGAATATTCCCTAGGTCAAAAAGGAAATATTCAACAACATTTAATGACGTCTAATTTAATTAATTTATTAACGCTTATGTTGTATTCAATTGTTAAATATTAATTTTTTTTTAAATCACTGATTTAAACAAAAACAGTATTAAGAGGGATTACCTATCCATAGCTGTTACAAGTACACTAATTTATGTAACGAGTTGTTGATTTAAATTTTATGTAATATACATTGTATTTCTCTCAATTTTTGCGCATTAATAACTCAAAAAATACTTATCAAAATGTTATGAAATTTGGTATGCACAATATTGTGTACTTCTAACAAGCTGTTGATTTAAATTACGTGTAATATACATTGTATTTCTTTTAATTATCGCCCACAAATAACTCAAAAATACTTGTTTAAAAGTTATGAATTTTGGTATGCTTGGTATGCAAATTTCAAAACATTTGGATAAGTATTTTTTTTAGCTATTTGTTCCTGAAAGTTGAAAGATTTTACATAAAGGAGTGTGTTTCAGTATTATGTTCATTCCCTCTTAAGGCATGAAAACATAATTTATTTAATTCCCAATGGGAAGTTCTTGTAATAGGACCAATTTTGTGAATTGTGAATTTTGACATATCCTTACGTTTCAAAGTCACAAGAATCCAAATCCAAAGTTTTAAGAGCGTTTTAAGTGCGCTCGTTATTTTTTCGTCTCGATCATTTCGAATAATGATATCGACGTGGAACTACTTTAATTCGACGTATAATTATACATCTTAAAATTCAGTTTCAGTTCAGGCTTTTTAGCAAAATCGGTCAAGTGCCGTTTTTTGTTGAGGATAATAAAACCTTAAACAAAAAATATCAATCAGGTCTGCTAGTCTTCGCCCCATTTTTTTTTATCACATAAAAATCAGTTATAGGCAATTTTTTAACTGTCAAATAACATAAATTGCCTATACATACATTACATTTTTTATTTTTTTGAAGATATTATTATTAAATTCTATTTTTAACTTAAGATGAAATAAAAATGAGTTCATAAAGGTGTGGGAAAATTTATTTTCGAATAATAAAGAATAAATGATTAGCAATAATTTAGTATGGTATTTATTCACTCAACCTAAGGCTTATTGATTCCAAGGTAAACGAGACATATAAACGATTACATAATTTTATGTCGATGATATTAGATAAAATTTTCCATTAAATGTAAAAATGTCATGTTTAAAACATTTGATTTAATTATATGTCGAATAAATATAATTTAATATGATAATTCAAAATATTTTATCATTATTCATTTGTCTTTGGTGCTAGACAAAGTACAAATTAATAGATTAAATAATGAAAGTTATCAACATAACGGTATTCGCACACAACTTATGTGATGTGATAATTGACAACTATAGCTATTCGGTTAATTCGGTTTTGAAACAAAACATCTAACGAGAATCTCTCAAAAACAAAAATACTTGCATAAAAATCACCAAAAAATTTTTATTGTTATTTTTATGCTTCGTGGAATAATTATTGTCTTCGGAATTCAAAAATAACACTAAGGATAACTACTTTATATCGCTTGAAATTTGTTCGAAATATTAATCTACGGATCGATTTTCATGCGATATTCCAAAAGCTACGCATGCAATCGTTAAATGGATACTATTTTTGATATCGACAAGCCAAACTACGCTTAAAGAAATAATTTTAACAAAATCAGAAACAAAAGTTTTTTTTTTTTTTAATTTTCTTTTTAACGAAATCAGAAACGTTTTATTATTTTTCCTTTGAAAAAATCAACAAAAAACATTTGTCTCAAATTTCGATAAAATTATGTTTGTAAGGGTAGTTTGATCTGTAGATTTCAAAAATAACATTCATTTAACGATTAAGTACGTAGTAACTTGAAATCCTATCGAAAGGTCAATATTCCGGACAAATTTCAAGTGATATCTCAAAAATTCGTCATCTAATTTTAAAATAAAAGCTATTCTTGATTTTCCCAGGCCTCAACTACCACAGGAAGCTTAAAAATAGCAAATAAAATTTGTTGGGCCTTTTAGGCTTTTCATACACTACACTCTATCTACGTTAAAAAGCTTTTTTAACGCTTTTTAAGCTTTTTTGAAAAATATGTCGTTAGATACATTCAAAAAAAATTTAGAATTAGATGCAGAACGTCGTACAAGGAATCAAACTATCCGGAAAGAAAAATCAGAAACATTTAATAAACGTGGCAATCGAGCATTTCGTGAAGGTGATTTAGGTAAAGCATTAACATACTACAATCAATCAATTGAACAGATCAAAGATAATTCTCTGATTTATACGGCTCGTGCAATGGCATACATGAATATGAATCGTTTTGAAAATGCCGAAGAAGATTGTAAACTAGCATTAAAACATAATCCAAACTCAATACGAGCTGCTTTATATATGATTAAATGCTGTATTTACTTAAATGATCGTCATCTAATTTTAAAATAAAGGCTATTCTTGGTTTTCCCAGGCCTCAACTACCACAGGAAGCCTAAAAATAGCAAATAAAATTTGTTGGGCCTTTTAGGTTTTTCATGCACTACACTCTATCTACGTTAAAAAGCTTTTTTATATCACAATTTACATATTTTAAGCTAATTTTAATTCTAAATTCGTAATCAACGGCTTCAAAACCTCGGTTTCGAATTTTTTAGCCGTTTTTTACTGGATCTAAAAAAATGTATTAATAATTGAACTCCAAAAATTGAAGCATCATTTCCCTCAATTAAACGCATATCACAAAATTTCCTTATACTGCCTTTGAAACATTGCCGAAAACCGCTTGTAAATCTTTACTTAACAGTTTTGCAATAAAAAATACTCGACTATAATTGAAATTTATGATACAAAAAGAGATATTTATATGCCCATTTTTGAAAATCAAGAAATTAATTTAAAAATACATTTTGTTTACATTACAATAAATATTCAAAATTACCCTTTTATTAATTTTATTGATTCCACATCTGTAAAAGCCATAAAACTTATTTACCTGTTATTTGCGGTTACCATAGTAATATATAAATTTATTTACAGCGTATATTTATTTTAATAACTCTTTTCGTAAAAACTTTTAAAATAATTGATTTTTTATTTATATTCGAATTAATTTAATAATATTTATTATATTATTTAAAATGTCTGATGACTGGTGGCCTAGTAAACGTATACCACGTGGTGGTTTATTTCAACCGGCAAAAGTTGAAAAATACAGTCCAGAAACTCATCAACTTTTAAAAGGTATGGTAATAACTTTTCGTTACTTTATAATTTTAGCCTTAGATCAAATCTTAAAGATAAAAAATAAGAACCTGCTAGTTCGAAATGTCTTTGTTTTTTTTTCATTGTGATTAAAGTACATGATTGTAATAACCACCCACGGGCGTTGATTTAGGATAAAATTGGGTATAAGAGGGTATCAGAAGCTTCTAGTTATACTCGACTGTGGGCCCTCGATATATATGTATAATATGTAAGACTGTTAATTTTTATCTTAAGTTTGTAACGCTAGCAAATATTATAAGCACTGGCATTATTTTGGTACAGGTGTTCATAGAATCACCTAATTTATAGTACATTTCCGATATCCGTCAAGGTGACTCAAATATAAAAAGAGATTGTCACTAATTTTGGTAGCGTATTCTAGACCTAAAAATTGAATTTGCATCCATGACCCAACAAAAAAAAAACGTGTGTTTGAAACAATTTTCCGTAAACCCCTTCCCCTCAATTTCAACTCAAATTTAGTTAATAAGCACATAAATATTAGTATAATAAATGTATAATTGTATAGAATGCTTATTTAGAGTATTTTATGAATACTAATGATTAAAAACAGTTTAAACGCTGTAATGTAAGATTTGAGTGAAAATGTATACTTTGGAAGGGTGGGGATTAAGTAGTGATCAGTTTCCACAGTGTAAGTTTAAATGCCAAGTTTTATAGTATATAGTTCGGAGTCTTCTAGAGGTGGCAATTAACATCATTTTTACTTTGAATATTTCGATTTTTAAATACAGGTCGTAGCATAGATGGATTAAATTATTATATTGTCGTATCCAGTAGTTGGCACGGCAAATCAGTGAGGTTAAATTAGTGCTGTTACCAGAGCATTTGTTTTTATTAGGTACAAATTCGTAAACTTTTTGTTCCAAATCGGAGTACTTTTGGAATAATAGGAGTTACATACATAGGATTCCATTGTCCAATATTGAAGATGAAATCAAAGTCCAGCAAATAATATGTCCAATTGTAATCCAACAATCCGCCCAATGATTTGATTTATTCCAGTTTATAAGATAACTTAATTATTTAATTAAGTTAAATGAGAATAGTTCACTTTGAAAATACAACAAAATTTAAATATTGCTCTTATTAAAATTATTAATATTAATTAATTGGAATATAATTTATAAAATTAAGTATTTCTTGTAACACTAATATCAATTATTAAACCGTTTATTATCGCTATCGATTATATGGTGATTATTTGCTGAATCTGTATTATTGACAATTGAAGTCAATGATCCAGGTGTCCAGTGAAGATGTTATGGTTCTTACAATATATCTATGGGTCGAACCATAGATGAATCAAATGCCTTAGAAAAAAGACTTCGTCATTTAAAATTGCATAAAATGCATGTTATTTTTCTCAAATCTCTAAAAATTTATGATACTTAGTATATACGGGTTTTTGAGGTAGTTGATGACGTTAAAATTGTTTATTAGACTCAAAAATTACTTTAATTACATTTATTATGAATTTTAATATAAAATGTATACAAAAAGTGCAGAATTTATCTAAAATCTATAAAAATGGATAAATATTTATGAATTCAGTATATAAAAGCAAACATTTCTGAGCATAATGCAAAAAACTACATGCCTCTACGACCAATAGTTTAAAATCGAGATTTTATTTTCTAAATAACCGCGCGACTATTATCTTACTGGATATTGTTTTGTAAATATAAATAAAAATTATAGAATTAATGGAAGAATCTAAATTAACAATGCAACAACGTAACAAATTAAATTATCACTTACGAACTGGTGAACCCTTTCCAACCAATACCCGATCACGAAGTGTTACTACTAAATTTAATAAACAACCAAGAATTGTATTAACGGATACACCATCTCAATTACGTTCAAAAAGTACTATAATTAATTCTGGTGCATATGAACGAGATAAATTTACACCAAACACACCGATTATAAATCGTGACGAAGCTAAATTAAAGCTTCAAGAGCTTATGGAACATGGTAAAGAGGCATTAAAACAAAAGGCAAAAGCGTTAAAGCATGGTTTTGGTGATACGAAGGACAAAATGGAAGAACCAAAATATTTGACACGATTTGATGAATGTAAGTTAAGTTTATATGAAATGAGCGAAAAGCTCAAGCTATTTATAAAAGTTAGTAATACAAATTATATGATTCCTCAGTGAAAATATTTAATTTTTTGATACAAATCTAAACTTGCTACACGAAAAAGTAAATTTAGGTACAATTAGAGCAGGTTTTACAGATACTTGAGTGTACAGCAAAAATATGTTTTTCAAACTAAAATCGCTTATATAACAGAATAGAATCATTTTTCGAAGAAATGATAAGAGTTTAAAAGTGTTTATTTTTGATAATTTTGAAATTTATGATTTCGAAAAATCTTCGTTTTCGGATTATTAATTAAAGATTTTTGGACAGTACTAAAAGTGTTATAGAAAAACCAATATTATAGAAAAACGAAAATTCTATTAGGTAAAAACGACAGATATTGCAGAAATTATAACTCTTTACGAATGCTTCAAAAAAAAAGAAAGTTAAAAAATTTTCAGTATAAGCAGGACTATAAACCATATTAAAACTGCGTTTTGGATTAAAAAAACATGAAAACAACAATTTTATAATTATTAATGAGAACTCTAGGATTTTTCGAATAAATTTCGATTTTTTTTTATTTACTCGTTGTTAATTTGGTGACGACCGTGCAAACCGTCACCAAATTAGCAACGAGTAACATCTCCTCAGAGAATCATTACAACTAGCTAATTCATATTAATGATGACTACTTCGTAGTCGAAATACGTATGTATTTATAAAATACAAAATAATTTGATCTAGGAAATTGGGGAAAAAATCGAAATTTATATGAAAACAACAGTTTAAAAGTGTTTATTTTTGTTCAGTTTACATATAATTAAAAGCTCTAAACCTTATAGTTTAACTAAAAATTGGACCAAAAACCAAAAATTGGTCCGATATCACTCGAATCTTTAAGTTTTAAGCTATTTATTAACATATGTACCCCTAGACAGTAATAAATAAATCCTGCTCTAAATTAAATATTTGATAAAATATAAAATCAAGTAAAATCAATTGTAGTAAATTACTAGTTTTGGCAAAAATTATTAAGCAGCGTACACATGTGCAACATTCGTTCATAACGTAACACTGTATCGTAAGTCTTTAATGTTACGCGTTAGGAGACCAATGGTTTGTAGGTGTTGCGATGTTCCATTTGTTTACCAAGCAGAGTACTTTCACTTGATAAATTTCAATAAATTGTATTGTATTTTGTTCGTTCCACTCCATATCGAAATATTTAAATACATTTTAAATGAAAATGATTAATGTTTACGTCTTGTCTTTGCAAATTTTTGCGTTATTGAGTCCATTTTGATACGATTCAAATTTACCGACAATTTGTGGGTCGCGATGTAACATCGTCGAGTATTAAATTTTATTAAACGACGATGTTCCGCGTTCACGTCCACATGAAGGTTACTGTTACGCGTCAGAGTTGCGTTACGGTGTTGTTACATGCGAATGTTGTAAATGTGTACGCAGCTTTAGAATTAACGAAAACTTTCCCAAAATTATAAAACTTGTAAACAATATTTTTATTTGGATTTATAGTAAAAGCAGAAATTCAAGAAAGAATTGATTGGTTAGAAGAAATGCGACAGTTAGGACACGATAAACCTTACAGAGATGTCATACACCAACAAATTGCTGCAAAATTAAAAGAAATTGAAAATTTAAAAATCGAATAAAGTTTTCGATTAGCTGAAATAATTTTCTATTTTTTATAACATATTTTTATTCGAATAACTATGTATTCATTTTTACTAAGAAAACTGATTAAATTTTACAAATTATAAACTCTAAAGTCTCAATTTTTTTCTTATAATTTTCTATTATAGTAGAAAAGTTTAATGTCGTTACTGAAACCTTTGTTAAATAGAAACCTTTGAGTTATATTGGGTTGGAATATGTCGAGTCGCTTTTAAGTTATAAAGTAGATTGGCTGATTTATAAACAACAAAAAAAGCTAAACTAAGAACAGCTAAAAGGAGAAAGCTTAAAGCTAAACTAAGAACAACTCCCAATTACCCTTAAGTGTAGGTAAGTTATGTTCGAAGGACACCAGATAATTTAGTGGTTATGTGCTTTTGATAGACACAGGCTCTATTAATAAAGACAATCTATAATCTAATATACATAGCATTTTTTTCAATTTTCGCGCATAAATAACTCATTAAATAATTATCCGAATATTATGAAATTTAGTATGTTATGGTATTTGGTATCTTGGCAAGAAAACGGGGCGCATGTCGAAGAGTTTTTCGCGAACCAAAATTTCAAATATAAAATTCAATTTTGTCAAGATTGTGGATACCAAATTTTATAACATTTGGATATATATTTCTTGATTTATTTGTGCGCGAAAATTGAAGAAAATACAATGTATATTACATTAGAGATTTTTTTTATTATAAACGTCCCATTGTTTGATTCAATTACCCTTAAGTCTCAAGCTTCCGATCTTATATTCTCTTTCCTAATGCGTTGTCAAGACAACGATTACTGTCAGATGAACTCTTAAATTTCAGTGTTATTAAACACAATGATTTTCTCACAAATATCACAAAAAAATCCATAAAATCAAAACAAAAATCCTGTACAAATATGTCGTTAGATACATTCAAAAAAAATTTAGAATTAGATGCAGAACGTCGTACAAGGAATCGAACTATCCGGAAAGAAAAATCAGAAACATTTAATAAACGTGGCAATCGAGCATTTCGTGAAGGTGATTTAGGTAAAGCATTAACATACTACAATCAATCAATTGAACAGATCAAAGATAATTCTCTGATTTATACGGCTCGTGCAATGGCATACATGAATATGAATCGTTTTGAAAATGCCGAAGAAGATTGTAAACTAGCATTAAAACATAATCCAAACTCAATACGAGCTGCTTTATATATGATTAAATGCTGTATTTACTTAAATGATCGTTCCCATGAGAGTTTAATCCGAGAACTTAAGTATAAAAATCCTGATCAAAGTGCTTTAATTGATGAATATGTTCGTGAAGTGAAGGGTAGTTTACATGCACAATTAAAGTTGGAACGTGTTGAAGAACATATTAATTCAATGCCAAAACGTGAGAAGAAAATATCAATGAAAGTAAAAGAAGTGAGCCGTGTTACTAAACGTGAAATGAAACGTGATTAATTTTAAAAAAAATTTATTAGTCTTTTATTTTTTATTATGTAAAATTATTGTTTTTTGTCCAAATTATCTTTTTTTTTGATGAGATTACGATATCTGTAGAACCTCGATTTGACGAAAATAAGGAATACCAATTTTCGAGTTTTCGCATATTTTTCGAGTTGCAGACATTTTTTTTTCAAATTGTATTTTCAACACTTGTATATTTAATACAACTATTAAAAATACATGTACGCCATTTTAACTCATGTTAACCCATGGATTTGTGTGGTGTAGTTTGTACGTGTCGGGTTGGTTTTTGGCCCCTACATCCAACCAGCGATTATACTACCCATAGATAACTCGAAAAATGGGCGAAAACTCGACAAATGGTATTCAATTCATTTTAATTCTTATATTAGCTTGTTTTGCCAAAATTCATTAAAAAATCGTGGCACCACGGATATCGTAATCGAGTCATTTTTATGTTACGTAACATTAGTATTAGACCCATCGAGTTTGTAAAATACTTATATTAGCCGAGTACAATTAGGTTTTTACCTCGGAAAACAGTTGTACTGGATGGATTTCAATGTTCTATGATTTTTTTAAATTTCTTATAGTATTAAATAAAAAGTTTACGTTAAAAATTTTTCTGCTTTTTACGCTTTTTTTTTTGAAGATAAACCTTTTAGGATCTACTTTTGCACTTAGATAATATAATCTGAATATGCTTTGCGATAAATTTGAGTGGACACATTGCCTAAAATACTAATTTCTAAGCTATAAAATTAAGAATGCGAGATTATTTCATTATAACTCTTTTAACTTTCGAGTCAACGACTTTAATGACAACTCTTTTTGAATGAACTTTAACATAATTTCGAAAATGTTCAGAGAGTTTTCTCCAAATTATGTTTCGTTTTTTTTTTTTGTTATTCCACGTTAAATGTTAATATTGCATTTAGAGAAATGAAAAACAAAGTTTTATGCTATGCTTTAATTTTTTTTTTTTTTCATCAAAAACGATCCGAAAAGAAATGTCGAAGCTATGTAAAAAAATCACTTTTTTGAAATTTTTCGTTCACGATATAATAAGAGCTGATTAGTTTTTGGAGTTGATCGATAGAGCTGTTTAAAAATTATTCTAAAAAAACCACATAAAAAAAATTTTCTTTTTTTTTTGAGATTTTTCAGAATAAGTTTGGCCAAGCCCTTTTAAATGGCATCAACCGCGATGAATTCGGTCAAGCCGTTCAAAAGTTATAAGCGGTTCACATACACACACACACACACTCATGTGCAGGAAGTAACAACCTCGCGGGGGTACTCAGGAAAGCTTCCTGTAACCTTAAAAACGTCGAGATCTGATAAAAACTCATTCACTAGGTTCCGTCGTTTAGCAGTTTTAACAACTAATTGCCGTCGATTATATCAATTTTCAAAACTTGCTTTTGACAAAGTTTTATATGGATATTTTATGTTTGTTACCTCAGAACTTTTGCCTGTATGAAACGATTTTGATGATTCTAATTTGATTTGAAAGCTGGTGCTTCCAGTGTGGTCCAGATCCAGTTAAGGGGCAAAAACAATTTTTAGTCATGATGAGTTCGCGATAACCTTGTTATTTATGAACCGATTTTGATTATTCTTTTATTGTTGGAAAGGAGATTTCCCAAAGTTGGTACCATAATAAGGATCTGATATCAATAAAGGAAGAGAAGGGGGAAAAAACAATTTTATGTATTTCCATTTCATCGTAATGA
This sequence comes from Chrysopa pallens, assembly GCA_020423425.1. Lineage (NCBI taxonomy): Eukaryota > Metazoa > Arthropoda > Insecta > Neuroptera > Chrysopidae > Chrysopa > Chrysopa pallens. Next base: position 25,023,443 of record CM035593.1, on the reverse strand, counting down.
AAAATTTTTCGTGGTTAAACAACCTTCTTCAAAAAAATGAACTAAAAAGTAAAAAATAACTTGAAATCTTATCCTTAGCTAAACAAATTCATTGGTTGGTGTCGACTGAGAAAGTTAAATGGTCACAAGGAATAATTTTAAATTATTTTTTACTTTTTAGTTTATTTTTTTGAGATAATTCTTTTTTATTTAAAAGTTTTTTATTAATACTTACTAATATAAGGGCAATAAGATTATAATCATAGCTCATAAGATTGCAATCTTGCAGATAATTTAACCTGAGGCTTTATTATCTCCAAAATTACTGATCCAATTGTCAAATACATCCAATTTTTGAATATTTTTGGACCAAAATTACTGCTCACACGGGATTTTACCGAAATTTTTTCGCTTAATTTTCACAATTTTCTTAAGGGATGTCCCGTGAAAAAATCGAAAAAATAACTAAGAAATTTTGATTTGAGGTAATCTTTAAAACAAAAATTCAATTTTGGCTCAAAAATCGGATTTATTTGACGATTGGATGGAAAAATCATAAATCTTTTCGAGTTCTACAAAACAAAAATTTTAACTTTTAACCCATTTTTACGATACGGCTAGGCTATATCACATAAAAATTATGTTGTAAACAAAGTTATTTGAGTATAGGCAACTCACATTACATAAAAGTTGCAATTCGTATAAAAATATTTTTATGGCAAAAAAGAATGAGTTATTATAAAGTATTTGTTTATAATTTTTTGATTATAATGAAAGGATAAATTGATTAAATATACACAAAACTGGCCGCTTCATTGAAGTACTTGTTTGAAAAGCGAATGGCACAGAAATCTATTCTTGGCGCTCATCTAATTTATGTTCATATCTTTCCCATTTAAATATTCAAATGAATCCCTTATATAAAATTGCAAAATAATCAATTTTCAATAATTATAAGCCATAAAAAACATAAATTTTTATTAGGTCAAGTGGTAATTAAATTAGTGTTAAAATTCTACTTCGAATATACTTATATATCGAAACATATAATTTGAACTCATTAAACGATTCTATTCTTAGGAATGTTATGGGTATATTATGCATTATATATATATATATATATATATATATATATATATATATATATATATATATATATATATATATATATATATATATATATATATATATATATATATATGTGTTATGTTTATATTTCAGTATTGATTTTCTGCCATTTAGGACACATAATATATTTGTGTATCTTTATTATTAGAATCAGAATGTAAAAAAAAAATATGTATATAAAATAATTTTATATTAATTTAAAATTGTTTATATAAAAAATATTTATTTGAGTAAAATTTTTACCAATTTTTGCATTTAATTTTTTTTTTTTTTAATATTTGAATTTATGAAAAATTAAAGTAATTTTTATCTATTTACATAAACGAATTAAAAATGGATACGGAAAATTTATTTGAAAAACGTTCGAATAAATGTTGTTACATTTTTACATGGAGACAAGCAACAATTTTAAATGGAATTATTCAATCGGTAAGTTCAACTAATATCACTAATTTGTTTATAAATGAAAATAAAATTTAAAAAAAAAAATTTGTTTTTAGACATTCCATTTAATTTTAACTATTTTAATGGTTTTAACATTAAAAATTACATTATTAATGCGTGAAAAACAATTGGCTGATTTACGTGATCATGGTGCGGATACTGATAATATTATTCGTCGAGAAGATTTACCAGAAACAAATGATTTAATGAAATTATGGGATGCTAAAATTCATAATGATGGTAAACAGAAATTTTTTTCTGATATAGGCAAACATTATTACACATCGGAAATGTGATATAGGATTATTATTCATAAAGTGAAATTATAACAATACTTTGATTTAATTTCCTTGGATTTTATTGGGTTTTTTTCTTCGAAATGACAATTCTATAGAGCCGTAGAATAACTGAAAATATAAACATTGTTCTATCGAAATGAATTTTATAGATTATTTGAGATATCATATTTAAAAAATGGTTTTTTAAGGTAATTCCAGCTTGAAACCACTTGGTACAGTATAGTCAGAGCATTTACTATGTTAAAAATAAATACTATAGTCGGAGCATTGACGATGCTATAAATCTAGACATGTTTTGAACTTGGAAAATATAGAAAAAGAAAAACTTCTCGGTCTCAATTCGCAATTATGGGTATGATGTGGAAATTTCTCTCGTGTCACTCGAGTTATGGCAGGAAAAGTTCATGGCGAAGATAAAAAATATTATTTTTAATTAAAATTTTAATTTTTATCTCCACCATGAACTTTTCCTGTCATAACTAGATCGTGGTATTATTATACTCAACACACATAATATGTCGGAGTATATTAATTTTTATCAAAAGTTTGTAACGCTACATATTATAATATTGAGTGCACAAACAAAATTTTGGGTTAGGTGTTCATAGAAACACTTAATTAGTCCATTTCCGACTGACCAAATACAGAAAATGCCTACAACGTTATTTTGACAACCTTAAAACTATCCATTGCCTACTTGTCTCGTTTACCTTTTTCTAGACTATAGAGAAAGATTCAAAAAGTATTTCAAATATGAACCAAAAAAATGAGATCTTCATATTATTTCCTGTTAGGATCTTCATTTTATGCGAATCATAACTAATTTAATAAAGTTATTTGTCATAACTTTTTGAGAGATTTTGTAAAATTTTTAAAATAATTATATACTCAAGAATTACTATTAAATACACGATTTTTATGTTGTGTTAAGTTGTTTATCAGATTTAATTTTCTTAATCTAAGTATAACATTCTTCTTATACTTAATTTTAAAGAACCATGAAAGGTTTTTTGGCCAAGTATACTTCAATATTTTAAAAATTGTGACACAAATGTAATAACATATTGCCTGTAATGCTTAGAAAATAATAGTATATAATAAACAAAGTCGAATTTGCATTCTGTATTGTACAATTTAGAAAAAAATTTTAGAAAATTTGAAAGAAGGCACATGAAGACCATAATTCATGATTTAAATGATCAAAAAATATAATTTATTTTTTGCTTTATTAGTATGATCATGGAAATGTTTTCAGAAAAAAAATTCGAGAATAAGTTACAATGTATAATCGTATTTGTAGATGCACTCTTGGCCATTATTGAAAATGGAAAATGACATTTGAGTCTACTATTCTCTTAGATATAATTCTTACAAGGTCTAAAAAATTTTTTAATTCCAATACTTTCTAATGTAGTATGGTGATTCTTGGCCAGAGTGCAAACGACAAATTTTGTTTACTACCTTAATTTTAATTACAACATTTCTAGAATTTTCTTAACGATTTTCCATCATTTATAACTTACCTTTTAAAATAAGAAAAGCGATCTGATGGAAACCACGATGCATAAAAAAGGATATAGTTAAATTGTATTTCACCTTGGAAAATATATTTGAAAATTTTCTAATTATTTTTACAGTGAAAATTGATATAACAACATTCTGTGTTATTTTTAACACATTTTACGCAATGTCATGCTTCACATCAGTGTATGGAGCGATTGTTAGATGCAGACGTATTATTCTAATCAGTGGAATATGTTGTTTTGTTGCATTATTAGCATTAGGTTTCATCATATTCTTTGGAACGTATTTTTACACTGGTACATATGTCTTTCAAATTAAGGAGGAGGGTATTAAGGTGACAGGACGAAATGATTGCTATCAAACAACTGTTGCATGGTCAATACGTAAGTGTTTTAAGATTTTATATCCCTTGATAAAAAATATCCAATTAAATCTGATTGAATTTGAATCGGATTTAATGGGAATTAAATGGAAATTTCCAATTGGTTTTAAATAGAATAAATAGCCATTTAAAAACAATTAATTCCAATTAAATTTTTGAATTGGAAAAAATATCCAATTAAAACCAATTCAATTCGATGAAAACCTATTCAAAAATTTTAATTGGACTTTAATATTTTTAAATGGAAAAAAATTTCCAATTTCAACCAATTGAAACTTATTCAAAAATTTGAATTATTTTTAATCGGATTGAATTGGCTTTAAATGGAAAAAATATCCAATTTTTTTATGAGTCGTAGGTAGTCGGCTGTCAAGATATTTTTTGACATTTAGGTTATATAACTTTTTAAAATTGTCAAAAATGGGTTACAAAGTTGCAATGCGCTTGCATACAATTTGCGACATCCGACTTGCTACTTTTACTGTAGGGTAGATTTTATACGAAAATCTTATGCCTTAAAAGAATTTGGACCCAAACTACTATTATCAGACTCTAAGCTAACGTGATAATCTACATTTTATTCCAATGAAAGCTAAGTGTACGGTTTACATGTGCTAAAACATGACATCCGTTCTTAACGTACTTTAGTTTCAACACATTAATAAATTGCATTTATATGACTAAAAGCCATGTTCTAATTGTTGTATTTTTGCGTTAAATTAAACGCTAATATGTCTGTACTTAACGGCTTAATCTAAAATGTGTATAAGAAAAAACTATTTAAAATTTTTCATTTCCCAAAAAATTATATAGTTAAAGTTGAATATTTGTATTGTCTATATAAAATTTATTTTTGTATTCACAGTTGCAGGGACAGTGGCATATTCTTTCTTAGCCGCATGTGGTCATAATGCAGCAATCAAATATTATTTTGAACTGGTTGAAAATCCATCTTTATCACAATGTGAAAGTATGAATAGCAGCATCAATGAAATAACTGATAACAATGAATATACTTCAAAACGTTCATGGACATTAAATCCAATTAAAGCAGTCGTCCAATCTATAAAATATATGCACTCCAAATTTGAGTTAACTAAGCCCACAGTGGTTTAATTTCATTTTTGTTCCAAACATTTAAATTTGTGTATCAAAAAACAAACATAAAAATGTCTCTGTATGTTGTAAAATGCCTAAAATTGAAACCTATAGATGCTTTTTTCAATTTTATTTTTTATATCAAATTTTGAAAACAAATAGCAATATAATTCAGACATATAAATTGGTAAAGTAACAGGGTCGTAGCCGATTTTTAATGATAATGGTCAAGTAATGTTTAATTTTCGATTCATATTTTTTGCCATAAATTCGAAATAATTTGATTTATTTAAATTCAATGGTTGATAAACCAATTGACGCCTAAATTAAGAGTACAGGGGACTATGAGAGGGAAAGAACTAGTACCGTTTCAAAACAAAAAAGATGGAAAAAAAACTATTAAGTTTGTAGGATTGAGCGGTTTATACCGATTTTGATGAAAAAGTTGAGGCAAAATTCGATGTAGCATTCATTATTTGTCTAGTTAGCCTTATTTTTGTCCATTATAAAATTTATAAATCTATTATCGATACATTGCTGCCATCTATTTGATTTTAATAAACAAAATTTTAAGAAAGTATTAACAAATTATGTTAACAAAGTAATTTTAACGATTGGAAAAATTTTAATGAAAAACTTTGATTTGAATAATTTGGAATAAATTTTTACAAAAAAAATATCATTGAAGTCAAAATTATATGTTTTTCAAAGAACTAAAATTAAATTGTATCTTTGATAGAAAAATATTAAGTCAGTTTAGATAATTATGAAATGATTAGAAATGGAGGCCTCTATCGTAAAACCTACATCCAATTTTTTGGAAGCATCGTTGGGAAAAGAAATTATTCCTTGCAAATTGCAGAATTTACGTTACTTTTTTTTTATAAAATGTAAGTGCTAGATAATTTTTTAGGTATTTGCATAAACATGAATTACCTTGGATATACTTACTTTTCAGGTCTTTTTCTCTTTTAAAATGTTATTTTTCACATTACCACAAAGTATTCTCAGCGATGGAATATATCATTAGCAATTCTATAACTTCTAATAGTGTTATTAAATATTAGAAAAGAAACTAATATCAAGTTGCTTTTCTGTTTGTTGCAATCCAGGCAGTTAAAGTTTTGAATTATTAAACAGTACCCCAGAAAATGTATCTAAATTTAGGTATATTATTTTCTGTGCCAGTACTACAATATAGGTAGCTTATTAATCTCATAGCGTTAGTCTTCATTTCAAAAATAAAATGTATGTTAGAGAACGAAACTTCTATTTATTGTAAAAATCTTGAAGCCCTTGTGATATTTTAAAGTCTAAGTTCGGTACCGAGAAAATTTGACTCCGAAAAAATAATTTTTTAAAAGAGGGGAAAACATAAAATTGAAAACTTTTTGATTTATTTTAGTAAAATCTATAGGATTTCAGTAATTTTAATGTTTTAAAATTTCGTAATGAAAGGTAAACATTTCTATTTTAATTTCTTATTGAATTTTATTGGTCACAACGTAAAATTGATATGAAAATAAAGAATGTTAAAAATAATGGATATTGGTTGATAGAGGTGTACAAATAAATTTTTTCGTCACTAAATTGGAGTACTTTAGTTTATAGTAAACACTTTTTTAATTTGTACACCACCGTTGTACACATTTCGAAACAAGATTGATAATTTTTCACTTAAGTATGGTATTAATTGTATTTTTAAAAAAATAAATAAACAGTACCAGAAAATACAGGTAACTTATGTTAACAATCAAATACACAGCCTAATTTCATATCTGTCTCAAATTAAACCCTTGGGCCTACAAAATATTTTATATACCAAATAAAAAAAAAAAAAAAAAAAAAACAATTTTAATAAAAATTTGCCTTTTAGATTACGCTAAAAAAAGTATTTTAAAATATTTCCGTCATATAACTAAAATATATATATATATTGAGTGTAATCAATATAATCATTTTTTGGTAGATTTTAAATCAATGAAACAAAATATTTAGTCCAATTGTGTTAAATAAAAACGTCCTTTTAAATGTTTAAGACATAAATAGCAAAAGAAATTTTAAATTTTTTATTATTAAAATAAAAATGATAATAAATAAAATTTAAATTAAAAAAAAAAAAATAACTAGATAAATTTTATTGTATTTAAATAAAATATTGGACAATTAAAAAAAAAAATAAAGTTACCTAAACAAAACAAAAAAGATTATATTTTAGCTGCCCTTTCGTTCTCCTATTTCCAAATGTGAAATTTTTAAATTAATAAAACACCTCTATCGATTTTTCGTGTCATCTTTTCTTTAAATCCAAATGAGCAATTTTCATTTTTTGTTTTTGTTTTATACTTTCCACATTTATTCTTTCTTAGTTAGTAACTTATCCAGTATTTTGGATATATAATATTTTATTTCATTTTAATCTATTTTGATCTTTTTCACAGGTGCATATTATTTCCATATATAAATTTAATATATTATCTTTTATTGCAGAATTTATTTTTCAATTTTTAAAAGCAGTGTTTCAAATAAACAAACAATTAATGTACTCAAAAACAAATCTATATTTTATTTCAGACAAATTTTTATACAAATCAATATATATTTTCAATACGTGTAAATGATATTAATTTATAATAATTAAAGTCCATGTGATTCAATTTAAAAGTATAGAAATAATATTAAATTAAACATAATTAAATAGTACAATTTAATACAATGAGAATAAGGGCTAATTCCATTATCTTTATATAATTTTAATCATCGATTAATTTTCACTACGATTCAAATTGCGGAAACCATTTTCTGTTAAATGAAATTTTAAAGCCTACAATAAACAGTTATTTTGTTTGCCTTGAATTACCTACCAGAATAGCCGAAATCTGTTTGGATTTGTTTTATCTAATTCCTGAGAGAAGTACAAACAATTATTAGATTATTGGCTAAAATAATACAGATAATTACTTGCAGAAATAACGAACGAAAAAGTACGAGTTTATTAAAATTATTAATTGAAATTTTTTATTTGAAAACGATCTGAAGATTTGAAATTTCTTAATTCTGATGATTTTTCGGTCATAAAAATCTCGAACATTAATCAAAATATCAAAAAGTATTTCTCTTAAATTTTGTCAAACTGGTTACGAACGTATTAAAATTATTTTAGTCGATTACTCAGCCGCGTAAAGTCTAGACGGGAATAGCACACGAGACCTGCGACCGAATGTTTAACCGAGCGTTTATACATAAGATCTACTCACCCGAGTACTCGTTTGATGTAAACTAGGCTTAAATTCTTCTAATTAAAGTTATATTTTATTGGTAGATTTTGAAAAGTTAATTAATAATTAAAATTAATCAATGATATTAGAATCAGTCCTTAATGATTGATATTTTATTAATTTAGAATCAAACTAAAAGAAATATATACCTAAATTTTCTTTTCTTTCATCACAGTATTTTTTTTTTCAACTTTCTATTATTATTATTTTTTATATAACAAATCTAATTTCTTCTGTTTGTATCCAGTTGTTTAATAACTTAAAGAGTGTGTTTGTTTAATCAACTTTTGTAAAGAAGATTTAAGAGAGAGAGGAAGAGTTGAGTATAACATATAAAAATTATTATCATGCTTGCATGTGTTCGACATTTAATTCAAAATTCATAGGAAAAACAAAGCAAAATTTCACTGTTTTCAGCAAAGTTTAAATTTTTTTAAATTAAAAAAATTATAAATGTAAAAGTTAATTTTTTTAATTAAAAAAAAAAGTTAAAAGAAAACATAAAGAAATAATACCTTTTATAAACGAATGTCAGTCATTTCTAAAAACTGAGCACTTATATCCAACGCACATTCACCTTTGTTATTAAAACCAAATTTGTAATAGTTTCCATCTGCACATATCACTAGAAAAATAAAATAATCGAAATAAAATGGTATAATTAAAATTAATTAAATAAATTGTGAATATTAATAATAAAATTAAGGCATTTTATTATTAATAAGCAATAATTAATTATTATTGCTCAATTATATAGCAATTATACAACACTAATAGAACTATAGACCAGCGAAGTAACTGCGTCAGCATGCATACTTGTTCCTTTCTGTTTGCCAGAATTTCCACTGTCTTGACGTTGCTTTAATACATGGTTAATATTATACAGATAAAATTAAAAAATAGTAATAAAAATACTACGATAGTACTTAATATATTATAATTTGCAATTTTCCTTTCGAAGTATTAACAAGACTTTTTTAATAACAATTTCATATTCAAAATCAAATTTGTGGTTATGTTTATCATTGAGCACGGATAAGCATCAGAATAATGTTTGTAAATTCCACATTTTACCATTAATCTTGAAATCCCGGCGCCATATTCGGGAAAAAAATTTATTTTCTTAAAATAAATACTTACCAATAACTGAATTATTATCAGGACCAAATGCACAAATACATGGTGGTCCATTTGGTACGGTAAATTTGCAAAATGACCAATTTGAAGCAAAATATTTTGG